>CM050521.1:86643559-87307183 GCA_027563665.1 Antrozous pallidus
GGGCCCGGCCGCGCCACCCCCCCCCCCCCCCCCGAGGCTGTGAGGGCCCGTTGTTCCCGGACAATGAACAGAGGAGCTGCAGGGGGAGGCCGGTCAGGAACCCCCCAGGAGCCAGGACCCCGCACAAAGGCCGCTTTTAACGGCCCTTCCCGGGCGGGAAGTGGAGGCTGCTCCGGAATGTTCCGTCAGCCTCCTGGTCACCGGGACGCGAGAATCTAGAGGAGCAACGAGAAGCACGGAAAAGGGGAGACAGCACCCGCAGCCGGCTGGGAGGCGGGCAAAGGGGAGAAGGAGGGAAGGAGAGGAGAGCTCCGAGCTAAGCAGACCCACTCCCCGGGTCTGTCCAAGGGACCCAAAGCTCCCAGAGGTCAAGGTCATGCCCTGGGGTCTGGGACTGTGGTGGGGAGTCCAGACCAGGACCCAAGATCAGAGCTCCTCCTCCCGGAGCCCCGGGGGCCCCCTAAAGCACGGGGGAAGCTGGGACAAGGGCTGGCTCAAGCCGCTACTGCAGGGAGCACTCTACTGACTGCAGGGCCTGGTGCGCTGGAGGGTGGGTGCAGGACGGGACAACAGAGGGTGGACGGGGAGGTGCTAGCAGATGGGGAGGGGAGGGAGCGAAGGAAGGAGAGGAGGAAAGGAAAGAGGGAGGAGGGAGGGGAGGACAGGGGAGAGAGGGAGGGAGGGAAGAAAGATGCTCGCACTCACAGTTTATCAGGAATGTGCCTGTTTGTTGGGGGTCTCGGGCAGAGGCTGGGCAGGTGCCGACTTGACCTCCGTTAAGGTGACCCTGTTCTCCTCGAAGGTCACTAGGAGTCTGATGCCACTCGTAGTTGACGGTGACGGACGTGTGAGTGATGTTTACACTTGGGAAGCTTTTTGACCGGGAACACGGAACACAGACACGTTGGTGTTGTTTTCTGTAAACGTCACATGCCCGCCTTTTCTCGTGAGCCGTGGCTCCTGTGCCCGGCTCCGAGTCTTGGGGTGAACCTGATGTCGGGGTCCTTCACCCCGGCTGCTCCCTCCCCTGCCCCGGCTCCGGCGGACGGCGGGCTCTGGACAGCAGTCCCTCTTCCTGTCACTCGCACGCGATGTAAACAGTGGACGGCCCAGCCCGGCAGCCAGAGCCCAAAATAGCCTCACGGAGGGGCCCTGACCCCTCGGGCCGGCCCTCCCTCCGGTGCAGGAAGTGCGGGGAGGGGGAGCGGGCCTGCCTCATCCCACATCGCGGGTGAGGGAGAGGCGCCCGGTCCCCCCCAGGCCACCCACAGGCACTGTGTACCAGCAAGTGGCAGGTCAGAGTCCCCAACACTGAGGACCCTGAGGCCTGGGCACCCGGGGTGTGGCAGGAAGGGAGGGGGCGAGGGTCGGAGGGCGTGGGCAGGACCAGGGCTGCTTTGCAAGGAGATGCAGGGACCTAAGGAAGCCTCTTGGGCCCCAATGGGGGCAGTGCTGGTGTGCGGGCGTCCCCCACACTGCGACGCTCGTCCCAGGGGCCGCACCAGGAAGCTGGGCACCGTCAGAGCCCCTCGAGGACCTGGGGAAGGACCGAGTGCCCACAGTGGCTTCGGGGCGGAGACGGCCGGCCTGGCACAGGCCCTGCAGGAGGCAGCCCCCACAGGCGTCACCCTGAGTTCCCGTGAAGGCTGAGCCCTCCCTGTTCTGCTGGTGCCCAGGCCCCTGCGGCTGAGCCCAGAGCCGGGCCAGGCGGCCTTTTAGACCCACCCACAGAACTGGGCGTCTGTCCATCCCCTCCAGCCTGTGGGTCCTCGAGTCCCGGCTCTGAGAGCGCCCCACCCACACACTGCATCCAGCTCCTCCCGGTTCCTCCTCCGGTTCCCCCTCCTGTTCCCTCCTCCCGGTTCCTCCTCCCAGTTCCTCCTCCCGGTTCCTCCTCCCGGTTCCTCCTCCGGTTCCCCCTCCTGTTCCCTCCTCCTGGTTCCCTCCTCCTGTTCCCTCCTCCTGGTTCCTCCTGGTTCCTCCTCCTGTTCCCTTCTCCTGCTCCCTCCTCCTGGTTCCTCCTCCTGGTTCCTCCTCCTGGTTCCCTCCTCCCGGTTCCTCCTCCGGTTCCTCCTCCCGGTTCCTCCTCCGGTTCCTCCTCCTGGTTCCTCCTCCCGGTTCCTCCTCCGGTTCCTCCTCCTGGTTCCTCCTCCTGGTTCCTCCTCCTGGTTCCTCCTCCCGGTTCCTCCTCCGGTTCCTCCTCCCGGTTCCTCCTCCGGTTCCCCCTCCTGTTCCCTCCTCCTGTTCCCTCCTCCTGTTCCCTCCTCCTGCTCCCTCCTCCCCTGTTCCCTCCTCCTGTTCCCTCCTCCTGCTCCCTCCTCCTGCTCCCTCCTCCGGGTTCCTCCTCCTGGTTCCCTCCTCCCGGTTCCTCCTCCGGTTCCTCCTCCCGGTTCCTCCTCCGGTTCCTCCTCCTGGTTCCTCCTCCCGGTTCCTCCTCCGGTTCCTCCTCCCGGTTCCTCCTCCGGTTCCTCCTCCTGGTTCCTCCTCCCGGTTCCTCCTCCGGTTCCTCCTCCCGGTTCCTCCTCCGGTTCCTCCTCCTGGTTCCCTCCTCCCGGTTCCTCCTCCTGGTTCCTCCTCCTGGTTCCTCCTCCTGGTTCCTCCTCCGGGTTCCCTCCTCCTGTTCCCTCCTCCGGGTTCCTCCTCCTGGTTCCTCCTCAGGTTCCTCTTCCTGGTTCCCTCCTCCAGGTTTCCTCCTCCTGTTCCCTCCTCCTGTTACCTCCTCCTGTTCCCTCCTCCGGGCTCCCTCCTCCCGGTTCCTCTTCCTGGTTCCCTCCTCCTGGTTCCTCCTCCTGGTTCCTCCTCCCGGTTCCTCCTCCGGTTCCTCCTCCGGGGTGCCCACCTCCAGCTGCCGCATTTGGCTCCGCCTCTGGGCCTGGGAGTCGGGGTGCCTTGCTGGGAGACTGCTTCCAGGGTCCCTCGCCTCCGCAGCCCCTGGCTCAGAACTCTGAGCCCGTTTGTTTCCCCCAGAACCGTGGACGGCCTCAGCCCGACCATGGCCTCTGCTCGGCCTCCATGCCACACGCTCCCGTGGGGAAGTCTAGGCTGGAGACGGCCGCGGTGTCGACTGGCGACGTGGCTTCTCACGTCCGTTCCTCACGGTCCCTCGTTCCGGGGCAGGAAGCAAATGACCTGTGGTCTCTGGAGCACTGAATGGAGCGGTGGTTTGTCCGTTCGGAAAGCTCCCAGCAGGCCAGGTCCTGAACCTCCAGAACGTGGCCCTCCGGCCTGTCCTGGCCCTGGCACAGCCCCCGGCAGATGAGCTTCTCCTCCAGGGAATGTGGGAGGTTCTGTGGGATCCCGTGGGATGTGTGCGAGGTTCCGTGAGACATTTGGGATCCGTGAGACGTGTGGGATCCGTGAGACGTGTGGGATCCGTGGGACGTGTGGGATTTGTGGGATTTGTGGGATTTGTGGGATCCGTGGGACCCATGGGACGTGTGGGATCCCGTGGGATGTGTGGGATTTGTGGGATTCTGTGGGATCCGTGGGACCCATGGGACGTGTGGGATCCCGTGGGATTTGTGGGATTTGTGGGATTTGTGGGATCCGTGGGACCCATGGGACGTGTGGGATTTGTGGGATTTGTGGGATTTGTGGGATCCGTGGGACCCATGGGACGTGTGGGATTTGTGGGATTTGTGGGATTTGTGGGATCCGTGGGACCCATGGGACGTGTGGGATCCCGTGGGATTTGTGGGATTTGTGGGATTTGTGGGATCCGTGGGACCCATGGGACGTGTGGGATCCCGTGGGATGTGTGGGATTTGTGGGATTCTGTGGGATCCGTGGGACGTGTGGTCTGGGTGTCCCACAGGCGGCTGTTGGAGCCTCGCGCCCTCTCCTCTGCATGCCGGGGGCTGACGGGGTGGCTGCACCCTCGGGTGAGGACACATGGCCACACCGTGTCCAGGCGGGAAGTGACCCTGTGGCCAGCTGGGGCACGTGCGTGCTGTGTCCTCTCGGGGCTGCGCTTGCTGGAAGGGGCCTGGCCGTTCCGAAGAGAAAGGTCCCGGCGTCAGCGCGGGCCTCAGTCGCCCGGCAACCCCACCCTCGTCCGAGACACAGGCCCTGGGTCACCGAACCCACGTGCGCGGCGAGGACATGCCGAGCGCTGCGTGGGGCCGGCCAGGTGACCCTCGTGTGCCGGGTTCAAGGGGACCCTGCTCCTGCAGACGGACAGTCACCGTCCCACCCTGTCTCTGCAGAGCGACGCGGATTTCCCGAGGCCCCGGCCCGCTCCGTGGGGATGTCCGAGGGCCCCCTGGCACCCAGACCCTCCGCGCCGCCCTTCCCGCGGGCCTTCGCCGCCTGCACCGCCGCCAGCAGCCCCGGCTCCGGGAGGGACAGGTCAGCGGGCACCGCGGGCGGGGAGGAGGGTGGGCGGGGAGGAGGGCGGGCGGGGAGCAGGGCGGGCGGGTGGGCGGGGAGGAGGGCGGGCAGGGAGCAGGGCGGGCGGGGAGCAGGGCGGGAGCGGAGGGCGCCGGTGGCCCACGCCGTCTGATGCGTGTTCTCCCTGCGTCTCTGGCGCTTTGCCTCCCGAACAGCCCCCTGTCTGCCGAGCACCCGTGGGTGGACTCCAGCCCCAAAGCCACGCCAGCCCTGCCCGGGAGCAGCCGGCCCCCCAGAGGCCTCCTGAGCCCCAGCGAGTTCCTGGGTCCTGGCCCCGGGCCTCACCTCCCACCCGCCCCCCACGGCCACGGCCACAGCCACGCGCTGTCGCCGGCGGAGCCTCTGGAGGCGCTGGACCCCGCGAGCGGCCCGCCCCCTGCGGAGGCCCCGGGGGCCCTGCGGGCGGCTGCGGCCACTGCGGACAATGGCTTCCTGCCCCCCTTCCTCCCGGCGGGGCCCGGCCACGGCCCCCCGACCGGGCAGCCGCCGCTCCCCGAGAAGAAGCGGGCCTCGGAGGGCGACCACTCGCTCGGGTCCGTCTCCCCGGCCTCCAGCGGCTTCTCCAGCCCCCACAGCGGGAGCACCATGAGCATCCCCTTCCCCAGCGTGCTCCCCGACTTCTCCAGGCCCCCCGAGGCGGCGGCTCCTTCTCCGGGTACGTGGTCCCTGGTGGGGGGGGGGGGCGCCTCTGCTCATCGGGCCCTGGGAGGCCGGGAGCCTCATATGCCCGCGCGTCAGGGTGCCTCCTCCGTCCTCCCCTCGGCGCCTGCGTGTCCGGGACCCCCCGCCCCCCAGCTGGGAGCAGCCTCTGCCGTGGGACCAGGGGCCTCGAGAAGTGACTTTGGTTTCGAATTAGATGCATTCCTGTCAAGGTCATCAGTTTACATTCTGAGGTCCTGGTCCCAGGAAGCGTAACTGGCCTCGCTTTGTATCATCTGTCTGTCCGTCTGTCTGCCTTTTAAATGAAGGAAGAACTCCCTTCTTTTAAAAATACACACATAGAGGGTTTTATCGATGTCGGAGAGGAAGCAGGGGTCAGAGAGAGAGAGACATCAATGACGACAGAATCCCGGACCGGCTGCCTCCTGCACACCCCACACTGGGGATCGAGCCCGCAACCCGGGCCTGTGTCCTGACGGGGACTCGAACCCTGACCTCCTGGTTTCTGGGTCAACGCCCAGCCCCTGCACACTGGGCTGGGTGAGCCTGTCGCTCTAAGGATGTGTTGCTGGCTGTTCCCAGAGCCCGGCTTCTGGGCTCACCCCCCCAACCCCGTGTTAGCCCGTCCTAGACCCCCGCCAGCCCGGGGCCGGACGCCCCTCAGTCGCTGGGGAGGGGAGAGCTTGTGCCACACAGCGAGCGCTCCCCCAGCGACCGTTCCACCCCATTTTGCAGAAAGCCCAGCTGAGAAGCAGGTGACGGTGAGCTTTGTGCAGGACACCTCCAAGTTCTGGTACAAGGCAGACATCTCCCGGGAGCAAGGTGCGTGCGGGAGGGGGGGGGGGGGGGGGGGGTGCCCCTGGGGCCGGGCCGGACGGAGGACTCGGACCTCCAGGGCTGACGGGGGAAGCTGGGTCCTGGGAGGGAGCTGCCAGGCGCCTCGCAGCACACGTGTGGGGCGTGACTCCAGGGCCCCTCAGCCCGGGGACGGCGGTGGTGACGGACGCGGGTCCCGAGGGAGGACGGGTGTCACTGCAGGCTCACCCGCCGCTGCCCACGGTGGAGGCGAGCGCTGAGCCCGGGCCCGTAGCTGGGTTTTGTTTTTAAATGTTTTTGTTGATGTCGGGGAGGAAGGGAGAGGGGAGAGAAACATCAGTGATGAGAGAGAATCACCCATCAACTGCCTCCTGCGTGCCCCCCACTGGGGATGGAGCCCGCAACCCGGGCGTGTGCCCCGACCGGGAATCGAACCCTGAGCCCGCCGGCCGGGCTGCACCCGGAGTCCTGCTTTTAGGGGAACTCGGAGAGGAGCTGCCGCGCGGGAGCCAAGCAGGGACCCTCGGGGGAGGGGGGAGGGGGGACGGGGCGGGTGGTGGGGGACCGCCTGCCGCTCAGCACAGGCGCTTTGGGTGGAGCTCCCGCAGAGAGCCTGGGAGGAGGGGGGGTCTGGCGTCGATGCCGGAGCCGGAGCCGAGCGCACAGCAGCCTCTCCAGACGGCGTCTAAGGAGCCCGAGTCCCCGACGGGCACCCAGGGCTGTGCCCCCCGGGGCAGAGGGTGTGGGCGCTGCTGTCTCTACGGGCACGCCTTTCCGGCAGGAAGCGGGGGAGGGAGCCGCGGCCCGTGCGGAGCCCTGTGACGGGTCCTGCTCCTGGGGTGCTTCGGGGATGAGCGTGGAGCTGGGGAGGGAGCGGCAGCAGGAGCGGATGGACACAGCTGTCCCTGCTGCCCGGGGCCTCATGTCCGCTGCCCCCAGGCCTGTGGGGGGCGGGCCTGGCCGGACCCTGACGTCCTCACGTCCCTTCCTCCCCTCACTGGTCTGTCCCTTACGGAGAGGCCCCTCAGGGCTGGAGTTTGTGACACTTTGTGCCTGAAACCCCTGGCTTGTCCTCTCTCTATGAACACCAAACCGTAGAGGTTCGGGTGTGGGCACTACACCCTGAGGCTGCTGTCCCCCAGCCCGCCCCTCCTCCTCCATTGTGAGCAGAGGCCCTGGCCAGGCCCCAGGGGGGAGGGTGTTTCAGGGAACGGTGGTGAGCGAAATGCCAGCGCTGGGGGTCCTTGGAGGACTGGCCCAGGCCGGGCACGGCCATCCCGGGGCCTCTCGGGATTTGGATTAACACTGGAGGCCGGTCCACGAAATCTGTGCACGGCCAGGGGGTCCCCTCAGCCCAGCCTGCACCCTCTCTAGTTGGGGAGCCCTCAGGGGATGTCGGACTGGCGGGATCAGGCCTAAACCCCCAGACATCCCTCTCACAATCCTGGACCACTGGCTCCTAATCACTCACCTGCCTGCCTGCCTGGTCGCCACTGTCTCCCCCCCACCCCCAACAGCCTGATTGCCCCTAACTGCCCCCCCACCAGCCTGATCGCCCCTAACTGCCCCCCCTACCAGCCTGATCGCCCCTAACTGCCCCCCCTACCAGCCTGATCGCCCTAACTACCCCCTGCTGCTGCCAGGTCACCCCCAACTGTCCCCTCCCTGCGGGCCTGGTTGCTCCTAACTGCCCACACCCTGCTGGCTTGGTCACCTCTTACTGCCTCCTCTGCCAGCCTGGACGTCCCCAACTGCTCCCCCTGCCGGCCTGGTCGCCCCACACAGCCTGCTGTTCAGCTGTTTGGCTGTTCCTCACTAACCCCCTCCCGCCCTGGTTGTAAGCAGCCTCTTGTGAGGGCGTGAGGGTCAGTTTGCATGTCCCCTCTTTACCACGTAGGACTGAACACTGAGTAACGCTGCAGGGCAGGCCCCTATGAGGGTGGGAACCTCCTTCCTTCTGTGGGAAGCTGGCCCCCCCACTGCCGTCGCACCCCAGGAGCTGGGCCCTGGGCCTGGCTGCCAGGCCGGCTGCGTTTGGGCCTCACGAGTGCTGGTGGCTACCGGGGTCTGTGCCCCAAAGGGAGGGGCCGCCCTCCGCGTCTGCGTCCCCAGGGGCCTCTAATGGACCCGCGTGTTACCCGAGACCTCCTGGGAGGGGGGAGGGGGGGCCCTGGCCACGCCCACTGGCCCCATTGACAAGAGGAGAAGAGGCCCTTCGTGGGCATCACGTGCAAACACGTGCCCCCCCAGACCCTCACGCCGCTCCCCTCCCCTCCCCGCAGCCATCGCCATGCTGAGGGACAAGGAGCCCGGCTCCTTCGTGGTCCGGGACAGCCACTCCTTCCGCGGCGCCTACGGCCTGGCCATGAAGGTGGCCACGCCCCCACCCTCCGTCCTGCAGCTGAACAAGAAAGGTGGGTGCCGCCCCGCTTCCTGGTTCCGCGCCTGCCCTCGGGACGTGGTGGTCTCGGTCTCTTCCTCGCGTTTCTCTTTTCCGGTGCCTTTTGTTAAGCGTGTCCTTGTTCGGAAAAGGAGCTTAATTGTACGTGAGGTGCGTTTGTTACTGTTCGAGTGGGTGACCCTCCCGCTGTCCGGGGATCCCATGGCTGTCCCAGGTCCCCGCCAGGTGCTCCCCTCCGTCCGGCAGGGTGTCTCCCCAAAAGGGCGGCCCGCGCCCCGTTTCCTGATGTAAAAAGCACCCTGTGTGCACAGAGCTGCCCTCCCCACGACTCACGGGGCCTGGCGGCGGCCGGCCTTGTCCGTCTCAGGCGAGGACAGCACCTGCTTCCTGCGCGGGAATCAGACGGCTGCGTCCGCCGGGGGTGTGGGTGCCACAGAGCGGCCCTCAGGGATCTCCTCCCTCTGACCTCTGTCCTCCTCCCTCTGACCATTGTCCTCCTCCCTCTGACCACCACCTCCTCCCTCTGACCACTGTCCTCCCTCTGACCACCGCCTCCTCCCTCTGACCACCGTCCTCCTCCCTCTGACCACTGTCCTCCTCCCTCTGACCTCTGTCCTCCTCCCTCTGACCTCTGTCCTCCTCCCTCTGACCACCGTCCTCCTCCCTCTGACCACCGTCCTCCTCCCTCTGACCACTGTCCTCCTCCCTCTGACCACCACCTCCTCCCTCTGACCACTGTCCTCCTCCCTCTGACCTCTGTCCTCCTCCCTCTGACCACCGCCTCCTCCCTCTGACCACCGTCCTCCTCCCTCTGACCTCTGTCCTCCTCCCTCTGACCTCTGTCCTCCTCCCTCTGACCACCACCTCCTCCCTCTGACCACTGTCCTCCTCCCTCTGACCTCTGTCCTCCTCCCTCTGACCACTGTCCTCCTCCCTCTGACCACTGTCCTCCTCCCTCTGACCACCGCCTCCTCCCTCTGACCACTGTCCTCCTCCCTCTGACCACTGTCCTCCTCCCTCTGACCACCGCCTCCTCCCTCTGACCACTGTCCTCCTCCCTCTGACCACTGTCCTCCTCCCTCTGACCTCTGTCCTCCTCCCTCTGACCTCTGTCCTCCTCCCTCTGACCACTGTCCTCCTCCCTCTGACCTCTGTCCTCCTCCCTCTGACCGACACCTCCCTCTGACCTCTGTCCTCTCCCCCCCCCCCCCCTTCTCTAAACTCCCCTCCGGTTCACCTCCTCCGCAGGCGGGGACTTGGCCAACGAGCTGGTCCGGCACTTCCTGGTCGAGTGCACCCCGAAGGGCGTGCGGCTGAAGGGCTGCTCCAACGAGCCGTACTTCGGTGAGTGGCGGGCGCGCGGACACCGAACGGGGCCTTCCCTCCTGTGAGCCCTCTCCGCGCCCCTTCAGCCTCCGAGGATCCCCCCCCCCGCCCCACAGTGAACCGGAGGGAAAGGGCTGGGCAGCCGGGGTGGCCGGTGCCGGGGGGCAGGAGACACGAGCCCTCCTCTGCGGGGCCGACCGCAGGCGATGGGCAGGCCCCAGCGCTGGGGAGGCCGGGTGCTCCCCGCGCCCTCGGAGCCGCGTCCAGAGACGCCCCCTGACAGGCGGTGGTTTTCCTCACAAAGCGGAGGGCGTGTCTGCCTCGAATCCTCGCCTCCTCACCTGCCCCTCCGTTTGCTGGCGCTCTGCACAGTCCCCCCCCCCCACCTTCCAGGCAGCACGTGGGCTGCGGGCTCTCCTGAGGGTGGGTGGGCTGGGCGGCCTTCCGGGGCGCCGGTGACCTTGTCTCCCCCCCACGCCCCGCAGGGAGCCTGACCGCCCTGGTGTGCCAGCACTCCATCACGCCCCTGGCGCTGCCCTGCAAGCTGCTCATCCCCGACAGAGGTACGTGGGGGGGGGGGGGGGCCCTGCCGGCCGAGGGGCGTGGGGTCAGGATCCGCAAACACGGGGGACGGAGGCTTCTCCCTCCTCTCCTCCAGGCTGAGCCCTGGGAAGGCTGGCGGCTGACCCGGCCCGGGACGGAGAGGTGGCCCCGCTGCGCCCTCACGGCGGCCGAGAGACCGGGTCACGCGGGGGGGTGAGGGGGGGGGCTGCAGCCACGACTCTGGCTCAGACCTTCACACCCGACGCTCACCCAGGATCCCACAGGCCGGGCGGGGGTGGGACTGCGGGCGCAGGGTGCTGGGCGGGGCGCTCTCTCCCTCGTGGGGTGGGAACAGGCAGCAGCGCCCACGCCCACGCCCACGCGTGTCAACCCCGTGTCCCAGCCCCGCCTCTCGTCACCGCACTGTCTCCCTCGAAGACGAGGAACCCACAGCCCCCGTCAGTGTCGTTACCTTTTCTGACTCACTAGCGGCCGGGCCCCAAGTCGTGCTCAGGTGGGTCCCCTCGGCCTGGCCTGTGGGGACGGGGCCGAAACCGGCCCTCCGACATCCCCCAAGGGGTCCCGGAGTGCGAGAGGGCAGTTCTCAGGTGACGCACCCCGGAATCGGGCTCCCTCCTCTCTGGTTCCGGGTGCATCTCCCAAGAACGGCAGCTGCCAAGTCACTGCAGATCGGCAGCTCCTGCATTGAGCGGCTGCCCCCTGGTGGTCAGTGGGCGTCATAGCTACCGGTCAGACGGTTGGACGGTCGCTTAGGCTTTCATATGGATAGATTCAGGCCTGGGTTTCCCACCAGTGCTGCGAGCCTGTGGCACACACAGCCCCTGCCTGTGGTCAGCCCAGCCTCTCCTCCCCGAGGCTGTCCAGTGAGGGCACAGCACCAGCAGCGCCACCATGTGGGGAATGAGCTCACGCCCATCGCTTTTGTCAGATCTGCAAAGTGCAATGTTTTCTGTGCCGCAGAACTTCGTCCTTACTGTGTGTGCCGTGAGGTGCAAAGGTCGAAGGTCGCTGCTATGAATGGACCCCGAGATCCAGAGTCAGGGAGCCCCGTGCTGCCGGGTCCCCCCTTTTCTCAGATAGGGTGGGCGGGCCTCGGCTGGCCGGCATCGCCGGGAGAAACTCCGGACCGCCGAGCAGGCCGCGTCCGGGCGCCCGGTCGGGGTCTCGGGTGGTCGGGAGATCCCGCCTCGAGAGCCGGTCAGCACCTCGGCGTCTCAGCATCCTCACTCCTTCCCGCAGACCCGCTGGAGGAAGTGACGGACAGCCCTCCCCAGACGGCAGCCAACTCCGCGGCCGAGCTGCTGAAGCTGGGCGCAGGTGGGTCTCGCTCCTCCCCCTGGTTGGGCAGCGGTGGCATTTGGGGTCCCCCCTGGTGTCTGGATCTCCTCGCCTCTGCATGCCCAACGGTTCCTTCCACATGGCTTTGTGGCCAGAAATATGCCTGGGACTCTGACATGGCCCAGTTCAAGGATCAGTGCCACGTCCCGTGCCAGTTCGGTGGGCCCAGTTGAGTGGGATACATGCCACATCCCGTGCCAGTTCAGTGGGATACGCGCCACGCCCCGTGCCAGTTCGGTGGGATACGTGCCACGCCCCGTGCCAGTTCAGTGGGATACGTGCCACATCCCGTGCCAGTTCAGTGGGATACGTGCCACGCCCCGTGTCAGTTCGGTGGGATACGTGCCACATCCCGTGCCAGTTCGGTGGGATGCGTGCCACATCCCGTGTCAGTTCAGTGGGATACGTGCCACATCCCGTGCCAGTTCGGTGGGATGCGTGCCACGTCCCGTGCCAGTTCGGTGGGATACGTGCCACGCCCCGTGCCAGTTCGGTGGGATACGTGCCACGTCCCGTGCCAGTTCGGTGGGATACGTGCCACGCCCCGTGCCAGTTCGGTGGGATACGTGTCATGTCTGTGCTGAGTTTAGGGGAAATGTCATGAGACAGGATGGGGGGATCTGCCCTTCTTGATGCCACTGAATAAGCCAACAATTCCCCCCACCCACCCGCACCTCAGGGTGACACCCCCCCACACCCAACAGCCTCCCCGGAGCCTTTTTATCCTATTCGTAGATTTTATTTTTTTTAAAAATCTTTTATTGACTTTTTTTTTTTTTTGTCACGGAGAGGAAGGGAGAGGGATAGAGAGTTAGAAACATCGATGAGAGAGAAACATTGATCAGCTGCCTCCTGCACACCCCCTACTGAGGATGCGCCCGCAACCAAGGTACATGCCCTTGACCGGAATCGAACCCGGGACCCTCCAGTCTGCAGGCCGACGCTCTGTCCACTGAGCCACACCGGTCAGGGCCATAGACTTTATTTTTGAAGAGCAGTTTTAGGTTTACAACAAGGAGCAGAAACACCGAATTCCCGCAGAGCCCTCTCCCTGCACAGCCCCCCCCCCCACGGTGATGGAGCCCCCCACCTGGGGCACGGTCCTCGGGCAGAGCAGCCCGCGAGCCGCGTCGTCACCACCAGGCCCGGCGCCGTGAGGGCCCTGCTCAGTGGCGTTGGGGGGGCTCGGACCGTCCTCCCAGCCCCTGGCGACGTCCGTCACTGCCCACAGCTCTGCCTGCTCCAGGGCACACGGTGGAACCACACGGTGTTTGGGTGTTTGTCTTTATCGATTTCAGAGAGGAGCGGGGGGGGGGGAGGGTGTTAACACCCACGGGGGGAGAGTCGTCATGCGGACGTGATGTGGGCCCCACACTGTCTTTTCTCTGTGACGGGGCTCCACCCTTTGTCGTGGTCGGGTGGCTGGGGTGGGGTCCAGGTCCAGCTCTGTTCTGCCGTGGGCCGGTCGGGTCCGCCTGGGCCGGTCGGGTCCGCCTGGGCCGGTCGGGTCTGCCGTGGGCCGGTCGGGTCTGCCGTGGGCCGGTCGGGTCTGCCTGGGCCGGTCGGGTCTGCCGTGGGCCGGTCGGGTCTGCCGTGGGCCGGTCGGGTCTCCGTGGCCGGTCGGGTCTGCCTGGGCCGGTCGGGTCTCTCTGGGCCGGTCGGGTCTGCCTGGGCCGGTCGGGTCTGCCGTGGGCCGGTCGGGTCTCTCTGGGCTGGTCGGGTCTGCCGTGGGCCGGTCGGGTCTGCCGTGGCCGGTCGGGTCTGCCGTGGGCCGGTCGGGTCTGCCTGGGCCGGTCGGGTCTGCCGTGGGCCGGTCGGGTCTGCCGTGGGCCGGTCGGGTCTGCCGTGGCCCGGTCGGGTCTGCGTGGCCGCAGCAGCACAGGGTCCCTGCTCCCTCCCGCGTGGCTGTGGCTCCGCTTGAGCGGAGGAGCTGGTGTCGGTGCCTGCACAGCACTTGCCGGGTGGTTTTAGCAGTTTGATTCCAGGGGGAGGGAGGGTGAGGGACGCACCGATGGTGAGAGGGAATCCTGGATCGGCCGCCTCCTGCACACCCCAGTGGGGATCGAGCCACACCCCGGGCATGTGCCCTTGAACGGGAATCGAACCCGGAGCCTTTCAGCCCACAGGCCCACACGCCATCCGCAGAGCCACACCAGCCAGGCAGGGCTTTGAACCCCTCACCTGAGGAGTGAGGCCACTTCCCCCGTGATTTTCGGGGAGAACAGAGAGGGGAGAGAAACGGGACGAGAGAGACGGCGATTGGGCCAAAGCACCCCCAGAGGCGTGAGTTTCTGTCTGGGCGCCCTCGTGGCCCAGGAGACAGAGAAGTGGCGGGAACAGGGGCTGCTGTGTCCCGGGGGCCGGGGGCCGGGAGCAGCGCGGCCGGTCGGGAGGTGGGGGGTCCCACTCTGATCACAGCAGGAGGCTGAGTGTGGCTTTTCCTTCCCCTGAAATTCTCGTGTCCTCATTCGCTCAGAATCTTCACCCCGACGGGCAGCGGCCCCGGTCTGTCCCGTCCTCCCCGTGTGGCCGACGTCTCGACCGCGGGCGGCAGCCTCGCGGGGCAGGGTGTCCGCGGTCCCCTCAGAGGAGAGACCTCTGGGACCTCCCAGATGCAGGGGCTCCTGTGACCCCATAGATGTGGCCCGCTCGGCCGCCCCTGGCTGACCCCTGGCTGACCCCTGGCTGACCCCGGCTTTGTAAAAGCGCCCACGTGGTCGCGGGCTGCTCCCCAGTAACCGCCGTCCATCCGTCCGTCCGACTGTGCCTCCCGCGGAGCCCCAGCGGGGCCGTGACGGTGCCTGCGCACCCCTCCCCTCGGCGTTTCCTTCCCTCCGTGCGGTCGGCTCCCGTCCGGCCCCCGGGGGCGCCGGGCACACACGGCGCAGCGTCCTCTCCGGGGGCCGGGCACACGTGTCGGCGTCGCTCGCTCGCTGCGCCGTGGGCAGGGGTCAGCCTGCGGGGCACCTGGCATGGCCGCAGGCCGGTCCGAGCGCTGACCCCGGCCCCGGCCCCGGCCCTGTCCGCAGCCTGCAACGTGTGGTACCTGGGCTCCCTGGAGCTGGAGTCGCTCACGGGCCCCCAGGCCGTGCAGAAGGCGCTGAGCGCCAGCCTGGCCCAGCAGCCGCCGCCCCCGTCCACGGTCGTGCACTTCAAGGTGTCAGCCCAGGGCATCACCCTGACGGACAACCAGAGGAAGTGAGTGCCAGCGGGGGCGGGCGGCCGGGCTCCGCTCGCCCTGGGGCGTCCCCGCTCGTCCCGGGACAGCCAGCCACCCGTCCGCGCTCCCTGTGGTCCCGGACATGGAGGTTTTGGGGGGCAGAAGGGCTGGTGAGCGAAACCAAGGCCAGGACGTGACCCAGACCCGGGCAGAGGGGTCGTCCGTGTTCTGCCAGCGCCTGCGGGCCCGGCACTCCGGGGTCCCGGGGTCCAGTGTGCACAGCCCTTACCGTTCACCACGTGCAGTGCATTTGCCCTTGTCGGCCGCTGTGGTGGGTCCCCCGGGACGTTTCCTGTCGGTGCCCCCCCAGCCCCTGCCGGCCCCACAGCCAATCCGGCCCGGCGCTCACCCCCCTCCCCCCCCAGGCTCTTCTTCCGGAGGCACTACCCCGTGAGCAGCGTCATCTTCTGTGCCCTGGACCCGCAGGACAGGAAGTAAGAGGGGGTGCCCTCTGGGGGGGCCTCTGCACCCCAGCCCGCACAGACGCTGACGAAACTGTTCTCTCTAACCTGGCAGGTGGGTCGCGGACGGCCAGCAGTGCAGGTGAGCGCGCCCCACTTCCCTCCGAGCAGGTCCCGGGAGGCAGTGGCTGCAGGGGCCGGGGTGCGGGCTTGCGTTCGGGTGCTGGCTGGCATCGAGGTGGCGTGCGCAGGCGGAGCTGGCGTGATGGAGACGCGGTGCCTGTGCCCCCAGGGGCCGAGTTCATGCCTCACCGTGGGCGGGTGGCGTGGGGCCCTGCATGCCCACAGGGGGTGTCCCCCCAGGCCCTGAAGCGGTTTCAGGGAGACGCAGCCCCGGGGATGCCCTAGGTTCCTGCTTCGGGGTCCCCCTTGTTTCAGGGTTTGACCCAGGTCCCGGAGGCCTGCGGGGTCCCCGGGTCCAGGTGAGGCCGAGCCCCAGGCTCCGGGCAGCCGGGGGAATATGCAAACCCCGGGTGACCTGTGTGCCCTGGGCCCCCCTTCCTGTGGGGACGGCTGGACTCTCAAACCCCTTCATTCCTCTGAGAAGGGGAAGGGCCGGGCAGACAGCGAACGCCGAGCTGGGCCGGCCGGAGGCTGCAATCTGAGGAACCTCCCCATGCCTATGCCCCTGGGGGAACCCGGGGTGGAGGGGTGCCCGCTCACCTTCGCCCTGGCCCCGCCTCTCCGCGCAGAGTCTTTGGGTTTGTGGCCCGGAAGCAAGGCAGCGCCACGGACAACCTGTGCCACCTGTTTGCGGAGCACGACCCCGAGCAGCCCGCCAGCGCCATCGTCAACTTCGTGTCCAAGGTCATGATCGGCTCCCCGCGGAGGGTCTGAGCCCCTGCTGGGCCCCGGGGGGACCCCGACATCTGGCTCTTCCAGCCTCCTGAGACCAGCACACCCGCCTCTTCCCGAGACGGACACGCCCACGCGTCCGCCGCCCAGCTCTCTGGGCAGAAGTGGGCACCGGGGCACCACCAGCTCGGCACAGGGACCCGTGGGAAGTACAGGCCCCTGTGCAGGTCGGTGGGAGGGGCCGCCTGCCCGTTCCGCCCCAGCCTGAGGGGCTGCCGGGAGCGTCGCCCACTGCGGCCCACGGCTCCTGTGCCCCGATGCCTGGCAGCTCCTGGAGGAGCGGGCGGGGACCCGTCTCCCCCCAGGCATGTGCCACGTCGTGGCGGGCCAGCCCTCCGCCCCGTCTGCACGTGGTCTTGGTGGCTCTGCAGGTGCCGTCCCTGCGACATCTCCCCTCCTTCCCCCCGAGCCCGGTCTCTGTCCTGGAACCAGCCAGCGGCTCGGGGGAGGGGCTGGGACCGGGGCGGGGCCCTGCAGCCCCCACCAAAGCCCGAATGAAGTGCCTCGTTCCTGTGCCAAACCCGCCCCCCCCCCCCCCCGGCCTTCCTCTGGCGCCTGTGGCCCGCGGCTCTCCGGCCCGAGGGCCTGGTCCCTGCGGAATCGGGGAGCAGAGCGGTCGGTGCTGCCCCTGGAGGTGCCTCACACCCGTCTGACCCAGGATGAAGGTGGACAGGCCGGCAGAGAAGCCGGAGCGGACGGGGTGAGACGTGGAGCCCACGGGAGTCGGGACCTGAGTCCTGGACCCCGAGGAGGCGGGCTCCTCTGACCTCACAGTGATGGCCCGGCGGCAGCGTGCCCTCCCCGTGGCCACAGGCACCCAGGCTCCCAGGAGCCGGCCCCGGTCGGTACGACAGGCCTCCTCGCGTGTTGCACCTCAGCATCAGGTTCTCGGTGAGCCCCGCTGCCGCCCGGCTCAGCCTGGGGAGGGCCTTGCCCGGCTCCTGGTCCGGCCCCAGCGGGCACAGGGCACTGTCCTGGACGCTCCCGAAGTGTGCCCCCCGGGTGTCCCGCCGGGGTCCCCGTAACCCCTCATTAACCAGTCACTGCGTCCTCAGTGTTAACCTGTAACCCTCAGGCCCGAGGGGGCCTGTGGCCTCGGCCTCGGCCCCTCTGCCTTAACGCCGGGGGCGCCCGTGCCTCCCTCGTGTTGTAACGTGTATCCAGCGTGTAAATGAACGCTCCATGTACAGCGGAGGTCTCTGCTCCCCGCGTATCCCTATCCAGAGTATAATAAATATTAACTTTGTAACCGGGAGGCGCGTGCTTCCTGTGGGACCGGGGGGGGGGGGGTGATCAGGGAGGGGCCGAGGGGCGCAGTGTGTGCAGGACGTGGCGGGTGGGGCTGCGTGTGGGTCTCTCTGGGAGTGGAGTGTGGGGATCACTGACGGACTCGGGTATAAACTCGTGGGTCTTTTGTGCTCAGGAATATGTTATTAAGATTTCTTCCCAGCCCTTCCCGGTTTGGCTCGGTGGATGGAGCGTCAGCCTGTGGCTCAGTGGATAAAGCCTCAGTCTGTGGACTGAAGGGCCCCAGGTTTGATTCTGGCCAAGGGCACGTGCCTGCGTTGCAGGCTTGGTCACCAGTAGGGGGCGTGCAGGAGGCAGATGATCCATGATTCTCTCTCATCATGGATGTTTCTTCTCTAAAGTCAATAAAATATATTTTAAAAAAGATTTCTTCCCAGAGGCTTTAGGACACGTGCACACGGGGTTTTAAATGTAATCCCGTGCCCGGCAGGAGTTAAAGTGGTTGAGCATCAGCTCATGAGCCGGGAGGTCAGGGTTCAGCTCCTGGGCCGGCGCAGGCCCGGGCTGCGGGCGGACCCCCAGTGTGGGGCGTGCGGGAGGCAGCTGATGGCTGGCTGTCCTCCCTGATGATGCTGTCCCCCTCCCTCAGGCCCTGACCACTGTCCTCCCGCCAGCCCGGCTTTGACCGCCGTGTGTGTGAGTGTGAGTGTGTGTGTGTCTGAGTGTGTGTGTGTGAGTGTGTGTGAGAAGGGCAGGGGGCAGAGTGTGTGTATGCATGTGTGTATGCGTGTTTGTGTTTGTGTGTGTGAGAGAAAGGCAGGGGCGGTGTGTGTGTGTGTATGTGTGTGTGTGTGTGTGTGAGAGAGAAAGAAGGGCAGGGGCGGAATGTGTGTGTGTATGGGGGTATGTGTGTGTGTGAGAGAGGGCAGGGGCGGAATGTGTGTGTGTGTATGTGTGTGTGTGTGTGTGAGAGGGGGCAGGGGTGGAGTGTGTGGGTGTATGTGTGTGTGGGTGTGTGTATGTGTGTGTGTGTGTGTGTGAGAGAGAAAGAAGGGCAGGGGCGGAATGTGTGTGTGTATGGGGGTATGTGTGTGTGTGAGAGAGGGCAGGGGCGGAATGTGTGTGTGTGTATGTGTGTGTGTGTGTGTGAGAGGGGGCAGGGGTGGAGTGTGTGGGTGTATGTGTGTGTGGGTGTGTGTATGTGTGTGTGTGTGTGTGTGAGAGAGAGAGAAGGGCAGGGGCGGAATGTGTGTGTGTATGGGGGTATGTGTGTGTGTGAGAGAGGGCAGGGGCGGAATGTGTGTGTGTGTATGTGTGTGTGTGTGTGTGAGAGGGGGCAGGGGTGGAGTGTGTGGGTGTATGTGTGTGTGGGTGTGTGTATGTGTGAGAGGGCAGGGGTGGAGTGTGTGTGTGTGTGTGTGTGAGAGAGAGAGAGAGGCGTGTGGATGGATGAACTTGGTCCCAGGTGCACTGCGGGGGGGGGGGGTAGTGGCAGGTTTGTGCTGCTCCCCTGATGGCCCTGCAGGTGTGCGAGTTGGGCGCTGATGGAGGAAAATCGGGCACCCTGTGCTTCCAGGTGTGGCTGGCCATGCCTGCACCACCACCACCACCACCCCTCCCCCCCGAGCTGTGGGACCCGGGCCAGCTGCACTGGGTCCTGAAGCTGCGGGTGGGTCACCAGTGAGGGCTGGGTGCTGGGGACGCCCTCCCAGGAGGACCGGACAGCGGCCCGGACGCAGGAAGAACCAGCTTCACGGGTGCCCTCACTGTGGCTGTCACTCAGACCTGTGTCCCCGGGGCCTGAGGCGGCTGCGCTCTTCCACGGTGCGCTTTCGAGGACCCATCCTTCCTCCAGCCGGGACCCCGGACCCCGGCTGGAGGCCAGACCTCAGACGCAGGCGGAGGGCGGGGAGCAGTCCCCGAGCGTGGGCGGCACCGCCCCCTGGTGGCCGCCGGGCTCACTGCGCGGGCGCCGACCTGCAGGACGCGCAGGGGGAGCAGCTGGGCCCCGCGCTGCTTTAAGGCGGGAGCCGCGTGGTCCTGGCTCCGCAGGGGGGGGGGGGGGGCGGTCCCCGCTGCCCTGGCCGCACCTGCCGGGGCAGGGAGGGGAAGGGGGCGTCCCCGTCCCCCGGGGGGTCCCCGCCGTCAAACGCCGTCGGGTAGGAGAGGAAAGAAAAACACGAGATGGAACAAGATGCAGTTGTGCCCCCACCGGTCGGGTTTTCCCCTTTTTTGTGAATTTTCAGGAATGGCCCAACACTGAAACCCTGAAGGCGGTTTTGAAAGCGCACGCGGAGCTGGCGGGGCCGGGGCGCTCAGGGGCGGGGCCGGGGCGCTCAGGGGCGGGGCCTGCAGGGAGAATGGGGGCTGATGGGGGTGCCGGAGGGGGGCCGTCCTGGCTCACCGCGCGGGCCTGGGGTGGGGGGTGTTGGGGGGAGGGGGCTGCCTGTGGGTGTCGCAGGGTCAGGTCCCCAGCGTGCGCACCCCCAGCCTGGCGCCGCCGCAGGGGCGAGCGGACCCCTCTTCACGGCCCCTCCTCTGTCCGCAGTGGAGACCACGCTGTCGGGACAGGACGGGGCCCTGTGACCTGCGGGGAGGCGCCCAGGCCGCCCGCGGGTCTGTGGGGGAAGAGGTGGACATGCCCTGGGGCTTTGGCTGAGGCTGAGCCCCCCGACCTGCTCTGTCCCGGGAGCCCCCCTGGGGTTTAAAGTTGTCGGAACCTCCACCACCTGAGAGCCAGCCAGATGCAGGTGGAGGCTGTGGGGGCGACGCCGCCGGTGGGGCGGGCAGGCAGAGACAGCGAGGGAGCGGGACCTCCTGTCTCCATAGTGGGGGGCTCCTGCGGGCGGGGCGGGTGTGGGGTCCAGAGGCGGCATCCCCGGGGGACAGACCGGCCCGCGGGCAGCGCGGTGGTCCCCCCCACCCTGCACCTCTTGTGGCCCCGCCAGGCCCCTTCTCGCCCCGGGAACCGTTCGGCCCTGGTTCCCCAGCCGTGGGCCTGCGTGGAGGGGAGTGGGCTCCGGCCCGGGAGGCGCCTGGGGGCCCTGGCCGTGAAGGGAGAGGTTCGGCTCAGTGGCTGGGCCGGATGGGGGTACAAAGCCGGACCGGAGCTCCACCTGCGGCTCCGGACGCCCGGCGGGGAGGTGACCCAGAAGGCCTGGCGGTGCCTGCAGACCCGCAGCCTCTGCCCCGGGGGAGCCCTGTCTCTCCCGGCCCGACCTCCCTCCAGGCAGCCGGGCCAGCAGGTCCTCGGGGGCAAGACGCCTTGGTCAGCGGGGGAGGGGGGGGCGCCAGCAGCTCTGAAAAGTGACACTTCCCTCCCTTTTTGTACCCAAGAGGCTGCAACCTGGAGCCTCCGGTCCTTCCCCGGGGGGTTGACAGGGCCCGGCCACTCGCGGAGGGGGGGGGGGGTCCCCCAGGGCTGCACGCTCGCGCCCCCCCCGCCCCCCCCCCAATGAGCCTGGCCTCTCCTGTGTTTGCTCTGCTTCCTTCTGAGAGGAATGCTGACTGCACAGCTCAGCTCCACCAGGGCTGGGGGGCGATGAGCTGGGGGTGGGGCTGAGGGGCTGGGGGGTGGAGGGCTGGAGGGCTGGGACAGGGGTGTGTGGGGGAAGCTGCAGGGGTGGGGGGCTGGGGCAGGGTGGGGTGGGGAGCTGGAGGACTGGGGGTTGGGGCAGGGTGGGGGGCTGGGGGTTTCGGTACTGGGACAGGCTGGGGGTGGGGGGCTGGGGGGCTGGAGGCTGGGACAGGGTGGGGGCTGGGGTGGAGGACTGGGGGTTTCAGAGCTGGGACAGGATGGCCCTGGAGCAAAGCGGGGAGGAAGCACCCGGTGCCAACAGCCGGCTTGGAAGGAACAGACGTTCCCCGTCACGCGCAGCTTTCCTAGACTGTTGTTTCTGTTTCTAACGAGGATTCTCCGAAAAACCAACAAAAAGAGGTCAATTGTCATAACAACTTGAGAACAACGTTAGAAACCAAACAAAGGCAAACATTGGCGCCAGGAGAAGGAGGACGGTCTGTTCGGAGAGTTCCTGGAAGTGAGGGACACTCAGCTGCCGCCACGGGCTGTCCCCGCACCCCGTGTCCCCGTCCACAGGCTGTCCCCGCACCACCCTCCCCCCCACACACACACCGTGTCCCCATCCCGTCCCCATGCAGAGCCCGGGTGGAGGCAGAGCCGGGCAGGGGCCCGGGGGGGAGGGGGGGGCGGGGGAGGCATGGCCTGTGCAGCGGCCAGAGAGGCTGTGTGTCCTGGCTTCTCCGTCCAGGGGGCCAAGGACTCCCCCAGCACAAGGCAGGGCTGGAGCTCCCGGGGACCCTGCCTGGCCCGCCCCAGGTGGCCGGTGAGGGGACCTGGAGAGACTCGGGCATGGAGGCCAGTCCGTGGCGGTGACCTGGACACTCTCTGCCCGACCGGGGAGGGCTGACCGGCCCGGAGCCGCCCACTGGGAGGGGCCGTCTGGGAGCCACAGCCCGGGGGCCATGTGTCCCCAGGTGATGGCTCCTTGTAAACAAGGCACGTGGTCCTTCTTTCAGCCGACAGAGTGGGGCCTGGTTGGCTGGGCCTGCTGGTGCCAGTGGCCTGGGTTCTGCATGGGTCAGGGTCCCAGTTCAGGGTTCGGGTATATGGCGGAGGCCGCACACAAATGAATAGACTCAGAAAAATATTAATTTGGAAATGGGGACCAGGCAGTAGTCCAACCGTAGTGAAAGAACCTACTGCTCGCTCTGGCTTTCCCGTCCCTTTTTTTTAGAATTAAGATAAGATACACCCATCTCCCCCAGGCAGGAAACAGCAGTAAAAGCCAATCAGTGAATCTTCTTAGGACTAACAGGCGGGGCTGCTTCAACCACCGACATCCAGTAACCAGCTCCAGCCCCACAGAGCAATCAGCTTGACCAGCCCCCCAACTCCCTGTCCACAGCTCTCCGTCATTCAAATATGATCGGCTTCCTCCCCCAGAACCGATGCTAATGGGTCCCCGCGGGGACAAAGCCAGCACCCCAGCTCCCCAGCGTCTCCTTTCAGAGGCTGAGACTCCAGGAGCTGGTCCCTCTGGGGACCCGGCGCTGACCCGGCCACGTGGCGCCTGGAAAGGACAGAAAGCCTCCGGGCCTCGCTGTCCCCGACGGCGACACGCGGTCCAGCCTGAGCCCCTCCAGGGCGGAGCTCCCGGACTTGGAGGCCATGGGAGGTCCCCCCCCCCCCCGCCCACTTTCTCTGAGCCTGGCCCTCCTCCCAGAGGGGGGTGCTCAGATTCTGCTGCTGGTGAAACCCCAGCACCGCAGGCACAAACGGCCTCTGTTCCCCCCCCACACACACACCCGCAGCTCCCGGCTCGGCGCTGCGGACACCGAGGTGCGGGGAGTCCAACAGGGCAGGCCACCGGGATTTCCTCGGCGCGAGGTCCCCCTCCCAGGGGCGCACGTGGCGCTGGGACCCCGGAGCGCCCTGTCCCAGAGCATGAGGCCTGGTGGTTCCTCCTCTCCCTTTGGAGGAGGAGCCGGTCCGGCTGCCCCTTCCCTAGTTGAGGAGGAGGAGGAGGAGGTAGAGGAGGAGGTGGAGGTGGAGGAGATGGAGGAGGATGAGGAGGAGGTGGAGGAGGAGGAGGAGGTAGAGGAGGAGGAGGAGGTAGAGGAGGAGGAGGAGGTAGAGGAGGAGGAGGAGGAGGTAGAGGAGGAGGAGGAGGTGGAGGAGGAGGGGGGGCGGGGGGCGGGGACAGTGATGGTCCCAGGGCGCCTCCTGCGCGCGCGCGCGCGCACACACACACACACACACACACAGGACTGAGCCCGCACCCGGCTGTGCCCTGACCAGCCCGTTGCTGCTCAGCACGGAGCCCGGCTCTGGCTCCGGCCCCGGGCCGCTCCCGAGGGCAGGGGGGCTCCTCGTGGAGACGCTGCGGAGCTGGTGGGGAGGCGATGTCCCAAGCCCACGTGACCAGCGCAGGCATGTCCGGCCCTTCCCTGGCCAGGGGTCCACCTCCCGCACCTGCACCCCGGGACCTGGTCGCCCCGTGTGGCTCCGCAGCCCGTTTGTAATTGCGGGATCTCCGCTGTGCCGCCTGTGCCCGGCCCCGTGCCGGCCCAAGTGCCGCCCTCGGAACCAGCACGGAGGGTCCCCGAGGAGCCTGGCAGCGGCCTCGGTTACCCCGTGTGTCAGGGCGGGGGAGAGGGGGTCACAGGGGCACAACCTCTGACCGCACCCCGTCCCCGGCGGAGCTGAGCCCTGAGACCAAGGCCCGCCCGGCCGAACAGACAGCTGGTCCCAAGTGGGTCAGGGTGGCTCTAGGCATGCTGGGACATTGGCACCCAGCCTGGGAGCAGCATCGTGGGGAGGAGCCGGACCTGCTTAGAGCGCAGGCCGGAGGGGCGGGGCCTGCGAGGGGCGGGGCCTGGGGGAGGTCTAATGCTAAGGTTAAGGGTAGGGGTAGGGGTAGGTTTATGATTTAGGGTTAGGGGTAGGTTACAGTTAGGGTTAGGGTTAGGGCTAGGAATAGGGTTTGGGTTAGGGTTAAGGTTAGGGCTAGGACTAGGGTTAGGTTTAGTGTTAGGTTAGGGTTAAGTCTAGGGTTAGGGCTAGGGCTAGCGTTAGAGTTGGGGTTAGGTTCCTTCAGGGGATCAAAAAGGACCCAGTCAGGCTCAGGAGCGTTGAAGGAAGAGGGGTCACAGCGGGCACTTGGCAGGTGTCTGTTCCCCCAGAGAAATACCCCACTTTGGGCAGAGTCGGGGTTCGGGGTCAGCCTCGCTGGGCGGTTGTGTTTGGTCTGGGGTAGGGGCTGCTCTGAAGGGTCAGGTGGCCTCTAAGGTCCAATGGCCATGAAGGAGGCCCAAACCCTGGGGCCTCGTGAGCCTCCCTGTGGCGAGTCCAGCGGGAGGGGTGTCCCAGCAGCCTTGGTGGCAGGAGCGCAGCACAGGGGGCGAGGGTGGAGGGGGTCTTGTGGGAGGATGAGTGGAGTCCTGGGTGGGGACTTGCTGCCCCGATGCCCACACTGACCATCCCCATGGGCGTCCCGTTCCGCCCGGTGCCCTCCGATGGGTGGGGTCCCACTGGCCCCCAATGCACTCGTTTTGGGGATCAGGGGATCAGACCGGAGGACGAGTCCTGGGGGACTGGCCGCTCCTCCCAATGTGGCGGTTGGGAGGGCACCCCCAGAGTCCTGCAGGGGCCACCCTGGTGCTGGACCAGACTCCTCAGAAGCCCAAGGGACGGTCTTGGCTCCCATGGGGGTCCTCCATGCAGCAGGACATTGGGGGGGAGCAGCAGAGCTCGGGCCCCTGTCTGTGCACGGGGCACGGGGGCGAGATGGGGTGTGAGGCAGCTGGGCGCTGGGCGGTGAGGGGCTTTGCAGAGTCGGCCGGAGGCTGGAGGCGGGGCCCGCAGCTCACACCGCGTGGCGAGATCACGCAGGGAGTGTGCTCACTCTATGTACCCGCCGGCCTGGCTGTGAGCGCACGGGGGGGGGGGGGCGCGTCACAGGGAAAAGGGGGACATGACCATAAACACGAGGATTTGCCGACAACGGAAAAGAAAACAGGAAAGACCAGAGGTGAAGAGGACGACACCGGCAAACAGCAAAACGGAACAAACGCCGCTCTTCTTCCCGCGACGGCACGGGGACGCCCGACACGGGGACGCCCGACACGGGGACGCCCGACACGGGGGACACCTGACACGGGGACGCCCGACACGGGGACGCCCGACACGGGGGACGCCCGACACGGGACACATCCGACACGGGGACGCCCGACACGGGAGACGCCCGACACGGGGACGCCCGACACGGGGACGCCCGACACGGGACACATCCGACACGGGGACGCCCGACACGGGGACGCCCGACACGGGGACGCCCGACACGGGACACGCCCGACACGGGACACATCCGACACGGGGACGCCCGACACGGGACACATCCGACACGGGGACGCCCGACACGGGACACATCCGACACGGGGACGCCCGACACGGGACACGCCCGACACGGGGGACGCCCGACACGGGACACATCCGACACGGGGACGCCCGACACGGGGACGCCCGACACGGGGGACGCCCGACACGGCGGGGACGCCCGACACGGGACACGCCCGACACGGGAGACATCCGACACGGGGACGCCGGACACGGGGACGCCCGACACGGGGACGCCCGACACGGGACGCCCGACACGGGGACGCCCGACACGGGACGCCCGACACGGGGACGCCCGACACGGGGACGCCCGACACGGGGACGCCCGACACGGGGACGCCCGACACGGGACACATCCGACACGGGGACGCCCGACACGGGAGACATCCGACACGGGGACGCCGGACACGGGGACGCCCGACACGGGGACGCCCGACACGGGGACGCCCGACACGGGGACGCCCGACACGGGGACGCCCGACACGGGGACGCCCGACACGGGAGACATCCGACACGGGGACGCCCGACACGGGGACGCCCGACACGGGGACGCCCGACACGGGGGACGCCCGACACGGGAGACATCCGACACGGGAGACATCCGACACGGGGACGCCCGACACGGGGACGCCCGACACGGGGACATCCGACACGGGGGACATCCGACACGGGGACGCCCGACACGGGAGACGCCCGACACGCGGACGCCCGACATGGGGACGCCCGACACGGGGACGCCCGACACGGGAGACATCCGACACGGGGACGCCCGACACGGGAGACATCCCGACACGGGAGACATCCGACACGGGGACGCCCGACACGGGGACGCCCGACACGGGGACGCCCGACACGGGGGACGCCCGACACGGGGACGCCCGACACGGGGACGCCCGACACGGGGACGCCCGACACGGGAGACATCCGACACGGGACACATCCGACACGGGGACGCCCGACACGGGGGACGCCCGACACGGGGACGCCCGACACGGGGGGACGCCCGACACGGGGGACGCCCGACACGGGGACGCCCGACACGGGGACGCCCGACACGGGGACGCAGCATCTGTTCTGAAGCCAAACAGCAGACTGCGGAGAGGCGGACGGCGTGGAGACATCTCACACGGTGCAGGTCTGTGAGCACCGGGTGGGCCCAGCGAGACCCTCTCCCCTCCACCCCGCAAGCCCCCGGCACGTCTGCCCCCTCGCTGGGTAATGGCCCCCCGCCTGCCTCCTCCCTCACTGCCTCCTGGGGGACACCTGCCTCCTCCCTCACTCCCTCCTGGGGGAACACCGCTCCACAGGCCCTGGGGACACGCCCAGCTCAGTGCCAGCCGGCTCCTCCCGTGGCCGCCCCGACACGCACACGCCCTGCACAGGGCCACCTGCTGGACTTGGAATCGGGGCCCAGCCCCGCACACTGCCTGCCCTGTAGGCGACGCCCACTCCTGCCCACGCCACATCCAGAACCTTCCACCCCACTGCCCTGGCACACGGCCGCTGGGACACTGGCCCCCGTGGGCTCTGCTTGGGGCCACGCGGACAGGCCCAGGCCGCCTGGGTGTCAGGACCACCAGCTTCCGGACTCCCGTGTGGTGACCCACCATGGGGCACGCGGAGCAGCCCCAGTGTTCAGGGACGAGACGGCCTGTCGGGGGGTTGGGGGGGCGGCACCCCTGTGCAGCAGATTCAGGTGTCAGGATATGAAAGCAGGTGCTGCCCTTCGCGGGGGGCGGGCAGGTGGCGAGCAGGGACTGTCATCTTGGAGGAGCTGTGTCCCCTGCGGGCTCCAGGTGAGATGGGGCGGCCCCTGCAGGCCCCGGGGCAGTAGAGCCTCAGCTGTGGCTTCTGGTCGCCCCTGGGAAGGGCGAGGAGGAGGCAGCCCCATCGGAATGGGAGAGCGAGCGCATCTCCCCCCAACGGCCGCAGGGAGAGCGGGGTGTGACTGCGGGTGGGTGTGGCCCTGCCGTCCTGTCCAGGCAGAAGGGCACCCCCACGGGCTGTGGATCAGACGGGTCGACACCCTGGATGGCGTGGGTACCAGAAGGGGGGGGGCAGCTAATGACGGGGTGACAGGGTGCTGGCTGGACCTGGCCAAACATGCAGCTGTACACATGCACCCTCACAGAGTATCCCGGGCTCACATCACCCTCAGAACCGGGAGAAACGGGGGGCCCGGCGGGAAGGGCCGGACGGTGACCACGGGCCGGGCCGCCGCCTGCAGGGACACGGCTGAGGGACAGAGTGCAGACGGCCGTCCTCCGTGGGAGACGCCGCAGGAACCGGGGCTCGGGCCATCCTTGGGGGGACGTGCTGGGGGGGGGGCCGGAGGGTCGGCTCCTGCCTGGCCGGCACCCCGCCACGCGCCTGTGGCCCATCCGCCGACCCCTCCCGGCACCTCTCGGGACGCCCTCACCCACCGGCCTCCCCGAGCGCACACAGAGGCTGCACAGGCCGGCGGCAGCCAATGGGTGCGGGCGGAGGGCCATCAGGGCATAGAAAGGCAGAGGCTGCAGGATCAGCTCTCCATCGGGCTTTGGGAGGTCCAGCTTGTCCAGGGCATTGGGGGAGGGGGCACGGAGCCCTCAGGCCCTGTCCGGCCACACGCGGCCCCGGGCGACCCGGGCTGTCCTGGCGGCTGGGCCTTCAGTGCAGTGGGGTCTGCACAGGCAGCGGCCGCGCCTCAGCCACAGCAGAGCCCCTCACACACACCGGCCTGGGGTGGTTTACGCCGCGGGATTCCGAGAACCCGGAGCCCAGGGAGTGGAGAGGAAGCAGCCTCGGCCTGTGGCCTCCGCCTCCACCTCCACCAGCAGGTGGCGGCCTCCGCCCAGCAATCCTCCGTCCCTGTGAGGACAGGCCCTGGCTGGGAGCCGGCACACGGTGAGGACACGGTGTGGCTCTGCCGGGGAGCAAGGAGGTGGGGGGGGGTGGGGGGGGGGAGACGAGACACATGGCGAGGATACAACACAGCACCACCAGAGAGCCGGGAGGTGTGTGTGGGGGGGGGGTGAGACACGCAGTGAGGACACGGTGTGGCACCACCAGAGCCGGGAGGTCGGGGGGGGGGGGGGGGGTGAGACACCCAGTGAGGACACGTGTGGCACCACCAGAGCCGGGAGGTCGGGGGGGGGGGGGGTGAGACACGCAGTGAGGACACAGCACGGTACTTGCCGGGGACGTGCCCGGGGACCAGGGGGCGCCTCCTCCCGGTGACTGGCTGCCCGAGCTTCTCCGTCCCTGCAGAGGGAGCAGGACGCTCTCTGATGCGGCTCAGGCCCCGCTGGCCACCCTCAGGCGGGGGTCAGGGCCCCAACACAGGAATGGGGGGGTGCGATCCGACCCGACAGGCACTCCGTGTGACAAGAATCAGGTCACGCTTGTTCGTAAGGAAGGCAGTCATCTCGCATGGCTGTGGAGTGAGGTGGGCTAACCTGTTCCACTGCATACAGACCAGCCTGCCCGTTAGCCACACGCTAGGCGCACACTAGGTACATGTTAGCCACATGTTAGCCACATGCCACATGATGCTGCCAGTACCAGAGACCTTCCACTGGGTCACCTGTGACAAGTAAGAACCTTACGCCTGACGGTGATGAATTTTAAACGCAGTGCCTGAGACACCCCGGAGTAACACGCTCCGGAGTAACAGACTCCATGGAGTAACACGCTCCCGGAGTAACACGCTCCATGGAGTAACACGCTCCCGGAGTAACACGCTCCATGGAGTAACCCGCCACTGGAGTAACACGCTCCATGGAGTAACCCGCCACTGGAGTAACAGGCTCCCGGAGTAACACGCTCCGTGGAGTAACCCGCCACTGGAGTAACACGCTCCATGGAGTAACCCGCCACTGGAGTAACACGCTCCATGGAGTAACCTGCCACTGGAGTAACACGCTCCCGGAGTAACACGCTCCATGGAGTAACAGGCTCCCGGAGTAACACGCTCCATGGAGTAACCCGCCACTGGAGTAACACGCTCCATGGAGTAACCCGCCACTGGAATAACACGCTCCCGGAGTAACACGCTCCATGGAGTAACCCGCCACTGGAATAACACGCTCCATGAAGTAACACGCTCCCGGAGTAACACGCTCCATGAAGTAACACGCTCCCGGAGTAACACGCTCCAGAGTAACAGACTCCATGGAGTAACATGCTCCCGGAGTAACACGCTCCATGGAGTAACCCGCCACTGGAGTAACACGCTCCATGAAGTAACACGCTCCCGGAGGAACAGGCTCCCGGAGTAACACGCTCCGTGGAAGAGAGCACGGCTTTCCCGGCGGAACCACGAGGCAGCCCTCCCGTGTCCTGGGAGCGGGGGGGAGACCTGAGAATGGTCACTCAGGTTGTAGAGTGGACGTGGGATGATGGAAAAACATTTCTTGCTGCAATTAATCACTGCGACTTTGCAAGAACCTAATTTTCCTAGATCTTTTATGGGCACTTCATGCAAAGAAACTATTTCCCACCAGCGATGACTCAACACATACCAGTGGGAAAACACAAATTCTTGTGCCTAGTCCCAGCATTGTGTGTCGGGCTGGTTCTTAAGGAAACAAACAGGATCTGGTTTGGAAAAAGGGGAGGGTGTCTGAACCCGGAGGATGTGAAAACTCACACGCGTTCGTTTCATTGTCTTTGCATTGTTTCCGTAAGAACTCACCGGGTGCTTTTGACCACGACCTTGTACCGTTTTGTGTTTTTTTTAAACACAGACTTCCGTGAAGACGCGAAATTCCCGTGTTTCAAACAGCTCATGATGAACGTTCCTTGTCATTCTGCGCCTCCCGGGGGCAGAGTCTGCATCCAGGAGCAGGTCTCGCTCCGCGTCCTGAAGCGGGTCCTCGTGATGACCCGGTGCTGCAGGCCACCGTCTGCGCCTGTCCCTGCCCCTCTGCACGGGCGCCCCTGAGGGCGACGGGCCAACAACGCGGGCCCTGCCCGAGAAAGGGGCCCACGGAGCCCACACCCGGGACCCGGTGGAGGGGGTGGGGGGGAGCTGGCCACGCACGGGGAAATACATCGCAGCACGTTACGTGCTCAGCGTAGAACAACGCTGTTTGTAAGTTTAAAACATGCACCTTAGGAAAATACCTCATGAATACGCAATATATGTAAATCAAATAAGATAAAAGGGACAGCAGGCTGCACTTGGAGGTTGGGGTGTGGTTACTCCAATGGCAGGCGGGGAGGGGGGAGGGGTTCCTTTAGGTAAGGTCCCAGGACTTGTTTGGGATGTTGGGTCTGTAGGTACTTACTGCACAATGAACACCTTCCTCCTTCTAACTAACTAACCAGCTAACCAGCTACGGTCCAATGAGATATGTCAAAAGGATGAATTCTGATTAACCCATTAGTTAGTCTCCGCACAATTATTCACACAATAGAAGAGGGGGAGGGGGGGAGAGGAGAGGAGAGAGCCGCACTGGGGTGTGGACTGAGCAGGAGAGACGAAGGGGAGTAAATGGTGAAGCAGGACTCGGTCTCCAGCCCAGCAGTGCCGTGTGCACGGTGTGTGTGTGTGCGCGGTGCGTGTTCTTAAGGGTTAGGGTTAGGGTTAGGGGTTAGGGTTAGGGTTAGGGTTATCCTCAGCGTCACTGCTGCGTTATCCACACCCACAGCCACCTCCCTCTGTACCACTGCTACAGACGCAAAGGTTCCCCTTCCCGTCCCCGCAAACCCCCATCGCCCGCCCCATTGGAGCGCTGGGCGTCCCCGCTCTTCGTGGTCGACAATGGCTGCCACCGCCTCGCCCTCGGGAAGGCCTGTGCGTTCGGGTTAAAGCCACGCGCGTCTGATGAAAGGTTCTCACTTTAAAAAGGAAAAGGTTGGATCTGACTTCAGAGTCCCTTTTTATTTATTTCGGGCACCTCCCTAGTTGGAGGTGTGCAAGAGGCAGCTGATCGATGTTTCTTTCCCATCGATGTTTCTGACTTTCTATCCTTCTCCCTTCCTCTCTGTGAAAAATGAATAAAAATATATCTTTTTTTAAAAATTGCTGATTAAAAGTGTTTTTAATGTCACTTAATCATTGAAAACAAGGTCAGAGCTAGTTGATCTTTATTATGGACAAATCACAGACAAAATGGAACAAAAGCACCATCTGGGCAGCAGAGACCCAGAAGCTGTGCTTTTAAAATCACCGGGAAGTGCCTCATCGTTTATTCGTATGCTCCCCCCCAGGGCTGGTCGCGGCCACAGGCGCCAAGACCACGGCTGCTTGTGAGGAGCCCTCAGGCCCTGCTCCAGGCAAGACGGGCGCAGAAGGGACCAGAGAGAGGGAGGAGGGTGCCCAGACACGGGGACCAGAGGTGGGGGGGGGGGTGCAGAGGGAGGTGGGTACAGAGGGAGATGGTGCAGAGGGAGCTGGTGCAGAGGGAGGTGGTGCAGAGGGAGGTGGGTACAGAGGGAGATGGTGCAGAGGGAGGTGGTGCAGAGGGAGATGGTGCAGAGGGAGGTGGGTACAGAGGGAGATGGGACAGAGGGAGGTGTACAGAGGGAGATGGTGCAGAGGGAGATGGTGCAGAGGGAGATGGTGCAGAGGGAGGTGGGTGCAGAGGGAGATGGTACAGAGGGAGGTGGTACAGAGGGAGATGGTGCAGAGGGAGATGGTGCAGAGGGAGATGGTGCAGAGGGAGGTGGGTGCAGAGGGAGATGGTACAGAGGGAGATGGTGCAGAGGGAGATGGTGCAGAGGGAGGTGGTACAGAGGGAGATGGTGCAGAGGGAGATGGTGCAGAGGGAGATGGTACAGAGGGAGGTGGGTGCAGAGGGAGATGGTACAGAGAGAGGTGGTACAGAGGGAGATGGTGCAGAGGGAGATGGTGCAGAGGGAGATGGTGCAGAGGGAGGTGGGTGCAGAGGGAGATGGTACAGAGGGAGATGGTGCAGAGGGAGATGGTGCAGAGGGAGGTGGTACAGAGGGAGGTGGTACAGAGGGAGATGGTGCAGAGGGAGATGGTGCAGAGGGAGATGGTACAGAGGGAGGTGGGTGCAGAGGGAGATGGTACAGAGGGAGGTGGTACAGAGGGAGATGGTGCAGAGGGAGATGGTGCAGAGGGAGATGGTGCAGAGGGAGGTGGGTGCAGAGGGAGATGGTACAGAGGAGATGGTGCAGAGGTGATGGTGCAGAGGGAGGTGGTACAGAGGGAGGTGGTACAGAGGGAGGTGGTACAGAGGGAGATGGTACAGAGGGAGGTGGTACAGAGGGAGATGGTGCAGAGGGAGATGGTGCAGAGGGAGGTGGGTACAGAGGGAGATGGTGCAGAGGGAGATGGTACAGAGGGAGGTGGTACAGAGGGAGATGGTGCAGAGGGAGATGGTGCAGAGGGAGATGGTGCAGAGGGAGGTGGGTGCAGAGGGAGATGGTACAGAGGGAGATGGTGCAGAGGGAGATGGTGCAGAGGGAGGTGGGTACAGAGGGAGATGGTACAGAGGGAGGTGGTACAGAGGGAGGTGGTGCAGAGGGAGGTGGTGCAGAGGGAGGTGGTGCAGAGGAAGGTGGGTGCAGAGGGAGGTGGTGCAGAGGGAGATGGTGCAGAGGGAGGTGGTGCAGAGGGAGATGGGTACAGAGGGAGATGGTGCAGAGGGAGATGGTGCAGAGGGAGATGGTGCAGAGGGAGGTGGGTACAGAGGGAGATGGTACAGAGGGAGGTGGTACAGAGGGAGATGGTGCAGAGGGAGGTGGTGCAGAGGGAGATGGTGCAGAGGGAGGTGGTGCAGAGGGAGGTGGGTACAGAGGGAGGTGGTACAGAGGGAGATGGTGCAGAGGGAGGTGGTGCAGAGGGAGATGGTGCAGAGGGAGGTGGGTGCAGAGGGAGATGGGTACAGAGGGAGGAGGGTGCAGAGGGAGATGGTGCAGAGGGAGATGGTGCAGAGGGAGGTGGGTGCAGAGGGAGGTGGTGCAGAGGGAGATGGTGCAGAGGGAGGTGGTGCAGAGGGAGGTGGTGCAGAGGGAGGTGGTGCAGAGGGAGGTGGTGCAGAGGGAGGTGGGGTGCCAGGTGGCGCTGGCCTGGGGAGCCTGCACCTCACTGTGGGAGGCCCGGCCCCGTGGAGCCAGGAGCAGGAGGGGGTCAGAGGGCAGCACCTGGTTCCCAGCGCCCTGAGGTGGGATAGCTGAGCCAGAGGCTGGGCCTCGGAGAGCGCCAGGTGACAGGTCTGGCCCTCGGGGTGCTTTTCCCCCCCCCCCCGGAGGGGTTAGTTTGTGTCTTAACGTCGCCAACTGAACAAACGGGTTTCACGCACCCGGCATTCCTAATTGCAGAGAGCCCGCCACAGACAGAGCGCGTGGCCCCGTGGGCACAGGCTGACCTGCCGGCCCAGGCCGTGTGGCATCAGCAGGGGGCAGGGAGGGGCCGGCCTGGGTGCTGTGGGTCACCTCTCGGACCCAGGAGCCCCTGGGGGGGGGAGGGACAAGCGAGTGAGGTGAAAGGGTGAGAGGGTGGGGGGACAGAGCCCTGAGCTTTCAAGGACCCCTTCCCTTTCCACGCAGACAGAGGCGAAGACCCTTCGCCTTCAACCGTCCCCTCGAAGACAGAAGGAAAACAACAGCCTCCTGGCAGCCCTCGCCCCTTTGCCTTGTGGGGTTCCGGTTGCATAAACGCTCATTGTTCTGTCCTCTGGATTTGGGTTAAAAATGCAATTTGTTCCTTGGAGGACTTTTAGGGGTTTTCCAAGGCCACAGCCACACAAGGGCCAACTGCAGGCGACCTGCTCTCTGTCCCTCAGAACCCCGTCAGCAAGCACGGGGGCACCCTGGGACACGGGGAAGCTGGCGCCGGGTTCGTGTTTAACCTCGAGCAGAGCATTCCAGGCCGCAGCCCCGCCGCTCGTCACACGCACCGGGTTCGAGACGCACAGGTCAGCGGGTCGCCGGTGAGAAGGGTCCATGGAGAACCAACATGAGTGTCTAATTCTTCACCTGTGACCCGGCTGCTTAGCAAAGAATGTGACCCAGAGACAGAGGCGCACGGCTGAGGGGTCCAGTGCCCCCCTGAAACTACCGTGAGACGTCCTGGAAACAGACAGGACACGGACTCGTCGAGGGAGGTGCCCCGAGGCCACGCTGTAACGGGAGCCTCAGAAACAAGCACTCGAGCGGGGGGCTGGACCACAGACCGGACCCAGTCAGAGCGAAGGAGGATGAAAACAGACAGGAGCAGCGAGGTGGCCCCACCTGGTCTGGCTCAGTGGGCAGAGTGTTGGCCTGTGGACTGAAGGGTCCCGGGTTCGATTCCCGGTCGGGGCACAGGCCTGAGTTTTCGGTTCAATCCCAAGTGTGGGGCGTGCAGGAGGCAGCCAATCAATTATTCTCTCTCATCATTAATGTTTCTCTCTCTCCCTCTCTCTAAAATGAATAAAAATATATTCTTTAAAAAAAAAAAAAAGAACAGGGGAGGTGTGTGGGTGGGAAAGATGCTGAGACACAGTGAGGGGAGGGGGAGGAGGAGGAAGAGGGGGAAGAATAGGGGAAGGGGAGGAGGAGGGGGAGGGGGGAGGAGGAAGAGGGGGGAGGGAGGAGCGTGGAGGGGGGAGGGAGAAGATGGAGGGGGAGGGGTGGAGGAGGGGGAGGGGTGAAGGAGGGGGAGGGAGAAGATGGAGGGGGGTAGAGGAGGGGGAGGAGGGGAGGAGGGGAGGAGCGTGGAGGAATCCCAGAAGAATCTTAAAACCACCTGAGGCTACTCAGCCTGTGTCCATGAAAAACAGGCAGAAACCTTGATAAAAAGGTAACTTCTGTGTCAATAGACTTCTTAACAGACGCGTTTCCACAGGAAAAGTGGGGGGAGGGAAAGAACCGAGTCTGTGCGGCCAGCAGGCCGGAGAGTTCTCGGGGGACACGCACTCGGCAGAATGCCACACAGCCTCACGCTCTGCCCCAGCAACCCCGCCCGGAGACACCCCGAAATAGCCTCCACTGCACACAGGCGCCGAGCCCGCAGCCCGCTCACCAAGAGACACTGACCCTGCCACGGCCACGCGAGGCGTGGTTTCTACACACGTCCTCAGAGACACGCCGCCCGCCGTGGGGGTGAGAACGGACCCTGTGGGCGCCGGGGGTGACTTCTGGGCGTTCCCTCACACCCCACGGGGAGCGTCAGAGCCCCCCAGCACCCCCCACTGCGAGGCAGGAGGGCAGACGCCTACCTGACTGTCTGGGCAAAGTCAGAGCAAACACTGAAACCCGGACGGACACCGTGAACGCGGACACCGGCCAGGAAGGGGGGACGCGGTGCTGAGGGCGGGAGGGAGTGCGTCCGAGGGGTCCCTGGAGAGTCTGGCTTTGGGAAACGTTAGCATCACGCCCTCACAAACGGGGGGCGGGGTTGAAACCGATGAGGGGCAGCTGAGCGGGGCACCATGTCAGGCGGCCCAGGGAGGATCTGTGTCCGCGGCAGGAGGCGCTGTCACTGGGCGCCCACGTTTCGCTTTGTTCGGGGCCAGAGAGCCGTTCGCTGGCCGTGATCAGAGGGGGTCGCGGGCGGACGGACGGGAGGACAGGAGCAGCTCCCCATCCTCGCCCGCCCGGCCACGGTCCCGCCGTCAAACCAAACAAACACGCGGACGCCTGCCTGCGAGGCGACCTCTCGACCCCGGGCCGGCCGAGCGCGGCCGCTGAGGGCCCTCGTCTTGTTTGGTCTGGGGCCGGCCGGCGGCTCCGGCGCTGAGGGCTCTTCAGGGCTGGGCCGGCTCGGGGCGGCCTGGAGCCGGCGTCCGGCTGCCGTCCGAGGGCCACGCGCCTCTGCCGGGCCCGCCCCGAGGTCGGAGGGCGGACGGGGGACGCTCACACACACAGCCAGCACCGAGGGCGCCTGGCCCACCGCCGGCCCCGCCTCTGCCCCGTGGGCCCGTGGCCGCCCCTCGTGGGAACGTGGCCTCGGCTCCCTCGCCCTGAGCTGACAGGCACCGGGCTGCGTGCACGCCCCGCGCCGTGACCGCTCACACACGCCGTGTGCACACAGGCCTTCCTTCCTCGGGGGGCAGAGACGTGTTAGTTCAATGACAAACTCATGTTTAACACCTGACAGAGCTTCCAAACTGTCTCCCCAAGGGGCTGCGGCCCGACACCCCAGCTCAGGCCCTGCCACGGCCCACGGCCCACGCCGGTGGGCAGTGCAGGAAGGGGGTGAGGTCAGCGCTCCCTCCCGCCCCACTGGGGCCCCGGCTGCTCATCGCAGGACGAGGCTGTGCTCCGGACCCGCACTTTACCGGAATCACACTCTCTACCCCCGATCTGTCCAAAGGGACCGGCCCAGACCCCTGGGGAAGCCCGAGGGAGGCGGCGGCTCTGGGTGTCCTGCAATGGCCAAGAGTATCCCCCACGTGCCCCTTGCCTCCCACCGGCTCCACACCCGAGCTCCCAGGGAAGATGCGAAGGAAATGGGCTGAACACCCTGAACTGGAGGGAATCTCGGGCAGACGGCCCCCCCACCCCTCCGGACCGGGCCCCAGCTGCCGAGGACACGACGGAAGCGGGGGGAGGGGGGCAGTCGGAAGTGCGGGGCAGAAAGCCAGGGGCAGTGACGCTGCTAATACCTGGCCCTGGGCATCGGCTGTTTGATGGTCAAAATATTTGCTTTCCCTCCACTGCCTCCAAGTTCATCGCAGCCCGAGGTCACCGGGGTTCCGGGGAACCCAGACTGGGTCCCTCCTGGAGGCGCCGCACAGGGCCTGCGGGCCTGGCCGTGGGGTGGCCTCGGTTCGGGAGCCTCAGCACGGGGAGCAGGAGGGACCCTGTGGGAGCTGGAACCCCGGGACAGCCAGGTGCAGGCCCAGCGGGGACCAGCTCCCCGCCACCCCGTTTCCCGGCTGAGTTGGCAGGAGGAGGCCCCAGGTGAGGCCCCCAGAGGGGCGGGTCCAATCGGCCAGCCGCCCCCTCCCGGCACGAAGCCCTCCCCCGATGGCAAAACATGGCAGAGGAGTCAGGCCGCCCTCCCCGATTCAGGTCCCAACGCAGGTGACACGCCAGCAGCACCCGGGGCTCGTCCTGTGTCCGGCTTCAACCAAGGAGGCTGACATGGAGGGCGACCTGGCCTCTAGGGGGGATGGGGAGCTGGGGGAATCACCCTTCACCCCCGACAGCAGCCAGAGCCTCCGCCCACAGGAGGGGGCCCGGCCCGCCCCGTGGCTGAGCGGCCTGTGACCAGCGCTCCCGGCTCCCCGCCCCCCAGGGTGCGGCGTGCAGGAGCAGCCGCTCAGCCGTTTCCTTCCCATCACCGATGCCTCTCTCCCCCTTCCTCCGTGAAATCCAAAAAACACTTAAAAATAAGGAAATAAAACGCATCCGTGCAGACCGGCTCTTTAGCCCCTGATGAGGAGCGGCCTCCTCAGAGGCCGGCTTCGCTGGAGGAGCTGACGCAGCGCCTTCGGAGTGTCTCCCGTCTCTCCTGCCGGCCCGCCCGGCCCGGCCCCCTTCCCGGCTCCCGCACCGCCTCCTGCACCCGGGCACCATGGGTCTCTGCCCTCCACGCGGCTGGCCGTCCCCCGCCCTCATGCTCTGGCCGCTGCCAGCCCGAGGCCGCCCAGCAGCGGGGGGCGCCCCCTCCAGGTAGAAAAATGGCGAGTCCTTGCCCATGTCCTAAGTTTCCAGCGGTGACTGGCGAAATAAGCACGTTATTCTTTTGCAGATTCGGAAAAGATTGTGTTTTAAAACCTGAACGAGTATCTTAAGTGCCTGGTGACTGTAATTGTGAGACATTCCACTTGGGCCTCAGCCTCTCCTAGCAGGTGGTGTGCCCCATGCAGGCCACAGGCTGTTTGGGGGACGGGCAGGTGGGGGTGCCCCATGCAGCCACAGGCTGTCCGGGGACGGGCAGGTGGGGTGTCCCATAGAGGCCACAGGCTGTTTGGGGGACGGGCAGGTGGGGATGCCCTATGCAGGCCACAGGCTGTCCGGGGACGGGCAGGTGGGGATGTCCACTGCAGCCACAGGCTGTTCCGGGGACGGGCAGCACCCCCAGGACAGAAGCTCTCCCTGCGAGCAGGTGGCGGGTGACCAAGGTCATGGCCTGCTTGGCCCTCTGCCCAGAACGTGGGGCCCGGCCGAGCGGCCGTGTGTCCTGTGGGCGCCGGTGGCCGTGCTGACGTCCAGTCCCCTCTCCTCCTGGTGGGAAAGGAAGCGGCTCAGGGAACAGCACATCCTGGCCTCGTGGAGGGGCTGGCGGCACAGGCAGCTCGGCCTCGGCCGGCCCAGTTCCCGTGTGACCGCCGGCCTCCCGGGGGGCGGGGGGGGGGGGGAGGCCGGGTCCGTGCACCTGTGTGTCCAAGGCCGGGACCCTGGGCCCAGGGCCCAGGTGCACCGTGGGCAGCCCCCGCGCTCCCCCAAGGGCGGAAGTCTGTGGGCAGCTTTTTCTGGAGTTCCTCTCCCTGGCGTTCCCCATTGTTCCAGCTTTTCCTCGTCGCAGGAAACACGGGGTGACTGCTTCCCACGGCAGCAGATGGGCCGAGGGGGCGTGGGAAGACCCGGGACAGAGTGGGGTCCCTACGGGGGGCCTCCCGCCCCCAGCCCCCCGTCCATCCCAGCTGGCCGGGATCTGGTGCGTGGACACAGGAACGGCCTGACCGGCGGGGCTCAGGGGCTCAGCGTCGCCCTACGAACCAGGAGGTCACGGTTTGATTCCCAGTCAGGGCACACGCCCGGGCTGGGGGCTCCGTCCCCGTGGGGGGCCTGCAGGAGGCAGGCAATCAGTGATCCTCTCTCCTCATGGGTGCTTCTCTCTCCCCCTCCTCTCTTCCGCCCTGAGATCAGTAAAAAAATATTTAAAAAGAAACAGGATCGTCTCTCAGGACAGCCGTCTCCCTCGGCCCTACCTGCCAAGCCCACTGGGGAGCCCGCTGCCGCGCCGGCCCCCTCAGTGCTGCTGGCGTCTGCTGTTGGACGTCCTGGGGCTTGTCTGACGGGCACGGTGGCCGTTTCTGAGGTGCGGGGCCCACAGGTTTGGCCATGAGCACGCAGTGCCACACGCACCCTTAGGGGATTCCCATGCACCATGTTCCGTGTGACGGGGCCCACGGAGCTGCCCCCGAACCAGCGTCACTGGGAGACGCCACACAGCTCACTGCAGGCGCTGCCGGTCCAGCCACCGAAACGTCACCCCCACGACGTCTTCTGTGCCCCCGCCCCGCCCGGGAACGTGTCCCGGAGTCAGGAGTCCAGCCCACGGATTCGCTTTCCAGGTGTTGCTTCGGTGCAGCGGGCACAGGGCGAACCGGGTTGTAAAACCACGCGTCTGCTGGGACGCCAGGCTTCACGGAGCGGACTCGCAGCTCCCGCCATGTCTGTCTCACTTCTCTCCAGGGTCCCAGGCGTCACATCATGGATGCTGTGTGTGAGCTGGTACGCACGTCATATCCACAGCAACAGCACAGAAACAAGTCCTCCATGCATGTACATGCGTGTAACACACACATTCACTGTGCACACACACACACACACACACACGTCTGACCTGTTTGTCTGTCTCGCGGGATGTCAGACGACAAAAGGCTGTGTTTAGGGAAAGGGTTACGTGGGCTGTTTCTCTGTTGTGGTTTTCCTCCCCTACTTGCTTCTGTGGACATGTTTCCGTACTTAAACAACAGCAATGCGTTTCCCTCACGTAACTGAGCCCCAATGCCACACGCACGACCAGCAGGACCCTGGCTGCTGGGCACCACTGAAATAGAAACAGCGACAGCCAGGACAATGGCACTTCCCCCGGGCGCACAACGCCGGCGCGGAACATTCCACTGGACCCACAGCAGGAAACGCCGCAGGCCGAGGCCGGTTCACCTCCGCCGACAATCTGTTCTGACTTCCCAAGACTAACCCAGCAAGTGGGGCTTGGCCACAGAACAAGATTAGAAACCATTTCAACCCAACTCTCCCCGCGTGGAACAGGTTCCTCGAATTCGAATGTGGGCCCAGTGTCTGCAGTGCCTGCTGACGGTCACAGAGCGGCTGTGCCAGCCAAGGAGCCAGCAACTCCCTGAGCAGGGGCCCAGCACAGCCTGGCTCCTGCTGGGGGCTCCCTGCTGGGGGCTGCATGCCCACTTGTTATAACGACGCCCTACCACACGGGTGCTGCCTTTACCTTTCTTCCAAAGAGGACACCGAGGCGGAGGTGCTGGCACAATGACCGCTCCACGAAGGATACAGCCAACAATGGTGCATCTGCTGGGTCACGCTGAGAGGAGCCTGCCCCGGCAGAAGTAACACCCCCAGGCATCAAGGTCCCTGGACAGTCGTCCCTGGCAGGCGTCCTCCTCGGAAATCGGGGCCACTGAGGAGGAGTCTAGGGGCCCGTGAGCACGTTACCGAAGTGCTGTGATGAGGGGAGGCGTGGACCAGACAGACAGGAGTGTGCCAGGCCAGAGCCTGTGTGTGATGATGATGGAGATGCAGCCATGAGGGCGATGGGGGTGGTGACGATGACGATTGACAATGATGAGGACTGCAATCAGGATGATGAGGATGGTGATAGTTGTGGTGATGGTGATAGTTGTGGTGATGATGGTGATGATGATGGTGGTGATAGTGATGACAATACTGATGATGATGGCGGTGATGATGGTGGCAGTGATGGTGGTGATGGTGGCGATGGTGATTGGGATGGTGACGGTAATGGTGATGATGACGATGGTGATGCTGATGGTCGTGATGGTAGTGATGGTGATGATGGTGGTGATGATGATGGTGGTGATGATGGTGGTGGTGATGATGGTGGTAGTAGTAATGGTGGTGACGGTGATGATGATGGTGATGGTGGTGACGATGGTGGTAATGATGATGGTGGTAGTGATGGTGATGATGGTGGTGGTGATAGTGGTGGTGATGATGGTGGTGATGATGGTGGTAGTAGTAATGGTGGTGACGGTGATGATGATGGTGATGGTGGTGAAGTTGGTGGTGGTGATGATGGTGGTAGTGATGTTAGTGATGGTGATGATGGTGGTGGTGGTGATGGTAGTGAAGATTGTGGTGGTGACGATGGTGGTGATGATGATGGTGGTAGTGATGGTGATGATGGTGGTGGTGATGGTGATGGTGCCATGATGACTGAGACGGTGATGATGATGGTGGTAGTGATGTCAGTGATGATGACGCTGATGAGAGTGATGGTGATGATGTCAATGATGGTGAAATTGGATGAGGATGGCAATGACCATGGTGACACCAGTATTGGTGCTTCTAAGCATTGGCCTCTGAGCACAGACGGTGTGAAGAGGGTGCGTAAACAATAGAAGAAAGTCCTGACCAGACTGCATCAGGGTAACAGATGGGGAAACTGAGGCTTAAAGGACTTCACTTGCCCGGTTCACTGGCCACTAAGGGGAAAGGCCCCAGTTTGGACCTGGTGCTCAGTACCAGAGCAGAGCTCCAAGTGCTCCCTCACGAGCAGCTGTTCCTACCAAACAGTCCAAAAGGGTCCAGACACGGTCTTCCCTGGGCAGGCGTGTTGGTTAAACCCCGTTTACAGAGGAGACAGTGGCTGATATTGTTAAGCCATTGGCCTCACCTCATCCCGCTGACAAAAGTCAGAGCCCGACATCAAAACCAATGCTGTCCCTTCAGAGAGGAACACACTTCAGTCTTCAAGGTTGGCCGGTGATCTGTGCCGGCAGGGGCCGAGGAAACAAAACGCCCAGAGCGGTGGACACACGCATATGCGGTCCGCAGAGAGAGGCGTGCTCAGCCCGACACCCTCAGGACGTCCACACGTGTGGGGAGGATCTCCGAGGCCGCCTCCGGCACTGGCGGTGTTCCGGGTACAGTACGAGGGCAGGACAACCCCCGCCCGAGGAAGGGGTCCATGTAAGGACACGGATGTGTTAACAATGAGTCGGTGCCGAGAGGCGGACAGGAGATGTGGGGCCGGGACGGTGCGGAAGGTCCTATGAGGAGGCTCCTGGCGGACACAGCAGACGTGGGGGTGCCGCTCCCCGTGGTCCACGGAGAGGCGTGGACAATGTGAACACGCAGAGGGAACACGGAGGGGAGGCGAGAGGCAGCCGCGCTCCGGCCAGCTTTGGCCTCAGCACACTCGGAGCCGGGGACAGGGTCAGGGAAGTGCAAGCTTTCCAGGGGAAGTGGCCAGGGCTGTGTTGTCCAGAGATTGGACACTTGGCACCGACTCGGCCGTAAAACACAATGGAAAACACATTCTCCCAGAGCCGGCGTTCCCACGTCCCGTGGTGCAGCCAAAGGAGACTGAGAAGCCCTTTTCCCCTGTCCTCCTGGGGGTGGGGGTGCAGAACCCACAACCCCTGCTGCCGCCCGGGCCAGCCCAGCGCAGGGACCCCGCCCTCCCCAGGTCACCAAGGTGCGTGCGCACCCCTGGGCCTCGCACTCCCTGGGATGGGCGCCCTCAGCCCCACACACGTAGGTGCGCCTTCGAAAGAGGAGGGTTTGAATTAAAAAACGACATTCAAGCCCCAGGGCCGACAGGGGAGCCCAGCTTCCGAGGACCCCACGACCGAGCCGCAAACTTCCAACCTCCCGCCCCGCAACGTGGGCCCGCACCTCCCTGGTCTCCGAAGCCCTCCACGCCCACCTATAAGTGGGAGACAGAACCCGGGGATGGAGCTGCGGCCACACAGGGTGAAGGAGTTCGGGCACGGCCCGCGCACAGAGGGGCGTCGGTGAGCCAGCTGCCCGCAGCCCCTGCGGCTCAGCTCAGGCCCTGGGCGCCCACACACGGGTCTGGGTTCTGCCCCGGGCTCCTGTCCAGGCTGGGAGAGGCCTCTCACGGTCAAGTGTGAGCGTGCCCTTGTGGGAGGAAGATCGCTGGGAGCTGGGAGCCCTGTGCAGTGGGGCCCCGCCAGGCCGCCCTTCCGGGACCACCGGCAGAGCCTGAACCGGTGAGGCCCCCCAGCTCCTGGCCGTGGTCTCCTGTCCCCCGCGAGGGTGGGCCTCCAGCAGGTAAACCCCCTTCTTCCTTGGGGAGCCAGCAGGTGGGCGCAATCACACCCTCCTCCCCAGGCCTCTCCCAAGGCTCTCTCTCCAGAAACAGGCCAGCAAGAGCTGAGGCTCTTGGGGCGTCTGGGGTGGCCTCTGAGCGGAGACATGTCTCAGTACATGCTCTTCCTGCACCCCGGACCGAGGTGGGGGGCCAAGGGCCTCAGTGTCCAGGCTGCAGGGGGCACTGCGAGAGCTAGGAGCTGGGGGCTATGGGGCTAGGAGACTGGGGAGCTGGGGCGCTGGGGAGCGGAGGGGCTGGGGGGGCGGGGGGCGGGGGGACTGGGGGGCTGGGGACTGGGGACTGGGAGCTGGAGGGCTGGGGGGCTGGGGGGCTGGAGGGATGGGGTGCTGGGAGCTGGAGGGCTGGGGGGCTGGGGGCTGGGGAGCTGGAGGGATGGGGTGCTGGGAGCTGGAGGGCTGGGGGGCTGGGGGCTGGGGGGCTGGGGAGCTGGAGGCTGGGGACTGGGGTGCTGGGAGCTGGAGGGCTGGGGGGCTGGGGGGCTGGGGAGCTGGGGGCTGGAGGGATGGGGTGCTGGGAGCTGGAGGGCTGGGGGCTGAGAGGCTGAGGTGCTGGGGGCTGGGGGCTGGGGAGCTGGAGGCTGGGGACTGGGGTGCTGAGGGCTGGGGGGCTAGGGGGTTGGGGTTGGGGAGCTGGGGGCTGGGGGCTGGGAGCTGAGGGGCTGGGGGACTGGTGGGCTGGGGGGGCTGGGAGCTGGGAGCTGGGAGCTGGGGGCGGCACCCTCACCTGATGCTGTCCTTTGAGGCCATCTCAGCGACAGACAACAGCTCGCTCTTCCAGAAGCAAATCTGCGCCCGATCCCGACAGCGACCAGCGCCGCTGCCGAGAACACAGGTGTCGGCCGGGTGGGCGCTGGGCTCGGGCATCGGGTCTCCGTGGCCCCGGGGGGTGGCGATGTCACCGGTCCCGGAGGAGAACGCAAGGAAGTGGGTGCCACACTCCAAGCAGGGAGCTACATCAGCTACGCCAGTCAACGTCAGTAACGTCACCCAACGTCAGTAACGTCAGCACGTCAGTCAACATCAGCCAATGTCAGTCCACGTCAGCCAACGTCAATGTCAGCCAACATCAGTCACGTCAGTCAACGTCAGCCAAAGTCAGTTAACGTCAGTCAATGTTAGTAACGTCACCCGATGTCAGTAATGCCCCCCAACATCAGGAACATCAACCAAAGTCAGAAACGTCGGTCACATCAGTCAACGTCAGTAACGTCATCCAACTTCAGCCTACGTCAGCCTACGTCAGTAACGTCATCCAACGTCAGTAACGTCAGCACGTCAGTCAACATCAGCCAATGTCAGTCAACGTCAGTCAACGTTAGTAACGTCACCCGATGTCAGTAATGCCCCCCAACATCAGGAACATCAACCAAAGTCAGAAACGTCGGTCACATCAGTCAACATCAGCAGTCAGTTATGTCAACTCACGTCGGTCACGTCACCCTACGTCAGTCTGTCAGCCTACGTCAGTCAACGTCAGCCAACGAGAGGCGCCTGTCCCGCACGTGGTCCGGCTGTGGCGGAGCGGCCCCGCAGCGCAGGCCTCGCATGACCGCTTGGCGTGGTGCGGGCTGCCCGACCAGAGGGGGATCCGGCCTGACTCGCACTCCCCGGGGGATTGTGGTCGTGACTGAACCGCCACCTTCGGTGCCAGCTCCCCCTGCAGGGCACTGGGGTTGAAGGCAGAATCCTCACGCAGGCACGCGTGGGGGACGCCCCCAGCCCTTTCTCCGCCCCTGAAAGCGCTGAAGGTGACGGAGGAAGGGGCCGGCCGCCTGGGAGCGTCACTTCCGGGTCCCCGTTCCCATGGGAACGGGAGTTGCTGAGTGCAGTGAGCCCCGGGGATCTGGGCTGGCTTTCGTGCCCCCGGCCCCTCCCGGGCCTTCCACCTCGTGCGTGAAATATGGGGGGGAAGCTGCTGTTTGAACTGTGAAAGACTGATTCCTGTTGACTCAGTGGCGCCAGGCGTTAAGCCGCACCATCTGCTTTCGCGAGATAGGGCTGCATTCCCGAGTCCGGCGCGGGGTGTGGTTCCAGATAAGGAGCAGGCCACAGGGTCAGTCATAGTCCGTTGGCACCTCCCTACCCTGGAGACGACCTTGACAGTGCTTCTCGGAATTCAAAGCAATGGAAAGTCACGGTTAAGACCCTTTAAAAGGACTGCCTGCAGCCGGACGGCCCTGGGTGTCTGGTCTCCATCGGCGGGTTGTGTCCTCTGACCGCCCCGCCCAGCTCAATGCATCCTCGCTGCTTATTTCCAACTCAGCCGCCTCCGTGGTCATTTGTAACTGGTCGTGGGAGTCGCCCCACAACAGTGTGTACTTGGGATTCGGGGTACAAACACCACGGCTCTGTTCCTGGAAGCCGAAACCGGGGATAAATCAATGCGTTTCTAGTCTCCAACCCCCTTTCAGCAGAGAGGAGCCGCTTTCAATGTGCGCTGGCTGCCACCCTGAGGGTGACTCACAGGTCGTGAAACAGGAGAGCGAGGAGGCCCGGGGGCGCTGGGGCCAGGGTGCTCCGGGGAGACCACGGCCAAGGCTTCTCGGACCCGGGGAGCTGGCAGACCCGGCCTCCAGGGAAAGACTGCAGTTCAGCCGTGAGTTACGGTGTCTGTGAAAATGCCAGCGTTTTCGTGGCTCACACATCTCCAGATGCAGGGGGCCTCGAGGGACCGGCTTTGAGTGATGATAAGTGAATTTATGGGCATAGAGTTCAGTAATCTAATTATCGCAGGCCTGCTTGCTTGCAATAACATTTGAGAAACATGGCTTTAACAGTTATAGTTTACTTAATAGAACACATGCATTTTTGTTTTTGTTAACAGTCACCCGAGGATATTTTTTTCCATCGATTTTAGAGAGAATGGGAGGGAGGGGGAGAGAGAGAGAGAGAAGCATCATTGCGAGAGAGAGGGGGGGGGGGACATTGATTGGTTGCACCTCAGACCCAGGTGGAACCTGCAACCCAAGTACATGCCCTTGACTGGGAATTGAGCCCTGAGCCCACAGGCCAGGACATGGAAGTGTACATTTTAAAAATATATATATTTTATTGATTTCAGAGAGGGAGGGTGGGAGAGAGAGAGAAACATCAATGATGAGAGAGAATTACTGGCTCCTCTCCCACACCTCACACTGGGGATATAGCCTGCAACCTAGGCATGTGCCCTGCTGGGGAATCGAACCAGGGACCCTTCAGTCCACAGGCCGATGCTCCATCCACTGAGCAAACCAGCTGGGGTTCCTTCTTCCTTTCCTTCTCAGAACCCAGAAATGAAACCTGGAGCAGGGGCACCCCCGACTCCTGCCAGATACACGCTATTATTTCTTGAAAAACGGAGCTGTATCCACACCGACCAACTCAGCAAACACACAGTCAGCGTCGGTTCCTCTCCGGAGGACCCTCGAAGGTCAGCCTCTCGAACACTCCGCCATGTCTGCAGCACACGGAGAGCACTGTCCCCCCGGGCGAGGGGCCAGAAACACCTGGGGTGTCAGGATTCATATGCACCCATGTGCCCGTGTTCACCGGGTTGGGTGCGGCTCAGAGCAGGGGAGGGGAGGGATGGGGGTTCCACGGGAGCCACGATGTGGAGTTTGCACATAATTACCGTGGCCCTGCCGCTGTGGACACCGCCACACACACACACGTGTGTCCCAGGCCACGCAGAGTGGGGCGCCCGGCACCTGGGAGCTGCACAGCCTGGTGCTCTGTCCCCTCTTGTCACCCTCAGGCCTCGCTTCTCCCAGCACCTCTCGAGGTCTGGCCACCAAGCGGGGGGGGGGGGGGGTGACAAGGGGCGTTCTCAGACCGTATTTTCTGGCTGTTTCCCTCCGATAGCTGAAGGGAGGAGAGAGCGCAAATGGGAACCAGGCGTCGTCACGAGCAGAGGTTGAAGGCGGTTTGGAGACGTTTCTAGTGGGAATTCGTGTTTATTAAACGCTCGTTTGGCCTCATTTCATTGCTCGGCTTTAAGAGGAACAGAAAAAAAGACAATAAAGGATTGAAGCTGAAGTGGTTTTCTGCCATTAAAGTCCTCTGGAATTTTAAAAAGCCCCATCTGTCAGCATCTGCCAACTATAAATGCATTTTCCACGGGCTCCGCCAAGAGGAGCTGGCCCGGCCTCCGGAGCGGAGCGGAGCCACGGGGGCCTCGGCACTCACGGATGGGGGGGAGGGTTGTCCCCGGTCCAGCCCTCCCCGCGGATGCTGGTGACACCGAGCGTCCTGTGCGTGCACAGGCCTCCGGGCCGTGGGGGCATGCGTGTGGACACTGAGGCACCAGAAAACAGAGAGGGAAAGGGACTGTGCAGCCTGCAGCGAGGGCAGCTGTCCAGCTGGCTCCTTCATGGGGCTGCTCTCGGGCACCTGCCCTGGCGCCGACAGGGCCTCGAGCCACAGCCTCCAGCCCCGGGGGACGTCTGCAAGGATGAACTCAGGCCCAGAGGCTGCTGCCTCGTCCAAACCGGGCCTCATTCTTATTCTTATTCTTATTCTTCCTCTCCTCCTTCCTCCTTCCTGTCACACTCCCTCCTTCCTCCTTCCTCCTTCCTCCTTCCTCCTTCCTCCTTCTCCTTCTCCTCCTTCTCCTCCTTCTCCTTCTTCTTCTTCTTCTTCTTAAAATATATTTTATTGATTTTTCACAGAGAGGAAGGCAGAGGGACAGAGTTAGACACATCGATGAGAGAGAAACATCGCTCGGCTGCCTCCTGGCCGCCCTCTGCCAGGGATGGACGTCTGCGGGCAGACACAGCCCTGGCACTGGCTCCTCATGTGAACTCCAGTCTTAGATACACTGTGGGGTTTCCCTGTAGGGTTTGCTTATGGAGTTCAAGAGAAATGGCCAGGAAGAGCTTTTATTTATTTATTTTTAAACTAGAGGCCTGGTGCACGAAATTCACGCACATGGAAGGGGTGGTGAGGGATGTCCCTTAGCCCAGCCTGCACCCTCTCCAATCTGGGACCCCTCGAGGGATGTCCAACTGCCTGTTTAGGCCTGATCCCAGTAGAATCAGGCCTAAACGGGCAATGAGACATCCTTCTCACAATTCAGGACTGCTGGCTCCCAACTGCTCACCTGCTTGCCTCCCTGATTGCCCCTAACCGCTTCTGCCTGCCAGCCTGATCACCCCCTATCCACTACCCTGCCAGCCTAACTGATGTCTAACTGCTCCCCTGCCAGCCTGTTTGCCCCCAACTTCCCTCCTCTGCCGGCCTGGTCACCCCTCACTGCCCTCCCCTGCAGGGCCTGGAACCTCCCAACGGCCCTCCCCTGCTGGCCATCTTGTGGTGGCCATCTTGTGTCCACAAAGGGGCAGAATCTTTGACCACATGGGGGCAGTCCTCTTGTGTGTTGGAGTGATGGTCAATCTGCAAATTACTCTTTTATTAGATAGGATAGAGGCCTGGTGCATGGGTGGGGGCCAGCTGGTTTGCCCTGAAGGGTGTCCCGGATCAGGGTGGGGGTTCCCTTGGGACATGGGGGCAGCCTGGGCTAGGGGCCTGTGGAGGTTTTCAGGCCAGCCACGCCCCCCAGGGACCCAAGCGGAGGCCCTGGGATCTGGGATTAATCTATGTCTACAATTGAAACTTTGTATCCTGGAGTGGAGCCAAGCCTTCTGCTGGTTCCGTGGCAGCAGTCATTTCTGTTTGAAACTTTGTAGCCTAGAGTGGAGGCCTAGGCGGGCCAGAGCTGCAGAAGCTTGGCTTCCTTCATCACCTGGGCAACCCTAGTCTCCTCCTCTCTTCAGCTCCGTGGCTTCCACCATTTCTGTTCAGATTATGTATCTTCTATAATTGAAACTTTGTAGCATTCGGAAAGGCGAGTGCCCTGGGCAGACACGAGCGCCCCCTGGAGGCTCCCCCCATTACAGGGAAGGTGGAAGAGAGGACCCCGGCCACCTCTCCCCGTGACACGTGGAGCAGAGCTGCTGGGGGGCAACGGCGGCTCTCAGCGGCTCGGGTCCTGGCGAGCGGGCAGCAGGGGCAGCTAGGGCAGGCGGGCGTGGGAGCCAGGTGGTCCTGCTTCCTGCGATGGGGAAACAGTCCCTCCCCACGGCCCCCACATTGCCGGGTGCGGGGAGTTGGCTGCTCAAGACAAGCTCTGTTGGCTGCCCCCCATGTGGTCAAAGATCCTGCCCCCATGTGGACACAAGATGGCCACCACAAGATGGCCAGCAGGGGAGGGCCGTTGGGAGGTTCTAGGCCCTGCAGGGGAGGGCAGTGAGGGGTGACCAGGCCGGCAGAGGAGGGAAGTTGGGGGCAAACAGGCTGGCAGGGGAGCAGTTAGACATCAGTTAGGCTGGCAGGGTAGTGGATAGGGGGTGATCAGGCTGGCAGGCAGAAGCGGTTAGGGGCAATCAGGGAGGCAGGCAGGTGAGCAGTTTGGAGCCAGAAGGGAAGTCAGCCCCAAAAGCAAGGCAAGCTGCTGAGAAAGAAGGTCCGCCCGTCCAAGTCCGCGTCTGGGCCTGTTTCAAGTCCCCCCTGACCTCTTGGCTCCCAACCCTGATGGGGGAGTTTCTGTTGTTGTTGTTGTTGGGTTTGGTGATTTGTGGGTCATTTTCACTTGCAGGCCCAGCCGGCCTGCCTCAGCGGTTGAGCACCGACCTATGAACCAGGAGGTCAGGGTTCGATTCCCGGTCAGGGCACAGGCCGGGTTGCGGACCAGGTCCTCAGCGGGGGGCGTGCGGGAGGCAGCCGATCCACGGCTCTCATCACGGATGTTTCTCTCCCGTTTCCTCTCCGAGATCAACCAAAAAAAATATATTTTAAAAAAATTACTTGCAGATGCGTTGCGCTCCGGATGAGCATTTGCTGAACGTCACACGGAGTACGCGGGCCGGAGCCATTGGGGCGACGTGGAACACGCGGTACCATCGCCCGCGTGCATGGGAGGTTGGCACAGCCCGCCCGCCGTCCGGGGAGCCCTCGGCCGCGACAGAGGTCGGCGTCGGAGCCGCAGGGACGGGCTGATGAGGAAGAAGACGGACGGATGACACGCCGGCTTCGTCCAGGCCGGGCTGAGCCCCAGGCGTGGGCCTGAGCGGTCGTGGGGGGGACCCCAGCCGTCCCCGGGGCCGTGGAGGCCATCCTTGGGACTCGGAACCCAGCGTTGGCGGACGTTAGAGCTTGCCCCCACGAGCAACACGCGTGTGCTCAGCTGGACTCCGTCTCCCGCCTGAGCAGGAGTGCGGACCACACAGCACTTCCGGGGGCCACGCGGACTCCAGCGCGCGGCCGTGACTCACAGTAAATTTACTTAATGGTGTTTACCCCTCCAGCGCGCCAGGGAAGACGAGTTCTGAGCTGTTTGCTTTCCAGCTCTTATCAGGGGCCCGGCCAGAGGCGGCGGATCTTTCAGAAAGATAAGAGCGGTGGGGCGCAGCCTGCAGCCTTTGAACCTCCTCCGCTGAGCGAGCGTCCCTGTCCCCCCCCAGCCCCGCCCCCCACGCGCGCGCGCACGTAAACAACACGCTTGCATCACTGGGGGGAGTGTCTGGGGTGTTTTGGGGGGAAGGCCACCTGTCCGCATTTGCACAGCTGCTCTCAGAGACGCCGGCCCAGCTGGCGGACGCCGGCCTCCTCCCCCCTCCCCCCCCCCCTCCCCCGCGCTCAGCGGGTTGCGGAGTTCATTATAGGGAAGGTGGGAAGGGACCGGTTTTATTCTGTAACATGTTTTTGTGGGTTTCAGAGAGGAAGAAGGTTGGGAGGGAGAGATGGAAAAACATCTTTCTTTTTTTAACATTTAATTTTTTATTGATTCTTTTTTTTGCAGTATAACTTATATTTAATAGTAGTACATGTTTTCCTTTCCCCCCTCCCCATTATCCTCCCCTCAGCCTCCCCTACCCCCCAGCACATATTCCCAGCTTCCCCCCCTCCCCGCCCCAGTGTCTTTCATTCATTGGTTATGTTCATATGCATGCATACAAGTCCTTCGGTTGATCTCCCCCGGCATTCACCTCCCACCCTCCCCAGCCTTCCCCCTGTAGCTTGACAGCCTGTTCAATGCCTCCCTACCTCTATATCAATCCCTCTCCCCTGTTTCTTTTCTTCAAAAATATCTTGCCTCTGCATACTAGAAATAAATGTATAAGAACAAAAAATGTTTCAGTCCCAGTTTCAATGTCCAACTGTTCTGAGTCCCAGTTTCAGTGTCAAATAGTTCTTTATGTGTACATGTCAGCAATGGTATCCAGATGGTGGACACATCGTGTCAATGCAAGATCCATCCTCTCTGGTTTGGTCCTGGGCTGCCTGCAGACATGCACAGCTGCCGACTGCTAGCATGGCAAGGTGTCATCAGTGTCCCCCATCTCTGGACCATCCTCGTGACTGGAACAGATCCGTCCGTTCCTCACAGTCGCAGGAACGAAACATCATTGATGAGAGAGAATCGTTGATGGGCTGCCTCCCGCATGCCCCCCGCTGGGGATCGAGCCCACAACCCCAGGCTTGTGCTCTGACTGGGAATCGAACCGGTATTTCCCGGTTCCTAGGTCAGCACTCAACCACCGAGGCCCTCTGGCCTGGCAAGAGGGTCGATCCCAAGATCACGAATCTCCGTTTGAGTCTTTGCCGGGAGCATTGTCATTCGCCCCCACAGCCTCAGCTTCTCCGTCCGGGAAGGGGCAAGTCCTGGGTGTCCCAGGCCAGCACCGGCGTGGGAATGGGGCCCGGCGCCAACCTCAGACCGCTCTCCTGCTTCTGTCACCACCCGGTTCTGGCAGCACAGGATCCGAACATCTGTGCGCGTCGCGGGGACGCTTACCTGCCAAGCTGTCTCAGACGGTGAAGGCCCACACAGCCCCTCGCCCCGTCCCCCGCCTCGGCCCCCAGGACCGGGTTCCTGAGCCCCCCGGGCGCCCAGGGGCACGCCGTCTGGTGGCGAGGCTGACGGAAACAAACGCGGCGCGTGTTCCTCGGCCGCGTCGAACGCCCGCCGCGAGGCTGTGGTCGCGGCCTCTCCTCCCTCCGCACGTGGTGAGAACGGACAAGGCAGTGGCTTCTGTCCCGAAGCCGGGCTGTGCGTGCCGTCGAAAGGGCAGAGCGGGACTGACTCCGCTCTGTACCGTGTTCTCCATCTTGTGTGGCTGTGTCCCCCTCTTCCGAGAAAAACCACAGGATGTGTCCGTTCCTCAGCCCGCCCTTCGTGCAGCCAATGGGAATGCAAGGGGGACTAACCTGAGGCCAAACGTATGCTGATCACATCCTGTCTTTGTGTAACCAGACCCTCGCCACACCCTGCCTTTTCGTCACTAGCCCCAGCCCTCGCCCAACCCATCAGAATCGGCCGACTCAGCCAATTCCGAATATGCCCCCACCTCCCGACCCCTAAGCCCTATAAAATCATTGTGCTTTCGAAACTCGCTCTCTTTCTGCATCCTGCCGCTGCGTGGGTGGAGGCAGAGAGCCGAGCTAGCTTGTAATAAAGGCTCTTTGCTATTGCATCGGACTCGGCTCCCTGGTGGCCTTTGGGGAATCTTGAAATCTGGGCATAACACCGTGTACCCAGTCAGAGAAGTATACTCACCGTCACCCCGAGCACCGCCTCGTCTCGTCCCCGAAGTGGACGTTCGAGGGGAGCATGTCCCGTTTAACGGACAGGATCGTCAGCTTGGCCTAGTTACAGCCGGAGACGGGAGAGCTGGGAGGAAATGGTTCATCGCTGCCTGTCCGCCGTGGCTTCCGGAGAGGAGACCAGCAGAGTGAGATGGTGTCCCATCAGACCCAGGGGAACCCCTGCCCTGACTGACCAGAGCCGGGGTACGGCTCACGCGCCTCCCGTCCACGCCGGGTCGCCCTCGGTTCTACCGCACGGGTGCCCCGCCTCTGCTGTGGCCGCGAACACACACACAGATCTTCTCGCTGCAGAACACCCCCCTCTCTGGACGGGGAGCGTCTGCCACCGAGGGGTTGGCCACCCTCCCCCACAGGGCCGGGCGAGGTTCACCGAGACGTCTCCTCCCCCTCAGCCGCTGCATGACGTCTCCCTGGGGCGTGGCCATCGTGGGTGAGCAGACCCCTTAGGTGATGGTCTCGGGGCTCTAAGGGCAAGGTTTCCAGTGAGCGAGGTAAGAGCGTCAATGGCCAACCCCTACCCCAACGGTCACAGAGCCACACTCTCCGGGTTCAAGAAGAGAGGACAGAGACCTCCGAATGGGGGACCTCGCCTGTCGGGACTGCCAGAAGGGGAGCCTTTATGTCAGACAGCAGGCCCTCTTTGGGGCAACAGTAACAAGAAGGCCCATCTCTGTCTCCGAAGGACTGTTCTCCATAAAGAAGTGACAGCAGATACCACCCACGTTCATCTAAGGACGATGCCACAGCAGTTAGTACTGGGATTTCGCAACAGGAATAGTGAATCAATCCATGAGACGGAGTACAAGGACTATAGAAACAGACGGAGACAATGTGGAGTTTTGATCAGTGGTGATAATGTCCTGGGAGGTCGCTGTTTGGAGAAGGGACCATGTAATATATGGAATTGAGAAAACGTATTCCTACGTGAGATTTATGAAGTAGATGCTTCATAAATGCTTCCTGCCCTGGGAAAATTAAGTCCAGATGGACTAAGGTCTTAAATTCAAAAGCAAGTTTTAAAGCTGGTGGAAGCATGCCGATGAAAATCGTCCTGACCTTGGCCTTGGGAGGGGTTTCTTAAGCAAAACAGAAAACACACTGATCACAGAGGAAGTGATTGATGAACCCACTCCTTGGAAAACAAAAACATCTGCTAGTCACAAACTATCCCATAAAAAGTGGGGAGAAGACATGTTTAATACCTGTAGTTGAAATGCAGTCCCTACCTATCCATCCATCTGCCTCTCCTTCCACCATCGATCCATCCATCCATCCTTTCATCTATCCATCCATCTACCTCTCCTTCCACCATCCATCCATTCATCCATCCACCCAACCATCCATTCATCAGTCCACCTATCTATCCACCATCTATCCATCCATTTGCCTCTCCTTCCACCATCCATCCTTTTATCCATCCATCCATGCATCTATCCACCCATTTACCTACCCTTCCACCATACATCCATTCATCCATCCATTCATTCATCTATCAATCCATCCATCCATCTATCCATCCATCTATCCATCCATCCATCCATCTATCCATCCATCTACCTCTCCTTCCACCATCCATCCATCCATCCATCCACCCATCCATCCACCCATCTATCCATCCATTTACCTCTCCTTCCACCATCCATCCATCCATCCACCCATCTATCCACCCATCTATCTATCCATCTGCCTCTCCTTCCACCATCCATCCTTTTATCCATCCACCCATTCATCTATCCATCTATCGTGTACAAATAAATGAGAAAAAAAACAAACGACCCAATCAAACAATGGACAAAAGACCTAACAACTCATCGAAGAGAAAAACATGAATAGCCAATAAAAACATGAATAGCTCCTCAGGTCCCAGGGACCACGAACGTGTCAGTCAAACGAGATGCTACCTACACTGATCGATCGGCAAGAATTGATGTGGAAGGGGCATGGGAACATATGGAGAGAGTATTATCGCTGATGCAGCAACTTGAAACGGACGGGACATCTTATCCAAGGTCCTGGAGGCTGGTCCCCGAACCTTCATCGACACCAGGTCAGCCCCAGGAAACAGCGAGGAGAACCCCAGAAACGATGCCGAGAAAGAGACCTTCCTCACTGTCGTAGGCAAGGCCAAGGAGAGGGAGGAACACACCCTGACAGTCAGGGGCCTGCCCCCTCGAAGTGAACATTCTTTTCTCTATTTGTTTCTCCAAAGCAAGCCAGAAACACCTGGTAGCGGGTCTGCGGCTTCAGATCTCACCACCACCTGCCCTCCCACCCCCCCCCACCCCCAGAAAGCACGTGGACTTTCGGGGGTAAAACTCAGTGTTGGGGTTCCTCTGAGGCGGGACTTCGCTGAGCCCAGGGCGGCTCTCGGTCTGGTCGGCGACTGGGTGCGCCGGCGGGGTGTCCGAGGCCACCGAACCCCTCATCTTCATCACCGTTTCCCCAGGGAGCTCGGGGACTGGTTCTGGCTCGGCGGAGGTCTGTGTGCTCATGAGCTTTCTCCCACGTCAAAAGCTAATAGTAGACAGATCCTCTCTGTCTCTCTGTCTCTCTGCCTTTCCCTATCTCTGTCTCCCCCATCTGTCTCTCTTTCTCTTCCTATCTCTGTCTCTGTGTCTCCTCTGTCTCTGTCTCCCCCTGTCTCTGTCTCTGTCTCTGTCTCTGTCTCTCTTAGGCGGAGGGATACTGTTTTGCTTGTTTCCAGTGTATCAAGGTCTTGGGTCCACGTCGATGCTCAGTCCGCAGCTCACAGCTGGAGACAAGGGCCCCTCCGCACCTCAGGGCGGCTCCGTGCCTGCGAACTTGGCTTGTCGGGGGGGGGGGCCCAGCTGGCTATGCGTGACCAGACGCAATTGTGGAGCCCCCGCTCCTCTCCCCGTCGGCGGCCGGGAGGCTCCAGGGCTCCCGTGTCGATCCCTGTCGACGTGGAAGCTGTGCTCAGCCCCGAGGAGCGGGCCCAGGCGTGTTCCCGAGTCGCAAGGTCTCTCCCGCCGGGGGCTTATCTCCACCGAAGGTCACCGCTGTCACCGCTGTCACCTCGTGTCCAGGAAGCGCTTTCTGAGCCAAAAACAACCCTGTGCTCCGTTTTCCAGGAATTTCCATCGTTGCGTTTCGGCTCCCCTGGGGGGAGCGGGGAGTGTGTGTGTGTGGGGGGGAGGGCTGTGGACGGGCTGACACACTGAGCCCGGCATCTGACGATCACACAGACACGCTGAGGCACTTGGCCACGCCCCTGTGTGACTCCCTCCAGCTCTCCCTCCCCGGAGCGCTCTGTCGGGGTAACAGGACCCATCGGGGTCAGAGAGCCGCAGCCCCGGCCCCGGCACGCATCGTCCAGTCACCAGGGTGTGGGTCCCTCCACCCACCCCCTGCCCCCCAGGTCAGGGCACACACAGAGTCAACCCGTGAATGCATGGAGAAGTGGAAGAATACAGTGCTGTCTCTCTCCCCCTCTCTCTCTCTCTCTCTCTCTCTCTCTCTCCCCCCCCCCCCAAAAATCAATCAGTCAATCCAACACGTAAAAGAGAGACACAGCAACATCTGTCCTGAGTTACCGACACTCACTGTCGCTGAGCGGGAGGGGCCAGGCGACCTGCAAGGGTTCCAGGGCCATGAACACAGGACCTGACTGAGCTCCAGGCTCGCCCTCCGCACCCGCCCCACCCCCACCCCCAGAGCATGTTCCAAAACACAGCAAACAGCAACCCGTGAGGAGAGATCCCCGCCCCCCAGACGGACTCTCCCCCAGGCTCCCCGTCCTCAGGGATGAGCCTCAGGGACTGCGACCACGAGGCCCGTCAGTGGCTGGCGCTCCGGCGTCTGGATTAGGTGCCGGTGGCAGACGGCTCGGGACAGGCAGCTCTCTGAGCAGAGAACAGGGGTTTTCCTGGCTCCGGGGCTGGCATGCACAAGACAGGACACACACACACACACACACACACACACACACACACCCGCGATAAGATGCTGCTCCCCCAGCCTCAGGCGCCTCCTCGGCTGCAGACACAACCCTCGGCCCTCATCCCCGAAGACGGGCTTGTCTAGGAAGAATCAGCCTCTGGGTTTGGAGGGGCTCGAAGGAGAGCAGTGAGACTCAGAGCCGGGGCCGGGCGGGGATGGAGAGCCGGTGGGCGCCCTGCAGTGGCTTACGAGGAGGGGGGGGGGGGGCGTTTTCTCTTCTGAGGCTGGTCTGGGAGGGGGACGCTCACCCGTCGGACAGGGAATCCGTGACGTCACACGAGGGCGCCCTGAACTGCAGCACGCGGTCGCGTCCTCGCCTCCGGTGAGAGGAGCGCTCCCCGGACTCAGGGACGGTCTCCCCGCGGCCCGCGATGCGTGTGCCATCCAGCGACAGCGGGCGGCGACTGACGCTTTCCGCCGACGGAGCCGTGTCCGGGGGTTGGCTGAGCCGGAAAGCACCCTTGTGCCAAGAGGGCCCCTTCAAACCCGGGTGGATTGTGCACTGGGAGCCTCTGGGGTCAGAGGTCACAGGCGTGAGGTCCAGCGGGGTGGGTGTGTCCAGTTCTGCAGGCCCGCCCCTTTCCAGGCTGTGTTCCCCTGGGAGGGCCCCCCTGGGCAGGAATCATCCTGGGGCGAGGGGCGGGGGAGAGGATAGAGGGAGGGGACACTGTCTCTGAGTTCCTGGCTCCCCGCGGAGGACGAGCTCGGGGGTCCCGCCGGGACAGGAGAGGACAGACGTACAAACAGCCCCCCCCCCCCCCCCCCCGAGGCTGTCAGTGCAGAGGCCTCAGGACAGGGGGCGTGGGGGGGGGGGGGGGAGTGAATGTCAGGAAAGACTTTTCCTGGACGGAGCGGCTGCCGAGGAGGCAGGATGGGCTGGGTCCCCGGGAGCCGCGTGGACGGCCGGAGGAGGGGCGAGCCACGGGGGTGATGTGCCCCCTGAGGGCAGGGGCCCTGCCAAGAGCACATGGCTGAGCCAGGGGGACCCCGGACCCGGAGCCCAACGCAGGGCCCTCTCACCAAGCCCCGAGTGACCAGACCCCAGCTGCAAGCTAACCTACCGGTGGAGCGTCTGCCCCTGGAGGTCAGTGTGCGTCATAGCGATTGGCCAAGCGGTCCACCAAAGGGTCAACCAGCTGGTCAGACACGTAGCATATTACACTTTTATTATACAGGATGTATTTTTTTATTGATTTCAGAGAGGAAGGTGGGGGGGGGGAGAGAGAGAGAGAGAGAGAGAGAGAGAGGAGAGAGAGAGAGAGAGAGGAACATCATGCACGCCCCACACTGGGGATGGAGCCCACAACCCGCACATGTGCGCTGACCGGGAATTGAACCCTGACCTCCCGGTTCACAGGTTGACGCTCAATCACTGGCTGTGCTGGCCGGGCCGGAACATGAGATCTTAGTGGATCTCACGCAACGTTTGGGACGACGTGCATGAGCTGTGTTCCCTCTGTCCGGGCTCCGGGTGAGCTGGGTGCTGAGCTGTGAGCTGGGTGCTGAGCTGCAGTCCCTCTGGGCTCCGGGTGAGCTGGGTGCTGAGCTGTGTCCTCTGTCCAGGCTCCGGGTGAGCTGGGTGCTGAGCTATGTCCTCTGTCCGGGCTCCCGGTGAGCTGGGTGCTGAGCTGTGTCCTCTGTCCAGGCTCCGGGTGAGCTGGGTGCTGAGCTGTGTCCTCTGTCCAGGCTCCGGGTGAGCTGGTGCTGAGCTGTGTCCTCTGTCCGGGTTCCAGGTGAGCTGGTGCTGAGTCTCCTCCGGAAGCTCCACGCGTGGGAGACAGGCAGAGACCGAAGCTGGAGCATGAGTGCCCTGGAGACCACAGGAGTGACGACCACAGGTGTGACCACAGGCCCCCAGGCCCCCACAGGCTCCTGGGACAAGGACAGGGTCTCAGGAGAGCTCCAGGAAAGGGCAGGCTATGTCTCTGACTCAGGGCACTCCCTCTCCCACCCCAAACTCCCCATCCCTGGGACTGCGGAGCCCCGGAGCCCGGACCATACGCGTATCCAGAGCCCCTCCATCGGTCTCTGCTCTGACACCGGTGACCCGGTGACGGCGAAGCTATAAATGCCAGCATGTGCCAAGCAGGAGCGGCCCTCGCTCTGCCGTGCGGCCTCACCCGCCTGCCCCTGCCCAGAGGGTCCCCTGGCCTGACCCTTCGCTCCGGGAAGGAGGCGGGACACGTGGGGAGAGCCGCTGAGAGCCGGCCCCTCTGGCAGGACGGCGAGCTCTGGCTTCGGCTCAGGGACAGGCCTCAGGGGGACACCGGCCAAGGTGCCTCGAAATGTGTTTAATTTATTTCAGAGAGGAAGGGAGAGAGAGATGGTACCCCGTCCATGAGGAGAGGGCATCGCTGATCGGCTGCCCTCCGCACGCCCCCTGCGGGGGATCGAGCCCCTCACCTGGGCCTGGGCCCCGACTGGGAATCGAACCTCGACCTCCGGGTTCGTAGGTCGACGCTCAACCCCTGAGGACGGCATGTTTGACATGGTAGCTTTAGAGTCACTAGGCTGGCTGACCGGGACACACAGAAGTGGGGGGGGGTTCGGCCAGATACGGCGGGGATCCCCCTTTTCCGCGTCCAGCACGGAAAGAGAGGCGAACCAGTTCTGAGTGGAGGCGGCTGGGGACTGAGAAATAAAAGTGATAGGTACCCCCGCAACTGGTGGGCGGGGTTATGATGTAATTGACATCTGCCACAGAGACATGGAGCCACCAATCAAGCACATACAAGGTCACCCCACACCTCTGCTCACCCCCTAAGCCAGCTGCTTGTATCGGGGAGGAGGACTGAGACCCCACGGGGACCCCTCACGGGCACTTCACAGGCAATGCAGGTGGGGTCTTCAAACGGCTGGCCCTCCCCCGCCCCCCCACCCCCCTGCCCCTCCTGGGCTGAGGGTCCAGCTGGGGCTGTGGCTCCCTCCGAGGGAGGCCGGTGTGTGTGTGGGGGCCAATCAAGAGTGCTCTGTGTCCCACCCCTTCCCATTCCGCCCTGGGCCCAACCCCTGCCTGTTCCGGCCCTTAAAGGGTGTCTCAGTGCGCCACGTGGCACATTTTCTCCCCGACTGTTCGCCCAGGCAGTCCCGGAGGCAGACCGGCTGGGTCCCCTCTTCTCCCTGGTCTTCCCCTGGTCTCTCTGCCTTCACCCCACACGTGAGCTCTTTCTCCCTCAGGAAGGGTCAGCTCAATAAAGTCTGTGTCCTGGTACCCTGGTTTCTCTCTCTCTCTCTGCTCCTTCTGTTTCATCTTTCAAAAAGAACGAATAGAAAGAAGACGCAGAGATAGAAGCAAAGCTGGGAGCCGGGCGGAGAGACGGGGGCCCAGAGCCGAGGCAGCGTGTTTGTCGATACTCCAAAAACACAAGGGGGTTTCCCCGAAAACTTAGGATCAGAGGAGCTTGGGTGGGCCGTGTCCTACTCACTCCCTCATGCCCGTGCTGGACTGGATCCACATATCAAAGCCCGTCTCCCCCACCCCCACCCACCCCCCGCCCCGACACCCCTGGGCAAAGGTGCAAAGTCAGTGCTGACACGCACCCGCCTTCTCGGCGGCCCTGCCTGTCGCCTGGGACTCAGCCCACAACCATTTAAAGAATGCCCATGTGCCTGCCCAGGGGGCCCTCTGCACAGCAGCCATTGCCCACAGGGCCTGGGAGTGGGGCTGGGCTTGCCTGCCCCTGACCTCAGGAGACCACCAGCCCTGGGACCCTGTGCCCCGGAGGAGCCTGCTGGTATGGGACCGTGCCTGAGCCCTCTGAGCTCCTGGCAGAGGAGGCCAGCCCTCAGGACGAGAGATACAGGCTGAGATACAGGATCGAGGTCAGCCCAGCCGGGAGGGGATGCTGGGAAGTCATGGCAACGGCAGCTCTTATCTGATCAACCTGCGCCCAGAATTCCAGCCCCTTCACCTGTGTTTCCGGGTTCAGTTTGGGGAGGGGAAGGCGCTGGCGCTGGGGCTGTGGCTCCCTCCGAGGGAGGCCGGTGTGTGTGTGTGTGGGCCAGAGCAGAACCCGGCCCGTTCACTAAGAAGTGCCAGCCACGCTCTCGGGTGCCGTGATTGCGTTATTTCGATGAAAGCAGGCGCATCCTAAGCCTCAGGGGGTGCCAGGGGGCCGGGGAGCCCACCTGGAAATGCACCCCTCCTCCCCCAGAGCCGCCGGTCACCACGGAGAGACCGCCTTGCTGGGCCCAGGGGGCGTCCAGGGGCAGGAGGTGGCCTTGCCTGCTGCGCGGGCCGCTCTCACCCGTCACCGCCCAGGAGGGTCCCCCGTTGGCCGGACCCTCAGCCCAGGAGGGCGGGGGGGCGGGGAGGCGGGGGAGGGCCAGCCATTTGAAGACCCCACCTGCATTGCCTGTGAAGTGCCCGCGAGGGGTCCCCGTGGGGTCTCCGTCCTCCTCCCCATACAAGCAGCTGGCTTAGGGGGTGAGCAGAGGTGTGGGGTGACCTGCTGCCAGCCCAGCCGGAAAAAATGCTCCCACGGCTCAGCCCCGCCTCTGCTGAGCGGCTCGGGGGCACAGCGCGGACCGCACCCCCCTCCCCCCGCCCCCCGTCTGTCCGGTGACGGTTCTGTGTGTCGTGTTTGCTGCCTGTTCCCCTCAGTCCGCTGCCCCCTCAGCCCCTCGGACCTCCCCCCTGAGAACAGCGCCCGTGTTCCCCCCGAGACGTCTGGCTGTGGGCCTCTCGCTTTGGTTTCTCCTCTCTGCAGACGCCCGACCCTCCCTCCCGATCCACGGTGACCCCCGACCCAGCCTCCTCCTCTTGTTTCTGCCCAGTCCCTCCCCCCTACCCCCAACGCCCAGCTCACACCTGCCTCGCACACCTGTTCCCCGCCGAGGGGGGCCGCCGGCGCTCATACCGGCCAGCGGCCTCCATGTGCCCTTCCGCACGTTAACGTAAGACACCATCGAGACCCACAAAGAATTTCTCTGCGTTGATTTGAGCCAAACTGTGGGCAGGTGCCGGGAAGCAAAACCTCCATGAGTTGAGATAAGGTTCCGGAGAAATGGAGGGTTACGTCGGTGTTTATACATCGCCATCAAAGGAAAGGGACGTGGGTGGGTGACAAGAAATTCATGGGTGACGGATGAGGGAGGTGGGATGAAGCAAAGAGGGAAAGCTCTGGGATTGGGTAGAAAGTTAAAAGGATGGACGTGTGCTTCTCTTAGGGATGGATACAGGATACTGTAACGTAATTAACAGTTCACGATTAACTCGATAACAACGAGGGAACCCCCCGGTGCCCTCAGGGGTCCCGGGTAGAAAAGGAAGTGACAAGTAACCCAGACATCTCACAGATGTGTTATCATAGAGGCAAGAAAGGCTAACGGCTCAGGAAAGATCTAAGTGGATCTTTGTCAGGGAAAACACCAGCCTAGGACAGGACTACCCACCACTAACCTGTTGGCAGTTAAACGTGTAACTTCCAGACCATTCTCTGTGGTTGTGTCGGGTCTCTGAGTTTGCAGGACGGCCACGCAGGCCTCCCCTGAGCTGTCAGGTCAGCACGGGACTCCTTCCGTCCACACGCGTGCAGGACACGGCAAGCAGATCGCTGACCCCGAAATCCACTCCGGGGGTCCCGTCAGGAAAGGTCACCTGTGCCGGGCCCTCGGTGGGAGGAGAGAGGGGTGCGGACCCCACTCCCCCCCCCCTCCCCCCCGCCCCAGCCCCTTCCGTCCCAGGCCAGGCAGGGCCTTAGTCCTATCTTGGCCCTGTCCCCAATGGAGAGACACGTCCTGGGGCGACGCTGGAGCCTGCCACCCCTTCTTCCTGGCTGCCTCTCCCCACCCCCATCCCCCTCCTCCTCCTCTTCCTCCTCTGGGCATGGAGGCCATTAGCACACTTACAGCCGTAAACAATCCAAGGGATGGGCTGGTGGGACAGCTCTAAAAATAACCCGGCACAAGGAGTTTAATTGTTTTTAAAAGTTTCTCTTTGTAAACCATAATAACCCTGGCTTTGGATCTGTCCAGTTAATGCGGTTTCTGTGGAAACTGCTCAGATGGCTCCGCTTCACTATTTAAAACACACGATTTGTGTTGGCCATAAACACGCTGAGCTGTGTCCCCCCCTCCTGTCGCCCCCCTCCTGGGGGGGGACAGCTGGGCCGGACTGCCGAGCTGGCTGAGTTCTCAGCCTCTGAACCTGGTGGGTGACGGGGAAGGTTGGGAGGGGTTGGGGGGTGGGGAAGGCCCCGTCTCTGCCCGTAGGTCTAGGCTGCCGTTCCTCCCGGGGACCTCACCCCGTCCCAACCACGCGTGTGCGGCTGGGAGCGGGGGGGGGGCTCGGCGGCGGCGGGAGGCAGCCCTGGGCCTGGCGGTGGGCTCCGTGGTCAGGCGAGGAGTGAAGGAGGGTCGCAGTCGTCTCGGGTGAAAACTGCCGTCTGAATTTTAAAAGACTGATTCCCGTCGTGGACTCAGTGGCCCCAGGAGGTGGGCCGTGCTCTCTGCTTTCGAAAGACGGGTCCAGCCGAAGCTGGTGTGGCTCGGCGGACAGAGCGTCGGCCTGCGGACGGAAGGGGTCCCGGGTTCGATTCCGGTCAGGGGCATGTACTCTGGCTGCGGGCACATCCCCAGTAGGGGGCGTGCAAGAGGCGGCTGATGGATGTTTCTCTCTGATCGGTGTTTCTGACTTTCTATCCCTCTCCCTTCCTCTCTGTGAAAAATCAATAAAATGTATTTTTAAAAAATTTAAAAATAATATATAAAATGAACAAATTTTTTTTTAAAAAAAGAAAGAAGACAGGTCCACATTCCGACGCCCGGCAGCAGGTGTGGTTAGAGACAAGGAGCAGACAACAGGCATCCATCATAGTCCACTGACACCCCCGTCCCGGATACGACCCTGAAGGCTGATCTCGGAATTCAGGACAGTGGACATTCGTGGTTCAGACCCTTTAAAAGGCCTGCCTGCACCGGGACGGGGCGGCCGTGGGTGTCTGGTCTCCACCGGCGTGCGGGCCCCCGCCCCCCGACCCACCCGGCCAGCTCAACAAATCCTCGCTTCTTATTTCCAACGTAGCCGCCTCCGTGGTCATTGGCAACCGGTCGTGGGAGACGCCCCACAACAGGGGCAGCCGTGGAATAGCGGGGAGCATGTGCTTCCGTTCCGTTCTGATCAGGAAGCACACGCTCACCTGCTGGGAGCTGTGGCCCCGGACGCGGGAGCCGACATCGGGAGCCGACATCGGGACGCCCGCCCTCGCTCCAGACCTGCCTGCGAGACTGACAGATCGACAGCCTCGTGGCACCCCGTCCTGGAGGCACCGGCTCTTCTCCCCCGCAGCCCCGTGGCCTGGGACGTGGTCCCCGGGCGCCCGGAGCACCCGCTCCCTGGGGCGCCCGCAGCCGCACGGCCTGTCCCCCGTCCCCCTCACACCTGCCTCGTCCCCGCCTGGGTCCCTGCTGCCCACGCGTCTCCCTCCTTCTGCCCAGACAGCGTGACCGAGGGGGGCGAGCCGCTGTGTGGGGGTGACCTGGGCTCTCCCCGCCGGCAGGAGGGGACGGGCGCTCACAGGGCTCAGCCCTCTCCCCGCTGAACGGGCTCCAGTCGTGACGGGCAGCCCGGACCCCTGAGCCGTCCGGCTCCAGTTAGAGTGTCGGCCCCACGCAGAAGAGGTTTGGGTTCGAGTCCCGGTCCAGGGCGTGCGCTTGCTTGGGGAACATTCAGGAGGCACCAGTCCATGTGTCTCTCTCACCTCTCTCCCTCCCTCTCTCTCTCCTCTCTCTCTCTCTCTCTCTCTCTCTCTCTCTCTCTCCTCTCCTTCGCTCCCTCCCACTCTCTGAAAAGCAATGGGGGAATACCCTCTAGTGACTGCAATTTACCCCAAACTACGCGGGGATGAGGGTCCCGACCCCCTACACAGTCCAAACACTCGCGTGTTAACTGTTGGCTCCCCGAAACATAACTGAATAACCTCCTGAGGACAGGCAGCTAACATGCCTGTTGTGTGTTGTCTGTGCTGTGTTCTTACACTGGGAGGCTAGGGAGTGGGGGGTGTTGGGGAAATCCAGGAGGAGGAAATGCAGACACTTACTCCTGCCTTCTCTGTCACCGCGGGTTCACGTCGATGCTTAAAGGTCGAACCCGGAAAAGGCGGCGTCCGCACTCCCCCGACCCCCCTCCCTATCACCAGGACCAGTGAGCGGAGTCAGGACCGATCTCTACGGCATCAGGTGACGGCCGGCCGGAGGGACAGAGGGTTCTGTGCCCTGAGAAGGCCACGTCCCACCTCTCAGCCCAGCCTCGCAGGAGGCAGGAAGCTGTAGGTGAGGGTTTAGGACACAGGGGGGGAGAGGGGGACTGGAATTCAGGGAGGAGGTTGATCAGATAAGAGCTGCCGTTGCCAGGACTTCCCAGCATCCCCTCCCGGCTGACCTGACTTGTATCTCTATCCTGTATCTGGTCCTGGGGCGGGCAGGCCTCCGGGCACAGGGCCCGAGTGCTGGTGGGTCTCCCCGGGGTCAGGGCAGGCCCAGTCACACACACAGGCCCCTGGGGCGATGGCTGGGGTGCGCACCAGAGACCAAGCCTAGCGACTGTAAAGCTAAACGGTCGGCTCCTGGGAGTTCCCCATCCCCGCGGCCTCAGCGTCCGCTCAGGGAGGAGGAAGGGCGGGAGCAGCGAGTCAGCGAGACGGGAGGCACTCCGGAAGCTGCAGCGAGAAGGCGCACCCGCAGACGCACGCGGGTGTGGACGACGGGGGCCGGGGGCTGACCTGAGGCTCAGGGGAGGCCTGCGAGGCCGCCTTGCAAACTCAGAGACCTAAGGTCACCGCGGAGGATGGTCTGGAATTAAACTTTCACTAACGCAGTGATGGTGGGCAGTCACGTCCTGGGCCTGTATTTTCCCCGACAAAGATCGACGTAGATCTCTACCGTTTGCCTTTTTGCGTCTAAGATAACGTATCGGTGAGGTGTCTGGGTAACTTGTGACTTCCCTTTTTCTCTGGAGCCCCTGGGGCACAGCCAAATGTGGGTGTCAGGACAGAGACTACAGATTCCTTCGTTATCATGTTAACTGTTCCTGCACCCACCGAAGCGTGTGTCCGTCATTTCACTGTTTACCCAATCCCAGGTGGGATTGCTTATCCCTGCTCCTTAATCCGTCACCGATGAGTTTCATGTCACCCACCTCTGCCCCTCCTTTGATGGCGATGTATAAACACAGTTGTCACCCGCCTTCCTCGGGAGCATTATCTCTATTCATTGAGGTTCTGCTTCCCGGCACCTGTCGACAAGTTTGGCTCAAATCAACTCACAAAAATTCCTCACAGGTTTCACTGGTTTTTACGTTAACACCATCCACGGGGCCCCAGCGTCCGCTCAGGGAGAAAGGGCGGGAGCCGAGAGGCACCCAGAGGCATGAAGCACTCCCGAAGTGAAAGCCGAGAAGGCGGATCCACAGACGCACGCCGTGCGCGCCCACAGCCCACAATCGGGTCAGGGAGCCCCTGCACCGCTGCATCCACAGCTCGCACCAGACGAGGGGGTGTGGGGCTGCCCCTGAGGCGTCTCTATGTTAGGTCAGAGGCTGGGAGCGGGAAGGTGGAGGTGTGTTAATACAGATTCTGTAGCCGAAACCGGTGCGACTCAGCGGATAGAGCGGCGTCGGCCTGCAGACCGAGAGGTCCCAGGTTCAATTCCGGTCAAGGGCATGTGCCTTGGTTGCGGACACATCCCCAGTAGGGGGCGGGCAAGAGGCAGCTGATCGATGTTTCTGACTTTCTATCCCTCTCCCTTCTGCTCTGTAAAGAAATCAATAAATAATAAAATAAAAAATGTTTTTTAAAAAATACGGCTGCTGTAAACCCTGCAGAAACCACTAGGACTGTTTTAACCGCATCCTCCCCCCACGTCAGGGGAAAGGCAGCCTGGGGTCACCCAGCCTGGAGCAGAGGCCTCCTGGGCTGAGGCTGGGCAGCCAGGCTGGGACTGAGGGTGGAGGAAAGTTCTGGGGCGTCCCATCGGGGTCGGCGCTGCCAGGACAGGGCGCACGCCGTGGGGTCTGAGCTGAGTGTGACGATCCCACGCTCTCACCCCAACACGTGCTTCCTTCTTTTCTTTTCTCTTTTAATACATTTCTGTTGATTTCAAGAGGTAGGGAGAGGGACAGAGAATCATTGATCAGCTGCTGCCTGCACACCCCCTACTGGGGATGGAGCCCACAACCTGGGCACATGCCCTTGACCGGAATCGAACCCGGGACCCTTGACTGCTAGTCCTTAGCCGCCATGTTGTGCACACGGCACAGCTGGGAGCGCTCACGGATGTAACTGTCGTCCCCAGCGGAAACCCAGTCCCCCTGTGCCTGCTTCTGGTTGTGGGCTGTGTCGGCTCTGTCGACGGTGGGCAAACTCATCCGTCCACAGAGCCAAACAGCAACAGCTCAACGGTTGACCTCTCTTCGGAGAGCCACCTCTTTTAAACGTAAACTTCTTCTAACGCCGCTTCTTCAACATAGACTCGCCCAGGCCGTGGTGTTTTGTGGAGGAGCCACACTCCAGGGGCCAGAGAGCCGCATGTGTGGCTGGTGAGCCGCGCCTCCCCCCCACCCCACCCCCGGCCTCACCAGCACTCACAGCACATACCACGCCAATGTGCCAGCCACAGCTGCTCGTCGGTGTCCCCTACCTGAGCCGCGAGGTGTGACATCGAACCCGGGGCACCAGGCACACAGCAGCGACGACGAGACGCCTTTGGCCTGAACCCTCGCAAGCCGCCCGCGAGGAACCGGACGCGGCAGCTGCCCCCGTTGACTTCAAGGTCAGGGCGGAGCTGAGCAAAGGAGGCCGTGGGCTCAGTCAGCGGTCGGTGGGCAAACTCATGTGTCAACAGAGCGGCAAACCCCGGCTCGCAAGCCGCAGGTGGCTCTCGAGCCGCAGCTGGCCGGCCCCTGGGCGAGGTTCGTGGCTGGAAGGACCGATGCCGTTAAGACGTTAGTTCTCCCCAGTTGAGCTAGAGATCCGGCGGCGTCCCCATTAAAATCCCACCGGCGCTTTACGGGAGCAGACAACGCTGTGTCTGAAAAGGCACAAGACCCAGGTGGATGCTGGAGAAAAGAACGAGATTACGGACTCGCATTGCTTCGCCAGGACTTCCCGTGAGGCTGCATGAACTGAGTACATCATTGGTAAGAGGGTCGGCGGGACAGGCCAGAGCGGCCAGAGCTGCCCACGGGCGCAGTCGGCTGATCTCTGGCCCACGGGCGGAGGCCACTCGGCGGAGAAAGACAAGTGTTCCCGAAACTGCAGGAAGTCCACGTGCAGAAGCTCACCCCCCCCACAACCCCCCCCCCCCCCGCTTTCTGCAGAGACCGGCTCACAACACCCAGAGGCTCCAGGCCACGCAGAGAGGAGGAGAGAGATGGGGGGGGGGACCCTGAGCTCGGCAATCCGTCGCAGACAGAACCCAGGCGTTTAGTCCGTGAAAGCACAACAGCTGCACTTTATTTTTTTAAGTGAAACTGTTCATGGAAGGAAAACAAGTCACAGGCCGGGAGCTAAGTATTTGCAACACATCCACCCCGGGAGAGAACTGCACCCAAAACTGACGAGCACGCTACATGCTCAGCAGGGAGAAAGCAGAGAAGGACGTTTAAAAACAGGCAGCACACCGAAACCGGTGTGGCTCAACAGATAGAGCGCTAGCCTGTGGACTGGGGGGTCCCGGGTGCGATTCCGGTCTAGGCCATGGACGTTGGTTGCAGGCACATCCCCGGTAGGAGGTGTGCAGGAGGTGGTTGATCGATGTTTCTCTCTCATTGATGTTTCTGATTTTCTATCCCTCTCCCTTCTCTCTGTAAAAAAAATATTTTTTTAATAAAAAATAAATAAAAACGGGCAGTGGTCTAAGCGGACCCCTCACCGGGGAAGACAGGTTCACAGCAGGCCCTGAGGCGCGCGATGCCGCTGTCCTTGGGAAGAGCATCGTCCAGGAGCCTTGAGATCCCCCAAAGTTCCGAGGGAGGGGAGGGGGAGGGGGAGGGGAAGGGGAAGGGGGGAGGAGGAAAGAGGAGGAGGGGGAGGAGGGGAGGAGGAGGGGGAGGGGGGAGGGGGGAGGAGGAAGAGGGAGGGGAGGGGAGGGGAGAGGGGGAGGAAGAAGAGGAGGAAGAGGGGGAGGAGGAAGACAATGAGGAGGAGGAGGGGGAGGAGGGGGAGCGAGGAGGGGGAGGGAAGGGGGAGGGTGAGGAGGAAGAGAGGAGGGGGAGGAGAGGGGGAGGACGAGGAGGAGGGAAGGGGGAGGTCGAGGGGGGAGGGGGAGGGGGGGAGGACGAGGGGGAGGACGAGGAGGCTGGGGAGGATGAGAGGCTGTGTGGTTGGCACCAGTGAGAGCTTTATATGTATCATGCACATGTGACTTAACTTAGCCTTTTATAGATGTAAACTTGCTTAATTAGGCCTGCTTTCTGATGTAGCTAAACTTTTCCCAGCCCAGTGAAGCACTCACCTTCTCTTTCAGGTAATTGTCAGCAACACAGCAGTAAATATCAACATGAGCAGATATTATTATAGATCACAAAGGGAGAACAAAGGGTAAAATACTTAACTGTAGTAGTGTCTGACTCTATTCTGTGCAGTGAGAAAACCTGAAGTCCTTTTCAAGGTCCACCATTTCTGACTTCTTTGTAGTCGGCTCAAATTTCTAAGCTTCCTTAATCTCCGTTTTCCAGCTAGTGAAAATAGGATTCTACTGAGTCTCCGCTCTGCCTACTCCAGAACTTCTGTGAGGATCACATGAGATGAAGCACCAGAAAACACTTCACAGACATTTGGTTAAAGTGTAAAGTGTTTACACCTGGCTGTAAAGCAAGCCGTGTTCCTGGGCTGAAGAAACTGCAGGGAGGCTGGTTGCTAGGGAGAGGAAGCCGGGTGTTGCTACGTGATGTCATTACAAGGGCATGTACCTTGGTTGCGGGCACATCCCCAGTTGGAGGTGTGCAAGAGGCAGCTGATCGATGTTTCCCATGTTTCTCTACCATTTCCAGGCTGGGCTGGGCTGTGGGCTGCACTTTGCACCAAGGGTCTCGGCAGCATCGGCTGCGATTTGATGGGCTGTCGCTCTGGGGGGTGGCAAGGGTCTGTGTCCCACGTGGGGAAGCTGTATGTTGCTTTGTTGGCACCAGGCCTGCGATGCTGCTTCTCTCTAAATGGCCAGTGCATGTCAAGGCAGAACCTGCGTTGAGCATCTGCCCCCTGGTGGTCAGTGCACGTCGTAACGACCGGTCGGACGGTCAGACACTGAGCCTGTTAACCTTTTATACAGAGAGAGGCTATTTTTTCAATGTCTCCCCTCGGAGAAGGAACACGTGCACCCTCTCCTCCAGAGCTTCCCGTCTGCTGCTGTTTCGTGTTTTTATTCACTTGGTGGGAGAGGAAGAGGATCGGTCTCTGCACAAATTCGCGTGCAGCTCGTTAGCGGGTGCCCCAGTCATCACTGACGCTTCCCACCTGTGTGGTCCTTGGTCGGTGTTCCCCCTCGCTGACCAGGAGAGGCAGCCACTGGCACGGGGGTCCGCGCTTCCCTTCCGGGGTGCAAACGTTTGTGGTCTGAAAGGGCAGAGCGGGACGGCCAGAGAACAATGTAGACAGCCGCCATTTTGGACTGTGTGACTCGGCAGCCGCCATGTTGGCCGCGCGATGTGTAAACTTCCCTGGGGGCTGCCGTCTCGAAATTGCAAAGACCAGCCCCTCCCTTTGAATCAGCCAATTGTGAAAGACTGTGCGCTTGAGCTCCAATCAAGAGCAAAGGACAGGACAGGTCACGTGCATTAGGGATTATTTGCGTCACCAGCCCCAGCCCTCAGCCAACCAATTGGAATCGGCCAACTCATTGGTTCGTGTCTGGCCCCACCTCCCTATAAAATCATCACGCTCAGCCGAACCGGTGTGGCTCAGCGGATAGAGCGTCAGCCTGCGGACTCAAGGGTCCCGGGTTCGATTCCGGTCAAGGGCATGGACCTTGGTTGCGGGCACATCCCCAGTAGGGGGCGTGCAAGAGGCAGCTGATCGATGTTTCTCTCCCATCGATGTTTCTGACTTTCTATCCCTCTCCCTTCCTCGCTGTGAAAAATCAATAAAATATATTGTAAAAATAAATAAATAAATAAACAAAATCATCACGCTCGGGGGAATTCGCTCTGTTTTGCTTCCTGCTGCCGCGCCCGGGGGCAGAGGGCCAAGCCCGGGCTTGTAATAAAGGTTCTGTGCTATTGCATCGGGTTCAGCTCTCTGGCGGTCTTTGGGGATCATGAAATCTGGGCAGAACAGGTCCCGCTTCCGTGTTTGCATCCAAAGCCACCAAATCGGGGCCGCGTGCCCGCCCCCCCAAACAGGACGGGGAGCCAGCCTGCGCGCCCCGGGACACGTCTCAGGGAGGCGCTGCTTGGCATCAGGGCTTCGCCGACAGCATCTGCCGATCTCAGAGCCGGGCGGCCGCCCGCCCCCGCCCGCCCCCCGCCGACAGCAGCCCTGCCCCCTCGCTCGCCGGGGGGCTCGCTTCCTGGAAGCCGGAGGAATGCTGGCCTGTGACCTCGGCGGGAGGCTGAGCGGACACAGCCGTCCCGAGACAGGACTTACTCGAGAGCGATAAGCTGTGCTTGACCTTGGCCGTCCTCGTGAACCCCGCGTTGCACAAGCGGGAACTGGGCAGGCGGGGGGGGGGGGGGGGGGGAGCCGTGAGCTGTGCTCGGCCTCCGTCCAGGGGGCTGGGGTCGGGGCAGACAGGGTGTCCTGACACGCGGCTCGGGCGGCTGCCACGGCGCCATGCCACGTCCACGCGGGTCCCTGCTCTCCCGGTGCCGCGTCCGGCGTCCCCAGCCGGCCCGTGGGTCCGGGCGGGCTGGGCTGCTGCCCCGGACACCCACGTCCGTCATTTCTCCTTCCCAGACGGACCCCGCGTCTCCCGGCCGATGTCACTGCGGGGCTGCCCGGCCCAGCCTGCAGGGAGCGAGGTTTTGCGGGCACCCAGCCGTCAAGCAGGGCCACAGCCGGGCCACCTCGCTGTCCTCCTCCCCTAACCCCGGACCACTCGGGAGCACGGACCCACGTCCCCGGGCACCGGTCTCAGACCCGCGCTGGCCCCCGGCACGGCAGGCTGGCCCACACCTCCTCGCCGGTGCAGGGCATAGGGGACGGCCCTGGTCATGGGAGTCAGGGGCCCTGCACCCACAGAGACAGCCCTGTGTCCACAGACCCACGGGGGCTCAGGCTGAGCACGCCATCTCTGTGTCGCCAAGAACTCAAGAGGAAAAGAAAAGCTACTCCCGGCCGGCGGAGCTCAGGGCTGAGCATCAGCCCAGGAACCAGGAGGTCGGGGTTCCATTCCCCGTCAGGGCACAGGCCCGGGTTTCGGGCTCCATTTCCAGTGGGGGGCGTGCAGGAGGCGGCCAGCCCATGATTCTCTCATCATTTCTCTCCCCCTCTCCATCCTCTCCGAACTCGATAAAAACACCGTATTTTCCGGCGTGTGAGACGCCTCCCACCTTTTCCAGTTAAAATATAGAGTTTGGGGCACACTCGCCATTGCCGTTTGCTTTCTCAGCTGTCAACCAAACTGGAACTGACGATGACAGGAGGAGGATAACAAACAACAGGGAGAGAGCAAGGGCCGGGCAGGTCCCCGACTTCTTTTTTTAAAATATATTTTATTGGTTTTTTTACAGAGAGGAAGGGGGAGGGATAGAGAGTCAGAAACATCAATGAGAGAGAAACATCCATCAGCTGCCTCTTGCACACCCCCCACCGGGGATGTGCCCGCAGCCAAGGTCCATGCCCTTGACCGGAATCGAACCCGGGACCCTTCAGTCCGCAGGCCCACGCTCTGTCCACCGAGCCAAACCGGTTCGGCAAAGACGACCCTGACTCTTGAGACAGTTTTCCCGGGTTAAAAGGCCGGCTTATACTCCGGAAAATGCGGTCGTTTTTTAAAGACGGGAGTGGAAAGTCTCAGACCTCGGCGCTCAGCCAGCAGGAGCCGCGGCGGGAGCCCCTCTTTTGAATAAAACTGTACGCTCGGCCGCCCCTGCCCAGGCGTGCTGTGGATGTGACTCTGTTGATCTTGTTGCTACAAACACTTCGGGGCGCTCTGTCCCAGCAGGCTGCACCCCGCCCGGGGCCGCCCCGGCCCCTCGTGCCCCCGTCAGCGATCCCCCGGCGTGGCCAGACCCGTTCAGGTGACGCAGCGTTCCTGGAAATCGGTAACCGGGCCAGGCCCGCGGGCGGGTGAACGGTGACAGCATCCCCAGTCCCGTCCCCACGCGGAAACCCTGCCCGGGTCTGCGGCTGCACCGGGCGGCCCCGGGCGGCAGCACCGGCCTGAGGGACGCCCGCTCCCCGCACAAACCGCCCTCGAGGGTGGTGATGCGCCGGGCACGTGCTGCCCCGCCCAGTCCAGGGTCCCACCGCGAACCCCGTCCATCCGTGCCAGAACGCGCCCAGCAAAGGCTGATCTGGGCAGGACGGTGCCAGCGTCGCTGCCCAGAGAGGGTGTGCGTCCGGCGTGCCCAGGCTCCGCTCCGGAAGCGTTCCAGCCCCGCCCGGAGCCGGAGGGCATGAGCCGCTCTCTCTGGCAGCTGGGGGGGCCCCCCGCGTGCTGAGTCAGCCCCGTCCCGATCCCCGGGAAACCCGCCTCGGTCTCTGGGCGGCGCGGGGGGCCTGGGGATCTGTCCCTGGTGGTCAGCGTGCTGAGCGCGGGGGCGCGGGGGCGCGGCGGCGCGGGGAGGGCGGAGGACACGACCGAGTATCCGGAGACGCCGGACGATGGGCGGGCGTCTGCAGGACGGGGTCTCGGGGGGCGGTCACAGACGCCAACAGCACCCGGGTTAGACCATCTCTGGTGAATTCTTTTCTTTTTCTTAATATGTGTTAATAATTTTTACAGAGAGGAAGGGAGAGGGATAGAAAGTTAGAAACATGGATCAGCTGCCTCCCGCACGCCCCCCCACCACCACTGGGGATGTGCCCGCAGCCAAGGTACATGCCCTTGGCCAGAATCGAACCCGGGACCTTTCAGTCCGCAGGCCGATGCTCTGTCCACTGAGCCACACCGGTTTCGGCCCATCCGGTAAATTCTAACCACATCCGGAGAAGGGGGTGACAGGCCACACAGTCTCACTGTTTGTGGGAGCTGACGAGCGGCAGGCTGAGCCCCGTGCAGGGGGTGGGGGCACACTCCCCTCGGGAAGAGGAAACGTGCGGAAGAACTTACTCGCTGACCAGCGGCTCGGTGCACCACGTCCGTGACGGGTGGGGTCCCTGGGCCTGGCTGGCCATCAGGACCCATCAGGCTCCCCGTCTCCTCCTTCCCTTGCCGCCTCAGCGCTCTGCTGCCGCCGCCGTGTTCCACGCTGCCCCCTGGTGGTCGATGCATGTCACGGCCAGCGATCAAACTCCTGTTCTGCCGGTCGGACTCCTGCAGGGACACTTTGCATATTAGCCTTTTATAGAGAGATGGATTCGTGGCCCGTGGACATGGGCCCTGGGAGGGAAGACCTGGGGGGTGAGTAGGAGCTGGGAGGAGGGAGAAAGAGGGGAAATGGGAGATATATATGTAAAAGGATCAACAATAACAAATATATTTAAAAAGTAATCATAGGAAGAAGGGAGGGAAGGAGGTAGGGAGGGAAGGAGGGAGGGAATGGCCTGAGGGTGATGCACAGTGCCCCCCCCCCCCCCGCCCCATCCTGGGGAATTAGGGCCTGGAATGACGGGTTGCCAGCCTGTGCCGCGTGCAGCACCGATGACTCAGACGCCATTACTTAATTCCCCCACCTCCCGGGACAGCTCAGAGCACAGGTGTGGCTCAGTGACTCAGCAGGTCCACACACTGAACCGAGATGATGGACCGAGAGCCCGGTCGCCCTGGCAACACAGCCCGCCCTGTGAGCTGATGGACACCTGAGCCCGGTCGCCCTGGCAACACAGCCCGCCCTGTGAGCTGAAGGACACCTGAGCCCGGTCGCCCTGGCAACACAGCCCGCCCTGTGAGCTGATGGACACCTGAGCCCGGTCGCCCTGGCAACACAGCCCACCCTGTGAGCTGATGGACACCTGAGGCCGGCAGGGCTTGCCGGTTAGGAATGTGGGTGAGCCGGGCACACGGCTGGAATCCGTGCCCAGCGAACACTGTGGATTGAAACATTCAAACGGGCCTTGGACACAGTCCCCTGGGTCCGCAGGCCGGGGCGGCTCTCCGGTGCCCTGAGTGGGGGAAGGCTGGGCCCCTGCCTGCAGGGGAGTCCCTGGGGCTGGGGTGGGGGGTCATGGATTGCATTTAAAATGCCAGGATGTAAACAGGGCATCCTTGAATTCGGGTAAAATTTTATGTCACTTTTGATGGAGAAGGTAGTGAGTCTTCATTCTGAGGCAACACGGCACCTCTTCAGCACTTGTTACCCTGTCTCCCCGAAAATAAGACAGTGACTTATATTAATTTTTGCTCCCAAAGATGCCCTAGATCTTATTTTCGGGGGGGGGGGGGATATTACAGCGAGTAAGTCTTATTTTCGGGGGATGTCTTACTTTCAGGGAAACAGGGTATGCCTTTCAGCATTCACTTATTCTCGGTCCTCCGAAGTGATTATATGAGGCTTTCTGTCAAGTGGATTGTTTCTTTTTCTTGTTTTTTAATTGAATAACCACTTGTCTTTTTTATTTTATTTTATTTTATTTTATTTTATTGACTAGGGGCCTGGTGCATGAAATTCATGCACTGGGGGTGGGTGGTCCTTCAACCCAACCTGCCCCCTCTCACATACTGGGCGCCCTCAGGGGATGTCCAACTGATGGATCACCCCCAGCCATCGCCCTGCTCAGCTCAGCCCCGGCTGCCTGTGACCATCCAGCCCGAAGGGCTGGGCACTCACCACCAGTTCTGCTCACAGCGCCCGGGGGCTGGGCACTGGCCGCCACCGCAATTTCATCTCCACCCCCAGGCCCGACGCTTGCACCACTTGGCCCTGTCCCCACTCCTGATTGGTTGGTAGCAAAGCTAATCAGGAGCAAAGTTTACGGTCAAATTTGCATGTTTCTTTTTCATTATATAGGAGGATATTTTACAGAGAGGAAGGGAGGAGGATAGAGAGTTAGAAACACCGATCAGCTGCCTCCTGCACCTCCCCACTGGGGATGTGCCCGCAACCAAGATACATGCCCCTGACTGCAATGGAACCCGGGACCCTTCAGTCCACAGGCCGACGCTCTATCCACTGAGCCAAACCAGTTTCGGCAAATAGATCGTTTCTGATCAAATCTGCTCCTAAGGATTTTACGGCTTTTTAACATGTCATTGGCTGTTAGAGCACAGACAGCAACTTCCAGCTTTACCTCCGGACCTCGAACTGAACCATTCTGAGAAGGTCACATACAGGATCCAAGGCCACACAGAAACAAAGCTCCCCAGACCCCCTCCTCCCCCACCCGCGTGGGAGCCCACAGCCCCGTGTCTGCAGAGACGTGTCACATCAAGAAACAAAATTTTAACAACACACACGCTTTACCGAGCAGCTCTCCAAATAGCATGGAAATTATGCTGCAGAATGTCAGCAGATGATAAAGTTTGAAAAAGATGTTCAGTATCGCCATAAAAGGGTAATGTGCAACATGGAAAACACAGGCTAATAGATTATTTAAAAGACAACTAACTAAATACAATCATGAATAAAGTTATAAGAAGACTGTACTGGCAGGTCCATATGCCCAATATCTGCAAAAGCATCACCCTACGTATCGATTCTCCATTCATCGCTCACGAAGGTTAGAGGGGTGTTTTCGGAGCCGCATCTGCTGAAGGGAAGGGCTGGCAGGATCCTCTCTCCGAGGGCTGCCCTTGCTCCAGCACGCTCGTTTATTGGTCATGAAGTACCCTGTTCCCCGAAAATAAGACAGTGTCTTATATTAACTTTTGCTCCCAAAGATGCGCTAGGTCTTATTTTCGGGGGATGCCTTAAGTTACAGTGAGTGGGTCTTATTTTGGGGGATGTCTTACTTTCGGGGAAACGGGGGGGGGGTAGTTAAACCGCACACACTCGAGAGCACAATCCACCCAGGTGAAACCACAGCACAGTCAGGAGAATGGACGTCCCTTCCCCTAAACACACCCCGGCCCCACCCCTCCCCCTGCCCCCCAATTTCCCCCATCCCCATGAGTCTCTCCTCCCTGAAGGTCAACTCAGAACCCTGACTCTCCTGGGGACGGAATCAACACTCACCCTCTTTGTCTCGCTTCTCTCACGCCGCCAGCCTCCCAGCCGCCAGCCTTCGACCTCGCTCTCCCTGCCGCCGCGCTCTGTCGTGTCTGCCGCCGCGCTCTGTCGTGTCTGCCGCTCGCTGTCGACGGACACAGCTTCCCGTCGCCAGGGGAGCTGCTGTGACCGTCCACGGGCCCGTCTCTGCACCGTGTCCGCATTCCTTCAGGGGCGCAGGCCCGTGAGGGACTCGTGTCGGAGAGGAGGGCCGTCTAACCCAGGGGAACACCACAGGCTTCTCCAGAGGGGCTGCCCGTTCCATCCCCACCGACTGCGTCCAGCGCCAGGCCCTGCCCGCCCCCCCACACGGAGAGCTGTGCAGGGAGCCCCCTGTCCATCGCCCACGCGGAGAGCTATGCACACAGCCCCCTGTCCATCCCCCACACGGAGGGCTGTGCACACAGCCTGGCCCGTCCCCCACACGGAGGGCTGTGCAGGGAGCCCCCTGTCCATCGCCCACGCGGAGCGCTATGCACACAGTCCCCTGTCCATCCCCCACACGGAGGGCTGTGCACACAGCCTGGCCCGTCCCCCACACGGAGGGCTGTGCAGGGAGCCCCCTGTCCATCCCCCACACGGAGCGCTGTGCACACAGCCCGGCCCGTCCCCCACACGGAGGGCTGTGGGGGGAGTGGCTGTGGGGGGAGCGCTGTGCACGCAGCCCCGGGGGGGGGGGGGGGGGGGGCGGAAGCAGCGCGTTTCTCACCCACGCCCCCAGCCTGTCTTTTCTGTGCTCATTCACCGTCTGAACAGCTTCTCTGGTGCCAGCTGCTCCAACGTTTTGCCCATTTTTAAACAGGGTTGTCTGCCATCTCGTTGCTGAGTGTTGAGAATCTGTTTCTATTCTGTACTTTTAGGAAAACACACAATTAAAAAGCGGTCTGTCTCTGTACCCATTTTATGAAGGAAGGAAATCAATGAGAAGAAAGATTCGTGCAGTCATTCAGTTACTGCAAAATAGTATTGCATCAAAATAGTATACATAAAATAGTATAAAATTAAAGTACGAAACTTTTTAATATCGCTGTTCACCCTTTCTCTGTAATACAAGTGTCAGAGAAGAAAGAAAATCAACAAGCTGTGTATGAAAACAACATAGAAGTTGATGAATAAACAATAACCATGTGACATAAAAAACCAAAACATGGTAAAAATAACGACGGATGAGTTGAACGAATTCTGATATCTCCCTGTCCATCACCTTAAGGATGAGGACTCCCCAGAGCGCTTGACTAACTCCCTGGGATGAATGTCCACAGCTTTAACGCCACTCGCTCTCCGCACCGGAGAGAAAACAGCATGTAACTGACTGTCCGAACACCGGTTCCTGCTCTGTCTACATTGTGTCCTGGGACTTATCAACAGTCGTCGCAAACTGGCATCACGGGAAACGGTCTTCGAATCCATTTCAACGGGAGGCCGGTGTCCGTTCTCGGGGTCAGCGCCTCTCCCTCTGCAGGTCCTGTTAGCACGCCAGCTCCGATTCCGTCTGGTCGCATCCCGAGTCGACAAATCTGGTGCCATGATGACCCCGTTTACATCCTGGCATCGTGTGCCAATGGCGCCAGCGGGAGCTTCTCATGTACTGCGTGTGCGAGTCAGCGTTTATTGTTAAGCCAGAGGCCCGGTGCAGGAAGATTCCTGCAATATGGCTTCCTGCGGCCATTTTCGCACCCCCCACCCATCTGCTCCCCTCCCTTCTCCCCCCCACCTGCTTCCCTCCCTTCTCCCCCCATCTGCTTCCCTCCCTTCTCCCCACCACCTGCTTCCCTCCCTTCTCCCTGACCCCACCTGCTTCCCTCCCTTCTCCCTGACCCCACCTGCTTCCCTCCCTTCTCCCTGACCCCACCTGCTTCCCTCCCTTCTCCCTTGCCCTGCTTGCTTGCTTCTCTGCTGCTTGGATCCCTTCTGCAGCATTTGGCTTCCTTCTACACCATCTTCAGTCTTCGCTCTGTGCCTGGATATGCAAATTAACTGCCATCTTGGTTGGGTTAATTTGCATACCTGCTCCTGATTGGCTGGTGGGCGTGGCTTGTGGGCATAGCAGAGGTAGTCAATTTGCATGTTTCTCTTTTATTAGATAAGATTGCCAGTGCACATCGATTCCCAGTGTGTGTCATATGTACTGGCCAGCCAGGCAGTCGGTCAGTCAGACAATCGGATGGACGTACAGTCGGTCTCTCAGCCTTTTATATATACTAGAGGCCCAGTGCACGAAATTCGTGCAAGAATGGGCTTCCTTCCCCTGGCTGCTGGCACCGCACTCACTACGGCCGGAGCCACCTCTCTGGCCAGGAGACGCCTTCCACCTTCTCACACTACCCAGAGGCCCGGAGTGGCGGGGATGGTGCGGAACACCTGCCTCCCGCCCCAGCCGCTCGGCGCCTATGTATCCAAATGAACCTCCCATCTTTGGTTGGGTTAATTTGCATACTCGCTCCCCATTGGCTGGTGGGTGTCGCAGAGGTACGGTCCATTTGCATCTTTCTCTTTTCTTCGTGTAGATGGAGATGATGGGACGGTACACTTTGCCGGCACCTAGTTCACATTTTTTTCCCCGGGGATCGGGAGATATCGTGGGGACGAGCAGAGAGAAGAGGGGCCCCAGGAAGCCGCACATCCGGATGAAAACCAGAGGCCGCTGTGTGCGGACTGGGCGTCGCTCACCGAGCGCGCTCAGGTCACCAGCACAGCGACGGCAGTTCCCTCGGGACGGAGCGCGCTGCGTCTCCGTCTGCCGTCCGACATCTTTACACGTATGTAGCCGCCCTGTGGGGGGAGGGTCTGCCCAGCCGTGCGAAGCTCACGCTGAGCGTGGTAAACAGGAAGACACGGCCCCGCCAGACGGGCGGCTCTCCCCGGGCCCCGCAGTTTGGGATCAACACTTAAAAAAAAAACAGATGTTTATCGGAAACAAACTCCAACTCGTCTCTATTTTTACTCGCGGCTGGAGGGCCCAGATGCGGCTGAATGCTGTACGCGATAAGGAGAAGCCGCTGTTTTCTCTCTGATTTACAGCCTGGCCCACGGCCCCACTCCGCACGCCAGCCCTCACTCACCGGCGATCGCAGCGGCCGCTCCCCGGCGGGAAGGGAGACGTGGCGGTCGGAAGGGAACCTTGGCCTGGTTTCCCAAAACAGTGAGAGGACAAGCATCTGCGAGAAACCACGGGGAGGGACAAAAATAAAAGGAGCGGACGGACCGGCCCTGGCGCGGGGGGGACCCGGGCGGACGCCCGGCCGTGACCCGCTGTTCCGTGGGCATCTCGCCGAGCGGTTCTCGGGAAAAACAAGCTGGAAGGGCCGGCACGGAGAGCCGCCACGGGGTCCCCCACAGCCCGGGACCCGACAGGACACGTCGACGCCGCCGTTCTCCCCCAGGGGCAGCTTCTCCAGGCCATGTCCTCGGCACAGTGACACCGAGCTGGGGCTTCCCCAGGCCGCACGGAATCTTCCGGAAAAGCGGCCCTGGGAGCCGGAACCTGCAGTCTGGGGAGCTTCCCGTGGTGACCAGAAACTGAGAGTGAGCTCCCTACGCAGTGTGTTGGAAGCAGGACACCAGCAGGTCCCAGTGACACCAGCAGCGTGGCCGCTGGCTGCTGGCGACACGGGGCCTCCGAGTGCTCCCTCCAGGGGCAGAGCCACGGGGACCGAGGGGCCGGGCGGGGTGTGGCCGGGTTTGAGACACACGTGCGACGTGTTTGGGAGCAGAGCAGGCAGGATGCCGTTCAAGGAGCCGTCTTTTTTTAAATATATATTTTATTGATGTTTTACAGAGAGGAAGAAAGAGAGAGAGAGAGAGAGCCAGAAACACCGATGAGAGAGAAACATCGATCAGCTGCCTCTTACACACCCCCCACCGGGGATGTGCCCGCAGCCAAGGCACATGCCCCTGACCGGAATCGAACCCGGGACCTTTCAGTCTGCAGGCCGACGCTCTATCCACTGAGCCACGCCGGTGTCGGTGCGAGCGTGGTGCTTGTGGTGGCAGCAGCCGCACCTCGGTTCCAGGCCCAGCCCCACAAGGACTCGGGAATCACACCTCGGGGGACGGGCCAGCAGCCCCCCGGGGCAATCCAATGCCACTCAAGTCAGAACCACTTCCTCCCCACGGCGCAGGCTTCAGGGCGGAGTCCAGACGCGGCCGTTGGGGGGCGGGGAGGAGGGAGTGCGAGGCCGCGTGCGGGGGGAGAAGGAGGCCCATCGCAGGGCTACGGCCTCACCACAGCGCTCAGGGGACAGCGAGAAAGCCACCCGCTCACGGTGACACCCCCCCGCCCCCCCCGCCCCGCGAGGATTTTAAACTACCGGGAACATGGCTGAAACCGCTGTGGCTCAGACTGGAGGGTCCCAGGTTCGATCCCGGTCAAGGGCGTGTCCCTTGGCTGCGGGCACGTCCCCAGGAGGGGGCGTGCAGGAGGCAGCTGATGGATGTCTCTCTCTCTCTCTCATCGATGTGTCTGGCTCTCTATCCCTCCCCATTCCTCCGTGTAAAAAAGCCAATAAAGTATATTTAAATGAATGAACGAATAAATAAACGACCGGGACGTAGACACACAGACGCCCCTGAGAGCAGAAAGGAGAAGCGTCCAACACCAGATCCTAACGGGACGCTGTTCAAATTGCTAGAAGCTGCTGAAGAACCTGGAGGTGATTGTCCTCTCCAGCCCTAGCCGTGGCCGGTTCTCTCTGTGCCTCCCTACGCCAGGACGAACGGGGGTGACCCCGAACACCGTCCCTGCGGCCGGGTCCCCCCCCCCCCCCGCACACAGCTGGCCCGTCTTCCCCCGGCCGTCGGCATGTTTACGGGCGAGAGGTCGCGGGGTGATCGCAGAGAGGAGCGCGAGCGAGTCAACATCGACTGGTTCCAGGTCTTCTCTCGGGGGACGCGGCCCGAGCGGCCGCTGCCGGCTGCCCAGCCCCGGGGCCAACCGGAGACCGGTCCCGTCCAGCCCGGCCCCGGGGCCAACCGGAGACCGGTCCCGTCCAGCCCGGCCCCTGGCTTCCAGCAGCGGCCCAGTCAATGCCGCGGGAATTCCGTGGAACGAGACGTTCATTGGGACTTGGGGGTGAAACGCGTCTCTGTCACACCCCAGAGTCCCTGCGGGACAGAGCTCCTCCCCAAGCGCCCGGGATCCAGATGGGGTCCGCACGCCCCGGTGCGCGCCGAGAGAGCCGCCCGAACGGTGTTTTCTGAGCCGATGCCGGGGCGGGCAGTGAGGACGGCCAGCCGGCCCATGGGCGAGGGCCGGGGCTGAGACGGGGCACAGATTGGTCAGTCACTGAGAGCTCGACACGGGGTGGGGTGGGGGGACGGGTATTTACATGGAGCTCGGCTGCTGAAACCGGTTTGGCTCCTCCCTGGATAGAAAGTTGGCCTGCAGACTGAAGAAGGGTCCCGGGTTCGATTCCGAAGGTCAAGGGCATGTACCTTGGTTGTGGGTGATCCCCAGTGGGGGGCCTGCAGGAGGCAGCTGATCGATGTTTCTCTCGCATCGATGTTTCTGACTTTCTGTCCCTTTCCCTTCCGCTCTGTGAAAAATCAGTAAATATATTTTTTTAAAAACCAAACAACACTCGTGCCTTCAGGACAGGTCTGTTCACAGAGGCTTCACCAGCATCCTGCACCCCAACCCCAACCAAAGCCACGGGACGTGGGACACAGCGCGGGGAACACCGCAGGTGTCAAGGGGAAGAGAGGAAATGGACAATGAGGAGCCCCAGTCCCTCCGTGGGCAGCTGCCCCCCGACCCCGGCTCTCTGTGACTGGGGAGGGCACCCCGCAGAGAGGAGGCAGTGGGGAGGACACAGAGGGAGGGCATGGGCTGCGGAAACGCCCGGAAGGGCATCCGTCCACGTGTGGTTTGCAGGTCAAAGGCCCCGCTCCCTGCACATCACCGCTCTCGCTGCCCCACACCCCGAGAGCAAACAGGCCTGTCTGCACACCGCCCCCCCCGTAACCCCGACAACCGTACCCCCCCCAGTAACAGGCCTGTCTGTCTGCATACTGCCCCCCGCCCCCCGTAACCCCGACGACCGTACCCCCCCCCCCAGTAACAGGCCTGTCTGTCTGCACACCGCCCCCCCCATAACCCCGACGACCATCCCCCCCCAGTAACAGGCCTGTCTGTCTGCACCCCGCCCCCCCCCCCCGTAACCCCGACGACCGTCCCCCCCAGTAACAGGCCTGTCTGTCTGCACACCGCCCCCCCCCCCCGTAACCCCGACGACCGTCCCCCCCCCCCGGTAACAGGCCTGTCTGTCTGCACACCGCCCCCCCCGCACCGCCCCCCCCGCCCCGTGACCCGAAGGCCCGGTTAGGACGCCTCAGAACGGCTCTGACGGGAGAACTGGCTCCGTCTGTTGAATGACGACACAGTCGCCGTCACAGCCACTGAAAATGACAATTTTCCAAAAAACGGAAGACGCCACCGTCCGTCCCGTCTCCGTTCCCTTCAGCCCCGGGGGCTGTGACCTCCAGAAAGGGAAGAGTCCCCCCTGGTCCCCCCTCCGCTGGGGGCCGCAGAGGAGGCGTGTCCCGCCGACCAAACGACCCCCTGACCCCGTGACCCCGTGACCCCGTGACCTGGCCTGTGTTCGCTAAAGCGGCCTCTGTCGCCAGAGGCCCGGCTGGCGGGGACAGTCGTGAGCGCGGAGCCGGCTCATGGCCCAGGAGGGGTGACGGGCGGACGGACGGACGGACGGACGAGCTGCACTCCCCCGGGTTCAGGACAGACGCCCGCTGTGGTCCATCCCCCTCCCCCCTGGGGCCCACTTCCTGGGTCAGAAAGCTGGACACTGCCCGTCACCTGGAGTGTGGGGGCGACACCCTCCCGAGCGAAGCCAGGCCTCGCCCCCAACGGCTCGCTCCCGTCCCTGCCCGTCTTCCCTCCATCGGCCTCGTGGGAACGAGGGGGGGCGGGGGGCGGTGTCCTCACTGTGCCTTACACCAGGTGGGGAGGGGCGGGCGGGGATGGAGAGGAGGGAAGGGCAGGAGAGGGGAGGGAAGAGGAGGGGAGGGAAGAGGAGGGGAGGGAGGAGAGGAGAGGGAGGGGGGAGGGGATAGGAGGGGAGGAGAGGAGAGGGCAGGGGGAGGGGAGGGCAGGGGAGGGGAGAAAGGAGAGGGGAGGGAGGGGGGAGGAGATAGGAGGGGAGGAGAGGAGAGGGCAGGGGGAGGGGAGGGCAGAGGAGAGGAGGGGAGAAGGAGGGGAGAGGAGACGGGGAGCAGGGGAGGGGAGGGGAGGAGGGGGGAAGGAAGGGGAGGGGAGGGGAGAGGAAGGGAGAGGAGGGGAGAAGGAGGGGGGAGGAGACGTGAAGCAGGGGAGGGGAGGGGGAAGAGGGGGAGGGGAGGGGAGGGGAGAGGAGGGGAGGGGAGGGGAGGGAGGAGAAGGGAAGCAGGGGAGGGGAGGGGGAAGAGGGGGGAAGGGAGGGGAGGGGAGGAGAGGGGAGGGGAGAGGGAGGAGGGGAGAGGAGGGGAGAGGAGGGGAGGGGGGAGAAGGGAAGCAGGGGAGGGGGAGGCAGAAACTCGCAGTCACTGTGAGCCTCGCTGTGGAGTCGGGGCCGGGGAAACGCTCCTCGTGCTGAAGAGCAGGACATGCCAAGGGCCTGGGGCAGCTGCCAGACCAGAGAGCCGCGGAGGCTCCGGTGGAGTGTCACGTGAGGCGCTCTAGGCGTCGGCTCTGACGTCCGGCCGGCCACCGGCCCCCACCCTCCTGCCCCGGGCGCGGGAGGCCCCGCCTGAGCCGGACGCCCAGAGGGCTTTGGGTGGAAGGAGGAGGGTCTCGGCTCAGGGCTCCCGGGGGCACCTTGTCAGACGCCTGAGCCTCTCTCCACGGGCTGGGGGGTCAGAGCCAGGCCTCCCCTGTGAGGCGAGGGGCACCGGCCCCCGGTCCTTCCTCCCCGGCCCCCGTGCCCTCCGGCTCCGGGCTGTGCTCAGGGACCAGGGGGCCGGCCACCGTCTAAAACCAACCGGACAGACTGCACGGCTCCCACGTCCCCGGGCGAAGGGCCGGTGCCTGACCCCCAGCCTCCTCGCTGGGCACGGTCTGTCTGAAACCCACGTAACCGGGAACCACGCGGCATTCTTTCCGTCCAGATGTGGCCGGGAACGGAGAGCCGGAATGTCTGGGTGTGGGCGTTGGAAACATGCGGAGGGCGAGGGGGCGAGAAGGCAGCCACCGCTCACAGGAAGGAAACCGGCCCCCCCCCCGAGGGGTGCCCACGGCCTGGATCACGTGGGAGCTGAGCAGAGAGGACGGGGCGCCCTGCTGGGGGGATGGGAGCAGGGCACGGCCTCTGAAGCCACGGACGACAGGAACCCCCAGCATAAACGCCCAGTGGGTGTGGGACCCCCAGACTGGGACCCCCACCTTCAGCTCGACAATGTCGGCAACTCTATCGGGACCACGTTCCCGCCACATGGACAGCGCATGTGACCATGTCCCACGTTTAACGACAATGCGCACACACATGCACACGCGTGTGGGAGAGACCATGCTCGCGGGAGTTCTGTGTGGCCGGACATGACTGAGAATGCCCACATACCCAGCCACAGGGAGGAGTGCTGGTGGCAGACACGAGGGCCCCTGGAAACGGTGGGACCTGCTGAGTTTTTCGCCTCAAGGGAGGCCGGCGGGGCTCAGGGGCTGAGCTTCGACCCATGAACCAGGAGGTCGAGGTTCAATTCCCCGTCAGGGCACACCCCCATCCCGTGCGGGGTGTGCAGGAGGCAGCCGATCCATCACTCTCTCTCCTCATCCATGTGTCTCTCTCTCCCTCTGCCTTCCTCTCCGACGTCAACACGAGATTTTGATGGAACAAACGGTCCCCCGGCGATAGGCCGGGGCAGACGCTCGGGGAGAAAAGCACACCCAAACCGGCGTGGCCCAGCGGACAGAGCGTGGGCCTGCGGACTGAAAGGCCCCCGGTTCGATTCCGGTCAAGGGCATGTACCTTGGTTGCGGGCACATCCCCACTGGGGGGCGTGCAGGAGGCAGCTGATCGATGTTTCTCTCTCATCGATGTTTCTGACTTTCTTTCTTTTTTTTTTTAATGTATTTTATTGATTTTTCACAGAGAGGAAGGGAGAGGGATAGAAAGTCAGAAACACCGATGAGAGAGAAACATCGATCAGCTGCCTCTTGCACACCTCCTGCTAGGGATGTGCCCGCAGCCATGGTACATGCCCTTGACCGGATTCGAACCTGGGACCCTTCAGTCCGCAGGCCGACGCTCTATCCACTGAGCCAAACCGGTTTCGGCGATGTCTCTGTCTTTCTATCCCTCTCCCTTCCTCTCTGTAAAAAAAATCAATAAGATATTTAAAAAAAAAAAAAAAAAAAAGAAAGAAAGAAAAGAAAAGCGAGTTCCAGGAGCAGCACAGATCCTGCCGTAAACAAACCCCGGAACGTCAGCCGGCCGACGGGAGGGGCAGCCGGGACCGAGCCCTGGGCTCCGGCGCTGGCCGTCCCCTGGGTCTGCGGCAGCCTCGTTTGGCGAGGACCTGGGCCTGACTGTGGCCGTTCCCGCCCGGGGGACGAGGGGGGCCCTGCGGACAGAGGCCCGGGGAGTCCTGTGAATTCAAGCCTGGACCGTTCCTTTATTCCTTTGCTGGAGCCGGCAACCCCAGTGCTGAGGTGAGCTCACCCCGAGGCGCCTGCTGTTTTAAGGTCACTCCCCGGGGACCGACCGGCTCATTCACGTTCCCCAAAACTGTTAGCAGATCCCATCGCACTCGGGGTCCAGAGTAAATGCTTACAGACCCGCCCGCTCGCCCGCTCGCTGGCTCAGGGGCAGGGCAGGCGAGGGGGGTGCAGTCTATCCCCAGCCCCTCAAAATGGGCTCAGGGCCCTCCAAGGACACACTTAAGAAAACGCTAATCATCGAGCCCGGACAGGTGTGGCTCCGTGGAGAGAGCGTCGGCCTGCGGACGGAAGGGTCCCGGGTTCGATTCCGGTTGAGGGCATGCCCCTCGGCTGCGGGCTCCTTCCCGGCCCCCGGCTCTGGTCAGGGCTAGTGCAGGAGGCAGCCCATCATGAGTCTCATCCATGTTTCCCATCTTCCTCTCTGCTCCTCTGTCCCAAACGTCAGAGGAAGAACAGCCTCAGCTGAGGATTAAGTATCAACACAGAAATGACTAACCAATCACTTCAACTTGACACGATCTGTTCATTTGTTTTTTGAGAACGTGGGCCGTGGCCGTGGCCGTGGCCGTGGCCGTGGCCGTGGGGGAGCCACGCGCCATCAGGCTGGAGGTGCCGATGCCACACACGGCCGAGGAGAGATCGCACAGGCCACGGGCACACGCCACCACACGGACCTGCCCCCCCTACTCCCGTGGCCTCGGGGGTGTATGGTGGCAGGAGGCAGGCACTGCGGGCGTGTTGGGGTGTTGCCACAGCCGGGCCTGGCCGGGAGGTGCTGCTCACCTGTCGGGAGGGGAGCTGAGTCACGCCTGGCGCCAGGCCCGCTGAGCGCAGAGGCTCCCGGGGCCTCGAGCAGGAGGCGGCTTGTGGATTCAATCAGCACCTCACCGGCTCCGAGCCCCGGGCAGCCAGAGGCCCCCACGTGCGCTGTGCCTGGGCGGAGCCGGCCCGGCTGCAGCTACGGGTTCCTGCAGAGCCCGGGCTCCCAGCCTGGGTCCTGACACCCTGCCCCCTGACATCACAGGAAGGAGGGTGCCCCTGCCCCCCCCCCCCAGGGCCCCTGAGGTCACAGGAGGCTCAGCTCGAGGCCCGGGGGGGATGAGCCTTCCGCCCGGGCACAGCTGTGGCCCCAAGCCGGGCCCCCACGGTGAGCCGCTCCGTCCCCGTCCTCCCCGGTGCCCCGGACGCCGGGCCGGGAGCCGGGGTGGGGGGCCGCATGGCCAGGTCAGCACCCCGCGCTCCCGCACTGACAGGCATCTGCGGGTTTTTGTGGTTTTCCCGGAGTTACTTCTCCGGACGTGGTGTCCGCGCTGCTGTCTGTGCCCCGCAAAGCCCTCCAGGGTCCCGGGTTCGATTCCGGGCAGGGGCCTGTCCGTCAGGTGCAGCTCCGTCCAGTTCGGTCATGCCCACACGGGAGGCAGCCTGTCGGCACTCACGTCCGCGATTCGGCCTCTCCCCTCCCTTCCCTCCCAAAAGCAAAGAAAACTGCCCTCTGTGAGGATGAGTGATGGGAAACCTTCCTGGAAGTCCCCGTCCTGCCCCCCACGCCCCCCCACGCCCCCCCATGCCGGGCTCTCAGCTCCACGCGAATCCCTGGCAGCCCCGGCCGTGTCCCAATCGTCTCGGGTATTTCAGGAACCGACCGCCTCCGGAATGTTCTCCTCCGTCCGCCAGGAAGCCGTTCTTCCACGGGCCTCGCCAGGTCCCCTGTGGGAGGGGGGCTGGGGCCAGAGCCACATCAAAGCCCAAGGAGGGGGGCTGAGACGGGCACGGGCCACGCCGGGTCCTCTGGCTGCCAGAGCCGCAGCGTCGACGGCCCCGGGGCACCTGCCCCGTCTCAGCCCTCGGTCTCGGGATGGCGGGGAGAGCTGGGGCGGGGGGAGGACAACACAGGCTTTCCGGCCCGAAATACACCGTTGTCTCTCCAGCATTGCACGTCCCGAGGCAGAACGGCTATTTAAAGGGAATGGGGCAGGCTGGAACCGGTGTGGCTCAGTGGATGGAGCGTCGGCCTGCGGACTGAAAGGTCCCGGGTTCGATTCCGGTCAAGGGCATGTGCCTTGGTTGCGGGCACATCCCCAGTGGGGGGTGTGCAGGAGGCAGCTGATGGATGTTTCTAACTCTCTATCCCTCTCCCTTCCTCTCTGTAAAAAAAATATATCAATAATATATATATAAAAATAAAGGGAACAGACAAGTTTTCTGTAGGAATGCCCTCGCTCCAACTTCCTTTAAATGCATTTTATTGGCTTCAGAGAGGAAGGGCGAGGGAGAGAGAGAAACATCCATGATGAGAGAGAACCAATGACCAGCTGCCTCCTGCACGCCCCCCACGGGGGATTGAGCCTGCAACCCGGACCTTCACCCCAACCGGGAATCGAACCCTGACCTCCTGGTTCCTAGGTCCACGCTCAGCCCTGAGCCACGTGGCCGGCTCTCCTCAACCTGGAATGGGGCTCTCGGGAGGAATGGCTGTGCTGAAGCGTCGGCTTTGCCACAACTGAGCCGCGGCGGCTCGAGCTCAGCCGGGCGGGGGCCCCAGCTCACCCCCAGGACAGCCCTGGGCCGGGCGGGGGCTGGGGGAGGCGGAGCTTCCTGGTCGGCCTCTCGGGGTCCCACACGGCGACGCGGGGTTCACAGCAGCCACAAGACCCCGAGCTTTAAAAACGCCATCACTCCGTGCTCCTGGGGAGAAGGGGCGACGGTGAATTAAAGCAAATCGACTTAAGATCGGGAGCGGCCTGGGTGAAGTCACATCCGCATCTTCCCATCAGCCCGTCCTGGAGCGCTCATCGGAGGCTGTGCCCACGCTCCGGCCGGGCGGCTCAGTGGGCGGAGTGCCGCCCCTGACACCCACCTTCCTGCAGAGAGGAGGCCTCCACCGGCCCCACACCCAGGGGACACCCCGCCCCTGTCTCCACTGCCCCCCACACTCAGGGGACACCCCTGCCTCCACCAGCCCCACACCCAGGGGACACCCCACCCCTGCCCCCACCAGCTCCACACCCAGGGGACACCCCACCCCTGTCCCCACCGGCCCCACACTCAGGGACACCCCACCCTTGTCCCCACGGCCCCACACTCAGGGGACACCCCGGCCCCCACCAGCCCCACACTCAGGGACACCCCACCCCTGTCCCCACGGCCCCCACACTCAGGGGACACCCTTGCCCCCACCAGCTCCACACCCAGGGGACACCCCACCCATGTCCCTACCGGCCCCCACACTCAGGAGACACCGCACCCCTGCCCCCACCGGACCCCACCCAGCAGGTTCCACCTCAGTCCCGATACCCAAAGGCCTTCCTGCTCAGCTCTGCACCCCCGGCACCTGGCAGAGCCTGGCACCTGGGGGCCCCCGGAGCCCTGTGGAATGGGCTGCCTGCGCCCCTCCAGGAGGACTGTCCTCCAGCCCAGCCGTCCCCACCGGCCACAGACCAACGGCTCTCCCCGGGCAGGCCTCAGCCAGGCACAGGCCAGAGCGAGGAGCCGTGGGGGCAGGGGAACGCGGCCCGGCGGCCAGGGAGAGGGAAGAGAGGGAACCCTCATCTTGAACAGAAACCCAGGAGGAGCCGCAGCGGGGACTGAGGTGGGAAAGGGCCCGGCTCCTCCAAAGGTCCTGTTAACACGGGGATGTTGACGCCTGTATCCTAGCAACCGGAAACCAGCCCCAGGGGCTTGCTGGGCGGGGCAGGGCGCACCTGCTAACACAAGGGGATTGGGCTTGTTTTTAGGGGTGCTTCACTTTGCAGGAAAGCCCGCGGAACGCCCTGGTTTTCTCGCGCTGGTGGCATCGAGGGAGCGTGAAAAAGCACCAAAGGCGGCTTCTTTCAGGGGCTGTTTCCGGATTTGCTCATTTTAAGGGGGTTCGATTCTTTCACCGACGGGAGGTGAGACAGAACCAGGGTCCCCCGCGTCCCGGGCTTGGCGGCACCTTACAGGGCAGAGCCCCCTCCGCGTGGCCCTCACCAGCCAGCGTGTCTCTCCTCCGGCTCAGAGGAAGAGACGGGTCAGTACAGGTGCTGCATTTATGGCTCAGGAAGGCCTTTCGGAATTAAAGTCTCTGGAGAGAATGGCCGGGGGGGTGGGGGGCGACTCGGCCGCTACGGTCCCGGGATGTTTTATGAGAAAGTGTGCTGAGAGATGCGCTGGGGTGTTCGCATGTGCACGCTGAGCCCGGCTTCCTGCCCGCGCAGAAGCCCCGGGGCCATGGCGTGCGGTCCCCTCCGCAGACGGCAAGTCCTGAGGGCCGGACTCCGCTGAGGAGCGCTGCCTTTCTGTTTGTATGAGATGAGTGTCTGCAGTTTTCATGTGTGCGCGCGTGTGCTGAGTGTGCACGTGTGTGCGTGCGCTGGGTGTACACGTGGGTGTGCATGAGTGTGCACGTGTGTATGTGAGAGCCTGCATGTGCTAAGTGTGCACATGCATGTGTGTGTGAGAGTGTGCGTGTGTTGAGTGTGCATGTGTGTGCATGCATGTGTGTCCGAGTGTGTGTGTGCACATGTGTGTGTGTTTGTGCGTGTGTGCTGCCTGTCTTTGTCTGGTTTTGACCACAGAAGCTACGGGCACACTTGGAGGGGTGCACAGCGAGACCCTCTGGGCCCAGGATGGGGCGCTGGGCGGCGCCCGAGTGGGTGTGGGTTCGAGCTCCTGGGGAAAGGGCTCAGCTCCTCGGTGCCCAGTTCCCCTGTGGAGGCTGTTTGCAATGCCCCAGCGCCGCCCTCTGACCTCTGCGGGCTCCGGCGCCAGCCCCGGCTAACGCTCACGTGTCCTCTGCCCGCTCTGCCCCCTCTGTGGGCCTTGCCGTAGGCCAAGCTCGCTGACATATTTAAAGACACGCCTCCGCGTTTCCCCGTTTTCCGCTCTGTTTCCAATTTCCCCGATTCCGGCCATTCTCCGCACGAGTCCTCCCTCTGCCCGCTCCGGGTCTATTTTTAGCTCCTTTTGAAGTTTCCGGACTAAGTGGAAGGTTGAAATGATTAAGCTGAAGGTTTTCCCAGTTCCATTTGGGATGTAAATCCCCGCATGGCCTTCGCGTGTCCTGGTTATCACATGTTCATGTCACTCCGCTCCGTGTGTTTTCCCGTTGGCTCTGCTGACGTGCCTTGAGGAAACCCAGGGATCAGTTAGCTGTGTTTCTGAGTGTATGTGTGTGCGCACATGTGTGTACGTGTGTGTGTACTGTGTGCGCATGTGTGTCTGTGTGTCTGTGTATGTGCGTGCATGTGTGTCTTCTGTGTGTGCTGTGTGTGCATGTGTGTCTGTGTGTCTTCGTATGTGTGTGCATTGTGTCGTGTGTGCTGTGTGTGCATGTGTGTCTGTGTGTCTGTGCGTGTGTGTGCGTGTGTGTGCATGTGTGTACGTGTGTGTGTGCGTGTGTGGTTTTCAGGGGGTGAAGCCCCTGCTGTCTGTTGCAGATTTCAGTCTCAGCTCCTTGCAGCTGGGAGCCCTGGTGGTGACTGCAGCTGGTTCGTGTTTCTGGAGAAATGAGTCCCCAGTCGCAGCGGCTGGTCACACAGGAAACATGCGGGGGGGGGGGGGCTCGTCTTGGGGACGCAGGGCCAGCTCAGCACAGAGGGTGCTGCTCCCCGCGCCCGCACAGCCTCCTCGGGAGCAGCTATTCCAGGAGGTGTGCGGCGTGGGGGGGCTCCACGGAAAACGGCGGCGGCGCCAGCATGGAGGGATTGCCGACCCCACTCCCTCCGAGGACAGCTCACCCCGTCCGAGCTTCAGGGGTGCCCGGCCCCAGGCGCTCCTGGCGCTGCCCAGAATGGCCGCTCCCGCCACCTCCTCCGCCACCTCCGTCTCTCTGTCTTTCTCACTCTCCCTCTCGCCATCCCTCCATCCCTCTCCATCCCTCCATCCCTCTCCATCCCTCCATCCCTCTCCATCCCTCCTTCCCATGCTCTCTAAAAAGCAACGGGAAAATACCCTCCCGTGAGGATGAACGAAAATGAGGTAAAATAAAAACGTTTAAAGATAGCAGAGAATCCAGAGAACCACGCCTCAGGGACCCACGCTCTCAAACCAGTCAGCGAACAGAGAAGAACAACAGCAACACCAACATCCACGACACCGACAGACGAGGGGGCCGCCGAGGCCACACCAGTTATGTCCCTACGATGCTCCGGTTAGAGAACACGCGTCAGACACGCGTGGCACCGGGAAGCACCCCACGTGTGCGAGAAGAGAGACGCCAGAGAGACACGCTCCCGGATCTCAGACCCCGAACAGGACGGCTCTAGAGGAGCTATTGCAAATGCGTTCCAAAGAGCAAAGGCAGACTGTTCCCAAGTCCTAAATCAGCGTGTGTGCGTGTGTGTACTGTGTGCGCAAACTCATTCGTCACCAGAGCCAAACACCAACAGGGCAGCGATGGACATTTCTTTGTGGAGAGAAAGAAATTTATTTATTTATTTATTTAAATAAATAAACATTTATTTATTTATTTGTTTGTTTGTTTGTTTATTTATTTTATTGATTTTCTACAGAGAGGAAAGGAGAGGGATAGAAAGCCAGAAACATCGATGAGAGAGAAACATCGATCAGCTGCCTCTTGCACGCCCCCCACTGGGAATGTGCCCGCAGCCAAGGTACATGCCCTTGACCGGAATCGAACCCGGGACCCCTCAGTCCGACACTCTATCCACTGAGCCAAACCAGTCTCGGCGAGAGCCACATTTTTTAAACGTAACCTTCTTCTAACACCACTTCTTCAACATAGACTCGCCCAGGCCGTGGCATTTTGTGGAAGAGCCGCACTGCAGGGGCCAGAGAGCTGCATGTGGCTCCAGAGCCGCAGTTTGCCGACACTGTCCTCAACAAAAGCGCGACAGAACGGCATCTCACCGAGAACATAGACAGAAGACGCTCGGAGGAGTGGGAAAGCAGCGTCTGGAAGGAGAAAGTCACTAAAGGGACTCGACAGCAGAGCCGAGCGGACGGAAGACAGGGTCGGCAGACCGGAAGGCGGGCCGGTCTGAGGAGCAGAACAGGAAACGCGTGAAGAGGAATGAACAGCCGAGACCGGTTTGGCTCAGTGGATAGAGTGTCGGACTGCAGACTGAAAGGTCCCGGGTTCAATTCCGGTCAAGGGCATGTACCTTGGCTGCAGGCACATCCCCAGTAGGGGGTGTGCAAGAGGCAGCTGATTGATGTTTCTCTCTCATCGACGTTTCTGACTTTCTATCCCTCTCCCTTCCTCTCTGTAAAAAATCAATATAATATATTTTTTAAAAAGAGGAATGAACAGCTCCTCAGAGACCTTGACACAGACACAGCCCATCGAGCAAACCACCAGCCAGCAGTGGGTCCCAGAGGACACCCGTTCCCACGGCGATCCCCCCGGCTGCGGGGCTGATGGTGCAGAACCAGAGTGTTCCTGGAGATGACCTCTGAGCTCACCCAGCCCGCCCGCAGGGGCAGCAGACGCAGACACAGGGCGGGCACGTCAGCCGGTTCCCGCTCATCCCACCTGGGAGAGCCGGTCCCGTGGACAAAAGCCTCGAGCGCGGGGTTTCCCGGAGCTGGCGTCCGTGTCTGGGGGCAGCAGGGCCGCAGGCCCTCGGCCCGGCCTGCTTTCGGGCCGGTCACGTCACGGAGCTCATTACAGCTCCCGTCGGGCCTCAGCACACTTTTCCCAGAGACTCTGACGTGTGAGTTCATTCATTTGGAACGGCAGCTCCAATTAGACGTCTAAGGGCTCCGCTGGGGGCGCTCCCGGGGTCCTGGGAGCCGAGGTTCCTCGAAAGAGAGTTCCCGGAAAGCGCTCGAGGGGGCTCCTTGCTCCGCGGACGGGCTCGGATTCAAGGGCACGTTTTATTGTTTAAATCCGCAGAAACCACGTCCTGTCTTTAGGGGTGCGTGCCTCGGGCTGGTTCCGTCAGACCAGCTCCTCCATCTGCAATAGAAACGGGCGTTGTGTCTGTACACGTGTGAAGAGGAACAATTGCCGGGCCACTGCATGTAAGGAGAACACGCTTTGTTTGAAAGAGCCACGTGGGGCACGGAACGGGCTCTGCCGGCCGGGGGACCGGGGCGGGCCGGGCTTGCGAGTGGAGGTTTGGGCGTGTGACCGTCCCCAGGTGTGTTGTAATGTGTAGTTGTGGGTTCTGTGACGTCTAAGCTCCTTCTGTGACTACCGGTCATGCGCTCACTGACGTCTGTTCTGCCAGCTTCTCTCTGACCTCTGACACAGACAGACACACACACACACAGACACAACACACAGACAGACACACATACACAGACACAGACATACACATAGACACAGACACACAAACACACACACACAGAAACAGGCACAGACACAACACAGACACACACAGACACAGACCGACACACAGACACACAGACAAAACACACACAGACACACACACACACAGACACACACACACACAGACACAACACACAGACAGACATACATACACAGACACAGACATACACATAGACACAGACACACAAACACACACACGCAGACAGACACACATACACAGACACAGACATACACATAGACACAGACACACAAACACACACACACAGAAACAGGCACAGACACAACACAGACACACACAGACACAGACCGACACACAGACACACAGACACACAGACAAAACACACACACAGACACACACACAGAGGCCATAACTATTCAAGAGCCAGGCCTGTCGGCCCCTCTGTACCGTGAGGCACACGGGAACGTGGCCACCTTCCCCGCGATGACCACGGAGCTGGGAAGTGGGGCTTCAGGCGGGGAGTTAAAATGCCACGTGGTCTGACCCCAAAGTCTAGGAGCTGCTTCTTTCATGAAATACACACCCAACCCCCACTGCTACCTCCCCCCCCGCCCACTCCCTGGTGGCAGTAGATCTCGTGTGGGATCCCAGAACTCAGAGATGCTTGTTCTGATATTCTTAATGTTTTTATAGAGAGGAAGGGAGAAGGAGAGAGAGAAACATCCATAAGAGAGAATCATGGATCGGCTGCCTTCTCCACGCCCCACACTGGGGACTGAGCCCACAACCTGGGCCTGTGCTCTTAACCGGAATCGAACCCTAGACCCTTCAGTCCACAGGCTGACACTCTATCCACTGAGCCACACCGGCCACGGCCACCTCTGGTGGCAGCAATGGGGATGGGGGGGGCGGTGGCTGGCCTTCCCGCCATTCCTCAGAGCCCGGGGCCCCTCAGGCCTCTCCCAGTCCCACCCCAGCCAACAAATCACAGTTGTGCTTCGCGCTCACAGGGGGGGCTCAGGACGGCTGGGCCCAGGGCCCGCCTGTCTCTGTCCGCTCCGCTGGCCTCTGTCTGGCTCCACCCCAGGGGGACCCCCTCCCGCCGCCGGGCTGCTCCCGAGGACGGACGGTCCCCTGCTCACCACGGAGACGGGGGGAGGGGGGTGGCTCACACGGGGAGCAGGTCCGGCCTTTGGAACACGCAGGGCAGATCCGCACACGCTTGTTTCCCAGGCGTGCCCTCCGGCTGTGGCCTCCCAAGGGGGCCCCTGAACGCAGGCCCTCGTGTTCTGAGCGGGAGAGGCTGGGGGGGCACACGGCAGGGCTGGCCCAGATGACCGGGCAGAGGGGAGACAGCCAGGTCCCCGGGGTTCAGACGTTATTACAGGAAGGACAACGATGGTGGAGGAAGAGCCAACAAAGCCGCCCGCTCCCCTGGTCCCCGTGAGCGGTGAGGGTCCTTGTCTCTGTCCCCGGAGAGGAGGCAGGCGGGGGTGGGGGGAGTCCTCAGCCCCTCATTGTCTGGGACGCCTCCTCCCCTGTCCCCCCGACCCCGGGGCAGCTTCTCAGAGGCCTTGCGGGCCTGGGGTCTGGGGGGCCACGAGGCATGCCTGGCCTGTGTGGGCACCTGCGAAGTCACCAGACTCACATTGCAGCAGCCCCACCCCTCACCCTCCCCACCCCCTGGGGAAGAAGACACTGGGCAAGGACTGGGTGGGGGACTAGGTGGGGGGCTGGGTAAGGGCTGGGTGAGGGGAGAACTGGGGGAGGGCTGGGGGAGGGAGGGCTGGGGGAGGGTTGGGGGAAGGCTGGGGGAAGGAAGGGGAGGGTTTGGGGGAGGGCTGGGGGAGAGAAGGGGAGGGTTGAGGAAGGGCTGGGGGAGGGCTGGGGAGGGTTGGGGGAGGGCCAGGGAAGAGTTGGGGGAGGGCTGGGGGAGGGCTGGGCAGGGGGCTGTGGGAAGGTTGGGGGAGGGCTGGGGGGAGGATTGGGGGGCTGGGCGAGGGCTGGAGGAGGGCTGGTGGAGGGGGCAGAGAGGAGGGTTATGGGAGGGTTGGGCGGGGGGCTGTGGGAGGGCTGGGGGAGGGTTGGGCGGGGGGCTGTGGGAGGGCTATGGGAGAGTTGGGCGGGGGCTGTGGGAGGGCTGGGGGAGGGTTGGGCGGGGGGGCTGTGGGAGGGCTATGGGAGAGTTGGGCGGGGGCTGTGGGAGAGCTGGGGGAGGGTTGGGCGGGGGGCTGTGGGAGGGCTGGGGGAGGGTTGGGGGGAAGGCTGGAAGGAGGGCTGGGGGAAGACTGGGGGGAGGGCGGGTGGCCCGGGACTCAGGCTTGAAGAGAAATAGTCGCCTGACCAAGCTGGTTGGACTCCTCTTTTTTCCTGAAAACAGAACGCTCTTTGGGAAAGAAAAAAAAAGTCATCACTTAATAAAGAGGGCAGAGTTTTATTTCATTTTTTGTTAAGTAACACTAACAAACAGCAGACTTTAATTCTGGCAGTTTAATGTCCCAACTGAACGCTATTACTCAAGAAGCTAAGGAAAATATTTTTTTTTTAGGTTTTCTTACTGGGTCATGATATTTCTCAGCCCGTCGGACTTTCCAGCTTCCTTGGCACGGAACCCCTTTTGTTTTATGAGACGCCAGCTGTCGGGCGAGTTCTCTGAAGACAGGGCCTCTCACGGGGGACGGTCAGGGGGTTACTGACCCAGCAGGAGAGAGGAGTCCCCTTCCTTCCGTGTCCACTCAGGACTGCAGAGTGGGGGGCGGGGCCTCGGAAGTGAGGGGGGGCTCGGACAGACCACCAGCAGCCTCGGGTCACAATCCCGCCCCCCGCACGGCGAGGGCGGTGTTTCCCGTGTGTGTGTGTGTGTGTGTGTGTGTGTGTGCACCTCACCAGGGGCTGCACTCCTTCCCTCTCCCCCGCCAGCTCCTGTACTAAACTCCAGCACCAGACCAACCAAGATCTGGCCCAGGGAACCAGCGTGTCACACATTAAACTTTATCCCATCCAAGTCCTCCCTGTCATATGACATTCTGGAGTTGTTTCCTGGCAGTTTTGTCAAATAAAAATGACTACGTATCGACATACTAGAGGCCCGGTGCACAAAATTCGTGCAGGGGGGAGGGTCCCTAGGCCTGGCCAGCGATCAGGCCCAATTGGGGCCTTCCTTCATTCCACGCTGCACCCTGGTGGTCAGCGCCAGCGCACATCATAGCCAAGGATCAAACTCCCCTTCTCCTGGTCGAACTCCCGAGGGGACAATTTGCATATTAGGTTTTTCTAAAGAGAGATCATCCTCTCCATATCACTGCCCCAGCATCACGTTGTTGTTGCCAGGTTTCACCAAAAGACTGTGATAGTCTGTATAATACTTGTTGCTATGGGATAATAATACATTGTTGCTATGGAACAGTCTAAGGGTTACAATGTAACCATCCGTTTTCCCCAGGGCATCCGGAACGTGGCCACCCCTTATGGCCTGGAGCCTCCTTTTCTCCCAGGCCAGGCCCTGACTGGGGGCTGGAGGCCCAGGGGGACAGACTGGGACCTTCTCCAGGGTCCCCTGTCCACACTCAGATGACCCTCTGAGAAGCGGGGCCACGCTCAGCAGCGGCAGCAGCTCCTGCAAACCCCGCACCGGAGGGAAGCGGGCCTGCGGCCTCGGATCGGGGCTCTGATTCAGAGTCAAGTCTCCGGGCTATTTTGGGAATAAACGTGACCCTGGAGGATTCCTGTGTCCATAGTTTCCCAATGAAATCGCAGGCCCTGTTCTTGGCCGTCAAAACCTAACACCCAGCCACCAGAAGGGTACGGGCAGTGGGGCAGCCAGGACGGCCGGGGCAGGGTCCCAGCGAGCAGGAGCGCCTGGCCCAGCGCAGGGAGGGGGGTCGGGGAGAGGGGCTGCGCTCTGCGGCCGGGGCACCGCCCCCGTTGTCTGGCCTCTCTTCTTGGTGACGCTGTGGCTGTGACTCTTGTTTATGTGTTTGCTATGAGAACAGCGGTCCTTCCGGTCTGGGGATGGGAGGATGGGGGGCAGAAGCACACACACACACACACTCACACACACACTAACACTCACACATACACACACACTCACACACATACACACTAACACATACACACTCACACACACACACTCACACACACACACACACACTCACACATACACACTCACACACTCACACACACATACACACTCACACACTCACACACACACACTAACACTCACACATACACACACACTCACACACACATACACACTAACACATACACACTCACACACTCACACACACACTAACACTCACACATACACACACACTCACACACACATACACACACACTCACACACACACACTAACACACACACTCACATTCACACATACACACACACTCACATACACTCACACACACATACACACTAACACATACACACACACACTAACACACACACTCACATTCACATATACACACACACTCACACACACATACACACTAACACATACACACACACACACTAACACACACACTCACATTCACATATACACACACACTCACACACACTCACACACACTCACTCTCACACACACACTCACACACACACACTCACACACACAGTCTCTCACACGCACTCATACACACACACAGTCTCTCTCACACACACTCACATTCACACATACACACACACTCACATACACTCACACACACTCACTCTCACACACACACTCACACACACACACTCACACACACAGTCTCTCACACGCACTCATACACACTCACACACACACACACAGTCTCTCTCACACACACTCACACACACACACACACTCACACACACTCACACAGACACACACACACACAGTCTCTCTCACACACACTCACACACACACACACTCACTCACACACACTCACACAGACACACACACACACAGTCTCTCACACACACTCATACACACACACACATACACACAGAGAGGGAAGAGGTGACGAGGTGATGTCAGCACTGCTGCTGCAGGTTGGCTCACAGGTGGCGGGAACATCCGTTCCCCTGTGGTCCGGTCCAGCTGGTGCCCAGGGCTGACCCACAAGCTCTTGGAAAGTGCAGTTGGCCATAGGCTCCTGGGCCCTGAGCGCCCTCTGTCGGCCGAGTGGAGAAGGGTCGCGCGGACCGCGCCGAAAAGACCAGCTCGGAGTTTGCAGACGCGATTCACCGCCTCTCAGGACGGAGTGCGCCCGGGACTCGGACCCTAGCGCAGAGTTCAGATTGCACGGAACAGGGGGACCCCAGCGTCTCCCACGCGATGCACCAGAGAGAGCTCAGGGCAGGGTTACGAGGGGCCGGGGGAATGGCAGTGAAAGTCCCCGCTGTGAGGACTGCTTGGCTAGTAATGACCTCTCATTATTGTGCACGGAGGCTCTGTCTGAAACCATATTGGGGTAAATACCCCAAAACAGGTTAAATCTCCGACCAGCTCTGCTCAGACAGCTCCACCGGGCCCACTCTGCGCACCGGGGAGAGCCGGGTGAGCTTCCCGCTTGGAGAAGTGACCCTGGAAGGGCAAAGGCCAGGCGTGCACCTGCAGATGCAAGGTTACCGGGCCCAGGTTTGGGGGTGCGAGTGGCCCCGCGAAACCTGAGACTTCGCTCCCGGACCCACGCTGTGCCGGCTCAGAAACGTCTCACGAATCCCAGGCCTCGGGCCTTGACTTTAGCAAAGCACCCCAGGGCAAGGAGCAGCGCGCCCCAGTCTCCCCGACAGAGGCTCGCGGGCGACCTCACCCTGGGGCGCAGACCGAGAGGGGCGGCCGAGAGCCTAGGGTGGCGGGGCCGGGGGGGGGGGGACGCGGGGGCGGCCAGAGGCACCAGGGAGGGTGGGCGATGGGGGCGCCAGGGCCCTGGGGACCGCGCGGTGGCGGGGCGCCAGTCGTGCTCACGTGGAGCAGGTGCTCGGGCGGCCGCGCTCGCTCCCAGTGCCCCACCCCGCTGCCCGGAGCCATGGACGGGAGGGACCCCGAGCCCAGTCTGCGCCTCCCGCCCCCGCCTCCCCCCACCCCCGCGCGCCGTTCCGGGGCGTGTCCTCGGCCACTTGGGTTCCTATATAGCGGCCGGCGCGCCCGGGCCGCCAGATGCGAGCTTGGCGGTACTGCGCTGAGGTCTGACGGCCGCCTGCTCCGCTCCCGGCTCCTCGGCTCTCGGGGCCCTGCTCCTGGCTCCCAGTTCCTCGGCTCCCGGCTCCTCCGCTCCCGCAGCCCGCGCCGACCGACCGACCGACCGCCGCACCCCGTGCCCGCCTAGCAGCAGTCCTGGCTGAGCCGCGGACCCCCGCAGCGGGCGCCATGCAGCCGACCCGCCCCGCGCTCCTGGCCGCCACGCTGGCCGCGCTGACGCTGCTCCTCGGGCTGCCCGGAGCGCGGGCCGGTGCCGGGGCGGGGGGCGCGGGCCCCGTCGTGCGCTGCGAGCCCTGCGACGCCCGCTCTCTGGCCCAGTGCGCGCCCCCGCCCGCCGGCTGCGCCGAGCTGGTGCGCGAGCCGGGCTGCGGCTGCTGCCTGACGTGCGCGCTGCGCGAGGGGCAAGCGTGCGGTGTCTACACCGAGCGCTGCGGCTCCGGCCTCCGCTGCCAGCCGCCGTCCGGCGAGGCGCGCCCGCTGCAGGCGCTGCTTCGGGGCCGCGGGCTCTGCGCCAACGCCACTGCCGCAGGCCCCCCGCGTCCCCGGGTCCCGATTGTCCCGCCGGCTCCAGGTGAGCGGAGCGGCCCCTGTTCCCCGGGCCCCGGGGTCGTTCGTGGGGAGGCCTGCCCCGCGACCCGAGGCCGCCCGCGGGAGGGACCCTCCACGGCCACTCGGCGTCCACCCCTCCCCGAGTGCGAAGTTTTTGTAAACGGCTGCGGTTTCCCGAAAACAGGCCCAGATTCTGCAGGAGGGAAGGAGCGAGCCTGAGGGGGACCTTCGAGTGGACGATCGGGGACAGAGGGCGCGGCCCGGGAGCCCGCAGCCGGGGGCGTGGGCGTGGACCGCGCTGCGGGCTCTGGAACGCGCTTCGCTTCCCGCGAACCGGGAGCGTGTCTACCTGGGGAGTGGGGAGGCGGCGGGGCGGGCTGGACTCCGGGTGAGTGGTGCCTTGTGGGAAGTGGCACCCCATCGCACAGGCTTTTTTTTAATATATTTTTTATTGTTTTACAGAGAGGAAGGGAGAGGGATAGAAAGTCAGAAACATCGATGAGAGAGAAACATTGATCAGCTGCCTCCTGCACACCCCCCACTGGGGATATGCCTGCAACCAAGGTACATGCCCTTGGCCGGAATCGAACCCGGGACCCTTCAGTCCGCAGGCCGATGCTCTATCCACTGAGCCAAACCGGTTTCGGCCGCACAGGCTTACGGTTCGAAAGCAGCCCCCTCCTGGGCTGCCCCAATGCCAGGCGCGTGGGAACCGGGCATTCATTCGTGTCCTTCCTGGCCAGACAGCCTGACCCTCAGAGAGAAGCGGGTCTCCAAGGTCCCTCCCCTCCCCACCGCCAGGCAGGGACTTAAGGGGGGCCTGAATCCGGCTGCCCTCACCCATCCCTCCCCCGTGCACCCCAGCTCTCCTGTCTGGGAGCCCACAGACACACGCCAGGCGCAGGGGCTGCGGACTGCGGGGACGGCAGGTTTAGGAGACCGGGAAGGGATGGGGTGAGCCCGGGGCTGCTCAAACTGAAGCCGAGGGGATGCGACAGGGGAGGGAGCCGGGGAGCCCAGGGTGGGAGTTAGATGCTAAGGTAAATGGAGTTGGCATCTGAGCCTTCCCCCGACAAGTTAGTCCCCGGGCTGCGGAGTCCCGGGGCGAGGCCTTTCGGAGCAGTGGGCTCCGGGCCCCGGGGCAGCCGCGGTTCCGGGGTTGGTGGGAGGATGGGGTTCCCGAGACGGGGGCTTCTGGAGGTTTTAACAGACAGCCACGTCTCGGGGCAAAGCAACACCCTGTGTGCGCCGCGCGGGCCCCGCTCAGGCCGTAGGTGTGGGGCGCCCAAAAAGGGACTGGCGACGTCCTTCCAGCGTTTCCTGGAGCGGTGGACCCGAGTCTGGTTCCTAGTGAGTGGGTGTGGCCTGTTACAGTGTAAGGAGCGGGTGGGTGTGGCCTGTTACAGTGTAAGGCGCGGAGTGGGTGTGGCCTGTTACAGTGTAAGGAGCGGGGTGGGTGTGGCCTGTTACAGTGTAAGGAGCGGGGTGGGTGTGGCCTGTAACAGTGTTAGGAGCGGGTGGGTGTGGCCTGTTACAGTGTAAGAAGCGGGGTGGGTGTGGCCTGTAACAGTGTAAGGAGCGGAGTGGGTGTGGCCTGTTACAGTGTAAGGAGCGAGTGGGTGTGGCCTGTTACAGTGTAAAGAGAGGAGTGGGTGTGGCCTGTTACAGTGTAAAGAGCGGGGTGACTGCCAAACTCCCCCGGGGAGGGGCCGCTCACGTGACACTTCTCCGCGCTTAGAAGGAAAGGCTTCCCCTCCCGCCAAGTCCCGGGCGTCGGGAAGGCGGGAGAGGTTCTCATTTACATAGTCCCGGCCCGTGCCTGGTGCTTCCCTAAGGAAGGAAGGACAGGAAACGGAAAGAAAACGGAAACCAGCCTACCCGCTAGGAGCCGGTCCTTGGTGCGGAGCCGTATGCTCCCGGCCCGGGCCCTTCGGGGACCACGCAGCTCCTCCCCCGGTGGAGCTGTTTCCCGGGTGGGGGAGAGCCCCACAGAGGCGGGGCTTCCGGGGGGGGGCGGCCAAAGGGGCGGGGCTTCCCTAGAAGCGGGGCCTCCGGGGGCTTCCCTAGGGGTGGGGCTTCCCCGGGGGCGGGGAACTTGGAGCGTGGAGCTGGAGCACGTGGTCTTCCCGCCCCACCGAGCATGGGAAGCTCCCCTTCCCAGCGCCCCACCCCGCTCCTGGGAGCCCCGAGGCCTTGGCGGGCTTCCCGGCGCGGGCGGGCGGCCACCTGACGAGACAGGAACAGTTAGCTGGGGCGGGGCGCCGGTCACCCAGGCAGAGCAGATTCGGGGCCGGAGGGCCTGGGAGATCTGGGGGTGTGGCCTCTCGGAATGACCTGGCCATACGGCCGCTGCCTGGCGGTGCGGACCGGCTGGGAGAAGGGACCCTCCCCCCCACCGCCCCGGTCCCACAGCCGCCCCAGCTCCGCCCGGGGAAGGAACCGCGAGGCGCTGGCTCCTCTCCAGTCACACGCGTGCGCAGTGCAGTGAAACCCCAGCCCTAGGGCCCGCCGACACGCGGTCCTCAGGTTTTCCAGGTTTTCCTGGTCCGCCGTATGGATTATAGGGGGCGAGGGGCAGGGCTCCCCGCAGGATGAGTGAGTGCCCCCCGAGTGCGGGCTCCGGGGCGAAGGGAGGGTTTCTGCGGGCCAGCCTCACCCCGCACTGACTTCGCAGGGGGGGGTGCCCGTCCAGGCTCAGCTCTGCCCCCTCCTGGTGGAGGAGGGGACGCCTGCCAGCGAGGCACCTACTTGGTCCAATCTCCTCTGATCTGGAGGCAAAGCCAGTGCGGGGGCTGCTAGTGTGAGGGTGAGACGCTATCAAGGTGTTTTCTTTTTCTTTTCTTTCTTTTTTTAAAAATATATTTTATTGATTTTTTTACAGAGCAGAAGGGAGAGGGATAGAAAGTCAGAAACATAGATGAGAGAGAGACATCGATCAGCTGCCTCTTGCACGCCCCCTACTGGGGATGTGCCCGCAGCCAAGGTCCATGCCCTTGCCAGAATCGAACCCGGGACCTTTCAGCCCGCAGTCCAACACTCTATCCACTGAGCCAAACCGGTCTCGGCAAGGTGTTTTCTTTTTCTTACAAGTTTTTTATTGATTTCAGAGAGGAAGGGAGAGAGAAACATCCGTGATGAGAGAGAATCATGATGGACTGCCTCTTGTACACCCCTCACTGGGGATGGAGCCTGCACACACACACACACACACACACACACACACACCGCCTATGCCCTGACCGGGAATCGAACCCTGACCTCCTGGTTCCTAGGTCGAGGCTCAAGGTGTTTTTCTTGAATGACTTGGGTGGTTGAATGACAGTTACTTGCTCAGCCCTTAGCTCCTGTCTCCGTGTCTGTCTCCCCAGGAAACGGCAGTGAGTCGGAGGAGGAGCACAGCGCCGTGACCGCGGGGAGCCCGGCGCTGACCGGCACACACTGGGTCCCCGACTCCAGGTTCCACCCTGGCCACACCAAGATGGACGCCATCAAGAGAGGGAACGCCAAGGACAGCCAGCGCCACAAGGTCCAGTCGGAGGCCCAGAGCACAGTCACCCAGAACTTCTCCTCCGAGACCAAGCAGGACACGGAATACGTGAGCGCGCCTCCTCCTGGGGGCGGGGGGCTGGGAGCCCAAGGGCGCCAGGCTGCTCTCACCCCGTCCAGGCACAGGGGCAGCAGCTGCCAGGCCTCCTGACGCCCAGAACAGGGACCAGGCGGCCCTGCCCGAGGGGCGTCTCGAAGGTCCTGGTCAAACACCGGGGCACCCCCAAGGCCTCTGTGCTGGAGAAAGGCTCACATAACCGGCTCTTCCTATACCCCTGGCCTCTGGGCGTCCCGATGACCCCGCCCCCACCCCCCGGCCGAGCCTGGTCTCGGGACATAAGAGAGGTGGGGCTCACCCACGGATGCCATGATAGCTGAGTCAGGGGTGCCTGGGGCGGGTGGGACTTCATAGTGACCGTTCACCCCCCCCCCCAGGGTCCCTGCCGCCGGGAGATGGAGGACACGCTAAACCGACTCAAGTCCCTGAGCACCCTGAGCCCCCGGGGCGTCCACCTTCCCAACTGCGACCGGAAGGGCTTCTACAAGAAGAAGCAGGTGAGCCCCATTCCGACCCCCAGGCGACGGGAAGCCACAGCTGGGCCCCTCCTCCTGCCCCTCCCCCCTCCCCCCCTTAGTGCCCTGCTCCCCTTTGTTAACCACGAAGGGACACAGGTGCTAGCATCTTCCCGCTGTCCCGGTCACTGTCTGGATGGGGCAGCCAGGTGGGCATAGAGCTGGGAGCCCGGAGGTCACATCACCTTCTCTGCCCCCCCCCCCCCGGCCCAGTGCCACCCGTCCAAAGGCCGGAAGCGCGGTTTCTGCTGGTGCGTGGACAAGTACGGGCAGCCCCTGCCGGGCCACGACCCGCGGGGCAGAGCGGACGTGAGCTGTGACGGAGTGGAGAGCCAGTGATGGGCGGTGAGCCTGGGGCGAGGGGGCGGGAGGGGCTCCATCGGAAGGGGCGGGGCTGGGGGCGGGACACTCCCCTGAGGAAGGAATCCCCGCCCCCAACCAGCCGCACAGGCGGAGGGTCTGGGCCCACAGTGGGATTCTCAGAGGCTTCCCTGTAAACCCGATGGTGCCCTTATGTTCCCAGGAAACTCTCTACTTTCAAAAGAACCTGTTTCTAAAATAGGATCTTTTTATTGATTTCAGAACGGGAGAGGGAGAGAAACCAATGGTAAGAGAGAATCACAGATCGGCTGCCCTCCTGCACGCCCCACACCGGAGATGGAGCCCACAACCTGGGCCTGTGCCCCGACCGGGAGCCGAACCCTGACCTCCCGGTTCATAGGTCAACGCTCAACCACTGAGCCACTCCAGTTGAGCAAGAACCTGTTTCTAAGTTAAAGATGTGTCTGTTTGTGCTCCCCCTCCCCCCTGTAAAATACATCATGGATATTCTGATAATCTGCAGTCAATTTAATAAAGTTCACTAAATCTAATTCAAACAATGACTTTTCAAACCGTCATTTTGAAGAAGGCTATCACACCCAATATTCCCTTTGACTAAATGAGTTGTTGGTGGGAAAAAGGAATAAATATGTTTCCGTTCGTCTCCTCAAGACACATGTAAGTCAACAGAAGGAAATTTCACGTTTAAGTGTTTTCTTTCCTTGCAAGTTGGAGAAGGAAATTCTAATTTCGGGGTGACTGTGGGAGTACATAGCAAGCAGCCCGGCTGGTGGGGTCCAGGGGTTGAGCAATGACTTAGGAACCTGGAGGTCACGGGTTCGATTCCTGGTCAGGGCACATGCCTGGGCTGTGGGCTCCATCCCCCATGTGGGGGTTGCAGACATCCTCTCTCATCATGGATGTCTCTCTCCCTCTCCCTTCCTGTCTGACAGCAATGAAAATATCTATGTTTTTAAATTGCTCGTATCCTGCAGGCCCTCCACTCTGCGAACAGGGCGGCCTGCTGGTGCCGGGGGATGGGAGTGGAGACTGAGGCGGGAGGAGTTAACCAACACGTTCCCTTCTCTGTTTCAGTTCAGAGGAGCTCAGACACCGATTCTGCACCAAAGACAGCCAATGGTGGCTACAGCCTCCAGTATCTATCTTTCTCTGGCGAATCCGTTTCCTTTTTTAACTCCACGCTTAGGACGAGCCCTCTGAATTGGGGACTCTAAGCAGTGCACCGAGCGGCTCCCCCACTCCCCAGGAGCGTGGAAACCGTGACTTTTCCCTTCTCCTTTTTCGAACCTCCTTATGAAAACTCAAAGTGCAGGCCGGGCCTCAGGCCACCCTGGGGACCCCAGGTTGGCTGATGCAGCCCACCCGGGACCTCACGCCCTCGCACCTCTGCCACGTGGGCCTCCTGGGAACACCACCCTCTGTCCTGGGGCATCTGCACCTCTGGACGCACCTGCCCAGAGCCGAGGCCTGCGCCCCCTCCACCCACCAGCGAGCTCCTGCCCCCAGGTGGCTCGTCCTGCTTAGGAACAGTGGAGACTATGAGGTGGAGTCTTGCCCCCCCTTTTTTTTAATGACCAAGAAGGTGCTCAGACCCCAGATATCTGGAGAAGTGGGTGGCCCAGGCAGGCTCCTGGGGACACAGCCTTTGCTGTAGCCCCACAGGGCAGGGACAGGGGTCGGGTGGGAGGGGGTGGACAAAGCCCCACCTTTGTCTTCAGAGGCGCCCCAAACAGCGGCAGGATGTTCGGGTGTTTTCTAAGACCAGGGTGGTTTCTGAGAATTCGCTCCTCAGAGGCACAGGAGGTTGTGTTCATCCCTCCCCACATGTCCATGTGCACAGTGTAACACACTGAGTAACAATGTATCCAACCAGCGACAATGTGACACATTAACAATGTATCCAACCAGAGACAATGTAGCACACTGGTAATGTATCCAACCAGAGACAATGTAACATTGAGTAACAATGTATCTAACGGGAGACAATGTAACACATGGAGTAACAATGTATCCAACCAGCGACAATGTGATACATTAACAATGTATCCAACCAGAGAGAATGTAGCACACTGGTAATGTATCCAACCAGAGACAATGTAACATTGAGTAACAACATATCTAACGGGAGACAATGTAACACATGGAGTAACAATGTATCCAACCAGAGACGGACCGCGGGGGTCCCAGAATCGCACCCTCCGGGTTCAGAATTCACAGAGAAACGCCTTTGAGCTATTACACTGCACGCACGCAGTCCACACGTAACGGGACCCGCACCCCATCATCTCGGACACCGTCAGCCTGGCCTGGGCCACGCGCCCTCGGCCAGACCGGGGCGTCTCCAGACACTGCCTGCCTTTCGCTTTCCTTTATTTTTTTTAATCAAGTTTTCAGAAAGTATTTTTGAGAAGTCGGTCTCACCGTGTATTTATGATTGGTTAATAAAGTTTTTACCGTGAAAAACCCTCCCCTGGGTCAGCGGCCAGCGCATGTGGGGAGGGTCCCACGTTCCGGGGGGGGGGGGGGGCCGCCTGCTTCACGGTGAGCTCCGGGGGGGAGTCTTGGCCAGGGTCCCGGCCCTCGCTGCCCTCGGGCTTGTCCCCATCATCCTGTGGGTCCCGCTCAGACGCAGGGGGGCATGTGGCCTTGGGTCTGGGCTGGGGGAGAACAGGCCGGAGGGAGACCCGTGACTTTGGGGATCACAGGGCGCACAGGTTTCTGGGACCTCCATGTGGTTCTTCCTGTGCCCTCAAAGCACCTAAGGCTGCCCTCACCCACCTTGGGTGCAAGCACACGTGAGCATGCACAGTCAGCAGGCGTGGTCAGAGCATGCGCAGTCAGCAGGTGTGGGGGGTGGGCGGGGACCTGTAAAGCCCTGAGGCGGAAGTGGAGATGCACTTGCTGGGACAGGACCTGGCGCCCACCAGGGTCAGGCTCCTGGGCAGGAGCTGTGTCCTCCCCACCAGGTTCGCCTTCCTGGGCGCACACTGCACACCCCCTTTACCCCAATTTCTGCTGCAGTCACACCCTTGTTCACTCCTGCCACATGGTGAGCACGTGAGCACCTGGTCTCCCCCAGCTCCCGCCTGGCCCGCAGATAGACCCCACCCACCCACCCCACTCCCCTGCCCGCCAGGGTTCGGCTTCCCGCCTCCCAAACCCCGAGATGCGCGCCCTGGAGTGCGCATGCTGCTCCCCTCGCAGGGGAGGCCACGCAGGCGCCAGGCCCCCCTTTCAGGGCTCAGCCGCAGATTGACACTGGCTGCCATGGGCACTCAGACTGGCTTCTCTGGCGACGGCGTCCCAACTCCTCGCCCGGAGGCAGCGCACAGGCCTCTGGCCAAAAGGGGCCCCGCCACTCACCTGTGCCGTTCCTACTGGGAACCCTCAGGACAATGAGCAGATGCAACTGTCATGTGCCCACCACACGCATGCGTACACACATGCAGGCACACCGACGCGCACAGGCACACACGTGTGCGCGCGCAGACACGTGCACACATGCATGCGTGTGCACAGGCACACGCGCACACATGTACATGCAGGCACAAAGATGTGTGCAAGGCACGTGCATGCACATACTTGCTGGTACGTATATGTACATGTGCGCACATACATGCAGACACGCACACAGGTTCGCATTCAGACACGTGCATGTACACAGACACAGAAGTGCACACACGTGCGCATACATGCAGGCACACTCGTGCACACACATGGGGGGGCGGTGTCCCCTGGCTCTGGGTGCAAAAAGGTTCCCATCGTATTTCTGCTTCTTCCCCCCTTGTCCCTCAGGAAGGTGACCCTCCCCCGTGGCAGGTCGCGGACTGGACCTGGCTGAGTCCTGTCAGGACATGGACACTGAGTCGCAGGTCCCTCCTGGGGGCCTGGCCGAGGGGGCAGGGGTCTGGGAGCTGTGGGGTCTGAGGGGGTGGGCCCCTGGGGAATGATCACCCGGGGGCTGTGAGAGCGGAGAATTGCACCCACATATGCTGGGGGCTCGGACCTCGGGCACAGCCAGGGTGGGGGCAGAGGCTGAGGGGCGGGAGGAGGGTGGGGAGCTGTTGGTCCAGAAGTGTCTCTGCCAGAAACTCAGGCCCACTTACCAGCGGGAGGGACAGTGAGGGTGGCTGGAGGTGGGAGGGGGGCCCAGGCCGGGGTGACAGACACTGGGTGGCTGGTGTCCGGGCAACCTCAGTGGCGCAGCCGCTCTGACAGGGGGACGCGGTTGGCGCGCGGCGGGGGGGGGGGGGGGGGGGGGGGGGGGGGGGGGGGGGGGGGGGGGGGGGGGGGGTTGGGGCGCACAAAGGTCCACGCAGTAGCAGGTGCTTAGAAGGTGTTTATTTGTGTACACGGTGCAAGCATGTGACCATGACCCCGCCTCCTTCCTGCAGCCACGTGACCGCCCTCACCTCCCCCACCGACCCCACCCTCAGGCTGCGGGAGTCACACACACACAGGGCAGGGTCTGCGTATAAGTTAACAGCACGGGATCTCGCGTAGAAAAATAAACTCAGTGAATAAATAAACTACAGCTTCAGAGCAAGTAGCGTGTGGAGTACAGAGCGCTCCCTCGCCCGCGCACGGAGCTGGTGTGCCGGAGCATGAACACACCGTGTGCTGAGACGTCTGGTGGAAGGAGCAGGTCACGCTGCGTCTGGCCTCCGGAAATACTGTTCGCAGTTGGGGTCCCCGGCCACCTCCACGGACCCCACGATCTTCTGGCCGTTCCAGGGGTACACGCACCAGCAACGCCGGATCCCTCCATGCAGGGACACCATGCACTGCAAAACGAGGGTGCCAGGTCAGAGCAGCAGCAGAAGCTGGGGGGACGGGGCTCCCTAAGAGGGCACGCCCAGCGCCCTCCAGGTCAGGTGTCGGGTGAGTCTCGGGTTTCACGCGTGTGCCGTGCAGTGTGGGTGTGCCCAGCGTGGTGTGTGTGTGCACCCAGCTCTCGGGGGGGCCCACCCCCGGGCAGGTGAGTGACGGGAACGCCCAGCGTGGTGTCCCCACAGTGTGGTGTCCCTGGGGCTGACTGCTCTCCCGGCCAGAAGCTGGGCCTCGCCTGGTAGGTGGGGTTTGGGGGAGCGTGTGTGGACGGGACGCAGTGGTGGGAGCGTGGCTCTAGGGGGCAGGACCTGTGGCTCACCTGCTTGGAGTGATAGAGCCCGTTCTGGTGGCAGTTGGGCAGGTAGAACTCGTAGAGGCTGTCGCTCGCCCTCGCCCTCTCCTGGTGCAGTTTGACCAGCGTGTCATACAATTCTCGCTGGCACGGGTCCTGCCACCGGCACGCACGTCAGGGTAAAGGAGGAGGAAGGGGACTCCCCGCCCCCCCCCCCCCCGTGCAGGAAGTGGGGGGCTGTATGGATTGGGGAGAACAGGGCCTGCCTTCTCTGGCCTCCCATGCGCGCCTGTCCCCAGAGGGCCGCATGGCGCTATCTTGGGTGGTTAAGAGGAATGTGGGGGCCCGCGCCCTCTGACCCGGACACCCCTAAACGCCCATGGGAACTAAGAGGTCTCCCCACTCTCTCCCCTCCTCCGCAGGCCCCCCACCCCCACCCAGAGGCTAGCGCAGTCTCTGAATGGAGACTGTAGCCACAGAGATTTGTGGCAGGCACCTCCGGTCCTTTGTCGCCCTCCAGTGGCAGAATTGAACAGGGCACCCGGAGATGGGGAGGGCGGGGTGGGGAGCGGGGGATCTGGGGAGTGGGAGGGGTTTGGTGGGAAGGTCAATTCTTGCAGGTGGAGGGCTGGGGGGGGGGGGGGGGGCGGGGTCCAAAGGACTGCGTGTGGACTCTGTGCCTTCAGTGGGGGAGGCCTCAGGCTCGTGTATAATAAGTCACCCCAGCATTTAGAAGGTGCAGACGGGTCGGAGAGGGGGTTCCGTCCTGTGCACACTCCGTGCCCCGGCTCGGAGGCTCAGCTGAGGTGTCTAAGCCACACCCAGGGTGGCCTGCCCCTCTCCCCACAGTAGAGCCGGGGTTGCCGAGCGCCCTCCTAAGGCTGGGCAGAGCTCCGCTGAGGGGTGCCGGCGGGGCTGTGGGGAGTGCGTCCGTCCCCCTGCCCACCCGCCCCACCGTCCAGGCCCAGGGAGACGCCCGCCCCGCCCGCCTCACCTTCGAGCTCTTGATGTCCTCCATCTTGACCTGCTTCATGCCCTCGTAGGTGCTGAGCGGGTCCCACACTGAGGAGGGCAGGTCCCCCGGGCTCTCCTCCTCGGCCTCTGCAGACGGAGCCACTGGCCATGAGCCCTCCCAGGACGAGGTCGGGAGCCACGCTCAACCCCCGGTCCGCCCTCCGCTCCCGCCCTCCGCTCCCCCAACACCGGAGCGTCTCTGTCATCCCACGGAGCTGGTCACATGGCGAGGGCCCCTTCCACCCGGGGCCCTGGCTGCCCACGTCCAGGGCCACCCTCCCCCCCCCCCCCCCCCCCCGCGCACACACACACACACACACACACACACACACACACACACAGGGTGTCCATGGGGTGTCCTAGGGTTAGGTTAGGGTTAGGGTTAGGGTTAGGGCTAGGGTTAGGGCTAGGGTTTAGGGTCTAGGTTTAGGGTTAAGGGTTAGGGTTTAGGGTTTAGGTTTAGGGTTAAGGGTTAGGGTTTAGGGCGAGGGCGAGGGCTAAGGTTAGGGCTAGGGCTTAGTTTAGGGTTAGGGCTAGGGTGAGGGTGAGGGTTAGGGTTAGGGTGAGGGTGAGGGTGAGGGTGAGGGTCAGGGTGAGGGGAGGGTTATGGTGTCCATCTCCCCTCCCTGCCCCAGGCCTCGCGAATGGGGTTCCTGACAGGCCTGGTCCGCAAACTCTGGGTCAAGGCGCCACCCCCAGGCTACAGCTCCCAGCAGCCCTGTGCCCCCCAGGCTCGCTCCCTGCCCTCCCCCTGGAGAGCCTGGCGGAGGGAAGCGGTACCTGCGGCCTCAGCGCTGGGCTCGGACACAGAGGCCTTGGGCATGCACACGCCGCGGCCCCGGGACAGCGCCTGCAGCGGCCGGGTCTCCCCGGGGCGCGCCTGGCAGCTGAGGCCGGTCTCGCAGCGGGCGGAGGTCATGCCGCAGGCGTCGCCCTGGCGCAGGGCGCACTGGAGGCAGCAGCCGCAGCTGTAGGGCGGCGCCCGCTCCCGGCAGGTCTCGGGCACGGGCGGGCAGGCCGCCAGCTTCTCGGCGGAGCAGGGCGCGCACTTCCACAGGTGCGGCTCCTCGGCGGCCGCCGGGCCCAGCAGGGCGGCCAGCAGCAGCAGCAGGAGCGGCGCGGCGAAGGCGGCGGGGACGGCGGGCATCGCCATGGGGCGGCGGGCGGAGGGAGGCCGGTCCTGGAGGCGCGGGGCAGAGGCAGGTGCTCAGGGCCGGACGCTCCGGGCGGTGATGCCGTCGCCGAGGCCGCGGCGCCTTTTAAAGGGCGCGGGGCGCACCTGCCGGAGTTCAGGATCCGCCCCGCGCGGGGGCCGAGTTCAAAACACTTGGCTCCTGCGCTCCGGCCCTGCGCCAGGCGGGGGCGGGGGTGTTTGTCCGCTGGTTCGGAGTTCCCGCCCCGGGGCCACCGCAGCTCAACGTGGGAGCAGGGCCCAGGGGAGGGCGGGCGCGTGGCCAGGGCGCGGCTGGTTCTGCGCAGAGGAGCCCAGGATGGGCCAGGGTAGCCCACCGCCCTTCCTTCGATCCTTTCTTCCTTCCCTCCCTCCTTCCTTCCTTCCTTCCTTCCTTCCTTCCTTCCTTCCTTCCTTCCTTCCTTCCTCTCTCTCTCTCTCTCTCCATATATATATATATATATATATATATATATATATATATATATATATATATAATTGATCTCAGAGAGGAAGGGAGAGGGAGAAATATCAATGATGAGAGAGAATCACGGATCGGCTGCCTCCTGCACGCCCCACACTGGGGATCGAGCCCACAACCCAGGCCTGTGCCCTGACCGGGAATTGGACCCTGACCTCCTGACTCCTAGGTCCAGGCTCAACTGCTGAGCCACCCCAGCCAGGCCCCATTTTCAAAGGGGAAACTGGGGTTCAGGGAGAACACTGGTGGCTGCTTAGGACTAATGCGTCAGCTGACGGTGGGTCTGCAGGGAGGATGATCCAGCCTGGAATTCAGCCTCCCTGCCCTTCCCAGGAGGGGACAGGGTCCTTCCCAGAGCGATGTGGGTAACAACACCTCCACAGAGGGGAGGGCTGGGCCGGAACAGAGTGTTAAGGTTGCAGGGCAGCCAGAGCTCGGGCACCCAGACCCCCAGGAACCCAGACCCCGGACACCCAGAGTCCAGCCACCTGGGACTTTCTAACTCTGACCAGATGGTGTCAGGATCAAATAGCACAGCTTTCTCTTTGGTTAAAACCCCTCTTTCTAAGATCTCCTGGGAGGAGACAAATGTCCCAGTCCCTCCAAAGACTGTGAGGTGGCCCCACTGTCCCAGGAGCTGCAGGTTTTCTGGGGAGCCGGATCCCCAACACTATCAGCCCTGCGGGTACTAAGGGAGAACGGTCTCGAGATCAGCAAACACACCAGTTGAGTACGATTTCCAAGTGAAGTGAAAATGAGAAGATACATGCCCGGCCACATGGCTCAGGGGTTGAGCCTCAACCTATGAACCAGGAGGTCAGGGTTCGATTCCCGGGCAGGGCACACGCCCGGGTTGTGGGCTCCATCCCCAGTGGGGAGACGTGTGGAAGCAGCGAATCCAAGATTCTCTCTTATCGTTAATGTTTCTCTCTCTCTCTCTCCCTAACCCTTCCTCTCTGAGATCAATAAAAATATTTTTTAAAATGAGAAGTACAGGTTTGCCCTTGTTTGTGTCCGATGCCCCGTACGAATAGTCACCTCCCTGTTTCTCTGAAACCGGGCAGGTCAGGAGACGGCGGGAGAGACCGTGTCCCCTCGCGCGTCCCTGGCCTCCTGGCTCACAGCACCTGAAACTCCTCGTGCACGCGGGTGCTCACACGGACTGACCTGACCGGGACAACAAACTTAAAGATAACGTGCTGAGTGCTCCGGGCCGCAGGCACGCCCCACAGACAGCCGCTCCCAGCAACAAGCAGAACAGGCATGGAAGAGAGGGCCTAGGGTGCGGGGGGAGGGGGGCGGACAGCAGTGTACAGGGTGCAGTGGGGGCGGACAGCAGTGTACGGAAAGCAGTGGGGGCGGACAGCAGTGTACAGGGTGCAGTGGGGGCGGACAGCAGTGTACGGGGGGCAGTGGGGGGCGGACAACAGTGTACAGGGTGCAGTGGGGGCGGACAGCAGTGTACAGGGTGCAGTGGGGGCGGACAGCAGTGTACGGGGGGAAGTGGGGGGCGGACAACAGTGTACAGGGTGCAGTGGGGGCGGACAGCAGTGTACAGGGTGCAGTGGGGGCGGACAGCAGTGTACAGGGTGCAGTGGGGGCAGACAGCAGTGTACAGGGTGCAGTGGGGGCGGACAGCAGTGTACAGGGTGCAGTGGGGGCGGACAGCAGTGTACAGGGTGCAGTGGGGGCGGACAGCAGTGTACATGGTGCAGTGGGGGCGGACAGCAGTGTACAGGGTGCAGTGGGGGCGGACAGCAGTGTACGGGGGGCAGTGGGGGGCGGACAGCAGTGTACGGGGTGCAGTGGGGGCGGACAGCAGTGTACACGGTGCAGTGGGGGCGGACAGCAGTGTACACGGTGCAGTGGGGGCGGACAGCAGTGTACACGGTGCAGAGGGGGCGGACAGCAGTGTACAGGGTGCAGTGGGGGCGGACAGCAGTGTACGGGGTGCAGTGGGGGCGGACAGCAGTGTACGGGGTGCAGTGGGGGCGGACAGCAGTGTACAGGGTGCAGTGGGGGCGGACAGCAGTGTACACGGTGCAGTGGGGGCGGACAGCAGTGTACGGGGTGCAGTGGGGGCGGACAGCAGTGTACGGGGTGCAGTGGGGGCGGACAGCAGTGTACACGGTGCAGTGGGGGCGGACAGCAGTGTACAGGGTGCAGTGGGGGCGGACAGCAGTGTACAGGGTGCAGTGGGGGCGGACAGCAGTGTACAGGGTGCAGTGGGGGCGGACAGCAGTGTACAGGGTGCAGTGGGGGCGGACAGCAGTGTACGGGGTGCAGTGGGGGCGGACAGCAGTGTACACGGTGCAGTGGGGGCGGACAGCAGTGTACACGGTGCAGTGGGGGCGGACAGCAGTGTACAGGGTGCAGTGGGGGCAGACAGCAGTGTACAGGGTGCAGTGGGGGCGGACAACAGTGTACGGGGTGCAGTGGGGGCGGACAGCAGTGTACACGGTGCAGTGGGGGCGGACAGCAGTGTACGGGGTGCAGTGGGGGCGGACAGCAGTGTACACGTGGAGTGGGGGCGGACAGCAGTATACACGTGGAGTGGGGGCGGACAGCAGTGTACACGGTGCAGTGAGGGCGGACAGCAGTGTACACGGTGCAGTGGGGGCGGACAGCAGTGTACACGGTGCAGTGGGGGCGGACAGCAGTGTACACGGTGCAGTGGGGGCGGACAGCAGTGTACACGGTGCAGTGAGGGCGGACAGCAGTGTACACGGTGCAGTGGGGGCGGACAGCAGTGTACAGGGTGCAGTGGGGGCGGACAGCAGTGTACGGGGGGCAGTGGGGGGCGGACAACAGTGTACAGGGTGCAGTGGGGGCGGACAGCAGTGTACGGGGTGCAGTGGGGGCGGACAGCAGTGTACAGGGTGCAGTGGGGGCAGACAGCAGTGTACAGGGTGCAGTGGGGGCGGACAGCAGTGTACGGGGTGCAGTGGGGGCGGACAGCAGTGTACGGGGGCAATGGGGGGCGGACAGCAGTGTACAGGGTGCAGTGGGGGCAGACAGCAGTGTACAGGGTGCAGTGGGGGCGGACAGCAGTGTACGGGGTGCAGTGGGGGCGGACAGCAGTGTACACGGTGCAGTGGGGGCGGACAGCAGTGTACAGGGTGCAGTGGGGGCGGACAGAAGTGTACAGGGTGCAGTGGGGGCGGACAGCAGTGTACGGGGTGCAGTGGGGGCGGACAGCAGTGTACAGGGTGCAGTGGGGGCGGACAGCAGTGTACAGGGTGCAGTGGGGGCGGACAGCAGTGTACACGGTGCAGTGGGGGCGGACAGCAGTGTACGGGGTGCAGTGGGGGCGGACAGCAGTGTACAGGGTGCAGTGGGGCGGACAGCAGTGTACACGGTGCAGTGGGGGCGGACAGCAGTGTACGAGAGGCAGTGGGGGCGGACAGCAGTGTACAGGGGGCAGTGGGGGCGGACAGCAGTGTACAGGGTGCAGTGGGGCGGACAGCAGTGTACAGGGTGCAGTGGGGGGCGGACAGCAGTGTACAGGGTGCAGTGAGGACACTGAGGAAGGAAAGGACAAGCAGGAGGGGTGCGGGTGGATGGTCCTCGGCGGTCAGGTCTCACAGGGGCCGGTGGGAGGCAGGCACGGCTGGAGGAAGACAGGGAAGGCCCAGGATGCAGAGCGAGCCTCCTGCACAGCCCGTCCCCACAGGTCTCCCTGCTCTGTGCCAGGTCCTGCGCCTGCGGGACCCCCGGAGCGCCCGCCACCCTCTCCCTCAGGACCGAGGTGTGTCCTCTCCTCTAAGAAGCCTCCCAGGGCACCCAGTGGGCTGAGGGGTTCCCTCTGTTCCCCGGGCTGCCAGCAGGTGAGCGCCAGGGGAGCACTGCATGCACTGCCTGGGCCTGTCCCCCGCCAGGCGGGGAGCCCGGAGCTGCCCCTGCCCAGCACCTGCCCACGTGACCCACCACTGGCACCCAACCGCTGCTGCCCTGGTGTGGGAGCAGGGAGGGTCGGGGTCGCCCTGTGGACTGGTCTGGAGCTGCCCAGGCGTTGGGGGACCTCCCAGGCTCCCTCTCAGGGAGGGAGCCCCGCCTGCAGGCACCTACTGTGGGGGTCAAAGTGCCTGTGAGCCCAGAGCAGTGGCGCTCGGGGTGGGGGAGCGCAGGGTCGAGCCATAGTTGGGGTCCACGAGGGACGTATCCCTGCGGCCCCATGTGGACTCAGGAATAGCAACTCACCCACGGGAGCCATGAGCCGGCAGATGCCCCCAGCCTGCCCCCGCGAATCAGCGCCCGGTGAGGGCCGAGCAGGGCGCCCAGCAGCCCCTATGCCACCCCAGGGGGCGCCACCCTCGTGGGACACACTCTGTTTGCCAATCCGGTCACAACCCTCCAGCACGTGGCCTGGTGGTGGCCCCTGGGCGGGGAGGGTCTCCCAGGGAGGCCAAGGAGCTGAGCCACGGGTCCTGGGAGCCGGAGGGGCGGGGCCTAGAGTCCCCCCCTCCCCACAGCTTCACCATGTCCCCCCCCAAGACTGCCCCGCAGGCACCTGGCCCATTCTTTTTTTCTTTTTTCTTTTCTTTTTTACAGAGAGAAAGGGAGAGGGACAGGGAGTTAGAAATATGGATGAGAGAGAAACACCGATCAGCTGCCTCCTGCACACCCCCCACTGGGGATGTGCCCGCAACCGAGGTACATGCCCTTGACCGGAATTGAATCTGGGACCCTTCAGCCCGCAGGCCGACGCTCTATCCACAGAGCCACACCGGTTTCAGCTGGCCCATTCTTTAAGCTCCCGGGCCACTGTGAAGTGGGTAGCAGTCAGCCTGAGTGTGTGAGCCCCTCAGTCCTCCCGGGGGCTGGGCTGGGCTGGGCTGGGCTGGGGGTTCGGGTGATGAAACCCCCAGGTCCTTTAGTCACCGGTTCGCTAGGCCTCCAGCCGCGTGCTCAGGCCCAGGCAGAGGTTGGGCAATCGGCTCGGAAAAACAATGCGGGGTCAAGGCCAAGGGCAGCCTCCGCGGGGAGGACGGGACCCTCGGGACGTGTTTTGAACCTGCGGGAAAAACAAAAATATGTTTTGCTCCCGGGCTGACGGGGGATGATGTCAATGCAGCCAAGGTCGCGGCTGGATGAAGGGCGCCGCTCCCCACGCGGGGGCCCTCCAGCCCCGCCCCCATCCTCCAGCCATTGTGGGAAGCACCTGCTCCGGTCACATCATCTCGCCCAGGGCCGCACTGTGCCCACCGCCCACAGCCCCCAAACATCAGGATCCCCTGGCCAAGTCCCCCTAACCCCCAGGGGCATGGGACTGCCCCCCACGATCGGCAGGCGCGATGGTGCCCCCTCCCCCATGATCACAGCATGCTTCTCTGACGCGGCAAACGGCAGGGACCTGGCTCAGAAAGGAGGGACAGTCTCTGCCATTAAGGGGGACAGTCTCCGCCATTAAGGGGTACAGCCTCCTCCATTAAGGGGATAGCCTCCTACATTAAGGGGGACAGTCTCCTACATTAAGGGGACAGCCTCCTACATTAAGGGGGACAGTCTCCTACATTAAGGGGACAGTCTCCTACATTAAGGGGACAGCCTCCTACATTAAGGGGGACAGTCTCCTACATTAAGGGGACAGTCTCCTACATTAAGGGGACAGCCTCCTACATTAAGGGGGACAGTCTCCTACATTAAGGGGACAGTCTCTTACATTAAAGGGGACAGCCTCCTACATTAAGGGGACAGCCTCCTACATTAAGGGGGACAGTCTCCTACATTAAGGGGACAGTCTCCTACATTAAGGGGGACAGCCTCCTACATTAAGGGGGACAGCCTCCTACATTAAGGGGAACAGTCTACATTACAGTCTCTACTCTCTTGTGGATGTGTCTCACAGGCATCACAGTGTGCATTCACGGGGTGCAGCCAGCAAGCAGGCATGCAGGGTTTTGGTCGTGAGTGGATGTTGGAGTTTTTAATGCTCTCCTGCATTGTGGGTCAAGTCCGTGATCTCGCCTGATGACATGTGGGTCACATTAGCGGATTTCTGAGCCCTGGACACTTGGCCATGACATATCTTGTTAGATTTGATTTGCTAATATTTTCATAAGTAGACACGGGTGAGTATTTTATATATATATATATATTTTTTTTATCGATTTCAGAGAGAGGAAGAAGAGAAGGACAGAGATAAAAACATCAATGATGAGAGAGAATTGATGGGCTGTCTTCTGCAGGCCCCCCACTGAGGATCGAGTCCACAGCGCAGCCCGACTGGGAGTCGAACTGTGACCTCCTGCTTTGTGGGTCGACACTCAACCACGAGCCACCCTGGCTCATTGCTCCTATTCTGTTGCGGGAGTTGGCATCTGTGTTCATGAGACTGTGGGTCTGTGGTTGTTCATTTTCGTAATGTCTTCATTTGGTTTTGGTATCAGGATAATGCTGGCCTCATAGAATGATGCGGGAATTATCCCCTCTGCTTCTATATTCTGGAAGATGGAGAGAACTGGTATCATCCTGCATAATAAAGAGGTAATATGCTAATTGACCATCACTCCAACACACAAGATGGCTGCCACAGAATGGCCAGCAGGGGAGGGCAGGTGGGAGGGATGAGGCCTGCCAAGGAGGGCAGTTAGGGGCAACTAGGCCTGCAGGGGAGGGCAGTTAGGAGCAACTGGGCTGGCAGGGGAGAGTAGTTGGGGGTGACCAGGCCACCAGGGAGCAGTTACGGGTAATCAGGCTGGCAGGCAGAAGCAGTTAGGAGCAAGCAGGCAGCAGGCAGGAGAGCAGTTGGGAGCCAACAGTCCTGGATTGTGAGAGGGATGTCCGACTGCCTGTTTCCCACTGGGATTGGACCTAAACGGACAGTTGGACATCTCTCGAGGGCTCCCAGATTAGAGAGGGTGCAAGCTGGGCTGAGGAACACACACACACACCGTGGATGAATTTCGTGCACTGGGCCTCTAGTTTCTTCCATAAATGTTCATTAGTGCGTGGGGCTGGCCCCTGCCCCAGGCTGAGCCCAAGCGCCTGCAGGCCATGTCCCCGACCTCCAGCTGCTCCTCGAGGGGCTGCCGATGTGCTGGGAAGGGCTGGGAACAGGTGACACTGTGTGACTGACAAATGTGACATCAGACACACTGTAGATTTCACAACGTTTCCGTTCACAGCACAAACAAGAGAGCCTGCACTGTCCTCAAACCAGGGTGCCTCTGTGCCAGCAGGTCAGAGCACCCCGGGGGTTAGGAGGTCAGGGCACTGCGCAGGGTCACGAGGTCAGAACACCTGGGGGTGGCCTAGCGCAGGGAGAAAACAGGACACGGGGACAGCATCCAGGCCGCCCCGGCTGGCAGGCTCTGGGACTTTGGATAATCTGAGGCCCTGGGCCCCCCGTCTGGGAAATGACAGGCCAGGTCAGGTGGGGCTGGCTCCTGCCTCAGCTCTGTTTTTTATGATTCTTTACCGACTACGTGTTCTTTTCAGAAACAGTGAAATGGATTTGTTTTTCAATGTGTTCTTATTGACTTCAGAGAGGGAGAGAGAGAAACATCCACGATGAGAGAGCATTGTGGATCAGCTGCCTCCTGCACGCCCCACAGTGAATGGAGCCCACAACCCAGGCCTATGCCCTGACCGGGAATCGAACCCTGACCTCCTGGTTCCTAGGCCGATGCCCAAGCCCTGAGCAGGAGCCGGGCACAAGTGAAATGGGTGTAAGTGATGTGAGCATGTGTCCTCACCCGCCAGCGAGAGAGAGCCATGTCACCACTTACTTTTTGGTCTCTTTCTGGGGGGGGGGGGTGTGCCTGTATGTGTGCTGTGGTCATGTGTGTGGTATGTGTGGCGTGTGTGCTGTGTGCAGGTGTGTGGCATGTGTCTGTACATGGCATGTCGCATGCTGTGTGCTGTGTGTCATGTGTCTGTATGTGACGTGTGTTGCTGTGTGTGGCATGTGTCTGTGTGTGCCATGTGTCTGTACATGGCATGTGAGCATGCTGTGTGTCATGTGTCTGTGTGTGACATGTGTGCTGTGTGTGGCATGTGTTGTATGGCATGTGTGCGTGCTGTGTGTGTGCTGTGTGTCATGTGTCTGTGTGTGACGTGTGTGCTATGTGTGGCATGTGTCTGTGTGTGGCGTGTGTCTGTACATGGCAGGTGTGTGTGCTGTGTGTGTGCTGTGTGTCATGTGTCTGTGTGTGACATGTGTGTGCTGTGTGTGTCATGTGTCTGTGTGTGACGTGTGTGCTGTGTGTGCCATGTGTCTGTACATGGCGTGTGTGTGCTGTGTGTGTGCTGTGTGTGGCACGTGTCTGTGTGTGGCATGTGTGTGTGCTGTGTGTGCCATGTGTCTGTATGTGACGTGTGTGTGCTGTGTGTGCCATGTGTCTGTGTGTGATGTGTGTTGCTGTGTGTGGCACGTGTCTGTGTGTGACGTGTGTGCTGTGTGTGGCACGTGTCTATGTGTGGCGTGTGTGTGCTGTGTGTGGCATGTATCTGTGTGTGGCATGTGTGTGTGCTGTGTGTAATTTCTGAAATGACCCCACTCCACCTGCCTGTGGTGCAGCCTTTCCCATTGAACACGTCAGGGGTGCCTTGTCTGCAGGTGTGCACGTGCTGACATGGGTGCACACGGATGCACACGCACATGCACACACACAGGTGGCACACAGGCAGGTCGCTGGCTGCAGAGTCTTCCTGCTGCTGGAGGAGCCGAGTTTATGGAGTCGGCCTGCGCTCCCGGCTCTACCCCGAACCAGGGGCTCTTAAAGGAACCGCCCCCTCCCGGGCAGAGGGGGAGAGAAAGAGGCAGGGGTCCGGAACCGGGAGGGGGGCGGTGGGGGGCGGTGGGGGGCGGTGGGGGGCAGGGCTACCTGGACAGACCGTTCGTTGAGGCCCCGCCCCCAGCCTCCGCCTCCCACCACCCAGCCTCCGCCTGACGGGACCCCGAACTCGGAGAAAGGGGGGAGCAGGGACAGGCCCTCAGCCCCGGCCTGGGGTTGGGGGGGGGCTTGGTGGCTTTCCGAGCAGCCAGCCCCCCCCCGCAGGGAGTCGGGCTCAGTCTCCCCTCCCCGCAATGGGGGCATCAGCCGGTCCCCGTGAGGGAGTAACGGAGGGGGGGTGCGGGGAGGGAGGACCCACCTCCAGCGCCTCGGCCCCGCTTCTCCCAACCCGCCCGGGCGCGGGGTCCCCGGGAGGAGGGCGAGGCAGGCCGGTTGCGGGTCCCGCCGCCCCGGGCGGGCGGCGCTGCGGAGGGACCCCTCAGCGGGGTGGGTGCGGGGAGGGGGGAGCCCCTGTGATGGGTGCGCCCCTGCGGGGGGAGCTGGGTCGGACCCGCCCTCGGACAACCTGGAACGTCTGCCTCGTCGCCTTGGAGACGTGTCGTGGGGGGTCCGGTGCGGGAGGAGAGAGAGGAGCCGCCAGGTGCGGACCCTCAGGCTCGCGGGGCCGCGCCTTCTGCGCCTGCGCGGCACGGGGAGCGACAGGTGAAAACCGGCCAGGTGAGCTGCTCGCCCTGCGGCGCCGGGCTGGCGGCGGGATGGAGCCCGGGGCACAGGTGGGCAGGGGGCAGGGGGTCTGGGGGCAGGGGGAGGTTGTCAGGAGGGCAGAATGGGGGTGCCGCAGGGGGCAGGTAGGCAGGAGGGGGAGGGGGGAAAGACACAGGAGGGCAGGGGACAGGGGGACAGGGGGCTGAGAGACAGGCCCTGGGGGGTGGGCAGGGGGCAGGGGACAGGGGAGCAGGGGACAGAAGGGCAGGGGACAGGGGGGCAGGGGGCAGGCCCTGGGGGAGTGGGCAGGGAGCAGGGGACAGGGGGGCCCCGGGGGACAGGGGAACAGGAGGACAGGGGACAGGGGGGCAGGTAGGTATGAGGGGCCAGGGGACAGGGAGACAGGAGGGAAGGGGCCAGGTAGGTGGGAGGGGCGGGCAGGGCGGGGGTGACAGGGGCCAGATCATCAGGAGGGGCAGGGGACAGGGGAGCAGGGGGCAGGCCCTGGGGGGTGGGCAGGGACAGGGGAGCAGGGGGCCAGGTAGGCGGGAGGGGCAGGCAGGGAGAGGTGGTCCGTCTGACTGCACTCTGGATCGCCCCGACCTGGCACAGGGACTCAGTCCCACTACCCTTCTGCCCTGAGACCCCCGCCCACCCTCCTACCCCCCCCCCCATCGTGGGGCTGGTCACTGCCCGGACCTGCCCCCCCCCCCCAGACCAGGTTGGCCAGGCGCTGACCTGCAGGTGAAGTGCAGACCTGACCTCTAACCCTGCGCTCTGGGGCCCCCCGTCTGCTGGGAGGGACCCACCACCCACACAGGGCCCTCCCCGGACCCCCGGGGTTCCTGGCCTCCTGTTGGTCGGTAGCTGGGGCCCCGCAGTAGAAAGCATCCCATCAGCTGCTTCTGCAATGTCTCAGGTCCTCGTTTTCCTCGGTTTTCCCACCAAAAAAAAAAAAAAAAAAATTTGTTGTTTTGCTTCACAGGATTCCATTTCTTTATTTTTATTATGTTTAATCCTTGCCTGAGGATAATTTTGCACTGATTTCTGGAGAGTGGACGGGAGAGGGAGAGACAGGAACAGTGATGTGAGAGAAACACAGGCCCATGCCCTGGACCAGAATCGAACCCGGGACCTTCGGTCTCCTGGCCAACGCTCTCTCCACTGAGCCACACCAGCCAGGGCTCGGACGGTTTAAGTTATGGCTCATTTAGCTTCTTCTCCGGCCCCTGGTCCCTCCAAAACTTTTATGTCTTTGTTTTGTGCTTTTCAAACGTACGTCCGTTTGGAATGTCCTTGGAAAACCAGGCGATGGGAGGTTTTAAATTCCTTCTTCCTGAGTAACTCTCGGAGTTTTAGACGGTGCGGTGCAGCCCTGGGGGCCGTGGGGGGGGAAGGTGTGAGTGGGGCGGTGCAGCCCTCCTCTGGGTGTTCCCCAGAGAGGCCAGCCGTGCGGGCCGGCGTCCGAGGCTGTTTTCCTGAAAACACCGACCCGGGTCATCTGTGAGCTCAGCATTGTTACATGTTGTCCTGGCAGAGGACATGCGTGTCTCACGTATGTGCCCGCACCTCACGCTGGCAGCTCCGTTCTGAAAGGGAAGTGTCACTCGGTAAACACCGCCCCCTGAGCCGCCTGGCCTGGCCGGTCCCCAGTAGGTGTTCGCCTGGTGGTCGGTTCAGAGCCGCTCCTGAGAGAGAGAGCGGACTGTGTCCTTCTGAGAGAGAGAGAGAGAGAGAGAGGGCAGATTGTGTCCTCCTGAGAGAGCAGACTGTGTCCCTGGTGGGACCCCGGTGGCAGGGAGGGGGCGTGCAGCCTCTATGCTGGGCCAGGGCCCCCAGGCCCACACACCTGCCGTCACTTACACACACCTGCAGGCCGTGTGGGCGGGTCTGCTTGGTGCTGAGTGTCAACGTCAAGCTGATTTTATTGGCAAAGTTTTGTATTTATCCCCCCGAATAAAATATTTTTACTTCAAAACAGTTTTTTTTTAATGTGTTTTTATTTATTTAAAGGAGGAAGGCAGAGGGAGAGGGACAGGGAGAGGGAGAGGAAGAGGGAGAGGGGGAAAGAGAGGGAGATAAAAACATCCACGAGGAGAGAGAATCATGGGTCAGCTGCTCCTGTACGCCCCCCACTGGGGAATGAGCCCACAGCCCAGGCAGGGGCCTGTCCGGGGATCGAACCCTGACCTCCTGGTTCCCGGTGGGTGCTCAGCCATGAGCCACGCAGGCCGGGCAGATGTTTCCCGGGCCCGTTCTTGGGGCTCAGCTCCCGGCCCCCCAGAAACCAGCCTTCGCTCTGTTCCCACAGGTGTCTGAGTGGAGCTCCGAGGACGAGGACCCGCCTTCCGCGGGGAGACCCTGGGGGTCCGCCCCCAAGCACAGCACCCCCGCGGAGGGCTTCTCTCGCCGGAGCAGGAGCCCTCGGGGCCCCAGGTTCTACCGCCCAGGGGGGGGCCCGGGGGATGGGTCCCCCCGGCCTGGGCGTGCCTCCCGGGACCTGCTGTCCCCCCTCCTCCAGAAGCAGCGGCTCTCCACCATCTGGGCCTCCGAGGAGTCCATCGTGCAGCCGGGGCCCGACCCCAGCCCCCCGGCGCCCGAGGGGGAGCCCCCTGCACCCCCCACTGTCACTCGCCCGAGGCGGCCATTGTCCCAGAAGAAGGCGAAGCCGAGAGAGGCCACCGGGAGCTGGGCCGGAAGCCAAGGGCTGCCCGGGATCTCCGACACCCCCGGGCGGAGGCGCCGGGGCCCTAGGAAGCTGGCGGCTGTGGTAGGCCCACCCGCCCGCCCAGTCCCCCTTTCCCCCCCCCGAGCCTGACCCCTGCCCACCCAGTCATCCCCCCCCCCGTCTGACCCCCAACCACCCCGACCCGGGGCCTGACCCCCACAGGGCCTGACCCCCGCCCACTCTACCCCCAAGGGCCTGAACCCTGCCTGTCCCTGTCCCCCAGGGCCTGACCCCCACAGGGCCTGACCCCCACCCCATCCCACCCCCCAGGGCCTGACCCCTGCCCATCCGCCCCCTGGGAGCCTGAACTCTGCCTGTCCCTGTCCCCTGGGGCCTGACCCCCACAGGGCCTGACCCCTGCCCACCCTGCCCCCCTGGGCCTGACCCTTGCCTATCCCAGGGCCTGACCCCCCCCCCATCCTATCCCCCAGGGCCTGACCCCCCCTGGCTCCATCCCCTGGGGCCTGACCCCCACCCCATCCTATCCCCCAGGGCCTGACCCCCACTGGCTCCATCCCCTGGGGCCTGACCCCCACCCCATCCTATCCCCCAGGGCCTGACCCCCACCCGCTCCATCCCCCGGAGCTTGCCCCCCTCGCCCCTGTCCCCAGGATCTCAGGACCCAAGGAGGTGGCTGTGGGTGGAGGAAGAGCACAGATGCTCACTGAGGGGCAGGGCCTGGCATGGGGAGGCCCCAGGCTGAGGGCGGGGTGACTGCCTCCAGGGGGACCTGGGTTATCTCAGTAAAACATGAGCCCAGCCTCTCCTCGCTCCCAGACTCCCCCGCACTGCCCTGGAGACCGGCTGGCCGTCCCTGCCCCCCCTGCACCAAGGGTCCTCGAATCCTCATCCTCGGTGGGAGGTCCCGGCCCCAGCTGCCCTGGGCTCGGCCTCCAGCCACGCCGTGCCCCCCTTTCTGGTCCAGAGGTTCCTGAGGCCCCTCGGTGCCCTCCCCTCCCCCACGCTCTCTGGGCCCCGGTCAGGCCCAGCGCCCGGCGCCCTGACCCTCCCTCTGGGCAGTGCTGGCTCCGTCCAGGGGTTGAGTGACAGACAGGGAGTGGGGGCCGAGCTCTCGGCCGGTGGTGCCTGCGCCCTGACGGGGCGAGGGGGTCTGCAGGGTGGGGGTGGGGTCGCTCTTCCACCAGCTCGTCCAGCAGACGCCGTGTCCGGCCCATTCCCCCCAGACAGAGCGCGTGCGGCAGTGGGAGGCCCGCCAGCTGCAGAGCATCGAGGAGGCCACGCAGCACGACCTCACCGTGCAGGACGAGTGACCGCCTGTCTGCCCGTCTGCCCGGTCTTCACGTCTGCCCACCGGTCCTCATGTCTGTCCGCCTGCCCGCCGGTCCCCTCGTCTGTCCGTCCCGCACCCCGAACCCGGCACCCAGCAACCGTAAACCCCACGCCTTCCTCACACTCGATGCCCCCACCTTGTGCCCCAGTGGGGGGCTGTTGATAAAGGTCTTGTCACTCAGACCAGGTGTGGTCCTGGGGTGCCACCTGAGAGGGGTGGCTGGGGGGCAGGGCGGGCAGCCGGGTGGTTTGCTGGGGGCACCGGACGACGGGTCGCAGGTGAAGACCAGGGAGCTCAGGGTGTCGCTGCAGGAAACTCCGGAGCCACTCCCCCTGAGGCCTCGGGGACCGGCGGGCACAGGGGGTTAGGGTGGGCAGAGGGTTCACCTGCCTGCCCTCCCAGCACTGTCCCAGGATGGGGTCCGGGGGGGGGGGCATTGCTGACCCTCACACATAGGGAAGAGAGCAAAGCTTCCGTCAGACAGAAACCCGGCCTCAAACCCCCACATGAGGCACTCCAAAACAGGTCACCCCGACACTGGGAACCCCAACACGAGGCATCAATACGAGGCACCCCAAAACAGGGTGCCAAGACAGGCCAGGTGGAGACCGCAGGCCACGCAAGTGCACGGCTGCAAGGGTTTCTGGGAGGAGGGTGGGCGGCAAACCTGGTCTCCCTGGAAGTATCACAGCCCCTTGAGGTCCCCGAGGGAGGGGAGGGTCACGTCTACCATCACAGCGACGTCCCGTGTGTGCGTGTATGTGCGTGCACATGTGTGTGTTGAACATGTGCGTGTGGTGACCGTGTGTGTGAGCATGTGTGTGTTCACGTGTGTGTGCACGTGTGTGTGTGCACATGTGTGTGTGTGCACTGTGTGTTGAGCATGCATTTCCTGGCAGTGTATTTAAAACGTACATTTTCTTTCACGCTCCTCCTCTATAAGCCGACTTTTCAACCCGCTGGCTTTTTCCTGTTACAACAGTTACCAGATTACAACAGAGATGCTGTTCACCCCGGCCAGCTGCTCTGTGGTCAGGGCGTCGGCCTGCAGACCGAAGGGCCCCGGGCTTGAGTCCTGGTCAGGAGCACAGACCTCAGCTGCAGGTCGAATCCCAGCCCCGGTCGGGGTGCGAGAGGGAGGGAGCCACCCGACGTGTGTCTCGCTCTTTCTCCCCTCCCACTCGCTCTAACAACCAATGGGGAAATACCCGCACGCCCTCGGGGAGGGTTAAGAGAGACTTTGAAAACGATAATATTCCAGAGGAAAGTGGCCGGAAGCAGGACACCGCCTGTTGCTGCATGAGCTGGAGGTGGCCGCGTTGGGTCCCGGCAGGCGCGGCTCCGTGGTTGAGCGTTGACCTATGACCCAGGAGGTCAGGGTTCGATTCCCGGTCAGGGCACAGGCCCAACGCCGGTGTGGGGCGAGCAGGAGGCAGCCGGTCCATGATTCGCTCTCATCATTGATGTTTCTCTCTTCCTCTCTCTGAAATCCAATTTTTGAAATATTTTAAATACTTTGGTGTCTTTCCATCATCGACATTATAGTGTTCTGCCCTGACTGACCGGTGTGGCTCCGCAGATAGAGCTGTCGGCCTGCGGACTGAAGGGTCCCGGGTTCGATTCCGATCAAGGGCGTGGACCTTGGCTGCAGGCACATTCCGGGTAGGGGGCGTGCAGGAGGCAGCTGATCGATGTTTCCCTCTCATCGAAGTTTCTGACTCTCCCTCTCTCTTCCCCCTCTGAAACAAATCAATAAAATACATTTTTTAAAATAAAAATAGCGTTCTGTGCGAACGGTTGCTCAGCCTGTGCCAGTCATGTGACCTCCATCCCTCCCTCGTTTCTGAACTTGGAGGAGCCCAGACGATGCCTCGTCCGCATTCCCGGGGTCCCAGGGTCCGGCCCCCCCGCCATCAACCCCCTCCCCCCAGCCTGCCAGCTCCAGGACCCCGTGAGCCCCGCACGCACCCCGTCTCTCTGACTCCGCCTTCAAGGGCAGGACAGGCACTCGCTGTGTCCCGGGCGCTGTGCCCGGGGCAAGCCCCACCTCCCCAGGCAGACCTCAGCCGCCAAGTCCAGTTCCAGCCAAGCATCCTCAGGTCTGCTGGTGGGGACCCCCCCACAACACCTGGTCTGGTTCACCCCCACCTCGACATCCGGTCTCTGCCATCCAGCCCCGCGCCCCACGGTTTCCCTACCCTCTCCTGAGGCCACGGCGTCTCGGCCACACACCACACGTGGGCTCTGTCACCCCGGGGGAGGGGGGGTCGGGGTTAGGAAGTCACAGCCCAGCCCTGCAGCTCAGCCACACGGGCGACAGGGTCCCGACAACACGCACCGGTTTCCGTGAAAACGGACGCGGGTTTTAGTCAAGCAAGGTCTTCCTTTACTTTGTTGGAGAAGATCCAGGAAGGATAGTGCAAACACTCGGTAGAAAAGTTGCGATTAAGAAACGTACATTCACATTGAACATGTCAGCCCATTCACTGGTTTTTGTTTTGTGTGTGTGTTTGTTTTTTCAAATAAAAATGGGACGGAGTACCCATGACTCGTCTCGAGGGAACCATCGTGGAGACTGGCCCGCTGCGTGTGCAGTTGACGTAAAAATAGACCCGTGTTGATCGTACAAATCTGTCGAGAAGGTGGCGTGGGCGCCCACTCCGCCCGCTTGCCCCCGGGGCGTCCCCCGGCTCCCATCGGTGGGGGGACAGCCCTCGGGGCACGGTGCCCTGGAGGACGGCCCCGGGCGGGCGTGCTCTCTCCCTGGGAGGGGTCCGCGCTGAGAGGTCACACTCCGCGCATCTCCGCGTGTGCGAGGCGCTGTGCGGTCCGTGTGCCGGGCGGGTGGGTGTGTGCAGGGCCCGCTCAGCCTCCGGACCTGCCCTTGGGGGGGGGGGGGACACCCCGGGGCAGGAAGGGGGGGGGACGCCCTGTTGGGACGCTGCGGCCAGCCAGCAGGCGGCCCGAGGTGGGCTGCCCCTTGCCGTGCATGCTGGGTGATTCCAAACGCAAACTGCGTAACGCGCACACGCGGGGACGTCACGCATGCAGCCGCGTGCGGATGGCTTGGGTGTCCCGGTTGTCACGGGGGTGAGGGCATCACCGCTCCTCCCCGCGGGGTTCCCTGGGGCCCCGGGCGGACGGGGACGGTCCCCTGAGTCGTGTGCTTCGTGCCGGGGCTGCGTGTGGGGGTGCTGGTGGGAGGCGAGAGACGCGCTCTGGCTGGGGCGGGCCCGGTGTGTGCAGGAGGCCTGTCCCGCACGGCATGAAGCCCGAGGCTGGACGGGTCTCCGGGGGGTCGGGGTCCCTCCTCTGTGCAAACACCAGGAAGGGCCTGTGTTGGAAAGGGCAGCGCTGAACCCACTTGCCGGGCCCAGACTTAGGCCGGGGTCCCCGCTCCGCACCCCCGTCGTCCCGGGAGCCTGTGCTCTGAGCGCCCGCACCCGCCTGCGGGTGACGAGGACACGGATGGCTCTGAGGGGCGCTTGGGTGCAGTCCAGTCGCTGGAGAGGTGTGTGTGGTGCGGGGGCGTCTGGGGGCCCCGTTTTGCTGTGTCTGTCGTCCGAGAGGCCTGGCCCTGGCTGACGGGGCAGCGCCCACCTTGCCGAGGGACAGGGCTCCGCGGTGGGTGGGGGGGACAGGCTGTGCAGGGAGGCAGCGCAGGACAGAGAGGGACAGACCTCCAGGGCCCTCCCACCTGACCTTTCTGTCCCGAGGGGTCAGTCGCTAAAGGAGACGGGGCCGGGCCACGAGGACACAGGCCCAGTGAGATGACACTGGTGTGGGTGAGGAGACCCCAGTGTGAGTGGAGGGACCCCGGTGTAGGCGGGGGGACTCCAGTGCAGGTGGGGTGACCCGGGCGTGGAGGGTGACCCCAGTGTGGGCAGGGGGACCCCAGTGGAGGTGGAAGGACCTTGGTGTGGGTGGGGAGACCCCTGCGTGAGTGGGTGGACCTCGGTGTGGGCAGGGGGGGGGCCCAGTGTGGGCAAGGTGACCCCAGTGTGGGCGGGGGACCCCTGTGTGAGTGGAGGGACCCTGGTGTGGGTGGGGAGACCCCAGTGTGAGTGGGTGGACCTCTGTGTGGGTTGGGGGACCCTGGTGTAGGCAGGGGGACCCCAGTGCAGGTGGGGGTCCCCTGTGTGAGTGGGTGGACCTCAGTGCGGGTCGGGGGACCCCTGTGTGGGTGGGGGTCCCCTGTGTGAGTGGGTGGACCTCAGTGCGGGTCGGGGGACCCCTGTGTGGGTGGGGGTCCCCTGTGTGAGTGGGTGGACCTCAGTGTGGGCACAAACCCGCCGCCCGGGGCCCCGGCCCGGTGGCCCTGTGTGCGGACGAGCGCGCAGCGCCGAGAGGGGCTGTCTGGATTGTGCCTCGGCCCCTGACGCCCTCAGAGGGGAAGCCTTGTCGGGTTGGAGCCCCTGGGGCCGGCCCTCCTGGGGGCGGGGCTGACAGCAGGGCATGGGGGGGGCGGCGGTGGGGACGACGGGCAGCACAGGGCCCTCCCCTCGGGGACGGAGTGTGGGGTGTGGGTCGGTGGGACGTGCGGCCCTGAGCTCACTGCAGCCCGCTCACCGGAAGCCGCACCCCGCCCAGCGCTGGAAGCCAACCCCAGGGAGCTGCCCGAGCGGTGGGTCTGCAGGCCGGGGCGGGCGTCGGCCCCTCGGGCCCCCGTCCGGGCGGACCCAGAGCAGTCGGGGCAGGGCCGGGCGTCCGCGCTGGGTCAGTTATTGCTTCGGGACCGGAGTCTGAGCCCGGTGGCCGGGAGGGAGGCCGAGGGGCACGCAGGGCCGTGCTGGGTCGGGGGGGGGGGGGGGGGCGGGCCAGATGCTGGGGGGGCAGGGAAGGGGTCGGGCCGGACGGCTGTGTTTGGAGGTTCGGGCTGCGTGCACCCCGCTGAGGCCGGCAGGGCATGCGAGGGCCATGCGGGGCACACGGGTCACGTGGGGACACGGGGGGTCATGCCACAGGGCGGGGGGTCGCCAAGCAGGGGTGCGGCGTGCAGGACACACAGCGCGTCCGGGCTCCCCTGCATGCGGGGGTGACGCGGCCCGGCACCCCCCCTCGAGGGCCCGGCCTCTGTGTGTGACGACTGTGCAGGTTACACGTAGATAAGGCAACACAACGTGGGACACGGACGAGGGAAGGGCTGCCCACCCCCCGGGAGGCCTGGCTGCCCCGATAGGAGGCTCCCGGCCACGGGCTCAGAGCCGGGACCGTGCGCCCCGCTCTGCCTGTGGTCCTGCGGGCCGGTGCCCCCTCAGGGGACGGGTGTGTCTCCGGGGAACCGGGTGTGTCCGCTGGCCGGGCGGGCGGGGCAGGCACCGAATGCAGCCGTGACTGTGGGGTGCCGACCGCTCCGTGGGGGTGGGGCGGGGGGGCCCTGGCCCTCCTCCACCCAGGGGTCACGAGGCCGCGGGAGCCCGGGAAGCGTACGCGCCCCGTGACCTCTGCAGAGCGCCCGTGGGCGTGATGGCCCGCCCCCCCATCGGCTCTGCCCGGCGCGTAGGCCACGGCGGACGCCCAGACCCACCTGCCTCCGCCGCCGGGACCCCGGGAGCCACAGCCGTGAACTCCGGACGCGCGTCCGGCCGGTTCTGCCAGAGAAGCCCTTCCGTCCGGAAGCCGCTCACGGTTGGGTGTCCGGGTCTTGGCGGCGAGCTCTGCAGGGCCGCAGGGGAGCCGCACGCAGAGATGTGGCTGCAGGCCCAGGCCCCGGCTCTCCCCGCTGGTGATGCTCCAGAAAGCCAGCAGCCGCCCCTCTGCCAGCCGTGGGGGCCGGCCCCTCAGTTCTCCTCAAATCGTCTGTCCAAGGCCCGGTGGCTCTGGGCCTGTGGCAAGGCTGGGGCCACCGGCTCCTGCAGGCCCCCTCGCAACCAGTCAGCCGCCCACCCGCCTGCCGCGGGCGGGTCCCAAAGGTCTAAACATACACTCAGCTGCCCGGTCAACCGGCACAGGTCACAGCCGGCCTGCACAGGTCACGGCCGACCGGCACGGGTCACAGCCGACCGGCACAGGTCACAGCCGACCGGCACGGGTCACAGCCGGCCGGCACAGGTCACAGCCGGCCTGCACAGGTCACGGCCGACCGGCACGGGTCACAGCCGACCGGCACAGGTCACAGCCGACCGGCACGGGTCACAGCCGACCGGCACGGGTCACAGCCGGCCTGCACAGGTCACGGCCGACCGGCACGGGTCACAGCTGGCCGGCACAGGTCACAGCTGCCATGCCACCTCGGTCCGTGCGGCCGGTTCGCCCCCAGTCACCGCCCGGCTGTTTTGGTCCGGCCTGGACGGCGCCCCTTCCCAGCCCAGCGGATGGCCCAGCCCTTCTCTGCCGGCCGGGCTGCCCCCACCGGAGTGACCGAGTGATCGAGTGACCGAGTGACCCAGGCCCTGAGCCTTCTGCCCGGTGCCTCGCTAAGCCTCCTTCCCGGCCGCTCCGGGGGACAGGTGTGGGCCGGGGGCCCGGGGGGCGACCCCCAAGCCCTGTGGAGTCCCCAGCCCGGCCCCCACGGGGAGTCCAGCCACGGACGCCGGGGGGCGGCCCACGGCCAGGCTGGGCTGGTGGCCGGCTCGCCTGTAGGGACACATTTTCCGCTCCGAGTTCAGGGTCCTGGTTTGCAAGTTTCCGTCCATCCTGCCTTCCAGGAAGTAGGTCAGCATCTCGCCCTTGCCCTTGACGCTGACCTTGCCCCGACACAGGAAGTGGTAGCCGCCTGGCCGCAATAGCCGCTGCACCTCCTCCGTGACCTGCAGAGAGGAGAGGGGCGGTGACCTCGGCGGCTCCAGGACTCTGCCCCCCCCTCCCCCCACGGCCACGCGGAAGTGACACCAGGCTGCCGGTCACCCGTCAGGGGCCAGAACCTCAGGCCAGAGTGTAAATCGACATCCAGGGACGCTGGCGCCCCGAGGGCCCAGGGTGGGGTCGCCCGCACGGAGGGAGCTGGGCCGACCCCCAAGGAAACAGGACGAGACTCAAGGGCCCCGAGCCTCAGGTTCCCAGCCGGCATTTCAGCCAAAAGAACTCCCGTCGCAAAGTCAGGAAAATGGTAAAAACCAAGGAAGCTCTTTATCATCAAGTTCCGTAAACTGCAGAGACGGGATTGTCTGGTGTCTCCTTCCTTCACGCTGGAGGGTCCCCCGCCCCCTGCCCCCGGCCCAGGGCACCCCACCTCTGTTGTCCCCCCACAGCCATGCTCCCGCATCCCTGGGAACGTTGGTCCCACAAGAGCAGCCCACACTCGTCCCCCCTCTCTAGACAGTAGGTGCCTCTCCACAGGGGTCCAGTCAGCCGCCAGGTCCTGTCCCGGCCCCAAGACACAGCAATTCGGCCGGGCTGAGTGCCGGGACCAGGCCCCTGGGCGGCCAGGCTTCATGACAAAGGTGACCCCTTATTCCTGAACTTCCTAGGGCTACAGGTCAGGGAGCCCTGGTGCCAGCCGGCCCTGTCTCCTGGCCTCCCGACCTCCCGACCTCCCGACCTCCTGGGCTCCCGACCTCCCGACCTCCTGACCTCCTGATCTCCTGATCTCCTGCTATCCCAAACTCCTGGCCTCCCGGCCTCCTGACCTCCTGACCTCCTGGCCTCCTGGCCTCCTGGGCTCCTGGCCTCCCGACCTCCCGACCTCCCGACCTCCCGACCTCCTGGGCTCCCGACCTCCCAACCTTCTGGCTTCCCGGCCTCCCAGCCTCCTGACCTCCTGACCTCCTGACCTCCTGACCTCCCGGCCTCCCAGCCTCCTGACCTCCCGACCTCCTGGCCTCCTGACCTCCCGACCTCCTGGCCTCCTAGGCTCCTGACCTCCCGGCCTCCTAGGCTCCTGACCTCCCGGCCTCCTGCCGGCAGGAGGGGAGGTGTCGGGAGGGTTGTGACGGGAACTGACCTGGATCCTGCCCGGGACCCCCGTGCTGTCCATCCGACTGGCCACGTTGACCGTGTTGCCCCAGATGTCGTACTGCGGGCGGCGGGCCCCGATCACGCCGGCCACCACGGGCCCCACGTTGATGCCTGGGAGACAGCGACCACGGGGTCACAGGGAAACATGGGGGCTCGCGGGGACGCTCCCCGGGACAGGGCCGCCCCTCAGGATGGCAGGTTCCCGGGGTCTCCTGGCACAGCGCCCCTCCTAAAGCCGGACCCCACGCCTCACGGTGCCACACCAGCCGGGCCCCAAGGACGGCACCCCTGCGAATCCCGCCACCGGGAGGCTGCCTCGTCCGGGGGACCTGTGCCCCCAGAGCTCCCTCCCCAGAAAGAACAGGGCTCCTGGCCCAGCCGGTGTGGCTCAGGGGATGGAGCCTCGGCCTGTGGACTGAAGGGTCCTGAGTCCGATTCCAGTCGGGGCACATCCCCAGTGGGGGGAGGGGGCACGCAGGAGGCAGCCAATCAACGATGCTCTCTTATCATTGATGTTTCTCTCTTTCTCCCTCTCTCTTCCTTTCTGGAATCAATCTATGTCTATGTCTATGTCTAATGTCTAATGTCTAATGTCTAATGTCTAATGTCCAAGTCTAATGTCTAATGTCTAAGTGTCTATGTCTATGTCTAATGTCTAATGTCTAATGTCCAAGTCTAATGTCTAATGTCTAAGTGTCTATGTCTATGTCTATGTCTAATGTCTAATGTCTAATGTCTAAGTGTCTATGTCTATGTCTAATGTCTAATGTCTAATGTCTAAGTGTCTATGTCTATGTCTAATGTCTAATGTCTAATGTCCAAGTCTAATGTCTAATGTCTAAGTGTCTATGTCTATGTCTATGTCTAATGTCTAATGTCTAATGTCTAAGTGTCTATGTCTATGTCTAATGTCTAATGTCTAATGTCTAAGTGTCTATGTCTTTGTCTATGTCTATGTCTATGTCTATGTCTAATGTCTAATGTCTAATGTCTAATGTCCAAGTGTCTATGTCTATGTCTAATGTCTAATGTCTAAGTGTCTATGTCTATGTCTATATCTATGTCTATGTCTATGTCTAATGTCTAATGTCTATGTCTATGTCTCTGTCTATGTCTATGTCTATGTCTATATGCCTAAGCAATTGTTAAGACCAGCCAGCCAGCCAGGAGCTGCCCCCTGGTGGTCAGTGTGCTCCCTGCCTGGCCACCCGGATCGATCGGCCCCTATCAGCACTGGGCGAGATGGCCCTGATGGCCAGCCATGAATTTGTGCACCAGGCCTCTAGTGAAAATATATTTAAAGAAAAAAAAGAACAGAACGGGGCTCCTGGACAGGACCCCGCAGCTGTTCCCAGCCTCTCAGGACGCCCTGTGTAGGGGAGAGGGGCTCCCTCACTCCAGGGTGGGGCACATTCTGTGGGGAGACCCCTACCCCCCCTCCCGCCAGCCTCCAGCACTGGGTGGTGCAGAGCAGGGCCACCTACCCACGCGCAGCACGAAGTCATTGTAGGACTGGTAGTTGATCTCGTCCAGCACGTGGAACATCTCGAGGGCGAAGTCGGCCAGCGTGCCCAGGTGGGAGGAGACACACCGCTTCGCCTGCACGGGGACAGACACAGCGTCATGTGCGGGTGGAGGGGCAGGGGCAGGGGCACCCTGCAGGCCAGCTGCCAGGGCGGGGACAGCCTGTAGCCCCAGTGGGATCGGGGACCCGTGTCCACAAGGCAGCCCTCGGGGGTGGGGGGCGTGTCCCGTGGCCCCGGGGGGGGGGGGGCTCGTCTTCTCAGGGGGTTTTGGCACCTTCAGCCCCTGGGGTGCTCTGCCCCCGCCGTGCAGGTCAGGGCTGAGATGGAGGCGCTGGGTGCATCCAGCCTGGTCTGCCAGCACCGACCGCCGCCCCTGACTGGGCACCTGGCGAGTCTCCGTTCTCCTCCGGGCTGCGTCTCTGCTAAGGGGACTCCCTCATCGTCACCCGCAACCCTTCCTCTCTGTCGGGATTTCTGACGTCTGCTCTGTCTGCAACCGAGGCAGCTGCTTCCGTGTTTTTATTCCCGCCACCACGGCAGATCTTTCTACTCCTTTTATTATTTTTTTAAGTATATTTTATTGATTTTTTTACAGAGAGGAAGGGAGAGGGATAGAGTTAGAAACATCGACGAGAGAGAAACATGGATCAGCTGCCTCCTGCACACACACACACACACACACACACACACACCCGCTGGGGATGTGCCTGCAACCAAGGTACATGCCCTTGACCGGAATCGAACCCGGGACCTTTCAGTCCGCCGGCTGAGCCACACCGGTTCACACCTGTTTCTTGGGGAAAGCCTAGTTGGGTCTTTTGTATAAGCCACTCTGTCGGTCTGTCTGTCACTCGGTGTGTTTACCACCCACATTTAGAGGGATCCCCGGGCCCGGCTGGCGTGGCTCAGAGGAGAGAGTGTCGGCCACAGACAGGAGGGTCCTGGGTTCGAATCCGGGGGAAGGCACGGCCTCAGTTGCAGGCTCCATCCCTGGCCCTGGTTGGGGCATGCGGATTGGAAGACAAGGAAGACAACCCGTCGATGTTCCTCTCTGTCTCTCTCTCTCTCGTCCTCTCTCTCTAACCATCAATGGGAAAATATTCTCGGGGGAGGAGTAACTAAAAAGCAATAAGTAAAGGGGTTACTGGTGTAGTTGGACTAGCGTCTGCCAGATCCACACCTGTTTTCTTAACTTCTTCCTCTCTTTCCCTGCCCTTTTTGGGGGGGTGGGGAGGAGAGTGACGACCTGTGGAGTTTACTCTCAGCTCCGCACGGGGGAGGGGGACGCGGGAACGGGCCCTGGGCCGACTTCCAGCCGAGCCGGTCACTGTCACACCCGAGGTCTGCGGCCCGACCCGGCCGGGGGGGGGGGGGGGGGGGGGGCGGAGGGCGGACCGAGGCCCAGGTGGGAGCCACGGGGCCCAGGACAGCGGGGGATGGGGGGGCAGGGCCCTGGGGGGAGGGGAAGGTTCCCCGGCTCACCCACCTTGGCCCCGGCCGTGGGCGCCAGGCCCCCCGCGGCCATGTAAGTGCTACCGATGGTCTTGATCTTCTCCAGATCCTTGTAAAAGTCCTTTTCCATGAGCTTTGTGGAAACACAGACGGTTACCTGTGCCCGCACATTGGGGACATGTCCGCATGCCGATCGGGGGGCACCGGGCCAGGCTGAGCCGGGGCCCGCCCACGGGGCACAGAGGCTGGGGAGGGAGGAGCGGGGCCACGAATTGTGCCTGAGCTCGGCCTCCAGGGCGGGCAGGGCCACGGTGACGGGAAGGGGGGAGGGGGAGACTGCTGGCCGGAGGCGGCCGCCCCTAACCTGCAGGCGAGGCCCGGCCCGAGCCCGGCCCCCGACCCCCGGACACGGCAGGCGGACGGACGGACGGACGGACGCAGCACCGGCCTCACCACCATGGTCCATGGCGCCTCCTCCCTGTCGGGCCCGGGCTCACGGGAGACAGACACATCCCGCGGGGACGGGAAGGGGCGCCCCTCGCCCGCCGGCGCCGCGCCCCCCTCACCTCGTCGAAGTCGGCGATGATCTCGTTGAGCAGCCGCAGGCACTCCACCCCCATGTTGTTGCCGTCCAGCTCGATGTAGAAGTCGTTGAAGTTGGGGATGGACGCAAACATGACGCCCACCTGGGCGTACGACTGGTAGTACAGGTCCTGGGGGTCGAGGGCCGGGTCAGCGGGGGCAGGGGCCCGCTGTGGAGGGGCTGGAGGGGGCCGTCCCCCATTGGTCAGCGCACAGCCAGGGGGCAAGGAGGGCCCCGCAGGACGGGAGGAGCTGGGAGCCGTTGCGCCGAGGGTCAGGCTGGCCGGGAGCTGTGCTGGAGCTACAGCCGGAGAGCCCTCCGCCCGGGATCGGCCCAGCACACGGCCCCACGGCCCAGCACACGGCCCAGCACGGGACCCCACGGCCCAGCACGCGGCCCCACAGCCCAGCACGCGGCCCCACTGCCCAGCACACGGCCCAGCACGCGGCCCCACGGCCCAGCACACGGCCCAGCACGCGGCCCCACGGCCCAGCACGCGGCCCCACGGCCCAGCACGCGGCCCCACGGCCCAGCACACGGTACCCCACGGCCCAGCACGCGGCCCCACGGCCCAGCACGCGGCCCCACGGCCCAGCACACGGCCCAGCACGCGGCCCCACGGCCCAGCACACGGTACCCCACGGCCCAGCACGCGGCCCCACGGCCCAGCACGCGGCCCCACGGACCAGCACGCGGCCCCACGGACCAGCACACGGTACCCCACGGCCCAGCACGCGGCCCCACGGACCAGCACGCGGTACCCCACGGCCCAGCACACGGCCCAGCACGCGGCCCCACGGCCCAGCACACGGCCCAGCACGCGGCCCCACGGCCCAGCACACGGCCCAGCACGCGGCCCCACGGCCCCACGGCCCAGCACGGGACCCCACGGCCCAGCACGGGACCCCACGGCCCAGCACGGGACCCCACGGCCCAGCACGGGACCCCACGGCCCAGCACGCGGCCACATGGCCCAGCACACGCCCCCGCAGCCCAGAACACAGGTCCACGGCCCAGCACACAGCAACACGGACCAGGACGTGGCTCCATGGCCACAGGAAGTGGTGACCAGCCCAGACGCCGCCCTCACCGGCTGGAGAGGCCCTGTCCCTCCTCACGGGCACACGGGCACCGTGCTCGCTCCCGGGACCAAAGGGGGGCACTTCCGGGCACCTCATCCCCACCAGGAGCCTCCAGGTAGCCAAGACCCTCCCTGCCCTTGGGGCCGGCAGAAGGGACCCGACCTCAGTGAGACTCTGAGAGGAGAGGCAGTGGGGGGCCATTGGTGGGACCCCGGCTGGACTGGGCCCCCACCCCCAGTGCCTCGGCCTCGGCCTCGGGGCGCTCACCATGTTGCGGGGGTTGGAGAGCAGGAAGTGCTGGGCCACATGGGCCGGCAGCAGGTTGAAGAGGATCCTCCTGTTGTCCAGCTTCACCCGCTCCATGTCGTCCCGCTCCTCCTCAGCCTGCGGGGCGGCAGGCTCAGCACCAGTGCCCGGCTCCCCCCGCACCCGCCTGGCTCCCCTCTTCCCGCCCGGCCTGCGTGGTGCCTGCTCCCCCTCCCCATGGCGTCAGACCTGGTGTGTCCCCACAGGAGCCCGCAGCCCCCCCTGAATTCTCCTCTTTCGAGGATCCCTCTGCCCGGCCACCTGCCCTGAGCTGAACCCTCAGCCTGTGTCTGTGGGCTGAGCCCCTTTCTCTCCACAGCGGCCCCCACAGTCACCTCCACGCCGAACACCACCCGCCTCGCCTTAACAAGACCCGTGAGCCGCCCGCTGCCCCGTCACCGAGGCCCCGAACACGCTTCCTCCCGGCCCCCAGCGCCCTGAGTGCCAAGGCCCCTGCCCCCTCCCCAGGCCCATTCCAGGCCCGTCCCCGGGCTTTCTGGGGAGCCACCCGGACCTGCGAACCGTCACAGCACGGATGGGGAGGGCTTCGTGCTGTTTCCAGGCAGAGGCGTGAACCCTGTCCGTGGCACAAGCCCCTCAGGTCACACCGACCCCCAGGCCGCCGCCGCCTCCTAAACCCGTTTCCTCGGGAATCTCACCGCCTCGCCCCGGGGGCCACCTGAGACCCCAGGGGACGAGGGGCTGGACGGGCGGACCCAGCGGGGCGGCCTGCAGGGGTCTGACCCGGGGGCGCGGCCGAGCCCCTGCTGGTGGTCTTGAACTCCGAGGTCCCCCTTGACCACGGGAGGGCCCCACGGTGCCTCTGGCCACCCGACAGCAGCCAGTGGTGGCCACGCGCCGCGAACGTGGTCCCGTCACAGCCGGCGCGGGGGGGGGGGGGGGGTTGTGGCTGGAGGCGTCTGCCGGGCAAAGGTCCGCTTCCTCTTCGCCCCCCTGGGAGCAAAACGCCGTCTCCAAGGCCGGGCCCGCGTGTCGAGGGGCGGGAGGTGCACCTGTCGCCCGGTGAGCCAGGCGTGTCCCCTCCGTGGTCGAGTCAAGAGCCGTCGGTTTTGGTGGCTGCGGTGCAGGCAGTGACTCTGCAGCTGCGGCGAGACGGGCGGGTCCCCAGGAGGCCTTGGGCTCAGGCGCCCCTGCCCGGGGCACAGCGACAGCGAGGCCCGGTGAGGCCCACAGCCCCCGCGCCCGCTGGGTGTTTTCCGGGAAGAAAGCGTGTGAGGTCCCGGGAGCCGTGATTGTCAGCAGCCGACAACACGGGTCTCCCGCTCCTAAACGCGGACGGACGGGCCGCTGCGAGGAGGGGAGCCGGGAGCCGAGGGATCCAGCTCAGCCAGGGCCCTGAGCCGGGTGGGGCCTCCAGGGGGAGGGAAGGAGCCAGACAGGGAGCCCGTCCTGACACGGGACGACTGACCATCCCGTCCCTGTGTGGGCCTGACACAGAGGGGGTGGGAAGGAGGAGCTGGAGAGGGAGGGAGGGATGCTTTTAAAATGACATCCCGGCCGAGACCGGTTTGGCTCAGTGGATAGAGCGTCGGACTGGGGACTGAAGGGTCCCGGGTTCGATTCCGGCAAGGGCATGTACCGTGGCTGCGGGCACATCCCCAGTAGGGGGCGTGCAGGAGGCAGCTGATCGATGTCTCTCTCTCATCGATGTTTCTGACTTTCTATCCCTCTCCCTTCTGCTCTGTAAAAAATCAATAAAATATATTTTTTAAAAAAATAAAATAAAATAAAATGACATCCCGTATTAAAAAAAAAAAAAAAAAGCCGAACCGGTGTGGCTCAGTGGATAGAGTGTTGGCCTGCAGACTGAAAGGTCCCAGGTCAAGGGCATGTGCCTTGGCTGCGGGCACATCCCCAGTGGGGTGTGTGCAAGAGGCAGCTGATGGATGTCTCTCTCCCTTCGATGTTTCTGACTTTCCATCCCGCTCCCTTCCTCTCTGTGAAAAACCAATAAAATATAAAAATAAATAAAATGACATCCCGTGTGTTTATTAACTAACGGCACAGCGTCCGCTCTCTCCGGAAGCCATCCCTCCGCGCGGACGGTGTTTCACGGAACTGCAGGCACTGACGGCGCCCCGGCGGGTTTTCATCGCGCTTCGCCGCTTTAACCAGCAGCCGGGTTCCAGCTCGGTTTGTTCCTGCTTATTCCTGAGCGATCGGATCTGCCGTGGTCCACACCGTCTCCTTTCTAATTCACCCGCAGACGCAGGCGTCGCTGCCGACACGGTGCGTGTCCGTCTTCGTAGCGAGGTGCAGGGGGGGGGGGGGGATCTGCCCCGTCGCCCCAACCCACAGTTCCTCAGCCAGGGTTCCGGGCCACATCGTCCACATCCGAACCCCGGGGGGCAGCGGGGGGCAGCGGGGGGGCGGGTGGAAAACTCCACAGACACAGTTCGCCGTTTCCAATCGGCCCCGTGAACCCAGCCTGCGGGCTCCGTGGCTGAACCTCAACCTGTGAACCAGGAGGTCACGGCTGGATTCCCGGGGAGGGCACAGGCACAGGCCCGGGGGGTGGGCTCCATCCCCAGCGGCGGGGAGGTGAGGCGGGGGCGCGTGCAAGAGGAAGCCGGTCTGTGATTCTCCCTCATCACGGATGATTCTCCCACTCCCTTCCTCTCCCTGTGAAAGCGACTGTGAAAGCCGGGGGCCGTTCTGAGGAGCACGAAGGCGTCTCGTGGTCCCGCCGTCCCCGCGGGCTGTGCCGCGTCCGTCTGCCGGCGTCTCCACGCCCTGGCGCTCCCGCCGCTGAGCCTCGGCAGCCGTCGGGCATCGCGGGCCTGTGTCCCGTCGCCGATCCTCCTCCTCCCGGCCGGGGTAGCGACGGTGGTTCCGGACACCCCCGAGTGGGAACTCTTCGGCGAGCAGGCGAGGGAGGGCAGCCGCGCCCGCCGTGTGGCCCGCCGTGTGGCCGAGAAGGCACCCCCCGGCTCCCGCAGGGGCCTCGGCGTGAGCTCCGGTGGAGATGCTGGTGGTTTTGTCTCTGTCTGAACCAGCGCCGCTCCGGGTTCTCTACCGAGTCCGAGGGGACGTTCCCACGGCGCAGGTGGCTGGGCTCCGTGGTAGCCGGGCCCTGGCCTGGCCCCCGGGCGGAGGCTGGAGGGCCCCGGCCCGCGCAGCACCGAACCGTCCCGAGTGTCCTGGCTCCGCTGGGTCATGGGAAGTGAGGGCGCGTCTCCTGTGTGTCTCTGGGAGCCCCAACACGAGGGCCCTGCAGCACGGACACCTGGGGAGCTCGCCTCTCGGGGGCCAGGGGCATCGCCGGTGGGGACGCAAGACGGGGGGGAGGGGGGGAGGCAATGCCTGTTTAACGGCATTTAAAGGGGCACCAACCCCAGGAAAAGCCCTCGCAACCCAGACGACAGAAGCATCTCCCCTGGGGGGTCCCGTCCTGCAAGTCTGGGCACAAGCCAGAGCCGGGCCCACATGCTGGGCCAGCTGGGCCGTCCCGGCCCCCCCACCCCGCTCCCCCATCGACTCTTCCCGCTGCGGCAGCTCTGCAGGACCCAGAGGGGCTGGGGGCCGAGCGACGCGTCTGGCGGGGAGCCAGCAGCTGGGTCCCCCTGGGCCACGCGAGCAGCTCGCCCGCCCCGCAGGCCGCTCCCCGACTGCGGCTCTCCTGCCGCCGCGGCCAGGTCTGCACAGGGCCAGGTGTACGCCGATGCCCGCTCCCACCCCGAGGACCCTCAAACAGGTCCCTGGCCGCCTGCTTCCTGTTGGCACAGCCACGGGAGCCAGCAGGAGGAGGGCAGGGGGAGCCGGCTGGGTCCCCCCTGGCATGGCCGCCGAGGGCTGGCGGGTCCTGTGGCCGAGGCTGTGAGTCCCGTCGGGTGCCACCCTGTCCCGGTTCCGGGATCTGCCCCCGGCCCCCCGTCTGAGTGAGAAAGGACCCGTGCTGTCCCGACAGCCCTCCCCCCGCCCCCGGGCACCCCTGCCTCACAGGGCCCCCGCATCCAGGTGTGGAGTGAGCCAGGGCAGGGCCAAGGCCCGGGGAGTCCTCTGTCTCCCCACGGCCTGGCTCGGGTCCGGCCTCACACGGGGCGCGTCGGCAGAGGACACTGAGACTCAGTGGACAGGTCGGAGGACAACGAACCGCAGACCCTCAGGACAGGAAGTAGACCCGGGGGCCGGAATGCCTCAGGGGACGGGGACTCACTCCTCACCAAGCCCTGACCTCTGACCCTCACACAGGTTCCTGGAGCCGTCCCTCCAGCCCCCAGCTGCCTGCCTCGGCCCCAGCCTCAGCCTCACACCGGACTGCGGCTGCCCTCACACCGGCCAGCCGCCAGCCAGGACCGCCCACCTGACGCCCCCCTCAGGGGCTCCCCCAGCCCCCCGCCCCCCGCCCAGGGGTGCAAGAAAGGGCCCCTCTTGCCTGCGAGGCCCAGAGGTAGTCCAGCCGCAGCTTGACATCCACCTGCCGGGCATGCAGGGCCAGCGTGCACGAGAAGAGCAGGATGGCCAGGACCGGCTCGAAGCTGCGCCCGGAGGCGGCGCCCCTGGCGAGAGGAGGAGGAAACCCCGTCTGTGCCGCAGAGCGCCCTCAGACCGAACGCCCACAGGGGTACCCCCCACACGCCAGGCTGAGCACGAGTCCCTGGAGCTGACCCGGGCTGAGCCGAGTGTCCCCGGGACCAAGGCCTTCCCAGCCCGGCGGGGGGGGGGGGGGGGGGGGGGGGGGGGGACACCGACCGGCCAGCAGAGCCGCAGCCTCGAGCACAGACGTCCCCCGCCCGCGTCCCGCAGGACAGGCACACCTACCCCACGGCCCTGGTGTAGCCGCTGAGCTCCAGGACCAGGATGTCGGACGCGCTGAGCGCGCACAGCAGGACCACCTTGGGCAGGGAGGACACCCGCAGGAAGAGGGCGAGCGGCAGGGTGCCCACCAGGCCGCAGAGCAGGGCCTGGGGCGCGGCCTCGCAGGGCGGGGCGGGCAGCACGGCCTCCGGGCCAGCGGGCGGCAGCACCACCAGGGACCCGTTGGCACCGGAGCCCCAGGCCCAGGGCAGGCAGCCCACCTGGAGGGCACGGGGGCAGGAAGAGGGTGGGGCTCACTCACCACACAAAGCGGCCCCTCAGCCCCCGCTCTGCACCCCCACTGCTCCCCACCCCCTTGCTCAGAACCTCCAGCTTTCTCCCTACTTCCCCCACCTCCACCTGTTCCCCCCACCTCCGCCTGTTCCCCCCACCTCTGCCTGTCCTCCCCACCTCTGTCCTCCCCGCCTCTGTCTGTCCTCCCCACCTCTGTCTGTCCTCCCCACCTCTGCCTGTTTCCCCCCACCTCTGTCCTCCCCACCTCTGTCTGCCCTCCACACCTCTGCCTGTCCTCCCCACCTCTGTCTGCCCTCCCCACCTCTGCCTGCCCTCCCCACCTCTGCCTGCCCTCCCCACCTCTGCCTGTTCCCCCCACCTCTGTCCTCCTCACCTCTGCCTGTCCTCCCCACCTCTGTCTGTCCTCCCCACCTCTGCCTGTTCCCCCCCACCTCTGTCCTCCCCACCTCTGCCTGTCCTCCCCGCCTCTGTCCGTCCTCCCCGCCTCTGTCCTCACCGCCTCTGTCTGTCCTCCCCGCCTCTGTCTGTCCTCCCCGCCTCTGTCTGTCCTCCCCACCTCCGCCTGTTCCCCCTCACCTCCGCCTGTTTCCCCCACCTCCGCCTGTTCCCCCACCTCCGCCTGTTCCCCCACCTCCGCCTGTTCCCCCACCTCCGTCTGTTCCCCCAACCTCCGCCTGTTCCCCCACCTCCGCCTGTTCCCCCACCTCCGTCTGTTCCCCCAACCTCCGCCTGTTCCCCCACCTCCGCCTGTTCCCCCACCTCCGTCTGTTCCCCCAACCTCCGCCTGTTCCCCCACCTCCGCCTGTTCCCCCACCTCTACCTGTTCCCCCCACCTCCGCCTGTCCCTCAGTCACTGTGAAGGGTAGGTCTCGCTTTACCAGGAGACTGAACCCCTCACATCTCCCTCCTCTCCTGGCTGACCCCTCACATCGCCCTCCTCTCCGGTCTGGCCTGGGGCTCTCCATGGCCCCCTCCTCCCCACCCGCCCGCCCGCAGCACTGGCCTCACCACACAGCCTTGGGCCACCGCGTAGACCAGGACGGCGACGAAGGCGCACAGGGCGGTGCGGATCCGGATGGTCAGGCAGCCCGGGAGGCACTGCGCGAGGGGCCCTGGGTCCGATCGGCTCCCACTCGGGGGCTCGCCACGGACACCTCCCCCCGGGGGTCCCGCCCACTCCTCACCCCTCCCCATCCCTCCCTCCCCCCCACACACACACACACACACGCCTCGTGGAGTTTCCTTATTTAACCTCCGGGGGGAAATCTGCGGAAAACCTGTCTTTCCATTAAAAAAGCAGCTCCCTCCCCCGCACGGTGACCGGCACTAAAACCGGGGAACAGTGTGACCTCACGTTCTCACAGTGCTGAGTCCTCCTGGCTCAGAATGGGGAGAATTTCCAGTTACGGGGTCTTCGTGCTTAAATAAGTTCTACTGTTTTCTTCAGAAGGTTTTGTATAATTTTTGTTAAATTAAACATTTTATCTTAAGTCTATTTTCATTCATTTTTCAATATTCAACAATTTTATGGATAAAAGTTGGAGTACTTGCCTGTCCAGGTATGCACGCACATACATGGACCAGGTGAGGCACAGGGACAGGACACGTGTACCCACATACATGGACCAGGTGAGGCATAGGGACAGGACACACACACACATACATGGACCAGGTGAGGCACAGGGACAGGACACACACATACATACATGGACCAGGTGAGGCACAGGGACAGGACACACACACACATACATGGACCAGGTGAGGCATAGGGACAGGACACGTGCTCACACATACATGGACCAGATGAGGCACAGGGACAGGACACACACACACATACATGGACCAGGTGAGGCATAGGGACAGGACATGTGTACCCACATACATGGACCAGGTGAGGCACAGGGACAGGACACACACACACATACATGGACCAGGTGAGGCACAGGGACAGGGCACGTGCTCACACATACACGGACCTGGTGAGGCACAGGGACAGGATACACACACACATACATGGACCAGATGAGGCACAGGGACAGGACATGTGCTCACACATACACGGACCAGGTGAGGCACAGGGCAGGACATGTGCTCACACATACATGGACCAGGTGAGGCACAGGGACAGGACATGTGTACCCACATACATGGACCAGGTGAGGCACAGGGACAGGACATGTGCTCACACATACATGGACCAGATTAGGCACAGGGACAGGACACGTGATCACACATTCCTGAACCAGGTGAGGCACAGGGACAGGACACGTGCTCATACATACATGGACCAGGTGAGGGACAGGACATGTGTACCCACATACATGGGCCAGGTGAGGCACAGGGACAGGACACATACCTGGACCCGAGTTATGTGCAGATACAGGACACAGGCCACCAGGAAGCAGATGCAGAACACCAGCAGGAGCAGGACAGCCACACTCCTAGGACGGGCGCATGGTCACGGGCTGGCCCGGCGAGGTGTGCCTAGAGGTGCCTAGGCGTCTGCCCTCCAGCCCCACCTGTCCCCCTCCCCCCAGAAGCAGCAGCCGTCTCTGACTGCCTTCCAGGGCAGGGTCCCTCGGACCCCCAACCTCTCCCCCAGAATGAATCCTGAGAGTCTGCAGAGGACAGGGGAGGGGGGCTGAGCAGACTTGGCTGCTGGGCTCCGTCTGGGACCTGAGTGAGCCCCAGGGGCCGTGCAGGTGCGCCCATGGTGGGTGCTCTCTGAAACCCCAGAGGACCCCAAGCAGGCGTTTAACGGGGAGACGCCGTGTGGGAAGGAAGGGGGGGTTTCCTGGGTCCTTGCTCTGAGGCACAGGAGACGTGTTACTAAATCCTTTGCAGAGACCACCCTTGCCCTCCGTGTTTCTGGTTTCTCCTCCGGAGCTGAGGCAGCGGTGGGGGCGGGGACACTGAAAACACGAGGCTCAGTCCCCTGAGCGTGAGCCGGGCAAACCTGGGCGGGGGTCGAGGGAGAGCGTGTGGCGCCCCAGACACGGGCAGGGAGAACGTAAAGAGAAAGGAAGCCCCCCCCATCCCCTCCCCAATGCCCGCGGGCAGCCGCACTCACTGGGGGATGATGAGAAGGTAGACGAGGCCGAACAGGGCGGCCAGGATGAGGGCGAGCACCACGGCGCTGGTGAAGGACTCATCCGGGAGCTGCTGGTACTGTGGACAGAGCCCGTCAGCCGCCGCCCTGCACGCAGGAGCCACAGGACGCCCGCCAACCCAGTGCCCACAACAGCGCTGCCCTGGCCAGCGTGGTCAGCAATGAGACACCGGCCAGAGCGCCAGAGGGTCTTGGGTTCGATCCCCATCCAGGGCACATGCCTGGGCTGCAGGTTCAATCCCCGGCCCCGTTCAGGGCACATGCAGGAGGCAACCGACTGATGCATCTCTCTCTCTCTCTCTCTCCCTCCCCCCCCACTCCCCTCCCACCCTAGCTTCCACTCTCTCAAAAAATAAAATAAAATCCATGGCACCAGGCTGGCATGGCTCAGGGATTGAGCGTTGACCTATGACCCAGGAGGTCAGGGTTCGGTTCCTGGTCGGGGCACCTGGTCGGGGCACAGGCCCGGGTTGTGGGCTCCATCCCCAAAGGGGGCGTGCAGGAGGCAGCCGATCCGTGACTCTCATCTTCGATGTTTCTCTCTCCCCCTCTCTCTTCCTCTCTCTGGAACCAATAAGAACATCTTATTTTTTAAACCAATGGGGAAGATATCCTGGGGTGAAGATTTAAAAGAAAAGGGGAAAAGGAACAGCATCCCACCCACAGGGACCGGGAGGGAGGTGTGCACGTGGCAGCATCCCAGGGCCCCAGGGCCCCGGCGCCCGGCCAGCCCCGGGTCAGCACCCACCTTCCGCTCGCGCTCCGCCTGCTTGTACTTGAGGGTGAGCAGGTGCAGGTCCGCCACCTCCAGCTCCGTCTGCCGCGCCTCCAGGAGGCGGCCGATGTACCTGTTGACTCGGCTGCCGGGCGTGGCGTAGGCGTTGGCGGAGAAGGACAGGCGGTTTCTGACCTTCTCCGAGGCCGTTCGCAAGGCCCTGCGCTGCGGGCGGCGGGGAGAGGAAGGGCCGCCGTCAGATTGCCAGGCACAGAGGAAGGCGCCTCACGCCCCCCCCCCCGATCCCCTGCCCCCCAGCGTCTGGGCAAGTGGGGACCTGCCGCCGCAACACCCCGGAGCTCTGTCATCGGTGCCGGGTGAGTGGGGCTACACAGCAACCATGGGGCGGCCAGGCAGGGGTTCCAGGACCCCCGAGTGCCACGGGGGGTGAGGGGGGCTGTGCACAGTACAGGGTGATGACACAAGCCGGTTCTTTGAAAACATCAGTAAAATCGACAAATCTGCCGAAACCGGTGTGGTTCAGTGGATAGAGCGTCAGTCTGCGGACTGAAGGGCCCCGGGTTCGATTCCAGTCAAGGGCGTGTACCTTGGTTGTGGGCACATCCCCAGTGGGGAATATGCAGGAGGCAGCTGATCGATGTTTCTCTCTCGTCGATGTTTCTAACTCTCTATCCCTCTCCTTCTCCCTTCCTCTCGGTGAAAAAAAAAATCAATAAAATGTATATTTTTTAAAAATCGACAAATCTCCCGCAAGCGCGGCCAAGAGAAAGACGCTGACGACCCCAGGAGGGAACCGTCCTCTCAGACCCCGGACCGTGAGCGGGAATTAGGGCGACGTCAACAGGCACACTCATCACCCAACACCCTCCAGCCTGCGCCCCCCCTCGAGACAAAGGCCGCCGTCACCCCGCAGGGCGCGTCCAATTGCCCTGAGTTACAGACGTCATTTCCGATTCCCCGAAAAAGGACGTCCAGGCCCGATGGCTTCCCTGGAGCATCCCGCCGAACGCCGGAGGGAGGACGAACCCCCGTTCGACACCATCTCTTCCAGGAACCGGAAGAGGAGGAGGAGGAGGAGGAGGAGGAGGAGGAGGAGGAGGAGGAGGAGCTCTCCCCGGTTCACGCCGTAGCGTCCGCGTGAGCCAGACGGACACACAGAACCGGCCGCCGTGGGCCGTCTCTCGTCAAAACAGGCGAAAGGGGCCTGAACACGGTGTCACAGGCGGAATTCGGCGCCCTCGAACCGGAAGCGCCCCTCCCGCCCACTCCCGGGGAGGCCAGGCCGGAACAGTTCCACGTCCCGCGGTCCAGCCACGACAGGCTGACGAAGGAAACCCACAGTCACCCCCTGATGGCAGAGGCGCTCACGACAAGACCCAAACCACAAGCCGAGCGGCGGGCGGAGGGGAAGGCTGGCCTCCTGACCCCCGACCGCAAGCGCTTGGGGAACCTCCAGATCCAGTTCCCACGGACACGGGCTCGCGGCCAAAACCACAAGAGCCGAGGCCGCAGCGGCCCCGTGAGAGCCAGGCCTTCCTTCTCCGAGAAGCCTGCGAACCTCTGGGGATCGGTGTCTCTTAAAGGCACAGAACCGGAGGTGGAGGCAGGCGTGGAGGCTGGACAGTCTCAGGAGGCAGCAGGCAGAAGTGAGCGTACTCCTGAGTGTGGGTGTCGGTGCCCACGCGGGGGCTGCGGGGCGAGACGGGTGATGTGGAGGAACACGCCAGGCTGCTCTCGGTGCGGTGGCGGCCAGACCTCACCCGGCTGCCAGGACATAGCCCCCCTGCCCTGAGCGCAGGGGTCCCTGGGGGGGAGGGGAGGGGCTGGGGTCTCGGACAAGAGTCACAGACGAGGCACGTGTGGACACAGGACTCCCCAGGCACCCCAACTTAGCTCCAGGCTCTCCCCCAGGACCCTGCCCCCAAGCCCAGCAGAGACTGGAAGAGCTAGACCCACACACAGGGGAGGGCACAGCCGGAGACGCGCCCTCCTCCCCCCAGGGCAGGGGTGACCCGAGAGGCTGGAGGGCAGACAGGAGGCCTGAGGCTCTGGGTGAGCGAGACACCTGACAGGTGGGTGTCTGAGGCAGACTCGGTGGGCGGCAGGGACCTCACACGCCGATTTTCCAATAAATGGTGGAAGGCCAGGTTGCAAAAACAAGTTCAGGCTAACCAGACATTTCTGCAAGAGAGCAAGCTGGGCGAGCCCGGGGGCACCGAGGCTGAGCCGGTGACCGAGCCGGTGAACGGGGATGGTGAACGGGCCAGGGGGCCGGGCTGCAGGCTACCTTGTCGTCGTCCTCGCAGGTCATGACGTTGGAGAAGGGGATCTCGGCCTTGAACATCTTGCGGCACTGCATGAGCTGCACCAGCAGGTAGCACACCGTCTTGAACTTCATCCGCTTGGCCGGCTTGATGTCCGAGAGGATCAGCCCTGGGAAGATCTGGCGGACGGCGGGGTTGGGGTGGGGGGAGTGCGTGAGTGGCCACCCAACCCTCGGCCTGCATGGCTGCTGTAGAACGGGGTGTCCGCTCCAGGCCTGCTGCACACGGGGCCTTGGGGACACGCTGGGACCAGCTGGCAATGGGGCTCCAAGCACACCCACACCTCTGAACACAGGTGCTGGAGCACCAAGAGGGGGCAGCATCCATGCCCTGGGGCCCACTCCCTCCTCAGAACTCCTCACAGGCCTCCCTCCTCAGCCCAGTACCCCTCACCTGAGCCCCATTCCCTTCACCTGAGCCCCAAACCCCTCACCTGAGCCCCAAACCCCTCATCTGAGCCCCAAACCCCTCACCTGAGTCCCATTCCCTTCAAGTGAGCCCCAAACACCACTTGAGCCCCAAACCCTTCATCTGAGCCCCATACCCAACACCTGAGCCCCAAATCCCTCACCTAGGGCTCATACCCTGCACCTGAGCCCCATACCCCTCACCTGAGTCCCATACCCCACATCTGAGCCCCATTCCCCTCACCTGAGCCCCAAACACCTCATCTGAGCCCCAAACCCCTCACCTGAGCTCCAAACCCCCCACCTGATCCCCAAACCCCTCACCTGAGCCCCAAACCCCTCACCTGAGCCCCATTCCCCACACCTGAGTCCCATTTCCTTCACCTGAGCCCCATACCTACACCTGAACCCCATACCCTCACCTGAGCCCCATACCCCTCACCTGAAACCCAAGCCCCTCACCTTGCCCCATTCCCCTCAACTGAGCCCCAAACCCCTCAACTGAGCCCCATACCCCTCATCTGAGCCCCATTTCCCTCACCTGGGCCCCATTCTCCTCACCTGAGCACTGGGCCTGACTTGGTCGCCCTGCATCCTGTCCACATACACTGGCCACAGTCCTGCTGTGTGCACTCACCCTCAGTCCTCAGTGCCCCATCCCTGCAGGGTATCTCTAACCCAGTGGCCGGCAAACTCGTTAGTCCACAGAGCCAAATACCAACAGGACAACGATTGAAATTTCTTTTGAGGGACAAATTTTTTAAACTTAAACATCTTCTAACACCGCTTCTTCAACATAGACTCGCCCAGGCCGTGGTATTTTGTAGAAGGGGCCAAAGATCCGCATGTGGCTCATGAGCTGCAGTTTGCTGACCACTGGCCTAACTAGTTTTGTACAAGAGGCAGTGAAGGCCCGGGATGGGGCACCAAGGACCCAGACATGATCAGAGTGGGTGGCCCCCTCCCGACACACACACACACACACACACACACACACACGCACGTGCGCGCCAAGGCCAGCCCCGGACGGACGTGGGGGTCGCCCTGGGCCCTGAACCGGACGTGGGGGGCGCCCTGAGCCCAGAGCAGCAGGCGGGTAGAGGCTGAGGGAGGGGGGCGCCCTGGGCCCCAGACTGGACGTGGGGGGCACCCTGGGCCCCGGAGCAGCAGGCCCGGGGAGGCTGCGGGGAGAGGCTGAGCCCACCTTGCGCCGGTGGGAGGGCACGATGAAGAAGGTCTCGATGTTGTGCGCTTTCAGGAAGCTGTTCCTCTCCTGCCCGTGGCCCGGCTCCACCTCGTAGTCACCGTTGAGACACTCCAGCGTGGCCTTGGTGATGTGCACCTTCCTGCGGGGGGGGGGGGGGGGGGGGGGAGGAGCGGCTCAGTCCCCGGAGGCCTCAGGCCCAGCCTGCCTGGTCCGGGTGGAAGCGGGCTGGGCACGGGCATCGCCCTCAGCCCCCCCAGACACATGGCCGGTCCCTCCAACGGGGGGAGCGGGTGGCGCAGGGTTCCCCCCGCAGCCCCCGCTGTAGGACAGGGTCCCCGCCCCGTGCTCGGGGGATTTTGTGGGTGTCGGCCTTGGCTTTGGGACCTGAAGGCCTGAGGTGAAGCAGGCGACTGTCATCAGAGAATGTGCGTGAGGGAGGCGCGTCCTTGGGAGGGGTCTAACCCGCTGGGAGCCGGCGCCTCAGTAAAGGAAAGCAGCAAACCGGCACCTGAATCAGCACCTGGGACAGCGCCACCCGGAGCCTCCTCATTAGGGCTCCGCTCAGAGTCCCCGCCCACCTCCTAGACTCCACCCACACCGCCCGAGCCTCCTCATTGGTGCTCCGCTCAGAGTCCCCGCCCACCTCCTGAGACCCCACCCACGCCACCCGGCGGCCCTGCCCACGTGGGCTGGTGGCTACAGGCCAGGTCCCCGTCTCCGCCCGCAACCCCCCATCCCTCCTCCTCCGCCCCTCTGGCCGCACGTACCCGGGGAGGCCCGCGGTCTCCATTACGTTGGCCAGGGTCACGTCGTTGGACCACACGTCGTACTGCCACTTGCGCAGGCCCAGGACGCCGCACAGGACGCGGCCCGTGTGCAGCCCTACGCGCATGTTCAGGTTCACCTCGGTGGCCTCGGCCACGGACCTGTCACAGACACCGGGTCTTCTGTGCGGGGCCGGCCGCTCCCTCAAGGCCGCAATGGGCTTTTGTGTCCCTGATGGGCCGAGCTCGGTGCCTGGACCGGCAGGAGCGGGGCCCACCTGACCTTCTTCCCCAGCCCCCACGCCGTGGCCCAGGGAGGCCTCCCAGCGCCCAGCCACCCGCCTGTCACAGGGCATCACCCTGCCACCCCCCCTCCCCCGGGCAGCCAGGAGAGGAAGGACGCTGCCCTGTGCCTGTGCCCTGTGCCCTGTGTTCCGGTCAGGGGACCTCCTGCTACCAGAGCCAACGGACTTCCGCGAGACCGCAGCCTGGATCTCTGAATCAGCAGGGTGTGACCCCAACTTTGAGACTCGGGAGAGGGGACCGCAGAGCCACCTGCTGGGGCCATAAGCCGCCCCAACTGTGGGGCTTCACAGGAGTGAGTTATGGCTCTGTCCCCCCGCGGTTAAAACAACACAGCGTGTGAACACGGGGATGGGCACACCACCCCAGGTGCCCCTTCCAGCGGGGACCCACCAGCCCACCCCGACGCCAGCCTGGGACAACGTGAGGCCCTGAGGCCCTGGGGGCCCGGAGACCACGCTCAGAGGTGGGGACAGCGTCGCCCTGGCCTGACCAGGGACCAGCCCTTCCCCAATCATTTCATAGTCCAGACGGCAGGCCAGCAGGACAGAAACGGGAGGGGAGGATGGGGCACCCGGAGGGCCCAGAACCCGCCTGAGAAGTGGGGCGTCAGCGAGGGGCTCCTGGCTCCAGGAGGGAGTCTAACCTGGCTCCAAGCCCAGTCCCTCCCTCCCCAAACTGACCGAGGCCTGAGCTCCTCATCCCTCCCGATGCAGCGAGGACCAGGCCCCACCACCCAGGAATGTTCCCCACAGGGTGCCCCTGCCCCTGGCCCTGCCCCAGGAAGGTGGGCACAAGCTGCTGCAAGCCCAGGGAACTCGGCCAGGTCTGCGCCAACTCTCCCCAGTCCGCTCGCTCCCTGCCCAGTGGATCCCGCTGGGACCTGGGGTTACCCGGGCGGGCGGGCGGGAGGGCAGGAGGACAGAGACACGGCCCCCAAAGCCCACGGGAGGGCTCACACAGCCTCTAGGGCAGGCAGGGCTCTCTCCACCAGCCCTTCATCCCGGCCGGTCCTCCCAGCTCGGAAACAGTAACCGCCTGGACAGACGGACAGACGGACGGGACGCACGGCCTGCGGCCCAGCACTCACGTGATAGTATCGATCATGTCCAGGCCCATCTCCACGCAGCAGTGGGCGTGGTCGGCCTTGGGCTGGGTGAGCCCCGACACGCAGTAGTAGCAGTCGCCCAGGATCTTGATGCGCCGGCAGTGATTCTCCTGCGGGCAAACAGCACGTCAGGACGGGCAGGGAGGGCCTGCCCCCCCCCACCACCAGGTGCTGGGCACCACAGACCAAGGGCGGGACTCACCCCAGGGCCCCACCCACTCGGGGGCTCCCTCGGCGGCCCGGCCTCGGGAGGGTGGGCACTCATGGCTGTGATCAGCCTAGCCCTGGAGCACCCACGCCTCCCCCACACCTCCCTCAGGCCTCCTCCAGCCAGGGGTGCACCTGCCGTCCCTCCGCTCACCAGACCAACCCACAGGCCCTGCCCCAGCCTGGGCGCCAGTGCCTCGCCAGCCAGGCCTCATCCCCAAGGGCTGGCACGTGCCCCTCTTTACCAGCAGCAAGGATAGCTATATGACACCCTCTGAGACGTGTGAGGTTCCCCCACTCACCCGGGGGGGGGCAGGGGGGAGGCAGGCCACACGCACCTGCAAGTCCCCGCAGCCTTTAGACACAAGTCAGGGTCCACAGATCTGACTCACCTGGTGGGCAAGCCCTGACCTCACCCCCCATGGGACCCCTGACCTCACCCTCTACATCTGGGGGGTCACACCTGAGCCCGCTGCTGTCGGGGTCACAGCTGGGGGTCACCCTGAGAAATCTTCCAGGTGTACCCACTCAGCCCAAGACAACAACAGCAAATCCGTTCATGCTAACAAAGGAACACCTCTGAGGTAACACCACATTTCTCAAAACTCAAAGGACTGGTGAGAGGCCCAGCTGTTTCCACTTTTCTCTAGTGTCTGCCGTCCGGTGTCAGCCCCCTGCCTGTCAGCCCCCCCCCCTCCCCAGTACGAACACCCACACTTCTACCTAACTCTGCACTCTGTGCTCCCGAGAGCGAGCCAACAACAAGTAAGATTTCCTAGCAGGCAGCCTGCAGCTGGCCATGTGAGCATCCCAGGCGGACGAGGCCCCCCAGTTCTGGGGGTAGGGAGGGGTGCTTTAAACAGCAGTAAAATCACAACTCACCTGTGTCCCCGTCCTGAGACACAGCGAGTCCCTCCCTAGCCCGGCCCCACGCAGGCAGCACAGTCCCAGGGCAGACTGGGCCCGGCCAGCATGGCCCAGTGGTTGATCAGGGGAGCCCTGAGCGGTCAGGGTTTGATTCCCGTCAGGGCACAGGCCCGGATTGGGGGCTCGATTCCCAGCGTGAGGCGTGCAGGAGGCAGCCTGTCAACGATTCTCTCGTCACTGAAATTTCTCTCTCTCTCCCTCTCCCTTCCTCTCTGAAATCAATGAAGACATATTGTTAAAAGTGCACCATCTGGTCTTATTCATCTCAAGTGCCCTGGCCTCTGTGAGCAAGCTCCAGGGACCAACAAGCGTGTTGTCTGCGGATTCTGACGTTTTAGTTCCTGAAAACACGGGAGTTCCCGCGAGGAGCACCCTGATGCCCGAACAGCTGGTTTCCGGCCAAAGCGGAGAAAAAAGGGACAAGGCAGGGGAGGGGCCTGGAAGGGATGGGGCGTGAGGCAGCAGAGGACAGGCCGGAGGGTCTCCTGCCCTGGCTCCCAGGTGTGGTCTGCGGGCGACAGGGGAACTCCGAGCTCCTGCTCAGCCTGAGCAGGCAGCCATGGGGCCAGGAGGCAGAGCCCCCAACAGGCCCTGAGTCCCACCCACCCCTGGCCCAGGAGGGAGAGGGGGGTCTGCTAGTACGGCATCGAGAAGACTCACGGGGGAGTCCAGAGCCCAAAGGCGCCCCTCCGTCTGAGGCCGACAGGAGGACGGGATTATGGAAAGGCAGGTCGCTGAGGACCTGGGGGCACCTGAGAGTGGGCAGGTGCAGGGGTGACTGGTCCTCCTGCTAAGGAATGTTTTCCTGGGGACCGGGGTGGGGTGACCCCCACACAAATGGCAGGCATCTGGACTTCCAAGCATCTACCCACTTTCCAGTAAATGATCTATTTCCTGCCGAAGAGGAAACATCACCAAACCCCAGGGTCACTATAGAGAGTGCCGAATAGAGTCGGTGATACAGTAATCACTGCCCAGAGACATACTGGGCCATCACTTCCTAACGCATATGAGTAACCAGGAAGCTATACTCCGAGAACGGATACAATGTTGCATGTAAGAGTCTAAACACCTGGGACTGATACAATGTTGCACGTAAGTGTCTAAACACATCTGGGACTGATACAATGTTGCATGTAAGTGTCTAAACACAGCTGGGACTGATACAATGTTGCATGTAAGTGTCTAAACACAGCTGGGACTGATACAATGTTGCGTTACATTAGTGACATGCTAGGAAATACTGCCCCCTCCTGTCCAGCCTCCCAGCTGCCCTGTCCGACCTCCCAACTGCCCAGTGACATGAGTGATGGCCCCGTGTGCGCGTCACCTGTCTGAGGTCCCATGTGTCCTCGGTCACATGCGGCAATAGCCACGCTGGGGCTGAGAACATGCAACAGAGCGACAGGCTCTCACTGGAAACAGCCCCTGGAGGATGGGGTCATGACCTGAGCCAAGGACACAGGCTCCCATTGCCTGGCACCCCGAGGGGCTAGTCCAGGGCTGGACCAGGCAAGCGGCCCCCACACGGAGAGCCCTCCCCACCGCTCCACAACCCTCCCCTCCCCCCGAACCGGCGGTGGAGGCACCTCCTTCGTCCAGTTCATTCCCTTTCCCATCCAGCTGGGCCCATCCCCCCCGAAGGTGGTAGAGCAAGACTGAGCCCCAGACAAGTATTGCCCCTGAATTCAAGGGGATGTCACCAGCGCCCCCTATGTGGGCGCAGAGCAAACACGGATGGGAAATGGGGCCGGTAAGCGGGGAGGGGAGACAGGGGCCTGGGTTCGTCTGCAGACACGGGCATGGAAAAGGAACAATAAAGCACAAGGCAAACAGCCACACCCACCCGGCCTCCGAGGAGTGGCTCCCGCCCCACAGCTGTGTGTACTTGCCCGTGACGCCCCACACGCCCTGCACGCCTGGCACGTAGGCTGGACAGCACAGCCAGGTGACCCCCTTGTGTCAGACAGGGTTCAGGTGTATCGCGAAGCGATGGGTGAAACCGCAGGGAAGATGTGTTCCATGTGCAGCTCCCCCCGGGCAGAGAGCAGGGGACAGGGGTCCTGGGTGGGGCTTCCTTGCAGGCACCTCAGCCAGAGGGGGATCCAGACTGAGTGGGGGGGGGGAGGGCCCACAGGGATAGGGAGGGAGAGGGGCGGCAGGAAAGAAGAGAGGGACTCAAGCTCAGTCCCAGAAACGAAATAGAAACAGAAAGCATCCCGAAGGGGGGTGTGTGCTGTGGGGCCCAGTGACCCTGGAGGAGCAGGACAGAGAGTAAACATCTGAGTGACATGGAAACACCGCAGATCCCCGGTGCTGTCAGCGCAGTGCGTGCCGGGAGCTCGCAGCCGGCATTTATGTCAGGAGAGAAAACATCTCAAGTGCATGGCCTCGGTTTCCAACTTAAGAAACTATAAGAAGAGCCCTGGCTGGTTTGGCTCAGAGAGCGGCCTGAAGGGTCCCAGGTTCAATTCCAGGTCAGGACACATGTCCGGGTTGGGGGCTCCATCCCCAGTATGGGGTGTGCAGAAGGCAGCCGATCAATGATTCTCTCTCATCGTTGATGTTTCTATCTCCCTCTCCCTTCCTCTCTGAAATCAACAAAATTGTTTTAAAGAAACTGCAAGAAGAGCCATTTAAAAGCAAAAATAAGCAAAAGAAACAAAGTCATACAAAGCCGACAGGAATGTATTAAACTAGGACAGTGGTTGGTTTGCGGCTCTGTTGGCTGAGTTTGCCGACCCCTGGGATAGAGGCTTAATCCCAAGGAACAGCCACCGCCTGTAATTATTGGAATTGAGAGTCTAGAAGATCGGAGACGTCACAGAAACCAAAAGCAAGTGTTTTGTTTTTTTTTTAATCAATAAAGCTCTAACCAGTTTGGCCTCAGGGGATATAGCGTCAGCCTGAGAACTGAGGGGTCCCGGGTTCGATTCCGATCAAGGGCATGTGCCTTGGTTGTGGGCACATGTCCAGTGGGGGTGGGGGGGGTGTGCAGGAGGCAGCTGATTGATGTTTCTAACTCTATCCCTCTCCCTTCCTCTCTGTTAAAAAAAAAAAATCAATAAGATACGTTTATTTAAATTAAAAATTGAAAAATTAATAAAACTGGCAAAACTCCAGGCAGATCACGATCAAGAAATAAAAAGGGAAGAAGGGAGAGAGGCCAGCCCCAGACTCTCCAGGTCTCAGGGTGACAGGCAGCACTGTGAACACCCCAATAATTCTGACGACTTGGACTAACCGAAAGGACACCCAGGCTCCTGCGAGGCAAAGCGGCGGAGACGAATGGGCGGCCAGAGGAACTGGGTGTGCAGCTTATACACCCCACAGGGAAGCCCCTCGCCCGAGGGCGCCCCCCCCCCAGGCGACACACGCCCAGCTGAAGGAACGCCTCCGGCTCTGACAGACCCCCCGGGGCTGGCTGGCCGGAGGACACGCTCCGGCCCCGTGGGACCAGCACCCATGACCCTGACCTCGCAGGCGGGCAAGGGAGCCTGAATCACCCCCCCCCCCCCCCGAACAGAGATGGAAAATTCTAAATAAAGTCTTGGCAAATCAAAGCCCGCAGACATCAAAATGACCCCCCCCAACGCCCGCGCCCAGCGGTCCGGAACCCAAGGCCGTTCACATCCGCCCACGTCGTCCAGCGACTCCGAGGGAAAGCCCGTGACCGCCCGACAGAGGCAGCCCAACGCTGGGCAGCGCGGCCAGCCTCCGTCCCCGACGGAGCACGCTCAGAAACTCGGGAAATGAGAATAAAGGGAAACGTCCGCGACTTGGGGAACAGCAGCCACAACCCCCGGCGCCGACGTCACGGGGGTGGAGACGGACACCCTCCTGCGACGATCAGACCAAGACGGGAACCGGCTCAGGGCCCCCCCCCTCCCCGCCCCCGCGCCGAGCGTGGGAAGGGCTCTGCCGACCGGTGACACCTGCCACCAGTGCCCAGAGGCAGGGGGCGGGGCAGTGCCCGCCTTCCTCACTGCAAACCTACAGGTGGCCCAGGAACCGCATGGGTGAGCCAACCCCGATCCCTCTATCCCGGCCACAGCCCCTGCGGACCCAGACCGGGTTCCTGCACTCCCGTGGCGGCCCTTACCGTGGCGGCAGCCCTTACCGTGGCGGCCCTTACCGTGGCGGCCCTTACCGTGGCGGCCCTTACCGTGGCGGCAGCCCTTACCGTGGCGGCAGCCCTTACCGTGGCGGCCCTTACCGTGGCAGCCCTTACCGTGGCAGCCCTTACCGTGGCGGCCCTTACCGTGGCGGCCCTTACCGTGGCAGCCCTTACCGTGGCGGCCCTTACCGTGGCGGCCCTTACCGTGGCGGCCCTTACCGTGGCCAGCTCGTCGAACTTGCCGAAGAGCTCGTTGAGCAGCTTGACCAGCTCCTGGGCCGTGCACTGCGACGCCAGCCCCGTGAAGCCCACGATGTCGGCGAAGAGGATGCTGCAAGACACGGCACGCTGTCACCGCCCGCCCGTCACCGCCCGCCCGTCACCGCCCGCCCGTCACCGGGCACCTGTCACGGCTTGCCTCGGACCGGGCTGCCGCGTACCACTCACTGCCCTTCACGGTCACCTTGAAGCACATCTTCCTGTTTTCCCTCAACCCAGACTGGAAGCCAAGGCTTTCCTCCTGCCATTTCCCAGGAGAGGAGACCGAGGTCGGAAGGACCACGGACTCTGTGTCACAGGGCAGGAGACACTGCAGCCACCAGAGGCCCCGCTCCAGCCTCACACTCGCCTCACTTTCTGAACCTCAATTTCTCACAAAGTCCAGGTGCGATGCTGGCACAGGTCTCGGGGTGTGAGGATGAACCAAGTGCCCAGAGAGGAGGCTCCTCCTACCTGGGCTCGAACCCTGGCCCTCACCATGGTCTCTCCCTCCTGGACTTCAGAGTGCCCTCTTTTGGGGGACAGCTATCCTCCTCCTTCTCCTCCACCTTCTCCATCCCTTCCACCTCCTCCATCCCCTCCTCCTCCTCCTCCATCACCTCCTCCATCCCCTCCTCCTCCTCCTCCATCACCTCCTCCATCCCCTCCTCCTCCTCCATCCCTTCCTCCTCCCCATCACCTTCTCCATCCCCTTCTCCTCCATCCCCTCCTCCTCCTCCATCCCTTCCTCCTCCTCCATCCCCTCCACCATCCCCTTCTCCTCCATTCCCTCCTCCTTCTCCATCACCTCCTCCATCACCTCCTCCTCCTCCATCACCTCCTCCATCACCTCCATCTTCTCCATTACCTCCTCCATCACCTCCTCCTCCTCCATCACCTCCTCCTCCTCCATCACCTCCACCTCCTGCATCACCTCCACCTCCTCCATCACCTCCTCCTCCATCACCTCCTCCTCCTCCATCACCTCCTCCTCCTCCATCACCTCCTCCTCCTCCATCACCTCCACCTCCTCCATCGCCTCCTCCATCCCCTCCTCCTCCTCCATCCCCATCTCCTCCCCCATCCCCTCCATCTCCTCTGTCACCCCCACCTCAGCTCCCAGGCTCTAGGCCACAGGCCAGCGCACTACCTCACGTTGTCGTGCCGCTGGATGTAAATCTTGTGGAAAATCCTCTCAGGGGGCTTTAGGAAGTCTTCCTTCATCTCCATGGCAACGTTCCGGGGCAGAAGGCTCATGAGCAGCCGCTCCTGGGCAGGAGAGATGGAGGTGCTGCATGGCCCTCCCTGTGCCTCCTCCAGGCATCTGCCCCGGACAAGGCTCGGCCCACGACACGGAAACCAGCCCTGCAGCCCCTCCTGGCCCAGAGCCTAGTCGGTGGTGCCCAGGCCTGGCTTGTCACCGCACAGGCAGCTCAGTTTCAGAATCCTGGGCAGGTGCCCCCGGAACACCCAGCCACTCTCGTCTGCCTCCCCCTCTGCTCCCCTGCCCGCCCACCTCTCCCCCCTCCCCCCCCCCGCCCCAAGCTTTCCTGTTGACTCAGCGTTCTCAAGGCCGGCAGATGCCCCGAGAGGTCCTTTCCTCTGGAAGAGGTGGGGGGACCGACGAGGTTCAGGGAACCAGCCATGCTGCCTCAGCCTCCAACACCCTGGCTTCCAATCAGGCTGAGTGCCCCCCATTACCTGTTTAGGCGCCTCCACCTGTGGCCGGGACCCCGCTTCCCGCCGCCCTTTCTTCCCAGTCCCGGGCACCCGGGCTTGCCTCCCTCAAAAGCCAATCCCACGTTCTGTTCCGACCCCTCGAACCCACACGGCTGCCAGACCTCCACAGCCTGCCTGTGTGGCCCGGGTGTCCTCCAACCGGAACCCCAGGGGGTGCCTTTTTAAGGTGCGGAGACCTGAGACGGCGGGACCCCCTGTCCCGCTCTGCCACGGGCCGCTCCGGCACTCACTTCATTCTCCTTCCCAAGCCAGTACGTCCTCCACCCACCGGGTCCCAGATCGCAGGACAGAACCAGGTTCCTCCACACTCAACCGGGAAGCAGGGGGCAGACTCCAGAACCCGCCCAGCCAAGCGGCACCTCCCGCTGCCAGCAGCAGCCGTGGGCACTCCTGCCCAGAGCGATCACCCCAGAGCTGGCCTGCACCTTGCCCACCCCCAGATCTGGGGTGCCCCCCCACCCCAGTCAGGGCTGCAGGAGGTCTAGCAGAGCCCACTGAGCTGCACTGTTCTATTAAGGAGTTGAAATATGAAAGCAGAGACCGTGACACCCCATGTGGCCGGGGCCTCCCCCACCAGCAGCTCCGGCCACGGTGTCCACGCCGACAGGGGCGGGGCTTAACGGGCACGGTGTCCACGCCGACAGGGGCAGGGCTGGACAGAACTGCTCTGGGCTTGCCAGCTAACCCCAAGCCTAACCTACTCGGAGCTGACAGGGCTCAGGAGCCCAGGACAGAGCTCCCTGCGCTGAGAGGAGTGCGAGCGGCGAGCAGGATGGGGACACGGGACAAGGCCACCAGGGGGACAGCTGTCCTGCGACCGACATCCAGGCGGAGCCCCCCCGTCCACGGAGAAGGTCCAGCGTGGGACACGCCGGCCACGGCCTCGTGGGGAGGGACCGCTCCCTGCCCTGTGCCCGACGGCGGCCCCATGGGGAAGCCAGGAGAGGCCCGAGGGACACGCCCCGCGCTGGGAGGTCGGGGGGCTGGACTCACCAAGAGGGAGCGCCTCGCAGGGACCGGGCACCCACCTGCTTCTCGTTCTCGTCCTCCAGCCGCAGGCGGTCCTCGATGCAGGTGCGCGCCTGCAGGAAGGCCCGGCGCTGGGCCCGCTCCGCCAGGACCCGCACGCACACGCCGTACATGTTCACGCCCAGGAAGAGCAGCGCGTTGGCGGCGAGCTGGAGGGGAGAGGACAGAGCATGGGCGAGGGGGGAGACTCTGCTTGGCGGGCATGCCCCGTCCCCTCCAGGCAGCTCGGGAGGGGTCCCCGCGGGTCTCGGGGAGCCGTTCCCAACCCTTCCTGTCACTGCAGAAACGGACGGCTCCTGTGTCCGAGGAACCCGGGCTTTTCCGGAAGGTTCCATGGCCGCTGCTCCTGGACTGACTGCCCACACAGAGTGGCCCTTCGCTCGCGATTACGGGACAAAACCAGCACCATCATGCGGCCCGCAGGCCTCGGTCACAGGCGCCTGCCGGGCAACAGGCGTGGATGGCGGGGCACCTGACAGGTGACCGAGGACAGGGGAGAGGAGGCAGGTGCCCCTGGGCAGGCAGGGATGGAGGTGGGTAGGTGCAGGCGTGGCAGCCTGCAGCCTCCGGGGACTGGGGCAGCCTCAGGCTCAGGGCCGCCCCCCCCCCCCCCCCAGCATGGACAGGCAGGCAGACCTGCGGCAGCAAGCAGTGACTTCCGCCCGCGTTAGCGGCAGACGGCGGGACGCGAATCCGTAAGCCCCAGCGCTGAAGTGACATCCCCAGAGACAGAAGTAAGTGCGTGTGACCCATACGGACAAGCCCCTTTGAAACGGAGCGGAGCCCACCCGGTGGTTCCGTGGTTGAGCATCGACCCGGGGCGAAACAGGAGGTCACAGTTCAACGTCCGGTCAAGACACAGGCCCGGGTTGTGGGCTCGCTCCCCAGGAGGGGGCGTGCAGGAGGCAGCCGACTCATGATTCTCATCATTGGCATTCCTCTCTCTCTCCCCCTCTCCCTTCCTCTCTGAAATCAATAAAAACATATTTTTAAATAAATAAATAACCCCTGACCGGTGTGGCTCGGCAGACAGAGCGCCGGCCTGCAGACTGGAGGGTCCCAGGTTCAATTCCGGTCAAGGGCATGTGCCTTGGCTGAGGGCACATCCCCAGTGGGGGGTGTGCAGGAGGCAGCTGATGATGTTTCTCTCTCATCGATGTTTCTGACTCTCTACCCCTCTCCCTTCCTCTCTGTAAAAAAAAAAAAAAAAAAGTTTTAAAAAATAAAAATTTAGAAATAAATAAAGTGGAGCTGGAACTGCCGATCCAGAGGGACGGCCTTGCTCCTGATCCCTCCACGTGGGTGTCTAACCGGCCCAGCCTCTGCTCGGGGCTCCGGGGACAGGTTCTCCAGGAGCCGAGTGGGTGCAGGGACCACAGACAGAGACGTGATGACTGCGGACTGAGAACCAGAAACACTGTTTATCCTCAGCGTCACTGCTGCGTTATCCGCACCCACAGCCACCCCGGCCCCGCAAACCCCCATCGCCCGCCCCATCGGAGCGCTGGGCGTCCCCGCTCTTCGTGGTCGGCAATGGCTGCCGCCGCCTCGCCCTCGGGAAGGCCTGTTATCTTGGGGTTCAGTCATCAACACGCTGGACGGAGCCAATTCAAGCCTCACACACTCGTGCCAGTGGGTGCACACCTCAGACAGACAGGAGGGGACACACGCCCCCTGGAGGCCACCACCTGCCAGCAGAGGGAGGAGCAGTCCCGGCTCTGGGCACACAGTGTGGCTGGCGATCCTCAAAGCACTTGGACCCGATCCCTTCAGGCGGCCCTGTCCTCCTCCTTGTGACCTTGGCCACCCGGCCCTCTTCCCCGGGGGGTGCTGTCTCTGAGCCGGAGCCGGGGTGCGAGAGTGCCTCTGTGGTGCCTGGGCCTGTGCCTCCTGCGGGGTCGGGGGCTGGGCCTGGGCCAGGTCCGGGTGACCGGCAGCTCTGACCAGTGAGGCCGTGTGCTGGTTTGGGCGGTGCCCGTGCCAGTCGGCTTGCGCAGGCTCTGGTGGCAGCGGGCGGCCAGCAGTCACCTCGAAACGGCCCTGAGCTGGGAGCGTGCCCACAGGCACAGGGAGGCCCGTTCCCATGGAGCAGCCTTCCCCGGGACACTCACCCTGGCTCCAGCCGCCATGCCATGTCTGGAACACGCAGAACATGGGGCACACGGGACAGCCACCCCCTGGGAGAAGCAGCACCCGCCCACGAGGCCGGCACCACCCAGCTCCCGTCTCCAAGGGCCCCTGCCATGAGCGTTCAGCGTCATCTCCTCAGGATGGCGCACCGTCGGGGGGATGGCACCAGCCCAGGGGTTCAGGGGCCAAGGTCTGTGCATGGGCCGGACAGACATGGCTTTCCAGAGAGCGAGGCCTCAGCGGGCCAGGAGCACGGAGGAGGAAGGGCAGGCACCCACGGGGGTCAGGTGGGATGGAGGGGGTCAGGAGGTACGGAGAGGGTCAGGGGGGATGGAGGGGGAAGGGCAGGTACCCGGGGATGAGGGGGGGACGAAGGGGGTCAGGGGGGACAGAGGGGGTTGGGGGACGGAGGGGGTCGGGGGGACGGAGGGGGTCAAGGTGGACGGAGGGGAAAGGCAGGCGCCCGCAGGGGTCAGGGGGGTCAGGGGGTGACGGAGGGGCTGAGGGACAGACCAGGCGGGGCATGAAGCCTGGGGAGGAGGTCAAGACGAATGACTAGTGAACAGGGGACAGGTCACCGGGAGCCCTACCCAGTCACACTCCACACCCACCTCCTTACACCTCCCTCCACTCCAGCCACAATGATCCCCAGGTAAACTGAGGCCACCTGCACCTGGCTGCCTGTTCACCTGGAAACGGAGCCCAGGACCTGCCCCAGGGTCAGCCTCTGGGGGCAAGTCCTCTAACAACGGTGCCCACTTTAACCTGAACCCCCATGTGACCCGAACATCTCCATGTGACCTGAACCCCCATGAGACCTGAACCCCCATGTGACCTGAACCCTTCATGTGACCTAAACATCCCCATGTGATCTAAACCCCCATGTGACCTGAACCCCCATGTGACCTGAACATCCCCATGTTTCACTTCTATCAGACCCGGCAGTCTTCTCTGTGACCTTGGACACAGCTAGTCCCTCTACACCCAGTACTGTCTCTGAGCCGAACTCTCTGCCTGAGAACCAGGGAGGTGGGGGGTCTCCCCTGGCCCTGGTGCCCGTATCACACCCCGGTGGCTCCTTGCACCTCACCAACCTGCCCACAGGCAGACACAGCCTACACACCTGTCTCCCAGCCTCCTCCCCAGGTAGGTGCTCGCTCTCTCTCTCTCACACACACACACACAAACACACACACAGACACACACACACACACACACGTGTTCAGGGGCCCAATACACCCCCCCCCCAGCCCCTAGCAGCCCTGGCCTTTTCCCTCCTCTCTGCCTTCACCCCTACTTCTCCTTCTCTCCCCCTGCCCCCTCCAGGTGGCCATCCTCCTGCTCTCCCAGCCGCCCCCTTTCTGGTCCCTGGGTCCTGGGGTTCCTGTGACCAGTGTGCCCAGGGCATCCTGGGGGCGCCTGTCACGCCCACAGCTGACTGACTCCCATCCCCCACGAGTTGTTTGGCCCATCCACCTGCCCCTCACCCCTTCCCTCCCCTCCTCCATCTGCTGCCTGCTCTCCCTTTCCTCCTTCCCCCTCCGGTTCCCACACCCTCTGCCAAAAGCAGCCAGAGCAGGAAGGGCTGCCCCACGGATAAGTGGAGAAGCTGCTGTCACCCCCATCCCACCCACCTGTCACCCCCATCCCGCCCACCTGTCACCCCCATCCCGCCCACCTGTCACCTCCATCCCGCCCACTGCCCAGCAGACAGACCACACGGCCAAGTAGGGGGCTGAGTAAGGCTGGAGCCCTAGCGACCCGAAGGGCCCAGAGGCGGGCAGAGGCGGGACGCGAAGGGGGGACCCTGCGCTGTGCGACCTTGGCAAGCCCAGCCCTCAGGCCCGAGAGGGTCCACCCGGCGCCAGAGTCCTTCTCCCTCCCCGCCTTCCCCCCCCACCCCCGCCTCTGGCTGGGAGGGGACTCTGCGCCCCTAGGTGCGCGCACAGCCGGGGAGGAACCTGCCGCCCAGACCCCGCTCCGCACCCACTTCTCCTGCGGGGATGGGCGCCGGCAGAGCGCGGACCGATTCCACCCGCGGGGCCGCCCACCGCCGCTGACCTTGGGGCGATCCTTGTTTCCCGCACCGTTTCCCGCCTCCACGCTCCACGCCCCCCCCCAGCCCCCGGCTCCCCGAGTGACCTTGACCGCCCCCCACCGGGGCCTCGGGGTCCCCCCCTGCCCAAGGAGACACCCGGCCCTCCCGCTCCCGCTCCCAGCAGGCGGGTCCCAGCCCCGCGGGGAGGACCGGGCTCGGCGCTCACCGTTCTCCAGAGGCGCGGGCGCCGGGCGGGCCCCAGAGCGGCCGTGGCCAGCAGGTGCGAGGCAGCCACCGCCAGCCCGAAGCCCAGGGCCAGCGGGCCGCCCACGGGCAGCAGCGCGTAGGCCACGAAGGTGACCAGGAGCAGCGGCCACACGCCCCGGTCGGCGGGGGTCCCGGCGGCGGGGACCCCGGGGAAGGGGCCGCAGAGCAGCGCGAAGGTGAGGCTCAGCAGCAGCGCCAGGCGCCCGACCTGCTGCAGCCGCCGCGCGGGCAGCGCGCGCACCTGGGTGGCCAGGAGCAGCGCCAGGAAGAGCGCGCAGTGCACGGGGTGCGAGCCGCCCGCCAGGCCCCGCGCCGGCCCCCCACGCCCAGCAGCTCGCCCACCGCCAGGGCGCCCGCCAGCCCGCTCAGCACCGCCAGCGCCCGCAGCGCCGCCGCCTGCTCCAGCCGCAGCGCGTAGCCGCGGAACAGCGCCTCCAGCTCGGGGCACGCGAACTCCCCGCCGCACGCTGCCCGCAGCCCGCGCCGGCCGCGGGGTCCGGCCGCCCGCTCGGCGCCCCCGGGCTGGTCCGTTCCGCCGCCTCCGCCGCCGCCTGGGCCGCGCGGCGCCCCCGCCATCTCAGCGCCATGCAGCGGGCGCGCCCCTCGCCGGCCGGGGCGCCGGGCGAGCGGGCGGACGGACGGGCCGAGGTGGGGCGCCGGCTGCCCCCGTGCGCGCGCCCGCCCCGAGCGCGTCCCCTCCTGCCGCCGCGCCTGCGCACTGGCGCCCCCGCCGGGTCCTCCCGAGACCGCGATGCGACAGCCGCGTCCCGAGCCGCCCCACGTACGCCCCCACCCGGCCCCCCGCGCCCGAGCCGCCCGACGGGCCGCGTGACCTCGGGCACCTGCTTTGAACCCCTCGGAACCTCAGTTTCCCCACCCGCGCGCTGTGCACGGAGCCATCTCTTGGGGCGCTGGAAACGCTGGAATCCTGCGCTCTTCCCGTGGGGGTGCCAGATGCGTGTTCCCCCCAATATGACCCGGCCCGTCCGGTCCCAGAAGCTCCAGGTGCTGTCCGCGCCCAAAGCCCAGGGGACCCAGAGGCGATGCCCAGGACCCACGGGAGGAAGGCGGCGGCGGCGAGGGGGCGGGGAGCCCCCACAGCTTGAGAGCGGGGTGGGGGTGTAGCTTGGAGAGGTACTGATGTCTCCAGGAGCCGGGTCAGGGCTGGGTGGTGAGCCCAGTGAGGGTCCCAGAGCAGGTGTGAGGCCGGAGGGGGGCAGGTTTGGGGGGGGGGAGAGACAGGAAAGTGAGGGGCGCTGCAGTGTGCTCAAGGGGAGCTGGAACCCCAGAAGCGGTGAGCTGTTTCTGCCCCCCAATGCGGGGCACCGTGTGGTCCTGCTTACACACACCCAGCTGCATCAGGTCCTCCTGGCCCTTTGTGGGTGTCTCTGTCCCCACAAACAAGAGGACCTCCGGGTAGGTGCTGCCCCCCCCCCGGGGTGCAGAGGGAGGGAACTCAGCGCAGGTCCTGCCTGTCCTCCTGGTAGAGGGACCAGGAACTGGGCCCCCCCCCATCCTGCCCCCTTCCAGATCCCGGGCCTCCTGGTGGGGGAGAGGAGGCAGGCACCAGCCTGCTTTAGGGGCGCCCAGGGACCCCTGTGGGCTGTGAGCCTGACGGGGGGGACTTTCAGGAGAGTCTGGTGTCCCGGCGCCGGGACTCGGTGAGCCACATGACGGAGACCAGGCGGGTGCGATTCATGGACAGAGCGGCAGTCTGCGGTCGGAAGGGTCCCAGGTTCGATTCCAGTCAAGGGCACATACCTCGGTGGCAGGCTTGATCCCCTGGCCCCGATTGGGGCGCGTGTGGGAGGCCACCAGTCAAAGTGTCTCGCCCTCCCCCTCCCCCTCTCTCTGAAGATGGATGGGGAATGTCCTCTGATGAGGATTTACCAACAACCAAAGTGGCCGCAGCTCAGCTCTGCCCGCTGTGGAGATGGCACCTCGGCCTCCACCCAGCCAGGCCTCCTGTCCACCCCTGGCTCCAGAAGTTCCCAGCAGTCAATGGGTGGGGTCCCCCAGGCCCTGCCCCCTTCCCCTACCCCCAATCCACCACTCCGCCAGGGCAGGAGGTCTCCATCCCCTCTTGGAACTGGGGCACCTGGAGGGGAGGGCGGGCCAGGGCTGGGTGGCAAAGGCGGCAAAGTGCCGCCTCCCCTGCCCGTCCCGCACGGCGGCACCGACTGTGGGGTTCCTTCTCCCGATTCGGGCGCCGTCCCGTGGACACTCCGGGGCGTGCTGTGTGTCCTCAAGCTGAGTGAGGTTCCACAGCTGGAACAGCCCAGCCCGTGTGACCTACGAACCAGGAGGTCATGGGTCGATTCCCAGTCAGGGCACAGGCCCGGCGTGCTGCTCCGTCCCCAGTGGGGGGCAGCCAGTCATCGGTCCTCTCATCATGGATGTTTCTCTCTTCCCCCCCTCTCTCTCCCTTCCTCTCTGAAAGCAACACCAATATAAAATAAAATAAAAACTGGACCAGTCCACAGCCCCCCCCCCTCAATGGCTGTGATGAAGTGACTGGGGGAAAGGGGCACCTGCTTCCCAAAGAGCCCCCATATCGGGTCCTTGTGCCCCAGGCCATGCGCTGTCCTCACGCAGCACCCGAGCCCTGGGGGGTGTCACCATCATCATCCTGTTGGCTCCAGGCCTTCCAGACGAGGTCGACCCCCTCCTTTGTGGGGGAGAAGCAGAGGCCTGGAGGGGAGGGGAGGGGGCTCGTGCTGTGTCACATGACCAGAGCCCAGGATGGGGCCCGGTGTTGGGGCTCCTGGTTGGCCGTCTGTCCCCATGGGCAGCGGGGGGGGGGGGGGGGGGGGGGGGGGGGCGGGGGGCGGGGGGGGGGAGGCCCACCCTGTGACACATCCCTCTCTGTCCCAGATTGGACGGAGAAGCCCCCAAAGGGGAGGTAACTCCAGGGGCAGGGCGTGCACACGCCATCGGCCGAACCGTCCCCCTAATTCACAGGCTGAGGCCCCCACCCCGGACCTCAGAGTGTGGCCTTGTTTTCCAAGGTGGTGGCCGAGGCAGGTGGGGGGGGGGGGGTCCCTGGAGCAGGTGGGTCCCCGTGCAGCCTGACCGTGTCCTCACGAAGGGACCTCTGGGGACAGGCCGGTCCCAGGAGGACCCCGTGAGGTCAGTGGAGCCCGGAGCGAGCGGCCGGCGGGGCACAGGCCTCCCGCAGCCGCCAGAGGGCGCGGCCCCGCCCACACCTGGTCTGGACCTCGGCCCCGACGGGGACGGAGGGTCTGCAGAGTGAGCCCCGTGTCCGGGCCCCTGGTGCTGTGCCGTCCTGGACACTGTGGTGTGACGGGCGGTGAGCACCGACCCACAGCCAAGGGCCGCACGGACCCCAAGGGCCGCCTGCTCTCAGCGCTGAGCAGACCACGGGGTCGTCACCCGTCCCATCGGGTCCTGCGGCTGCAGGCGGCCGTCCGTCACCTGCCCGGGACCACACGTGCACTTTCCTCCCCGCACCCCAAGTCCGTGGGACAGCCTCGGCCTGTGGGCCCTGCGAACCTTGGACGGAATTCCCATCATTGCCAACCTCGTGTGTGTCTTTATCCAGGTCCCATTCCCCCTCACCCTTCCCCCTTTCCCTTCCCCTCTCCTTCTTTTTCCTCCCCCTCCCCCTCCTCTTCTCCCTCCCCCTCCCCCTCCCCCTTCTCCCTTTCCCTCCCCCTCTCCTTCTTTTCCCTCCCCTCAACTTCCCCCTCCCCCTCCTTCTCCCTTTCCCTCCCCTCCCCCTCTCCTTCTTCTTTTCCCTCCCCTCCCCTTCCTTCTCCCCCTTCTCACTTTCCCTCCCCTTCCTTCATCTTTTCCCTCCCTCTCCTCCTCACCCTTCCCCCTTTCCCTTCCCCTCTCCTTCTTCTTTTTCCTCCCCCTCCCCTCCCCCTCCCCTTGTCCCTTTCCCTCCCCTCCCTCTTTCTCCCTCCCCCTCCTTCTCCCTTTCCCTCCCCCTCTCCTTCTTCTTTTTCCTCCCCCTCCCCCTCCCCTTCCCTTCTCTTCTCCCTCCCCCTCCCCCTCCCCCTTCTCCCTTTCCCTCTCCCTCTCCTTTTCCCTCCCCTCCCTTCCCCCTCCCCCTCCTTCTCCCTTTCCCTCCCCTCCCCCTCTCCTTCTTCTTTTTCCTCCACCTCCCCCTCCCCTCCCCCCTCTTCTCCCTCCCCCTCCCCCTCCCCCTCTCCCTTTCCCTCTTCTCCCTCCCCCCCTCCCCCTCCCCCTCTCCCTTTCCCTCCTCTCCCTCCTTCTCCCTCCCCCCTCCCCCCTCCTTCTTCTTTTCCCTCCCCTCCCCTTCCCCCTCCCCCTCTCCTTCTTTTCCCTCCCCTCCCCTTCCCCTCCCCCTTCTCCCTTTCCCTCCCCCTCCTTCTTCTTTTCCCTCCCCCTCCCCTTCTCCCTCCTCCTCCCCTTCCCCCTTTCCCTCCCCTTCTCCTTCTTTTCCCTCCCCTCCCCCCTCCCCTTCCCCCTCCCCTTCTCTTTCTTCTTTACCCTCCCCCTCCCCTTCCCCCACCCCCTCTCCTGTAACACCTGAGGGCCTGGGCCTTCTGACACCAAATGAATGTCCCTGATGGTGGCAGGTCCCGCGGGGCACATGGGTCGTGGCTGAGTGGAGACCTGAGTCTGCGCGCCCCTCCCAGCTGGGCGCCTCTGGGCAGGTGACTCAGCCTCTCTGTGCCTCGTCTCCCCAGATTGGCTCACAGGGCTCTGGCGGGAGGACGCCTCTGCCTCTAACGGGTGTGCACTCTGTGCACACGGGGGGGGGGGGGGGGGGCGGCAGCGTTGACGCCCATTGAGCTGCGGTGGGGGCCAGGTCTGTGGGACCCCTCGGGCCAGGAGGTCGCTCTGCGTGGCTCTGTGCCGGGCAGCTGGCCCGGCCCCTCCTCCTCCGCCCGGCCCCAGCCTCCGATGGGAGCTCCCCCCAGGTCCCTCACTCTGGCTGGGCCGTGGAGGTGGAAAGGGGGGGAGGTATCTACAGGGAACCGCATTTAGTCAAGGAAACTTGTCAACGTGTTTCTGGCCCCAGAATCACCCAGCCACAGTCTCTTAGCCACTAGCTCAGAGTCCTCGGAGGTCTCTGTGTCCTTGCGGGGGGAGAGGGGGGCACACGTGGCCTCAGAGGCCCAGGTGCCCATCGTGGGTGAGGGTCTAGAAGGCCCTGGAGGAGGCCATGTGGATGCTGTCGTGTGGGGCGGGGGGGGGGGGGGCAGAGAGAAGGGGGAGGAGATGGGAGAGGGGCGATCTGCCATTGAGAGGCCTCGAGTGAGCAGGCAAAGCACAGACAGGCCTGGGGGCCCCTGCGGGGGTTCCCGGGCTCAGTGAGGCCAGGGCGGGGTTCTCTGTGAATCCCAGGGGATGTTCACAAAAGACATGCTTAGCACCCCCTTTCCCCGGCAGACAGACACCTCCCCAAAGCTGGCCACAGCCTCCCTCGTCTATGGTGACACGGGGCCCTAAGCTGGCCCATCACATGGATGTGTGCCGACCCGCCTGGGGGGCAGGCGACGGGGGCTCCCCTGCCCTCGCCAGGTGAGTGGAAACCAGAGGCACGGGAGCCCCGCTGACAGCTGCCGAGAGCAGCAGCTGGGCTGAGGACTGTGCTAAAAATAGAGCGGCTGAGCGCGGTGGCAGAGCGTTTGACCCAATTAGAGATTACCAGGTTCAGGAATTACTGGATAGGATCTCATTAAACTGGTTAAATATAGGCGCCGGCCGGGCCTGCAGGGCTAGAAGGAAACCCAGTCCTGGCCACAGGCTGCACACCTGCCGGGGAGGGTACGCGGAGGGGCCCGCCTAGGACTCGGGCAGGTGCAGAGGGGCAGGTGCAGGGTAGGCAGGTGGGATGAGCAGGTGTGGGTGGGCAGGTGGGGCAGGCAGGTGTGGCGGGCAGGTGTGGGTGGGCAGGTGGGGCGGGCAGGTGGGTGGGCAGCTGGGACGGGCAGGTGCAGGGCAGGCAGGTGGGATGGGCAGGTGCAGGGCGGGCAGATGTGGGTGGGCAGGTGCGGGAAGGGTCCCGTGGTCCAGTCCCCTCCAGTGCAGAGCCACGCTGACAGCAGCAGCTCGGCGGCGGCGGGTGGCCTACGGCCTGCAGACTGTGAGGCAGGGGCACCCGCCCACCCCTCCCTGGGTCGCAGGCACCGCCTCCCCGCAGGAGCCTAGCCAGCAGCCCCCACCCGCCTCCCTCTCCCCCACGTCCATCTGTCCCCACGCAGGGGATCCGCCTGAAATAGCTCCCCGTGGCACGTGCTCAGCCCACGGCGGCGGCTCCTGCTAGGACCCTCGCACCCGCCCACCCAGCACACGCGCCCCAACCCAGAGGGGGTCCCAGTGTTCCTGCTCTGAAGGCAGCCGCTCCCCCTGCCTCCCAGCTCCCCCCTTTCCCAGCCACAGCCCCAGGGATCCCCAGGAGGAGCCCCGTCTGGCCAGGTGTGCCAGATCTGCTAGGCCTGCTGGCCGGTGCCACACTGCTTCAATACCGACCCCTCCGCCCCAGCAGCTGAGCCTCCGCCTGTTTTATCTGACGGCCTCAGGTACCGCTCTGTCTGCAGAAAGCACTCAGCAGAAGCCCTGTTCTTGGTCTGCCCTGAGGCGCTGGCGAGTTCAAGTGCCCGTCTGCCTCCTGGTGCCATTACCTCGCACCCTAACAGGCAGCAGACACAGGCCTGTGGGTGTGGAGACAGCTCCTGAGCCTTGAGCCGGCTGGGGCCCAAGTTCAAGGGGAGGTGGCAGGAAGGGAGGGGGCTGGGGCCCAGGTTCAGGGGGAGGCGGCAGGAAGGGAGTGGGCTTTGCTCCGTGCCCAGCCCTAAGCCAGGGGCTCACTATCCAGATTCGCTCCAATCCTAGGAGAGGTGTTTCTCTGCTCCCTCCCCTCTCCCCTTCCTTCACATTTACTGGGCATCTCTCTGTGCCAGGGGCTGGGGCACAAAGGCAGAGTTAGCACCCCAATACCTCGCCACCCCCTGAGAGCAGGTGCAGGGGGAGCCCCAGAGGACTCAGAGCCGAGCTGGGCCCTGAAGGGTGAGGAAGGGCATTCGAGGTGGAGGGAACTGCATGTGGGAAGGCGGGGAGGCAGGAAACAGCCGCCTGGTCGGGGAGCTGTGTGAGGGCGATGGAGCCCAGTCCAGGAGCTCTGCTGGGTGAGGCTGGGGTCCCAGAACCCACTACCCAGACCCTCTTTCTCCTGGACCTGCCTTGCTCCCGGCTGCCTGGCCAGAAGAGGCCCTGACTATCTGCCCAAAAAGAGCCTGTGAAGCTGGAGAGAGGGATGAGGAAGGAGGGCCCACTGCTGTGTATTTTGGGATGGCTTCTCAGGAATCTCCTCCTCCTCCCCTTCCTCCTTCTCCTCTTCCTCCTCCTCCTCCCCTTCCCCTTCCTCCCCTTCCCCCTTCTCCTCCCCTTCTTCTTCCTCCCCTTCTTCTTCCTCCCCTTCCCCTCTTCCTCCCCTTCCTCCTTCTCCTCCTCCTTCTCCTCTCTTTCTCCTCCTCTTCTGACACCATGGCAACCAGGCAGCTGGGGGAGTGGAGGGGGAGGTGGGCTGGAGGAGGGCCCTCTGCTCCCCTCTCTGAGCCTCAGTTTTGGGGTCTAGAAAATGGGCACCACAACCCAGTTGCTGGCTCCTGTCAACCCGGGAGCTGCAGAAAGAGGAGGCCCAGGCTGGACTCAGGAGGGGGAAGGCGAGGGCTAGGGGCTGGGGGGCCTGCACCAGCCTACAGCTGGGGGCTAGGCCAGGCGGGGAGTCCCTGAGCCACGTGGCCTGTGCTTCCCACCCAGCAGCCCACCTAGGCGCCCACTGCACTGTCACCGCCCAGGAGCCCGGGGAGCGGGAAGCAAGGCCGAAGCACAGACACCGGGACGAAGCCCCCTGGAAGCCCAGCAGGAAGAGGTCTAGGGGTCCCCCTGTGGGGCACAGGGCTCAGCTGCTCCCAGACCCGTGAAAGCCCAGAGGGAGGGGCAGGGAAGGGTCTGTGTCCTGGGGCTGCTGCTCCCATGACTGTAGACTGGCCTCCACCAGGAACACGTGCTCCTCCTTCTGGGCCAGAACCGGAAATCAGGGTGTCAGGTAGGTCCCCCCTCCGAGGGCTCCAGGGGGAGGGGCCTTCCTGCCTTTCAGCTTCTGGGGCTCCTGGCTGCCTCCCACGTGGCCCCGCCCCCTATTCACGTTCACACTTCCTGTGGGTCACATGGCCCTGCCCCATTCACATTCACACTTCTTGTGTCCGTCCCTGGGTGCACATCAGGCCAATCACATGGCCCCGCCCCCTGTTCACTGTCCACTTCCTGTGTTATGTGCCCCGCCCTCTTGTCGTTGGCCACGCCCCCTTTCTGGCACAGCCACACATGGGACAGAAATGGAAACGGCCCCTTAGCGCAAAGCGGCTATGAAACCAGGGCCTGGAGGGGCTGGTCAGGACCAGAAAGGAGGCCCCTCAGCACAGAAGGGGTGGGACGAAGGTGGGGGTGAGAATGGGGCTACAGAGGGGCATGGGGGGGATGGAGGCCCTGGGGAGGCACCAGGCTGCTGGCATGCGGGCTGCCTCTGAGCTGGGGGGCGGGAGGGTTGGAGAGAGAGACGGAGGGACCCAGCCAAGCACGCAGCCATCTGGAGGCAGCTATTCCGGGCCCCCGCTGCAGACAGAGGGGGGTCCCCAGAGCCAGAGAAGGGGGTGCAGGCCCCACGGGGAGGTGACCAGCTTCATTCGCCTCCCAGGGTCCTGGTGCCACCCCGAGCCCAGCAGCCTGAGCCCTGCGTCCCTGCCGAGAGCAAGCGGCCGCCCTGCAGCCCGGGAGGGGCCCCTTCCACCTTGGAGACCTGTTCTCTGTAGACAGAACTGCCATTCGGCTGGTGTCTGCGGCCTATAGGGCTCCTGTGTGCCCTCAGGGCTCCGGTGTACCCTCCCCACAGCCCCTTGCCAGGCACGTCCACCCGCTCTGTCCCCCACCCAGGCTGTCCCCCAACCCACACTGTCCCCCACCTACACTGTCTCCCCACCCATCCTGTCTCCCACCCGTGCTGTCCCCCCTGAACTGTCCGCCACCCATATTGTCCACCCTCCCCACCCCGGCTTTGATTACTGTCAAGGCACATGCCTGGGTTTCGGGCTCGATCCCCAGGAGAAGGCGTACAGGAGGCAGCTAATCAGTGATTCTCTCATCATTGACATTTCCCTCTCTCTGCCTCTGAATCAATAAAAATATTCAGTTTTGTAAGGAAGTGGGTTCTCTGTCATCGTCCTGTCCTCGGTGTGCGCTGGCTTCGCACCAACACAAACTCAGAAGCACTGCTCTGAGGCCAGGCCCGTCCCCGTGCCCAGACCGGGCGCACAGTCCCCGAGCCCAGACCGGGCGGCGGGAGGCGGAGGCAGACGGCCTCCCACGCTGTGTTATGTTTATTAACGTTCAGCCCAGACCATGTGGACGGTGGTACTACACGCTGGTTCTCTAAACATTCTGTTTCCTTCTTTGCAACGGTGGTTTTCGCAGACAGGAGCTATTCTGGACCTTTGGAGTGTGAAATTAAATGTGCTGGTTAATTAATTGGAGGAATGTGGCAACTTCGTTCTGCTGAGAGGTTGTGGCAAAGTCACACTACGTGGTATCGAAGCCACAGGGTAAATAAACATATCACTTTGTAGCAGCCAGCAAGCCCAGCTGTTTGACACAATGTCGCTGGGAATTGGCTCACGGCTTTCCTGCAGCCCCCTCTTCCCCCCCCCCCGCCCCCCCACACACACACCTGCCGGACCATTCGTCACTATCAGGGATGCCAGGTCCCAGGGCCTCAACCCAGCGACGCGGGAAGAGCCTGCTCAGAGAGCCGTCCTCTGCCTGAGAGGCACCCAGCTTCGGCCTTTCCTCCAACTTCATGATAAACCTCCCGGTTACAGATGATAACGCAAAACACCCTGAAACTAGGACGTTTCAAATGGTTGCCTTCCCAAAATAATCCTCGCCCCTCACCCCTGGCCGTGTGGCTCAGTGGTTCAGCTTTGACCATGAACCAGGAGGCTCGATCACCGGCAGGACGTGCAGGAGGCATCCGATCGGTGACTCGCTGTCATCCCTGGTGTGTCTCTCTCCCTCTTCCTTCCTCTCTGACATCAATTTATTTTTTTAAATACATTTAATTGATTTTTTACAGAGAGAAAAGGAGAGGGATAAAGAGTTAGGAAAACATGGATGAGAGAGAAACATGGATCAGCTGCCTCCTGCACACCCCACACTGGGGATGTGCCCGAAACCCAGGTACATGGCCTTGACCGGGTTTGAACCTGGGACCTTTCAGTCCGCAGGCAGACGCTCAGTTTCGGCTGACATCGATTTCTTTAAGAAAGATCATCCAGCCGAAACCGGTTTGGCTCAGTGGATAGAGCATCGGACTGTGGACTGAAAGGTCCCGGGTTCGATTCCGGTCAAGGGCATGTACCTTGGCTGCGGGCATATCCCCAGTAGGGGGCGTGCAAGAGGCAGCTGATGGATGTTTCTCTCTCATTGATGTTTCTGACTTTCTATCCCTCTCCCGCTCTGTGAAAAATCAATAAAATATATTTAAAAGAAAAAAAGAAAGATCATCCACCGTCCGTGTGGCCTCCCCTGACACCCAGAACATCACCAAGGATCACAGCGAGATGGTGCCTTTCACCGGTGGAGTCGGCCGGGATGAAACACGCGGCCAGCCTCGGCTCCCGCAGTGGGCAAGGAGGCTGACATGCTCTCCCGGGGAGGCGGATACAATATTTATGAGAGCAACATGGCATCAGAGTCGTGCAGAGCGCATCAAAGCCTCTGGCCGGCTCCTGGCACAGGCGACTCGGGCTCCGCACAGGGCACAGGGGGCTGCCATCGCAGGGCTGCTTGGGACCAGTGAAATGCCAACACTTACCCAACAGGAGCGTAAAAATGCCTCAACGGTCAGGGAAGCACCCGTCCTCTGGAGCGCTGGCAGCCTTTTGCTTTATCCTCAGGGCTGAGCAGGGCGGTCGGGGTGGGCGGGGCTCGTGGGACCCTCCTGCCCAGGCCGAGGCCTCCCCACTCTTACTTCCCGTGGCAGAGCTTTGGTTCACATTCGGGTCTTTTCGCCTGTTTCCCCTCCGCGTGTTTTGCGCCATTATGAACGTCAAAGACACGTTTTTTAAAAATATATATTTTATTGATTTTTTACAGAGAGGAAGCGGGAGGGATAGAAAGTCAGAAACATCGATGGGAGAGAAACATCCATCAGCTGCCTCCTGCACGCCCCCTACTGGGGATGTGCCTGCAGCCAAGGTACATGCCCTTTAACTGGAATCGAACCCGGGACCCTCCAGTCCGCAGGCTGGCGCTCTACCCACGGAGCCACACCAGTCAGGGCTAAAGACACATTTTCAATCAAGTGCGCAGCAGGTAATTCCCGTTAGGAAACCCCTGAGCCCCGTCGCAGACCTGAAAAGGAGACTCCCTTCCCGAAGACCGGCCGGCTCTGCTACCGAACGCAGACCCGCCCCCCCCCCCCCAACGCTGTGTTCCTCCTCGGGGAGCTGGGAGCCCAGAAAAGCTGTGACTGGCAGCACGTGTCCATCCTGCTGCCCCAGGCAGAGAAATCGAACCCCGGGTGCGTCCACGCGGGTCAGAGTTGTCACTGTGGCTCACTGCGGGCGCCGGAAAGCCCTTAATTCCTTCCTTGTTCACCTCCCCACCCCCACCCCCCAATGCTCCATGTTCGAGGTGCCAGTGGAGGCAACTCCATGGACGGGCAAGACCCACGGGGCTGACTCCGCCTGACGGGCACTGAGGTGTGTGAGTGTCAGCAAGCACTGGGCCCGGGCCCTGTGCAGACACCCCCTGAGAGCCCCTCCCCTCCCCGCAGCGTAGCTGGGACCATTTCCAGCCCCTCGGACCCGGCACATGGCCCCATGGATGGAGCCCCGGCTGAACGCTGCCCTGGGGACTGGAAGCTGGGAAACAGGGTTCAGAGGAGCCCCCCACCCTCGGGGCAGGTGGAGGCTGAGAGAAGGGGGACTCTGGGACTGAGGCTGCCCACCCACGGGCCTGCCCTTGGTGAGGCCACCACACAGCCCCTGAGTCATTCTCCCACGTCCTCCCACCACCCAGTCACCCTCAGACACGTTCCCGTGACCTCAGACCAGCCTCCCTGAGGCCATCGCCCCACAAGTGTGAACCTCGGAGGAAAGGAGATCCTCGAACCCGTCACCAGGACCTGACCAAGCCCATTACCCCAAACTGCTGGTGAAGGAGAGGCTGTCTGAGTGGCTGTAGAGCTGAGACTCCTGAAGGTGGGGGGGGGGCACGAGGGAGAGGGGTCGCATGCGGGGTGCAGCCTCGAAGAAACACGGGTACCGCCTGGAGGAGAGGCAGGCCACACGCCTCTAAGTTATATTTATATTGATGTCAGAGAGGAAGGGAGAGGGAGGGAGAGATACTTCAATGATGAGAGAGAACCATGGACCGGCTGCTTCCTGCACCCCTCCCCCCTCTCCAGGGGATCCACCTGGGCATGTGCCCTGACGACGGAACCTGTTCCTTCCTGGGGTGCAGCTCTGTCCCCAGTCCCCCCAAGCCTCCTCCCCTTGTGCTCACATTCTCTGGGTCAGATCCCAGTGCTGGTGACCAAGGGCCTCCCCTCCCGACTCCTACCGTGATGTGTGTCTGGCCATTTTTCTTACTTACAAATGGTTTTAAATGAATGTTTTCTTGCCATCACAGTGGCCTCTCTTTAAGGGAAGCTGTGAGCCCCGGGTTCCCCCCCCCACCAGCAGCACCTGAGAGGCCCAGACCAGCCAAGACCGCAGGAGGCAGAGGCGGGGCGACAGGCAGGTCCGCGAGCCTGTGGCGCCCCCTGCCGGCCGCCATTATATCTCCATCCCCTGGGATGGGCATGGGAAGTGGGGCGACAGGTCTGTCTCCAATGGGGCACAGAGGGATCCTCCCAGCTCCCTGGAGGGGCCCTCGGCTGTTTCCCAGTCGCCCCAGCCCCAGGACTCCACTCGAAACATCCCATTATTATTATTATTATAACAATTACAAAACACACATTACTTAAAAGGCACCCTCTGAATCTGTTCACTGTATAGTTCAGTGTATTCAGCACTTCATGTTAGCACCACCATCCCCAGAACTTTCCATCTTCCCAATGCACATCTGTCCTCATTGGGGTGCCATCCCAGCACACACACCACCCCCTTGGGCTCCCACACACTTGTTCACACACACACATACCTACACACACATCTGCGCACACACACACAGACACCTACACACACAGGCACCCACACACCTGCACTCACACTTGCACACACACACACACCTGCACACACCCCTGCACACACACCTACACACACATACCTGCACACACACACCCACACACATAGGCGCACCCACCCTCCACGTCTCCTGGTCTCAGGATGGAGTCAGGTCCAAGGTCTCCACGCTCTCCCGAGTCCCATGCAGAACACGTTTCTGTTCAACCGGCCCAGGAAGAGGGAGAGACTTCTGAGCGTGGTTCACCCACAGCCCAGGGCGGAACGGACTAGCCCGGCCTTGGGCTGCGCCCACGGCATCGCAGGCAGAGGGCACCCGGCAGCCCAAGGTTTCCCCAGTGAAGGGTCAGAGGCAGGAGGGACAGGACCTGGAGGAAGGACGCTGACCTTGGTTTCCAAACAGGGTGGGGTTCTATGGGCGGGGTCAGCCCCTCAGTCTCCGGTTAGAGCCGGATTTCCCGGTGCATCAGGAGCAGGTTCCCGTGGCTGGGCTGAGGGCAGCGACGGGCTCCAGGATTGGGGTCTCTAGCTCCCACAGCCTGTGGGCCCAGCCGCTGTGTGTGGGGATGAACATGGGGAGGGCAGACCACAGAGTGGATGAACAGGTCCTTGTTTTTGGACTTTTCATCAGAAACATGAGATGCTAGAGGCTCAGGGAAGAAGCCTTCAAACCAGGAAGTGATTTCTAAACACGAGCAGCTGCAGAAGGAAGGCTCTCACACAGCAAATGGCCTCCTTGTTCCTCCTTTCTCATGGGCTGCTGGAAGCCATGCTCCACCCAGACCCTGGCAGAGCAGGAGAGAGAAATGCAACAGGGGAGGTGACAGGCAGCAGCCCCAGGGAGGGCGGAGGTTGAGGGCTCAGGCTCCAGAAGATGGACGACAGGGGCCACGTGCTGACCTGACAGCTCAGGGGAGGCCTGCATGGCCGTCTTGCAAACTCAGAGACCTAAGGTCACCCACAAAGAATGGTCTGAAATTAAACTTTCACTAAAAGCATGATGGTGGGTACCCACCTCCTAGACCGGTATCTTCCTTGACAAGGTCAACCTGGACCTTCGCTGAGCCTGTCTTTTTGCATCTGTGATAACACACCCTTGAAAAGTCTGGGTAACTTGTGACTTCCCTTTCTCTGGAGCCCCTTGGCACAGCCTAATGTGCTGGGTGCCAGGACAGAGACCGCAGATTCCTTCATTATCATGTTAATTGTTCTTGCACCCACCTAAGCATGTGTCCATATTTTACTTTTTATCCAATCCCAGGAGTTTCCCCGACTTTGCTTCCTCCCACCTCCTTAATCCATCACCAATGCATTTCACGTCACCCATCTATGTCCCTCCTTTGACTGCAATGTGTAATAAATACGGATGTAACCCGCCATTCTCCAGAACAATTATCTCAGTTCATTGAGGTTCTGCTTCCCGGCACATGTTGACAGTTTGGCTCAAATAAACTCACAAGATTTAGACAAGCGGTGAGGGGTGCGGGTGGATCTCAAACAAAACAAGACAACTATTCCCTCCAGAGAGACAAAACCGCGTGCGGGGCGGGAGATCGATCAGCAGTCCTTACACGGCCCGCATGCCTTCTGCGTGGCTCACCCCGCACATTATTTTATAATTAAACCTCAATCCTTAAGAGTCGGAAATGGCACATAAACCCCAGAGTACTTTCTTTTCGTTTTTTAAATGCGAGACGCAGGCAAGTTGTGCCCACGTTCCGGCAGGACTGGCCTCGGCTGGGCTGCAACGGAGTGGCGGGGTCTGCACGTGGGTCCACGGCCGGCACCCGCGCAAGGCCACCCCACGCTGCGGGGGCTCAGAGGCCGGCGGGGCTGGGCCTGGGGACCGCTCAGGGCGCACCAGCCATCCAGCCTTCCATCCAGGTTCTCGTTCTCCTCCCGCCCAGTCTCTTCTATGGCCATCTCCCACCTGGTGCTCCGCTTCACAGCGCGGAACTGTTGCCCGCAACAAAGATGGCAAACGGCAGCGACTTCCGGCCCTGTGCCCTCAACAAAGATGGCACCATACCGAAAATAGTCCTCCGCAGTGACTTCCGGTCGGGAGACCTCAACAAAGATGGCACACGACCGGAAATGGATCTCCGCAGAGACTTCCGGTCTGGAAACGTCCGGGGAGCCTCGCTTCCGGCGGCGCTCCTTTCGGGACGCAGGGAGGTCAGCGGCGGTAACGGCCGGAGGTCTCCGGGTGGAGGGGAAGGGGCCGCAGCGCGTGGGCTCGGAGGGCCGGAGGCAGGGCGGGAGGGGAGACGGGACGAGTGCGCGGGGCTGGAGGGCAGGGCCTCCGTAGGAGGGGGCAGCCCGGACCAATCCTGGCTCGCAACCGGCGCCGCGTGGCTGCCCGCGAGCCCCGCCGTGGCCGGGGGGGTCTCCTCGAGCTGCTCTGGGGGCCCCCTCCGGGCTGGTGCTGGCCCCTGCGGGGCTTCCGGGCCTCCGTTTACTCCCCAGCTCGTGGGGTCGTCTTGCTGGGGAAGGTCCGTGCCTCCCCGCGGCCATCGACCTTGGGCCAGGATCCCTTCTCGCTGGACCTCTCTCAAGTCAGGCCGAGTTTTTTTTTTGGGGGGGGGGGCGGGTTAAAATGTTTTTATTGATTTTAGAGAGGGAGAGTCATCCATGATGAGAAAGAATGGTGGACCGGCTGCTTCCTGCACTCCCCCCACTGGGGATGGAGCCACAACCCGGCCGGGCCTGTGCCCTGACTGGGAATTGAACCCTGACCTTCCGGTTCATAGGTCGACGCTCAAGCCAAGCTGGCGGGCAGACAGCCTTTTTGCAGCTGCAGGAACCCAGCCATGTAACAGTAAAATGTAGCGGCTGCGTCCAGCTTCCTGAAACTCAAAGATCAAACCCCCACTCTCTGCGCTTTGGCGGGAGGCCCGAGCTGAGGTTCACCCCCTCCCTGTCACCTGCCTCCCCCGGGTCAGTTAATGACCCCGGTAAGCAGGACTGGCAGAATCGTCAGAGCAACATAGCGGGATGTGTGACAACCTCTTGGAGGAGGAAGCTTTGGTCTGGGCTTGGGGAGACAGGGTGGTTTCCTGGTTCCTGTGGTGGGAGGTGAGGCCGGGAACCTAGGGCAAGGAGGGCCCGGGGCCTGTTCAGCATGAGGGTGTGTTGCTGGGAGGAAGGGGAGGTGAAGCTGAGAGAGGATTCTAAGCCCTTGAAGTGCTTGCTATGATTGGTTGAGGAGTTTAACGTTATTATTACTGATTTCCAAGAGGAAGGGGGAGGGACAGAGAGAAATGTCAATGATGAGAGAGCACCCCTGAGGATGCCTCCTGCATACCCTCTCCTGGAGATCATGCCTGTTGCCAGGGAATGTGCCCTGACAGGGAATCCAACAGCCAGCTCCCGGTTAAGAGGTCATGCTCGACCAGTGCTGATTTGGGGAAGCTCACTCTGTGTGAGTATTGAAATTACCCACAGAAGCTTTGGGATTGGATTCTGTGCCCAGGAATGCTCCGGAGAAAGTGGTTGAGCACACCTCACCCCGTCGTCTCTCTTTGTTCTTAATCCTGAACTCGCCTAACGTTTGGAAACAAGGCGCCCGGTCCGGCTTGCACACTCCCCGGGCGTGCGGTGTGAGGGCTCCCGTCAGTCTGAACTGATGGAGCACAGTCCCTGAAAACGCCCGCCCCGTCCGGGTGTTTGGTCACCCTGTGTGTGGCAGAAACGCACCTCTGAGACCTCTGCCTCAGAGCGCTGTCCGGTGCCTGGGAGCGGCCAGGAGGTGTGGGCGGGAGCATGGAGCGTGGGCCCGAGCTGCATTTCACTTGGCACATCCTGTTTGTGCGGCACGGAGGGCCTGCACCAAACCCTTCTCTCTCTCTCCCTTCAGGGCCTGGGGATGACTTGCTAGGAGCCGCCTCCCTGCCGCCCCGGCCATCATGGCCGCCCGCCTGGTGAAGCGATGTGCCTGCCTCCTGAGAGAGGCCGCCCACCTCACCCCTGTGGGGCCTCCGGCTGGCCGCCTGGGCCTGGCCAGGGTGGCCCACAAGACTCGGACTTTCTCAGCTACCTCGCCCAGCTCCCACATCCCCGCGTCCTTGCTGCAGCACCTGGAGAAGGAGCCGGTGATCACCCCCTACCCAGAGCGCCAGGAGGTGGACGAGCTCATCGAGAAGGCCGCCGGGCCGGAGGAGCTCCTGGGGCTGCTGGGGGGCGGCCACTGCCTGCGGCAGAACCAGGCGGCCCTCGCGATTATCAGGCTCTCGCGCCTGCTGTCCGAGAAGCCGGAGGACAGAGCCTTGCTCGTGCAGGACGCCCGCTTTCAGCAGCTTCTGCAGCTGGTCAACAGTCAGGTGGGTCCCGACTGTTGAGGTGGAAACAGCAGGGGCCCCGAGGCCACCGCAGACTTCACGCTCTCTCTTCTGACCCTACAGCGACCTGCTAGGTGGAGGGTGCCGTCCTCAGTAACCAGCACAGGATGCCAGCCTGCTCCTGCTTCCGCTCCTGCCTCTGGCTCCTCTCTGTCGGTCGGCATGCCACCCCCTCCCCAGGGTCTGGCTGATGGCTGGACTCTTAAAGCTGGAGGAGGTGCGGGCGGTTGATGGGGGAACCCTGACACTAGAGAAGGGTGTGGGTGTTGTTCAGCCAATCCGAATCTCAAAGGATGAGGGTGGAGATAGGGGGGAGTATAGCTCATAAGGATCACCGTGATTGGTTGGCTGGTGCGACTCAGTTGTTGGACAACTTGTCCTGCACCAGAGGTTGCCAGTTCTATCCCAAGCCCCATACAGGGCTTGAGTGGGAGGCAGCCAATCAAAGCCTCTCACATCAATGCTTCTATCTCTTTCTCCCTCCCTCTCCTCTCCTCTCCCCTCCTTTCCACTCTCTCTGAAAATCAATGGCAAAAACATTCTCAGGGGAGGATTTTTAAAAAGTAAAATGACCTTAACCAGTTAACTGCCACGATATTTTTAACTTAATTTAAAAAGTTCTGCCGCTTAAGTCTATAGATGCTTATGGCATACAAATGGTTAATTAGGGGCCCTCCTGTTTTAAGGCTGTAATTCTAGTTATTTATTGAACACTAGAGGCTCAGTGCACAATTCCGCGCACTGGTGGGGAGGTCCCTCAGCCCAGCCTGCACCCTTTCTCAGTCTGGGAACCCTTGGGGGATGTGCACCTGCTGGCTTAAGCCCACTCCCCAGGGGATTGGGCCTGAGCTGGCGGCAGTCAGACATCCCTCTGGCAGCCCGGGAGCCCTCGGGGAATGTCTGACCGCAGCTTAGGCCGACATCCTTAGCAAATGCTGGGGGAGGTTCCCACCACCGTCACTGCTTTTGCAGCCATCAGCCCACCTTGTGGCTGAGCGCAGCTCCCCCTGTGGGAGCGCACTGGCCACCAGGGGGGGCAACTCCTGCATTGAGCATCTGCCCCCTGGTGGTCAGTGCGCATCATAGCAACCCCTTGTTCCCTTGTCCCTGTTAGGGTCGATTTGCATGTTACCTTTTTATCACATAGAGTAGACACAATTGAAGCAAACTTGAGGAAACTAAACGTAACAGAGTTTAAGCTATAACAAATTGGGAACAAAGTCTTTGCCTTGCTAAGGGTGACCAAGCTTTTTAAAAACCTTCTTGCTGTCCAGGAATCCTACAGGTAGACACAGGCCTGGGCCTCATGACACTGGTCAAACTCGGTGCTCCGTCCTCCCCACCTGCCCCACGGCCGTGGTGGCCTCTCACTTCGAGGGGGTGTTCTTGGCCCTTCTTGCAGCACGGTCCCACGTGCAAAGACACCAGTAAGAGCACAGCCACCCCCACCTCCCACGAGGGCGGGGCCACAGGGCCCTGGAAACACTGCAGGGTGCAGCGGATCACTCCTCCACAGCTCCCACAGGAGACCTAGGAGGAGGGGACTCTGGGGTGCAGGGGGCGAGGCTGATGTCAGCCACCGGTGCCGGCTCTGGTTCTGCGGGTCCCTGGCGTGTGACAGGTGGTGAGGCCTGCGTTTGTAAGAGCCGGTGGGGTGGGGTGGCAGCTGCCTGTCTCCCAAAGCAGCGGTGGGGGTGGCAGGGCTCTGTACCAGCCTGTCTTAGGCAAAGGGCCTCTCTGCTGCTTCAAACGGGGCGGCTGCTGTGCAGAAAACAGTTCTTATAGCCAAAGGTCGTCATTGTCGGCAGCAAAAGGGCGAGTTTGCCGACAAAACTGGTCGTGCTCCCACAGGCTTCCCTCTGGCCTCGGCCGGACGGGCCTGCAGGGGGCAGGGAGGCAGGGCAGCCAGCGAGCAGGGCTGAGCACAGCTCAGGGGTGAGGGGACTCCAGCATCTTACCTGTCCGAGTGCCCGCTGCAGGTGACGCTGGACAGCCAGCCCAGCACAGAGGCCCGGGGCAGAGCACCAGTGCCCGCTCCGCCCAGCCTGACCCTGCCTTGTCCCCCAGATCACCACCGTCTGGCACGGGACGCTCGTGAAGCTGCTCCGGAGCCTCTACACGCTGGCGCTCCCCGCCACCTCCAAGGAGCTGCTGTCGGTGGAGCAGGAGGTGCGCTGGCGCATGCGCAGGCTCAAGTTCAAGCACCTGGCCTTCCTGGCCGAGTCCAGCGCCTCCTACATGCAGGAGCGGGGCTCCCAGGAGCTGCTGGCCGAGCTGCTGCTGAACCTGGAGCGGCGCTGGGTGGAGATTGAGGACAGCCGCACGCTGGTGGCCCTCCTGACAAAGGCGGGGTCCCTCTCGGAGTCACTGATGAACCACCTGGAGGACAAGGTACTGGGCTGGGAACGGGGAGAGGCAGGGCGGGTGGGGAGCAGGGGAGAGGCAGGGCGGGCTGGGAGCAGGGGAGAGGCAGGGCGGGCTGGGAGCAGGGGAGAGGCAGGGCGGGCTGGGAGCAGGGGAGAGGCAGGGCGGGCTGGGAGCAGGGGAGAGGCAGGGCGGGCTGGGAGCAGGGGAGAGGCAGGGCGGGCTGGGAACGGGGAGAGGCAGGGCGGGCTGGGAGCAGGGGAGAGGCAGGGCTGGTGGGCGCCTGCTGGCTCCTTTCCTCCTCCCGATGGCCTCGTGCGCACGGCCTCCCAGGTGGCTCAGGCCAGCCCCAAGGCTCAGCTCCCGGCCGGACTTAGAGCGGTGGTACCCCAGCCCACAGCCACGTCAGAGCAGCCCTGTTCCCCGTAGCGGGCTGGCCACATGGCTGCCACCACAAGGGCCACCACTCTATGGCCCTGGTCTCCTGCCCCGGCTCTTCGGGGCGGTGGGTAGTAAGCTCAGGCCCAGTTGCTGTCTCGCAGGGGCTGCGCTGCATGGGACCCCGGCCGTGGGCGCCGAGCTGACCCTGGGCTGTGGTTGACAGTGCCTGGACCTGGTGGAGCAGTTCGGCCCGGATGAGCTGCAGAGGGTGCTGGCGGCGCTGGCGGCTCAGAACCGGCGGTCCGTGCCCTTGCTGCGGGCCATCTCCTACCACCTGGTCCAGAAGCCCTTCCCCCTGACCAAAGGCGTCCTCCTGGACCTGGCCTATGCCTACGGTGAGCCCGTGTGCAGGGCTGGAGCGCCCTGGTGCAGCCGTGTCAAATTCGGGGCCTGCCCGCCATGGCAGGCCCCGGCCCGGAAGGCTGCCATAGAAACAGTGTGGCCCATGGGCCCTGGTCCCCTCTGCTGGGCCTCAGGGATAAATTTGGCTGCAGACACCAAGCTCTTAGACCTGGAGGCCGGGCTGGAGCCCTGGGTGGGCCTCTCCAGGTGAACCCCGGGTCTGCTCTGTCCCGAAGGCAAACTCGGCTTCCACCAGACCCAGGTGTTCCAGCGCCTGGCCACCGACCTGCTGCCCCATGTGCCCAGCCTCACGCCCGGCGAGGTGGCCCGCTGCGCCAAGTCCTTTGCCTTCCTCAAGTGGCTCAGCCTGCCCCTGTTCGAGGCCTTCACCCAGGTGAGTCCTGGGTTCGGCAGGAAGGTCCAGGGGCTGGAGACGCCCAGTGCAAACGGGGTCCCTGCTCTGCACGTGAGGGACACTGTCGCAGGGAGAGGACGCCGTTCCCCCCGAGCGGCAGTCCTGGGGGGCGTGGGCACCTGCTCGGCTCGGCCGTTTCCACAGTCGCGCTGGGCGGGGGGCTGCGGGGCTGCTGCCGGGAGGAAGGCGTGGACACCTCACCCCCCCCCCCCTCCACCCCCGTGCCCAGCGCCTCCTGAGCAGGGCCCAGAGCGTCGCCGTGTCAGACCTCTGCAACGTGCTGCTGGCCTTGGCCCGCCTGCACGTCCGCCCCGAGCGAGAGGACGCCTTCTTCCACCTGGTACGTCTCCCGGTGCGGCCCCTCTCCCTGCAGGGGGAGGAGGGAGGCCTGGCAGGGGCAGGGGCGGAGCGAGCCAGCTGGGCCACCTCCCCGGGGTTGTCGGGGGCGACACTGGAAACCCCGGCACCACCACGTGCCACAGCGGCCGGAGGCCCAGAAGGCGTTCTTGGGCGGCTCGCTCCTCACTGCCTAACGCCCTGGCAACCCCGACCCACTGGCAGGGCCCCTTAGGGGCACCTCCCCAGCTGGTCAGCTGCCTCCCCTCATGCCCTCAGTCCCTCTCGGGGCCGCAGTGCCCCCCGTCCTGGACCACGGGGCGTTCCTGGAAAGATGGCTGGTGCCAGGGCAGGCTCTGGGGAGCCCCATCCACTGTCCTCTGTCCAGATTGGTCCTCGGGGTTTGGATGGCTCCTGGCACCTTTCCCAGCGGCAGCTTCACCAGGGCGTCTGCGTGTACTGAGCCCCCCTCCTGTCCCCCAGGTCCATGAGAAGCTGGGGAGTCAGCTGGCCGACCTGGACCCGGCCCTGCAGGTGGACGTGCTGTGGGCCCTGTGCGTGCTGCAGCAGGCCCGGGCGTCGGAGCTCCAGGCCGTGCTGCGCCCCGAGCTGCACACCCAGTTCCTAGGTGAGGGCGGGTGTGTCGTCCCTCCCCCTCCCCCCCCCCCACACACACACACAGAGGGGAGCCTGTCCCTGTGTTGCCCTGGGGCTGTGCTGCCGGCTGTGTGCCCATGGCCAGGTGCAGGTGGGGCCTCCAGGCCCAGTGCCAGGCCAGGAGCAGGGGAGACGGTGCGCCAGGGCTCCCCAACATTTGCTACTTTGCCGCCTGCCTGCAGGTGACCCATCAGGTCCGTCCCCCACCCCCCCCCCCCCCATCCCCACTGCACCTCTCCCTTAGGTGACCAGTCCCCGAGGGGTCAGAGCACCTTTCAGAAGCTGCTGCACATCAACGCCACGGCCCGGCTGGAGCACCCCGAGTATAGGGGCCCCCTGCTGCCCGCCTCAGCCCTGGACCCCGGGCCCCCCGGCCCTGAGAGGAAGGTGACGCCCCTGCAGAAGGAGCTGCAGGAGACCCTGAAGGGGCTGCTGGGAGGGGCCGACCGGGGCCGCTTCTCCGTGGCCACACAGTACGGCTGGGTTCTCGGTGAGCTTCCCCGCCCATCACCCGCCTAGGGCTTCCCCGCCCCTCCACCCAGCACAGCCAACCATCCCACCTGTCCCCCTCCCCAGACGCCGAGGTGCTGCTGGACGCTGAAGGCCAGTTCCTGCCCCTGAGGGACTTCTCGGCCCCTCACCTGGCCCCGCCCTCTGGTGGCCAGCCGCCGCCGCCCAGGGCCAAGAGGTAGGCCATGTGCTGGGCTCCCGTTCTTCGTGGTGCTGCCCGGCCCGGCCCTGCCCGCCAAGGACAGACACGGTCAGCCAGCGCCTCCCCTCCCGCCCCTAGGCTGGCCTTCCTGCGCTGGGAGTTCCCCAACTTCATCAGCCGCAGCAAAGACCTGCTGGGCCGCTTCGCGCTCGCCCGGCGCCACGTGCTGGCTGCCGGCTTCCTGGTGGTGGACGTGAGTACCTGTCGGACAGGCGGTGACCAGAGGGGGCTTGTGGGCGGGGCCTCTGGGAGGAGGGGCGGGTGAGCGGCACGGAGCCCTGCTCTCGCTGGGAGACCTTCGTCCCTCCTGCTCCTCTGAGAGGGGCCACGGGAGGTGCTGTCGCTTCTTGGTTAAAACAACGGAAACGTTCAGAAGCCGCTTCTAGCCCAAGTGGTGGAGCCCTGCTGCCCCCCGGCACGGGCCCACTGCCTGGTGCCTGCAGATGGAGGCTGGCGCCCCGCCCACACGGTGCCCTCCCCAGGTGCCCTACTACGAATGGCTGGAGCTGCGGTCCGAGTGGCAGAAGGCCGCCTACCTCAAGGACAAGATCCGCAAGTCGGTGGCAGAGGAGCTGGCCAAGTAGCTGCCCGAGTGGACTGTGCCCAGCCGGGCTCCCGGGGCCGGGCGTGGCAGTGAGGCCGGGCGTGCAGGCCAGGCTCCCAGCACTGCGTGGCCCTGCCCTCTCCTCTCATGGGAAATAAATCTAACTTTGGTTTTCAACACCCAGAGGCCTGGGCTTTGCTGTGACCCCCACACTGTCCACCTGCCTCACCACCCGCCCTAGGCTGTGGGCAGGGTGGCCCGAGGCCTCCGCCCTGTGCGTGCCCTCCGCCCCCCGTCAGCAGAACCACGGTCCAAGAGGCATGGAGCTGGGCAGAGGGGCTGGCCTTCCACAGGCGCTGTCACCAGCTGCCTGGCTGCTCTGCCTCCCAGCAGGCCTCCCTCCTGTACGTTGACGTGGGGCCTCCCGTGGCCTGGGCCGTGGTCAGCCAGCTCAGACTGAGTCTTTGCCTGACTTGGGGTTCTCATTGGGGTGTGAACAGTCATCCTGGAGGTGCCCTCGCCCTCAAGGTCGGCGGGGCCTGTGCTGGCAGGGTCATGAGAGCCCGCTATTTGGGGGCGTTGGCGCAGGAGCAGGACACCATCTCACCTGGACTCGATGCCGAGTGCCACCTGGTGCCGGGAGGGTACGGCGTCCCCCTCTGCTCCCTCACCAGGGGGCACGCTGTGCGCCAGCCTCCACCAGTGCAGCCGGAAGCACAGGGGGCATGGTGCCCAAGGGCCTCCTCATGCCCAGACCCATCCCAGCTGTTGCCCACCCTCCTGGTTAAACCCTCTGCTCACAGGCTGGGGTCAAGGGGGACCCCCAGGCACCAGTGCATAAAACACAGTCATGTGGGGGGGGGGGGGGTGAGAGGGCCAGGGTTAGACGTTTTCTGAAGCTGGTGATTCCAAGCCCAGGCCAGATGGGGGAGCACCCCAAGGTGCTAGCAGGGATGCACCCAGGGTGCAGCCAGCTTGGAGGTCCCACTAAAGACGAGTGAGCAGGGCCCCACCAGCTCTGCGCTCAGCCCACAGCCCACATGCTCCTGGGCTTCCGATCAGCTCTTTATGTTTCCTTTGGAGACTCGTGTTTACAGCGCCCCCTGCTGGGGCCCATGTGACCTGGGCATGGGTCAATGCTCAGCCCTGAAACCCTGGCCAGGCTGGTTGGTCACTTATTGTAGCTGCTCCACTGGTGCGATGGGTGGTTTTTAGGGTATTCTGGGCGGTTGGGCGATTCGGTTTAGTTTTTTATTCTAGCAGCGGCCATCCTATCGGCTGCGCACGTGGGTCCTGTGGCTCCAATGACGGGCGTGCCGGGCTTTGCATCATCGTTGGCGCCCAGCCACCTGTGCTGGAGTTCGGAGTGGGGGCTGGGAAGCTCTTTGTGGTGGGCACCCCCTTGCCAGTGCTGAGAGCTGGGCCCAGTGGGGAGAAATGGGCTCCCCTTGGCCCCTTCTTGGGGCCTTCCTGGCGGCCAGGCACCCCAGAGCTGGCGGCTGCAGCACCCGGGCAGCATGTGCCTGCCTGGTCCTGGTCCTGGTCCTGGTGGGCTGGCCCTCCTGTCGGAGCTGCTCTGGGGTCCCTCAGCCCTGAGCTCCACACGGGCTCCCGTGAGGTGGGCTTGTTCCTGGCATTTACCATGGCGGGAGGGTGTGGGGGGGTAAGGGGGACCGCAGAGACAGCCCCCAACCGGCCCGGCCCACAGAGGGCTTTTGGTTCAGGCGGCCACGTGGTGAGCTGTCAGTGGAGTGAGGGGGGCGGGGCAGGAGGCCCAGATGGACGGTTTCCAGCAACTGGAGGGACTCGGGATGCACCCCCTGGCCCTGCGGGCTCGGGGTGAGCGTGGGCAGGAGGGAGGGCACCCGCCCGCCCGCACAGCCCTGACAGGCCGTCCCCGCCCGCAGGCCGGCAGTGACAGTGCCGCTCCCCGAGCCTGGCACCACGGTCAGGCCATCGGGGCGGGGCGGCTGCTGCCGGGAACCGGGGCTGAGGGCGGTGTCTCCCCATCCCTCCGCGCGGGGGGCTGGAGGGCGGGCGGCGGGAGCGCTGACGGTCCCCGCCCCCTGGTTGCTCGGAGCCGGAGGCGGTTGCCATGGGGACCGGCCTAGGACCAGCCAATCGCTGCGGAGCTACGGGCCCGGCTCACCTCTGGGATGGAGGCGCCCGCTGGGCGGACCCGGACCGGGACAGGTGGCCAGGACTCCCTCAAAGCGCCCGCCCCCCGAAACTCCCCGCTGCCTCCGTTCCGCGCCCCGAGTCCTGGCGTCCCCGCCTCTCCCCGAGCAGCCGAGGTGTGATCTGCCCGGGCCGCCTCCCACCGGCCGCGAGCCCCGGGCCCGGCCCGGAGGGGGGAGCCGGCTCTGCGGAGACGTCCGCTTCGCTCCGGAGGCGCCTGTAGTGCCGGCGGCGCGCACGCTCGTTCGGGCACCGGCGGGCGGGGCGGCGTGACGTCACCCACTGATTCCCCCATCCCGGTGAGGGGCGGTGGCCTCCCGGGCTCCACGGGGCGGACGCACGGAGAGACCGGATGTACGGCCAGGCCATGCCCGGGGAGGCGGCCCGCGCCGAGCTGCTGCTGCCCGAGGCGGGCGGCCCGAGGGTCCGCACAGGTGAGGCTGCGCTTCCCGCCCCCCCCCGTCCGTCCCTGCCCCCCCGCGCCCCGTCCGTCCCTGCCCCCGGCCCCCCACCTCCCGAGACCCCGGAATGCTGGCCCTGCCCGGCCGCTGGGACTGCGGGAAAGGGTGGAGGAGGGGCTGACCGAAGGTCCCGACCCCGCGTTCCATTGTCTGCGCAGCGCGGGGTGCCTGGGCGGGTCTGATCTGGACCGAGGCCGCGGCTCCCAGCTGGCCCTGGGTCTGGGGACACTGGCCCCCCACTTGCCCGCAGGCCACGAGGCCACACGGGTCCCGGAGGGAGGCCAGAGGGCACCATGGTCGAGGGAGGGGAGCCCCGGGTACCGCCAGCAGTGCTGCAGGCAGGCCTCTGCTGGGAGGCCAGGCCGCAGTGCTGGGTTCCCCCCCACCCCCCAGGAAGACAAATGGGGTGGCCCCGCTGGAGGTCAGCCACGTGCGCCTCGGCCAAGGGCACCTTGCTGTGGGCAGGCCGCCCGGGGATGGGGCCGAGGGGGTCCAGGGCTTGGCCTCCCGCTGAGTCCAGAAAAGGAGACAGGGCTGGGGCCCTGCCATGGCCGGTGACCTTGAACCAGTCTCTCCACCTTCTGACCTTTAGGCTTCCCCACTAGGCAGCGGTGGCCCGGCTCCACCCTCCGCTGTCCTGGAGCACCGGGGCCCGTTTGGGTGGGGAAGGGACCATGCCAGGTGGTCTCAGGCACCCCCCTTGCCCACCCCACACCCCCTCAGGCCCCAAAGGGCCTCTTCTCAGGACCCCTGGTCCCCCAGCGGCCACAGTGTGGCCCCAGGGCCGGGCCTGCTGCCGGCAGATGGGCACCGGGCAGTGCCACCGTCAGAGTTCTGCCTCAGGTCTGGTGGGCACTGCCCTTGCAGACAGAAAGTTGAGGCACAGGGACCCATACCCTGCTGGAATGTTCCAGAGCCAAGCAGCGTGCAGGCCCTCCTCCCCCCCCCCACCCCCCGGGCCCTCTGACCCAGCAGGGCAGTGGGTACAGGCGGGGAGCTGCGCCGTTGCTGCCCAGCACCTTGCAGGAAAGCGGGGTGCCCGTCTGTGCCACAGCTGTGCCCACACAGACACCCAGCTGGTTGCTGTGGGTCAGACCTTGGGACTTCTCCCCGATATAGCGAGTACCGCTCCCCAGCCCTCCTCATGCCCTTCTCCCTCCACAGATGGGTCCTGTGGCACGGCTGCGGCCGGCACTCCCAGAGGGGACCAGCCCGAGCAGTGCGCCCTGACCCCTGGGCCCAGCCCTTTGGACCTCTCCTTCCTGCTCAGCAAGCCGGGCGCCCGGCCCCCGCCTGAGGGCTCCAGCGGGGATGTGGGGTCTGGCCGGGCCCTCTCAGCCTGGGCAGTCCCTGTGGAGGGGGGCCCCAGCCCGAGGCCCCACGAAGTCCAGCCTCTGCCAGCCGCCCTGGGGTCCAGGGTCGTGATGGGGGAGGAGACGTGCGAGGCACCCCCACTGCCCTGGGCAGCCCCTCCACAGCTCAGGGACCCGGAGGGTGGGCCTGCCAGCCTGCACTGCCCCGCATCATCGTGCTCTTGGGGTGACCTTCCCGTGCCTTTCCCTGCCCCAGACCCCGACTCCTACTTCACTCCTCCTTCCACCCCCAGCGAGACCCCCCTGGCCTCACTCTCCAGCCCTGGGCCCCACGGGGGTGCCTGGAACACCCAGGCCGAGGCCAGGCCCGTGGGGGACTCGCCGCCCACCTCACCCTCGGGCTCATATGTCACCGCGGACACAGACAGCTGGGCCTCCTCCCCATCCCCTTCCTGCTCCCTGAGCCTGGCCCCCGAGGAAGGGCTGGGTGTGCCCTTGGGCCTCGGCGTCTCCCCGCCCGGCTCAGAGGCCCTGGAGCAGGAGTGGCCACCCTCGGGGTCCCTGTCCCCTGAGTCCAGCCTCTCCACAGACAGCAGCTCCTCCTGGGACCAGGAGGGCCACTTCTTTGACCTGGACCTCCTGGGCCCAGACTCACTGGTCCCTGCTGCCCTCCTGCCGTTCCGGGGCAGCCTGCTCTTCCAGGTGGAGGCGCTGGAGGTGCTGCCCCTGTCCCCCGAGCAGCAGCAGCAGCAGCAGCAGCAGCCGCCACCAGAGTCTCCGGCTGCCGATGGGGACGGGGACGGGGACGGGGACGGGGCCAGCGACGACAAGGACGACAGCACGTTCGCCTCCTCCCTGCAGTCCCTGTCTGACCTGTCCGTCACTGAGGGCATGGACGAGGCCTTCGCCTTCCCGGACGACACCTCTGCCGCCTCCTCGGACCCGGACTCAGCCTCCTACCCTGGGGCAGACGACGAGAGACTGTACAGCGGGGAGCCCCACGCGCAGCCCGCTGCCCCGCGGGCCGGCCCTGTGGTCCCCGAGGGAGACCTGGGCACCTTAGTCTCCAATGCTGACCCCGTGTCCCTGGCGGCCCTGGCCCCCCAGGAAGCCCCAGGGGGCGCAGAAGTGACCACTCAGGCTGGATGGCCAGGAGCAGGCCTCACTGCTGGAGCAGGGCTTGTCCCCAGGGCCGCCCCTCGGTCCCCACAGGAGTGGGCGCACTGCGCCCCGGCCCCCGAGGCCAGGTCTGAGCCCCAGACCATGCAGGGGGCAGTCAGGGCACCCAGCCCGGTCGCTCTGCAGGCCCCGAAGGCGGACATGGGAGGAGAGGGCCACACCTTTCCACAGGCCCCCGAACCTGCGGCTGGTCCTCAGAGCCTGCCGACAGGCGCAGGCGGTGCCCCCGGGACCGAGCCCGTGTCCTCAGCAGCCCAGGGGGCAGCTGCAGGGGAGGACGGGGGCTGCCCTGGAGGCCTGGAGCCTCTGGACCCGGACCAGATCCACCAGGGTGGTCAGGAGCTCACTGCAGATGCGGGGACACCCTGGGCCTCACGTGGAGATGCAGGCCCCCCCAAGCCTGCCTTGGAAACCCCAAACACCCCTGAACCCGCCATGGAGGCCCCAGACATACCTGAACTCACCTCAGAGGCTTCTGACACTGCAAAGATCCCCAACCCCCCAACTTTCATCCCGGAGATCCTGGAGTCTACTGTGAACATCCAAGACCACCTATACACCCCCACAGAGATACTGGGACCCCCAGGCCTCCCCAAGGAAGCCTTGGGCCCACCTGAGCCTACCTCGGAGACCCCTGACCCCCCCGAGTCTGCCTCAGAGACCCTGGACCCTCTAGAGTCTGCCTCGGACCCCCCTGAAGATGCCTCAGAGACCCCGGACACCCCCAAGTCTGCCTTGGAGACCCCAGACCCCCCCGACTCTGCCTCAGAGACCCTGGACACCCCGGAGGATGCCTCAGAGACCCCAGACCCTCTAGAGTCTGCCTCAGAGACCCCAGACCGTCTAGAGTCTGTCTCAGAGACCCCGGACCCTCTAGAGTCTGCCTCAGAGACCCCAGACTCACCTGAGGATACCTTGGAGACCCCAAACCCTCTGGACTCTGCCTCAGACCCCCCTGAGGATGCCTCAGAGACCCCGGACACCCCCAAGTCTGCCTCAGAGATCCCAGGACCCCTCTGAAGATGCCTCGGAGCCCCCAGAGCCTGTGTCGGAGCCCCCAGAGGCCCATGAGGATGCCTCGGAGATCCTGGACCCTCCTGAGGATGCCTCTGGTGGAGAGGAAGTAGCCGAAGGCCTGCTGGCGCCCAACAGGGGGACCAACCTGCCTGCTGGTGTGGGGGCTGAGCCCCGCTTGCCCCCAAAGGAGGTCCCCAGGGCAGGGGACCAGGGGGACGGAGGCTTTGGGCCAGCACCCCAGGGCGCTGGTAGCAGCTGCCCCAAGGGTGGACAGGTGCAGTCCCAGAACCCAGCAGAGGGTGGAGGGGGCACCCCTGGGCCCAGGCATCTATCGGCTGTGGCTCCTGAGTCTCCACCAAGGGCCGTGCCCAGGGTGGGCAGGGGCTGCCCTGAGGAGCCTGCCTCTAGGTCCTCACCACCCTCCTCCAAGCAGGGTCGGAGGCGAGGTGTGGGGGGTGACGAGCAGGCCCAGGCGGTCCCCGGACTCCCTAGCCCCTTGCCACTGCAGCCCCGGGACAGGCGCCCCAGTCCCAAGCCCTCCATGCCCAGGGTGCCCCCCAAAGTGCCCCCTGCCCCCTGCCCCTGCCAGGGTCAGAGGGAAATCTCGGGAGAAGACCTCCCGTCACCCCAAGCAGGAGCCCTGCATGCCGCCACCTTCTCAGGAACCAGGAACCACCCCCGGGAGTCCAGGCAGCACCTTGGCCTCCCGCCCCACCCCTCCCTCAGCCCCAAGGTGACCCCCACGGGGGACCCTCACGCCAAAGACCCAGCCTTGCGGTCCCCACTCCCCTGCCAAGTGCCTCTTGGCTCTGTGCTCCGGGGCCCCGCCAGCCCTCGAGGGCCCCCAGCCACCCAGCAGAACAAGCAGGACAGCCTGGAGGAAGGTGAGCCGGGGGCAGAGGTGGGGAGTCGGGGGGGCCAGGCAAGAAGAGCTGCTTCACCCCTCCCCTGTCCCCAGAGCCGCCTCCGGCTCCTGGCAGCTGCTCCGACAGCCACGGGGAGTCGTCGGGGGAGCCAGAGGAGCAGGACCTCTCGGGACCCCAGGCCCCTCAGGGCCCAGCGCAGGTGCCAGCTGAGGGGGTGCATTCGGGGGGCGGGGGCTCCACACCCACCCGGGTGCTCAGATCCGCCCTTCCCCAGGCTGCAGCCAGTGGCCCCGAGGAGACCTCAGCCAAGGCCAAGCAGAGCCGCAGTGAGAAGAAAGCAAGGAAGGTGGGCGGGGCCTGCTCCGGGTGGGCGGGGCTGGCCAGACAACCCCGACCAGGACTGGGCCTCTCCCACCTCCCATCCTGGGAGGGCGGTGAATCCCATGGAGTGGGTGTTGGGGATTCCTTCTTGAAACAGCCGGGCCCTGTCAGCCTGAGCCCAGCACTGGCTCTCCCCAGGACTCCGTCCCCACCCGAAGTGTGTCCCCCCACCCCCCGGACCGTGGGCAGTGCCCGGCCTGAGCCTGCCGCACCCCCAGGCCATGTCCAAGCTGGGGACCCCGGCCCCGCCCACAGTGTGTCCCCCCGCTCCCCCAGGCTGTGGGCAGTGCCCGGCCTGAGCCTGCCGCACCCCCCAGGCCATGTCCAAGCTGGGCCTGAGGCAGGTGCAGGGCGTCACCCGCATCACCATCCACAAGTCCAAGAACATCCTCTTCGTCATCGCCAAGCCCGATGTGTTCAAGAGCCCGGCGTCCGACACCTATGTGGTCTTCGGAGAGGCCAAGGCCAGTGGTGGGCGGGGGGGGGGGGGGGGGGGCGGGGGGCGGGGAGGGGGCAGCCCGGGCGAGGTGCTGACGGCTGCTTGGCTGCAGATCGAGGACCTGTCCCAGCAAGTGCACAGAGCTGCCGCCGAGAAGTTCAAGGTGCCCTCGGAGCCCTCCACCCTACTGCCCACGTCGGCGCCGGGGCCCCGGGTGCAGCCAGAGTCTGAGGAGGAGGAAGAGGGCGAGGAGGAGGAGGTGCGGCCCGGAGAGGGGACGGCGGGGGGGGGGGGGGGGTGAGTTCTGCAGATGGGGAACCTGTCCCAGCCCCGCACCCTGTGCCCAGGTGGATGAGGCGGGCCTGGAGCTGCGGGACATCGAGCTGGTGATGGCCCAGGCCAACGTGTCCAGGGCCAAGGCCGTGCGGGCGCTGAGAGACAACCAGAGCGACATCGTCAATGCCATCATGGTGAGGGCTGGCCCTGCAGACACCCTGCCTGGCTCTGCTGGGCCCTGCCTGACCACCCCGTCTCCTGCAGGAGCTGACAATGTAGCCACCGGCCCTCGGGCCCCCACCCCTGCGCTGCTGCTCATCAGTGTCCTCACCTCGAACCCTACCTGCCCCTCGGCCCACAGCCCAGCGGGTGGGACAGGACCGCCCGGAGCCCGCACGCGGACGGACGGTGGCCCCGCCCCATGTCCTCTCCTCGTGGCGTGGGACCTCCATCCCTATGTTCTGGGGGGCCCAACAGTCACTTGGCTGTGGGCAAAGCGTGGGCCCAGGGGACTGGGGTTTCATAAGAACACCAAGCCTCGGGCAGTGCCCACAGGGGGGAATCCCACACAGGGAGTTACCTCGGGGAGGGGAGGTCCCCAGGGGGTTCCCACAGGGGCTTCGGGAAGGACGCACAGGAAGGCGGCCTTGGCTCCCAGTGGCCTAGCTCCCGGAGTCGCCGTCCTCTCCACACCCTCCCCTCCAGAGGGAACACAGGGACCCTGAGCGGGGCTCCCATCCCAGCACAGGGTGTGCGCTGCCAGGATAAGAATGTGGGGGGACCTCTGAGCAGAGGAGAGGCTCTGGACTCCACAGAATGCAGGGTTCACTGCGCAGGGAAGGGCTCCCTGCCGCACTGTCAGGGTTTGGGGAGCAGAGGCATCTGAAAGGGGGGCCTAGGCTCCCCACGCCTGTGCAGTCTCCAGGCTCCCCCGAGGTCACCCCCCTGCCTCCCGCAGGCAAAGGGCACAGAGGGGAGGCCGAGCCAAGGGCTGGGACTCGGGGGACTCGGTTTACCCTGGAGACCCCGACGGCAGGTGAACATTGGGGGCCCCTCAGGGCCTGGTGCCCAAGCCCCTCAGCGAGGGACCGACATTCACATCCACGGCGCCCGGACACCTGTTCCCGGCCCACGTCCAGGAAGCAGAAGCCCCATCAGGTCCCCCACAAGGCGGCGCGGGGCCCAGACCACTGTGCCCAGGGGAGGGGGCGGGACAGAGAACGCTGGCCCACAGGACCGGAAACACGCTGGCAGCGAGATAAATTATTCACATTGCAGCGACTTCTTTAAGGTCTCAGTTTCATAGGAACGTCGAGTGCAAACCACCGCTGTGGTCTCCGCGGACGGCCCTCTCACAGGGCCGTGGGCAGGCGCTCCGCAGCCTCTGCCCGGTCCTTCACAGTAGAGGCCCCGCGCCAGGCCGGCCAGCCGGGGCGGGGGGGGGGGGGGGGTGGTGGCTGCGGCGGCGTCAGGCCGAGTCAGGGTCCAGGCTGCAGCCCAGGGCCTCAATGTCGTTGCTGATGTCCGAGATCATGCGGTCCCACTCGTCGCCCTCGGAGGGCACGGACTGGTCGTCGGAGCTGCCGGCCGCCCTGTTCCCGTTGGAGGTGGAGGTGGAGGCGGAGCTCACGGCCCGCCGGTACCGCCCGAAGCTGTCGGTGATGATGCCGCGGCCGTCCTTCACGCCGATGGTCTCCAGGAAGTTCTCGAAGTGCTGGCTGTCCTTCTCGGGGATGAAGGGCCGCAGACCTGGGGGCGGGCATAGCGCTGACCCCGCCGACCCCCGGGAGGCCCCGGCGGAGCAGGGATGGGAGGGGCCAAGGAAGGCACCCCACTGCCCAGCTGGGTCCCCACCGCAGGGGACCCCCTCACGGACAAGACAGAGACCCCTGAGCCGTGCCCCACGGTCCCCGCCACCAGCCTGTTCTCCGGGGTCCATTCCACCGCGGACGGAGCGCCAGGCACAGGCAGGGCCCTCCCCTTGGCTGCAACGGCCTTTCACTCTCCACCCAGCGAACTCACCCAGCAGCAGGAACTTGCGGCTGTCCCCGTAGAGCCGCCGCAGGTTGATGCAGAACTCGTGCACCGAGGCCCCGTCGCGGTACTCGTGCAGCAACGCCGCAAACTGCTGGATCTCCTGCGAGGACAGCTTGGTGCGCAGCTGCGGGGAGCGGGTGGTGACGAGTGGGGGGCCGGCCCGAGCCACCCCGCCCTGGCACAGACCCAACTCCCATCCCAGGGGCCGGCCCAGAGCCAGCCCGCCCTGGCACCCCACCCTGCCCCACCCGGGCCGGCCGGTGCAGATGCCCACCGTGAGCATGTAGTCCTGCAGCAGCTCGGCGGCTGTGGCGCTCAGCTCGCTCTCGCTGACCGTCTTGGCATGGGGCACGGTGGGCACGCACTCGGGGAAGGAGCTGCAAGGACATGGCCCCCGGGCCTGCACCGTGACCCCTGCAGGGCCCGAGGCACTGGGGGCAGGGCAGGTGCGGGAGGGGCCAGGTGGGACGGGCGCAGGGTGGGGGCAGGACTCACAAGCTGCTGGCGTCCGCCTCGTACGGCTCCTTCAGGTCCACTTTGGTGGAAGAGTCATCTGGGGGCACAGACAGAGATGGGGTCACGGGAGGGCGTCCACGCACAGCCCGGCTCTCAGGACCGCGGGGCCCGGCACTGGGCACAGCCGTCTCAGGGGCAGAGCACGGGCCTGGGGGCTCCTGGGGGTGGCAGAGGCTCCCACCAGCATCGGCCTAGGGCTCACAGCTTCCGGGTGCCTAGCAACCACCATGGCCGCCAGTGTGCGGGTGAGGGGCTGACGTGTCCCACAGCCTGCTCTGTCCCACAGCTAGCGAGGGTTACAGCCATGAGAGCTGATCCCCTGCAGGGACCAGTGAGCTCCCCGATGTGCACAGCTGCTCCCCAAGGAGACAGGCCGGGAGCCGAGACCTCCAGACCAGCTAAGGGCCTGGGACCACTGCTCCTCAGGACACAGCGACAGCGGCCTCAGGTCTGGGGCACGAGCACGAGGGACCGAGACACTGACGTGCAGGGACCGAGGGCTGAGGGACAGGCAGGTCCGGGGGATGGAGCATGAGGGACAGGCAGGTGCCGGGCTGAGGGAGTAAAGGCAGAGGAGGCCACGTCCAGACCCGCAGCCGGATGGTGGATATCGTGGGGCCGGGAAGGAGGTGGCAGAGCTCTGGCCTCACAGGGGCAGGTCTGGGAATGCACTGACTGGGGGGCCCTGCGTTGTGGGGGGCAGGGGGCGTGGAGGAGAATCCTGGTCCAAGCCATGAGACAGAGGGAGCCCAGAGCTGCGAGGCAGGACCAGTCTGTTCCGGGGCCACAGGCGAGCTGGCAGTGCCCAGACGGCAGGGAGACCCGGCACCTGGGCGGCCGCTGTGCACGGGCGGTGAGCCCGCTCTGCACAGAGGCCGCCGGCTGCTGGCCTCCGACTCACAGAACCCACGAACCCTCAGTAAACCCATCTCAAAAGCAGAGGCCGTGGCTGTGCACGCATGAAGGTCTTGTGTGCCGGGGAGCGAGGGGGGGGGCCTGTGGGCGGGCCTCTGTGGGCGGGGCGTGAGTCTGGCTGTGCTGTGCTGTGTGCTGGAGGCCCCCAATGTTGTCCTGGTCTCAGCCCTGAGGGCTTCTTCACTGCTCCCCATGCCACCACCACAGCAACCAGTCCTGGGAGGGAGCCCCCAGCGAGCGGGCCTGGGCTCTGGAAGGGAGGCGCCCACAGTCGTGCACAGCCCTAGTGCTGGGAGCCCTGCCATGTTCTGACTCCGGTGAGGTGGCTGGAAAAGAATCCCCAGCCTCAAGTTGTGAGGACGCCACTGGCTGGCAGGGTGCGGGGGGGGTTGGGGGGGGAGAGAATGGCCAGTCCCAGCTGCACCAGCAGGGGAGCCTGGAAATCAAGGTGCTGGCTCCAGCCCCAGGACCGCATGGCCACCACGCCCTGCGCTCACCGCTGTGCAGGGACAGGTGGTGCGTGGGGGTGGAGGCCCCGTCGAAGATGGCTCTGTCCAGGAAGTCGATGGTAGACTCGGTGTACACGATCTGGAACACCTGCCCGAGCAGCGAGCACAGCTCCTCCGCTGCCACCTTGCTCTCCGTGGCCAGGATCACCAGGCAGCAGGCCTCCACAGGCCCCACTCCGCTCTCAGACAGGGAGCCTGTGGCAAGGCCTCTAGAACTTTCTGCACACAGACTCTGGCTGGGGGAGATGCCGGGGTCCTGGGCTGAGAGATCAATGCCGTGGCAGGTCAGGGCAGGGGGACCGCAATGGCAGGCTCTGGCTGCCTGGCTTAGCTCAGGTGGGGATGGCCAGGCGCCTCCCCCGCCTTCTCTCAGCCAGGGAAGGACAGGCGAGCGGCCCGCCTTCCGTGCCCACTGATACCCCACGCGACCGCCCGGCCCCTGCGCAATGACGGCACGGCACGAACGGCGCAGCTGACGCCGAACTGCTGTTCCGCTCTCGGGCCTGTTCACATGTGGTCCTGACAGACGGACACGCAGGCACAGGCCCAGGGCATGTCAGGGACCAAGTCCAGGTTGGGACCCAGACCAGGGACTCCACCCACAGTCCTGAAGCCCCCGGTTCCCACGGGTCCCCGCTGGGTCCCACCAGCTGGGGTTGTCTCTCCTCTGCGGGCAGTGGCCAGACCCACCCCTGCCGCCTCTTGCTTCCCGGCTGCCAACGCGGTGTGCAGGAGCCGGCTGTCTCCAGAGAGTCCCTGGCGTGCTCCCCGGGGCCGCCCTCCTCCGCCGGCCCCGCCCTCCGCCGGCCCCGCCCTCCGCCGGGCCCCGCCCTCCGCCGGCCCCGCCCTCCGCCGGCCCCGCCCTCCGCCGGGCCCCGCCCTCCGCCGGGCCCCGCCCTCCGCCGCCCCCGCCCTCCACCGGCCCAGGCCCGCCCGCCCGCCCGCCCGCCCGCACCTGTCTTGAGGACCACCAGGTGCGCGGCGTCGTCCCGCACGTAGGACACGGCGGCGATGTCGTGGATGGGCACCCGGAGGATGGTGTCCTCGCCGTCCCGCCACGCCAGCTTCACGTTGTAGGCCGACAGGCTGATGACCGCGTCGTGCTCCTGCGTCAGGTGTCCGGGGAGCAGGTGGGCTCTCTGGGGGGGACACAGGGTCAGAGGTCACAGAGGTCGCAGAGGCCTGAGCCCCGCCCGCTTCCGGGCCCCTCTGGAAAGACCCGCGACAGACCCAGTGCGTCTGGGTGTTTGGAAATGCTGATGGTGAGACAGCAGCACCTCGAGGAGCATGTCTGGGAACGAATTCAGTTCAGACAGAGGAGCCCCACGGGCGGCACTGGGTCTGACCACGAAGGCCCAGGTCAGAGGGCCAGAGGTCAGGGTTAGGAGGTGACACAGGCTGAGGGGGGTGAAGCGGGTGGAGGTTGGAGGTCAGGGTTAGGGGGTGAAGCGGCCGAGGTCGGAGGCTGGTGGAAGGAGTCACCTTGGCGTTGTCGATGAAGTGCAGGATCTCGGTCCTGCTGGACGGGTTCAGGTACCCGGGGATGGATGTCAACTGACCTAAGTACTGAGAGACGGGAGACCATGAGGGAGGGCCCCCAGCCAGCCGCCGCGCCTCACGCTGCCACGAACCCCAGGTCACCGCCACGGGCAGCACCCCACACTCAGCACCCGCAGCCGGCCGAGGAAAGCAGCGCAGGCGGCGATGTGACAGGAGCCACAGCTTGGCGCAACCAAGGCCTGTCTCCGCATCGCGGGCGGGGTGTGTGTCAGTGTGACCCAGCCCATCCCGGGTCCCCATCTTTCAGACACCCACACGCTGGTCGCTGTCCCAACAGGAGTCCTGGCCGCCTGGCCCTGTCCATCAGGCAACGTCCGGCCCTCAGGAGAAAAACCCGACAACCTGAAAACCAACAGTCTCCGGGTTCTAGGTCCACCAGAGGGCAAGGTCGCAGAGGTCACAGGCCCCTCCCCACACAGGGGGGACACACGCTGGGGCCGGGCGCAAGGCGGCGGCAGCAGAGGGACCGGCACCCGGAGCGTGTTTGACGTGCTTGTCAGCGGACACTCCCCGTGGAAAGAACCGGTGGGGCACCTGGGGCTCTGGGGCAGCACACGGTCTCGTCCTCCTTCACAACGTGGCGGGCGGGCGGGCGGGCGGGCGAGCGCCCTGAGAACCCAGTGCCCGTCTGCACCGCACAGGGTCCTGCCAGGACGGCAGAGCGCTCTGACCGGCGCCTCAGCTGCGTGTCTGCCCTGAGCGGGTCACCGCTCCGCCCTGTGGGTGCCCACAGCACGCGCCGCGTCGGCACGTGAATTGGCCTTGCTTGGCACCCGAGTGGGGCACCTACGTGTTCGCTTTAAGGGACAGAAACGGTGCATCCTGAGCTCCGGTGCCCGCGCACTGACCGCAGCGTCTCCTTCCTCCTCCGCCTCCCAGTCGGCTGTTCCTCCTGTTTCCCGAGTTGGGGGCCTATCCAGTGTCCCCACAGGCTGTCACCCCAGAGACCTGCACCTGGGCTGTGCCCACCAGGGGGCAGCCCTAACCCTAACCCCTGACAAGCCGGGGAAGGCGGCGCTCACTGTTGTGGGGAGAGCCGGGGCAGGGGAGGGGGGCTGGGCACGAGGCAGGGGGGGGCGGGGCACTGACCTTCACCTCCTTCTCGATGTAGTCGCTCAGCAGCCGGTCCGGCTCCACGCGCTCGGGCAGCGACAGCACCACCGTGTGCAGGGGCCGCCGCTCCGTCACCTTCTCGTGGGCCTTCTTGTCGCGGCTCTTCTCTCCTTTGAGGAAGACCCGCTTAAACGGCGACACGAGGCCAGGCTGCGGGCAGAGACGCACCGGCTGGAGCCATCACTGGCACAGGCTGGGCTGTGCCGGCCCCGGAGGAGCGCCAGGCACCACGCGGGGGCCGGCTTTCCCTGCTCTTAGGCACCTGGGGGGTCAGGGCTGATCCCAGGCGGGAAGAGGCGAAAAAGAGGGGACTCCCCAGAACACAAAGCCCAGTCTCCTGGCCCCCCGGGCTCCGCAGGCCACTCCCCTCCAGGGCCTGAGAGGCAGGGCAGGTCCGACATTTATTAAAACTCTCATTGTGCCTCCGAACCGGTGTGGCTCAGTGGATAGGGTGTCTGCCTGCGGACTGAAGGGTCCCGGGTTCGATTCCGGTCAAGGGCATGTACCTTGGTGGCAGGCACATCCCCAGTGGGGGGTGCGCAGGAGGCAGCTGATCGATGTTTCTCTCTCATCGATGTTTCTGACTTTCTGTCCCTCTCCTTTCCTCTGTGAAAATCAATAAAGTATATTTAAAAAAAAAAACTCTCATTGTGCCGGCCCGTGTGGCTCAGAAGGTCAGGGTTCGATTCCTGGTCAGAGCACAGGCCTAGGCTGTGGGCTCAATTCCAGTGTGGGGCCGGCAGGAGGCGGCCTACTAATGATTCTCTCTCATGGGCGATGTTTCTCTCTCTCTCTCTCTCTCTCTCTCTCTCTCCCTCTCCCTCTCCCTTCCTCTCTGAAAATTCAGTAAAAACATTTTTTAAAAAACCTTTAAAAATACATATTTTTATTGATTTTACAGAGAGGAAGGAAAGGGGATAGAGAGTTAGAAACATCAATGAGAGAAAACATCAATCAGCTGCTTCCTGTACACCCCTCACACTGGGGGCCAAGCCTTCAATCAAGATACATACTTTGACCAGAATCAAACCCAGGACACTTCAGTCGCAGGCTGACCTTCTATCCACTGAGCCAACCCAGCTAGGGCAGTGGTGGGCAAACTCATTAGTCAACAGAGCCAAATACCAACAGTACAACCACTGAAATTTCTTTAAGAGCCACATTTTCTTAAACTTCTAATGCCACTTTTTCAAAATAGACTCACCCAGGCTGTGGTATTTTGTGGAAGAGCCACACTCAAGGGGCCAAAGAACCCCATGTGGCCTGTGAGCCGCCGTTTGCCGACCCCTGGGTTAGGGCTAAAAACGTATTTTTAAAAAAGAACTGAAAATCTCTGTTTAATGAAATAAAGTGTTTGGAGCCCTGCAATGACTCATTCTTCACTCAACAAGCATTTTGACTGGGCGCTCGGGCTCCTCATCACCAAAATGGTCTTGTAACCTTTGACCCCAAAAGACAAAAGGACCCCCGCAGCCCCAGGAGCAGGACACTGGAGACCGAGGCCGGCCCGTTGGGAGCAGCGGAGGCCGCTGTCCTCAGACCCGCAGGTGCGTCCTCACCCCGGCCCTGCACTGGCGTCTCCGCTCCCCACGTCTCCGCTCCCCGCGCGGCGTGGGCGGCAGGGAGCACTGCGGCAGGGAGCACTGCGGGAGGGAGCACTGCGGGAGGGCGCGGTCGCCGCTGTGGATGTGCTTCCCCTGACCTCCCTTCGAAGGCATGTCCCACCTCGGCTCTAGTCCTCAGAACGAAAGCCCAGGGGAAGCCCAGGCCCCGCAGTGACACCTGAGGCCCCTCATTGCTGAGCTCCATGCACGGGCCCAGCGAGCACAGCTCCCCCCTCACCACAGGCTGCCCGGAGCCCCACCCACCTTCCGGAGCAGGGCCCCGCCAGCACCCACCTCGTCCTCCATGGGCGGGGGGGGGGGGGGGCATTCGGAAAGGGGCGGGGGAGTCCTGCAGGGGAAGCGGCCCCCTCTGTGACGGGCACTGTGCTCCCCGATCACTGACTGCGCTGCTATGGCCACATGATGACCCTCCCCCGACACTAGTGACGCCCGGAAGGACGAAACCACAGCTTCCGCCTGCTTCCAGCTCAAACTAACAACAGGAGGCGGCACCCCGGCATCGGCTCCGGGGGCCAATCCGGAAAGGGAAAGGGGCCCAGAGCCCCAGAGTGGCGTCAAAGGTCTTCTCTGGGACCCACCGTCCCCACCTGCTGTGCCTCTGGACACGGCCCGGCCCGTTTCTAATTTAGGAAAACTTGAGGCCAGGGGAGCCACCTTTGGCTTCCTCGTCGGCAAATATTTTTCTCAACTTTTCTTTCACGCACGTTGCCATGATCAGACCCTTGGTCACCATCCTCCCGCCTCGGGGTTTGGGGGGAACAGGGAGGAGAGCTGAAGACCCGCCCGTGGTTTGTACACGGATGGCCGTCAGTTTTCATTCCATCTGACCTGTGGCGCTCACCCTGCCGCACACGAGGATGGATCCTTCCGGTCCCTTCCACCCACGCCCCCAGCTGCCCCTGGCACCACGCACAGACCCCGTGCAGCCGCCCTCGGCCTCATGGGGAGCAGAGCCCTCCCGTTCCTGCGGGGATCAGCTCCCGGACCGGGCTGTGGGCGCCCTCCTGCCTGCTTTCTCCCGTTTCCTGGGGTTCTTCCTTGCTTGTGACATACGTGAGCATTAAGTGGTCCAGTTCCAGAAGAAAGCCTGATTTTTATTGGGGTCAGTTTATAAATTAACTCGGAGACAGACACAGAAGCGAGGGCACTGTGGTCCCACACTTCTGGCCGGGCCAGCCCTCGTCCGGTCGGGTCAGAACCGTGAAGGCCGTGCTGTCTGCATCACGCTCGCAACTGCCCTCAGCCCAGGGCACTGGCCACCACGCCCAGGGCGCCGCCGGGTCCCTGCAGACGGACGTATTCACACCACACACGTGGTCAGACCAAGGTGAACTGCGTGGACGTGCTTCAAGAGGAACCAGGAGCCAGGTGGCCGATGGGTGGGCGAGGGGCCAGAAGATGGCAGACGCAGGATAAAACAGGTGTAGCAAACGCTGACAGCAGACCTAGGTGGTGGGTGTACAGGCATTTACTGTAAAATTCCTTCAACTTGGTGTATTCAAGATTTTTTATAATAAAACGGGGGCGGGGGTGAAAAAGCAGACTGGCTGCACGCTCCCCTTCTGGAGGGGCTGGAGACTCACGGTCAGGGGAAGAATCTGGAACGAAACCGGAGGTGTGTCTGACATTGAGGGCACAGCGGCAGGTGGGCCTGGGCTGCTGTGTGCACCTCAAAACAGGAAACATGCCAGCTATTCCGAGTGACAGACCAGCTGGTGGTGACGGTCACACACAGCCAGACGGCCGATGACGGCAGGTCTGTGCAGGCGTGCAATGGGTAAACCATACCCCGAGTGTAAACGGAATACCCCGGACCCACCCAGCGGCGGAGTTAAAGGCCAAGACACAGGGAATGTCTAGAAAGAGGGAGTTCGGAGTGTTAGGCTGAAGAAGAAAAAATAAAAAGCCAGGGTCAGCAGGTTCTCTGTCTCACAGTAACAACAGGGGAGAGCGCACCGCCCACCGAGAGTGACTCACCGTCTCCCTGAACAGCAGCACCTGCTCAGACCGGCCTCCTCACATTTCAGAATTCACCGCCTTCCTGCCTTGTGGGCCACAAGCCACTGCAGGTCCCCGCCCTAAGCCTCCCACAAAGCCCGACTGCACCTCCTGCTGAGCAAGGGTTCCTTTCACCGCACGCGTCTACTGCCTGCCTGCGATCCAGCGCATAATCTCAGTAATCACCCCACAGACCAGTGCTCGGCCGGGAAACTGTACTGTGTGGACCCGGGAAACTGTACCGTGTGGACCCGGGAAACTGTACCGTGTGGACCCGGGAAACTGTACCGTGTGGACCCGGGAAACTGTACCGTGTGGACCCGGGAAACTGTAATGTGTGTGACCCGGGAAACTGTACCGTGTGGACCCGGGAAACTGTACCGTGTGGACCCGGGAAACTGTAATGTGTGGGACCCGGGAAACTGTACCGTGTGGACCCGGGAAACTGTACCGTGTGGACCCGGGAAACTGTACGGTGTGGACCCGGGAAACTGTACCGTGTGGACCCGGGAAACTGTAATGTGTGGGCCCCGGGAAACTGTACCGTATGGGCCCCGGGAAACTGTAATGTGTGGGCCCCGGGAAACTGTACCGTGTGGACCCGGGAAACTGTACCGTGTGGACCCGGGAAACTGTACCGTGTGGGCCCTGGGAAACTGTACCGTGTGGACCCGGGAAACTGTACCGTGTGGACCCGGGAAACTGTACCGTGTGGACCCGGGAAACTGTACCGTATGGGCCCCGGGAAACTGTACCGTGTGGACCCGGGAAACTGTAATGTGTGTGACCCGGGAAACTGTACCGTGTGGACCCGGGAAACTGTACGGTGTGGACCCGGGAAACTGTACCGTGTGGACCCGGGAAACTGTACCGTGTGGACCCGGGAAACTGTAATGTGTGGGACCCGGGAAACTGTACCGTATGGGCCCCGGGAAACTGTACCGTATGGGCCCCGGGAAACTGTACCGTGTGGACCCGGGAAACTGTACCGTATGGACCCGGGAAACTGTACCGTGTGGACCCGGGAAACTGTAATGTGTGTGACCCGGGAAACTGTACCGTGTGGGCCCTGGGAAACTGTACCGTATGGACCCGGGAAACTGTACCGTGTGGACCCGGGAAACTGTAATGTGTGTGACCCGGGAAACTGTACCGTGTGGACCCGGGAAACTGTACCGTATGGGCCCCGGGAAACTGTACCGTGTGGGCCCTGGGAAACTGTAATGTGTGGGACCTGGGAAAGTGTACCGTGTGGACCTGGGAAACTGTAATGTGTGGGACCTGGGAAACTGTACCGTGTGGACCCGGGAAACTGTAATGTGTGGGACCCGGGAAACTGTACCGTGTGGACCCGGGAAACTGTACCGTGTGGACCCGGGAAACTGTACCGTGTGGACCCGGGAAACTGTACCGTGTGGACCCGGGAAACTGTACCGTGTGGGCCCGGGGAAACTGTACCGTGTGGACCCGGGAAGCTGTAATGTGTGGGACCCGGGAAACTGTACCGTGTGGACCCGGGAAACTGTACCGTGTGGACCCGGGAAACTGTACCGTGTGGACCCGGGAAACTGTACCGTGTGGACCCGGGAAACTGTACCGTGTGGGCCCGGGGAAACTGTACCGTGTGGACCCGGGAAACTGTAATGTGTGGGACCCGGGAAACTGTACCGTGTGGGCCCTGGGAAACTGTACCGTGTGGGCCCCGGGAAACCGCACTCTGTGGGCCTCGAGAAACTATTACAATTTCCACACGAGGCATCACTCTGGGCCCAGTGGAGATGGGGCTGCTCCCATTCTTGGGCGCCTGCATGCATTCTGGGTTCCTTGTCCAAATCTCCTCCTCCAATAAGGATGCAAGTCCTATGGGATGGGAGCCACCAACCGACCTCATTTAACCTCAATCCCCTCGTCAGGGGCCCATCTCCAAACACAGACCCATGCTGAGCTGCGGAACCTGAGGGGCCACGACCAGCTCAGCGGGAGCAGGGCTGGCTGAGGACGCGTGGTGAACCAAGCAGCCATGCGGTGACGCTGGTGAGCTGGGGCCCCGGTGGCACCACAGGTTCCCTCTCAGCGCAGGCTCGCTGCCTCGGTAACCTTCCTTGCTCGTTTCAAAGCCGGTTCCCCATGGCCCCGCGCTGGCCCTGGGCCCCGCTTCGGGTCTGTGGCCCAGAACTCGAGGTTCCCGGCACGTGCTTCGGGAGGGCACCATAGGACAAACTCCAGTCCTTCCAGCTGCTCCCGGGCCCAAAGCAGGCGCCCGCAGGCCTCACCCACCGCCCCTGCTCTGGGTCACGGCTCGGTCCCATCCCGTGTCTCCTGACACACGAGCTCTGGCCTTTCTCTGATTTGCATGTGAGCAGCTCATTTCCAGCCCTCAGTCCTCTTCTCCCTGCACGAGAGCATCAGCGGCACCGAGACCAATGGAGGGGCTTCGTGCTGACCAGGTGACCTCGACTCGGCCCAGGGTGACCAGCTGACCTCGACCCAGCCCAGAGTGACCAGCTGACCTTAAGTCAGCCCAGAGTGACAAGCTGACCTCGTCCCGGCCCAGGGTGACCAGCTGACCTCAAGTCAGCCCAGAGTGACCAGCTGACCTCGCCCCGGCCCAGGGTGACCAGCTGACCTCGACCTGGCTCAGAGTGACCAACTGACCTCGACCCAGCCCAGGGTGACCAGCTGACCTCGACCCGGCTCAGAGTGACCAACTGACCTCGACCCAGCCCAGGGTGACCAGCTGACCTCAAGTCAGCCCAGAGTGACCAGCTGATCTCGACCCGGCCCAGAGTGACCAGCTGACCTTAAGTCAGCCCAGGGTGACCAGCTGACCTCGTCCCGGCCCAGGGTGACCAGCTGACTTTGTCCCGGCCCAGGGTGACCAGCTGACCTCGACCCGGCTCAGAGTGACCAGCTGACCTCCTCCCGGCCCAGGGTAACCAGCTGACCTCAAGTCACCCCAGAGTGACCATATGACCTCGAGTCGGCCCAGAGTGACCAGGGCAGTCGGGCCACTATCGCTGACAGCAACTGCAGGGCCCGGAGGCTTGCAGGAGGCACCAGTTCCCTGCATATTCATTCACATACAAATGTTTACACACATGCTCTCACCTGCGGAGAAGGTGAGTCTTCAGCCCTCACACAAGCCAAAGGCCTGAGCCTGGAGTCCCTGCAGCTTGTTGTCTGTCTGTTTGTTTTGGTTAATCCTCACCCCAGGTTTTCCCACTGCTTTTCAGAGAGAGTGGATAGGACGGGGAGGGAGAGAAAGTGAGAGAAACAGCGATGTGAGAGACACACATTGAGGGGTTGCCTCCCGCACACACCCCGACCAGGGCCAGGAATCGAACCTACAACCCAGGTCCAGAAATGGAGCCGACCACCCTGGGGCGCACAGGCTGGTCTCTAACCACTGAGCTTGCTGGCCAGGGCTGGAGCCATAGAATTGTAACAGGTATTGGTCTAGCCCAGTGGTCGGCAAACTTATTAGTCAACGGAGCCAAATATCAACAGGACAACGATTGAAATTTATTTGGAGAGCCAAATTTTTTAACTTAAACTTCTTACACCAATTTTCAAGTTAGACTAGCCCAGGCCGTGGTATTTTGTGGAAGAGCCACACTCAAGAGGCCAAAGAGCCGCATGTGGCTCTCAAGTCACAGTTTGCTGACCACTGGTCTAGGCCAAGCTCCCAATCCTGGGGTGAGTTGGCAGGTCCTGGAGCTAGAAAGCTGGGACCATAACCCAGGGGACCTTTTTTTCCTACTTTTTATTTTTTTTTTTTTTGAAGTACAATTTCCATTTATTTTCCCCCAGAGAACTTTTCTTCACTCTTTGAAGACTTAGCTCCTTACATGGGCTTTGGTGGAGGTCGTGGGGCAGCACCCGCAGGCCTAAAGCGGGGTGGGGGTGTTCGGTCCTTCCCGGCTTTACGAGAACGATTCCTGACTACCTTGCTGTGAATGGCACAGCTCACACAGTAATGCAGCTTCACATACAGCTTGGGAAGGACATAGGCGTCGAAGACACTGGCTTCGGAGATGTCCCGAACGGCTGCGGCCTCTACTATGTTTCGAATGACAAACTTCTTAATGGCCTTGTCCTTGGGAACACACCGGGCGCAGTTAGTGCAACGAATAGGCTGCACATGGCCTCGGCCTTTTTTGGCACGACCGTTATTCCTTCTTTTCTTGGTCATCTTGGAAATGAGGATCCGAGAGCTTTTCCTACTTTTTATATGGAAATTCTCAAAAATTCACCAATGTAGACAGAATAAGTAATGAACACCCACTGCCAAAACGCTCAGCTGTCTCCCTCTTCTTCTAGCTTGAAGAATTCCCCAGATCAGAACAGGACGAAACACAAATATCAACTACAACAACACTAATAGCCCTCTCATCCTCTAAGACCCAACCCCGCATTCCCAGGCACCTCAGCACCTTCTTTTTCATTTGAAGAATGTGAATAAACTAGACCGACACAGGGATGTGTACCTTTGTTCAGGCTGAAATACTGGCCCCCGACAGGGCGACTGTAACAGCAGCTCAAGAGCAGAAGCCTGGTGTGGCTTCCATGCGGCAGCTCCCCTGCCCCCACCCCACCCAGCCCCCTGCCCCTCACCCCCTGCGATCCTCAACTAAGTCAAATGTTTTTGTAAAAACGTACCCAACCCAACTCAAGTGCACACCCACGTTTCTTACAAAAAGGAGTTACATCCTGACAGAATAGTGCCAAACGCACAGAACTGGAGTTCACTTGGGAAGGAGGCAGGTGTATTCTCCAAACCACAAATCAGGATGTGTGGCCTGCAAGGCACCAGCACTCCGGCCCAGACTTCTGTGCCCACACTCACCTCACCCCACCCCCCCACAGGCTCCTCCTGCACCCCACCACCCGGCACCTTCCATGGGGCCAGGCAAGGGTTCAAGCCACCCTCCTCCCATGTGCCAGGGGAGCCTGAGAAAGAACAGGGCTGTACCTGGGGCCACTTTACAGGAAATCCACTGGGCTCCTCTGGTTCTCTGATAGCTTCCTGTCCTGAGGAACTAGGCCACGTTAGCACGAGCCTCAATAACTGCTTGACAAGCACCGAGACAAGTGTACGACGACCCGGATGAGCCTACCACCCACACTGTTAACGAGTTAAAGCTGCCTTTTTAAAAAAACATTTCTTATTAATAAAATTACAGGAATAAAATAAAAAAAACATTTCTTATTGACTTCAGAGAGGAAGGTACAAGGAGAGAGTTAGAGACATCAAGGGTGAGAGAGAATTATCACTTAGCTGCCTCCTGCACGCCCCCTATTGGGGATCGAGACCGCAACCTGGGCATGTTCCCTCGAACGGAATCAAACCCACGACCCTTCAGCCCACACACCAATGCTCTACACATTGAACCAAACTGGTAAGGGCAAAGCTGCATTTTTGAGGAAGCTAACTTGGGAAGAGAATTTAAATGTCCAACTGGCCTGGCTATGGTGGCTTGACAGACTGAGTATCATCCCATGGACCCAGGGGGCCAGGTTCCATTCCTGTCAGGGCACAATCCCGGGTTTCGGGCTTGATCCCCAGTAGGGAGCGTGCAGGAGGCAGCCCAACTATTCTTCTCTCTCATCATTAATACATTTCTCTCCCCCTCTCCCTTCTGAAATCAATAAAAATACCTTTTTTAAAAATGTCCAACTCCACTTTCATGAAGTTATTGTCATTACTTCTGCTGTTTCAGGTTGAACCTATGTGTGTGGCTTAGTTTACCTCGATGAAAACAATATTGCCTGGAGGAGCAGAGCAGGGAGATTCCGCCAGGGGCAGTGGGCATGGAGTGCGCCGAGCGGCAGCCTGGGTAGGAAGCCACGTCCCAGAACCCCATGGCCGCCTGTGGGAAAATGAGCTGCAAAGCACAGAAACAGAGAAAGGCTCTCCCAGCTAAGGATACTATGTATCCTCTACCGGAGACAATGAATCCCCCCAGCCCTCCCCCAGCTAAGGCTACTATGTTTCCTCTACTGGAGACAATGAATCCCCCAGCGCTCTCCCAGCTAAGGCCACTATGTATCCTCTACCAGAGGCAATGAATCAGCTGTGGATGAGGACCTGCATCAGTAACCTTCAATGTGCCTGAACCTCTCCACTGGCCACAACTCCGACATTCTTGAGTTTTACTGGCTTTTCACTTCTATCCCAAAAGCTCAGGAATGTCTGTTTCCCCAATATTGCTAGATGGTGTAATGTTTCTACCAAAGCTGGTAGAAGGTTCTAGAAGAAACTCAGCCAGACCCATCCTTCCTGGGTGGTGCTGACCCGGCACCTCTCCTTAGCAAGTAGGGAGAATTTGGCCTGATTGTGAAGACTGGGGCTAGGGCTGGTGCTCTCCGCTGGGGAGGGCTGCCTCCTGTCCGGGCCCTGGGCTGCTGCTGCCTGAACGCCCCCCCCCCCCCCCCCCACCCCCCCCCCCCCCGGCCTCCACCGGCTTTGGCACAAAGCTCCACGGCGCTCCTCTGCGGTGGGCAGCCTTTCTGCAGACTAAAGCTCAGGCTGAGTCACGTGCTTGGGCATTTTCCAGATTTAAACATCTCTGTAGGTAACTGCTCTGACACAGAACTAGCAAACAACGTGAGAGAGGCAGCACCAGGCAACCCCAGAACCCCACCTGCCCATGCCCCCTTCCCAGTGCAGCTTTCCAAAGGGGGGCACCTGGTGAGGCAGGTGCTGATGAGTAGCTCAACGGAGGGGTGCAGTGGCTGCGACGTGAGATGGTAGGGCTGACTGACCAAGGTCTGCTTTAAGCTTAAACATGAAAGTGCACACGCACACGCTTCTGAGACCAAAAGTGGTAAGTGAGCCACTTCCAAGCAGGTGATAAAGCTTGTATTTGAAAAAGACACATTTCACCGAAACCCTTTTCCCTGTTAACGGTAGCCTTCCCTGCGTGGCTGCTTCAGTCACCGCCAGGGGCTGAGCTTCTTTATCAGCTCCTCTGCCCCGTCCCTAGAGCCGCATTCTTAAAAACCGAAAAAACTAAGGAGTCTCTCGAACTATCGCGTCCAAAATACAATGGCAAGACCTCACGTCACCGAGACCCTCGGAGGGAATTCGGCGAAGAAAACACGACCCGGAACGGGCCCGGCCGGGCACAGCTCTGGTTTCACTCGGTCCCCACACCGTGAGGACCAAAGGTTCGGTACATCAGGCGGCCCCCTTCTCTCAGGTTCCCGTCCTGAAAGACCCCGCGCAGCCCTCGTCAGTACCCCCGGGTCAGGCCACGTGCAGAGCCTAGGTTTGGGGGACTCACTGGCCGGAAGGGGCGGAAAGGCGTGGCTCCTTCCTCCCCCGCCGCGCCGGCCGGCCGCGGACCACCTACCGGCATTGTCCCGGGCGCGCCTCTTCCACCCGCGGGGTCCGCTCAGCCGCCCGCCCGCCCGCCCGCTAGTGCGCTGGGCTCCGCACGCTGGATCTCCCGGCCCGGACCTCCCTCCCCCGGCCTCCCCGTGCCTGCGATCGCAGAGCGGAGGGCGGCCCGAGGGAGCCTCCCCGGCCCCCAGCCGGCCCCTCTGACCCCCGCTCGGCCCTCGGAGGACTCACCTTCTTGCCCTTCTTGCCCTCCTCCTCCATGTCGCCGCGAGCGGTCCCCGCGGCCCGGCCCGCCCAGGGAGCCCCGCGCCCCCGAGCCCGCTACATGCTCGCCGGGGCCCCGCGGCCGCCGCAGCCGCGTTCCTGCGCTGCCAGCCCGCCCGCCGCCCTGCGCTGTCTCCGCCCGCGGCCGCCAGGGGCCGTCCGCACCCCGCACCCTGCACTTCCGGGCCCAGGGCTCGGCCCCGCCCCCCGCACGCCCCGCCTCCAGCCGTTTAGGGCGGTGGGATGGCTCCCACCTTACCCCGCCTCTCTGGGCCACGGGAGCGCGTCTGTAGCGCCCCTTTCCCGCCCCCAGCCCGCCCATTGCCCGTCGGGGTCGCGGGAGCAGCTTCAGTTTTTTGGATTCCGCCGCCATTTTTACGGCAGCCAACTTTCCCGGCCTGCCTTGCGCTCAGGGAAGCCCACCACGGGCAGACGGGAATTGGAGGGCGGGGCCAGAGGGGGCGGAGCTAAAGTAGGGGCCTGGGAAGAGGCGTGGCTCGAGGGAGGGAGGGGCGAGGCTCTTGGGCGCGACAGGAAGGTGAGGGAGGGACCTGGGAGGGGCGGGGTCTGAGAGGCGGAGCGGGGCCAGCTGGGTGGGCGGGCCTAACAGGAAGATGAGAGCGATCCTCGTTGTGATAGTTTCCTGGTTTATTAAACTTGCCACCCACCTCCGGTTGGTCTACTCTCTCCTCAGTGTCCCAGCCATCCGTGTAGGAAGCCACTTTCAAGTCACACCCAGGAAGTCCCGACGTGTGCTCACCCGTCCACACGCATCGGGATAAACCACGGAAAAGCTAACGGCCAGCTAGAACCGGTGGTTGGCCCGGAAGCATATTGAAAGCGGAGCCGGGCAGCAGGCCGCCACCTTGCCGCTACCCCACGCCGTCTGCCAGCACGCACCCTGCGGCACAGACCGTGCAAACGGCGCTCAGCAAGCCCATGTCTGTCTGCACTGGCTCTACTCGGTGGGGGATGCCATGCCAGCTGCGTGTCCGGTCTCTGGGCCCCGACTCTGTCCCTGCTCTGTGGGGTCAGCTGGGCCCCCTGACACTGCCCGGCCTGCAGAAGGTGCCGGGTGGCCGTGTGACTGGGAATCAGGTGGCAAGTGGGGCTCTTGACCCCCCCACCCCTCCGGGCTTCCTGGATTGTGAGCCGAGCCGTTAGGGGTTTCCGTTCACTTGACAAGGGCAGAGCCTGGCATTCTGCAGGCAAAGGGGTCCTTCTGCTTGGGACAGGGTGGACCCACATCCGCTTTCATTTGCGGGGTGCCCAGCTCCGTCCCTCACAAGGTCGTTTTCAGGCCGTCCTGGGCGCCGCCCGGGAGGCAGGCTCGCGGCGCACCTGGCCGCTCTGAGCCCCGGACTTGAACGCTGCCCTCAAAGGAACAGCCGCGGGCGCAGCTACCCTGCTCGAGCCTGGCCCGGAAGCTGGAAACGTCACGTCCTCTGGGGCACGGGCCGGCTGACGTCGCGTGCGGCTTCTGGCGGAATGCGCGATGACGCCAAGTCGGCGTGTGAGGCGGTAGCCATGGCTGGCGGTTGCGGTGAGACGGTTCTGCGAGACGTCCCCCGCTGTCGTTTTCATCCGAGCCCATCGGGGGTCGCAGGCGGGGCCGGCCGAGTGCGGGAACGGGTAAGGGGCGCGGGCGGCAGGAGTCCCAGCCGGGCTCGGCGCCCTCTGACACGCGAGCCTGGGGGGTGGTAGGGACGCGCTGGGGACGGCGTCTCGGGCGGCTTCCCCCGGGCAGAGAGCCCGGCTCTTCGAGGCCTCCGGAGCTGAGCGCAGGCACCCTTCGCTGCACCCCCCACCTCTCTGGTTCAGGGGCAGCTGTCACCGACCCTACTTGTGGGTCCCGCAGGGTGTCCCCACTGTGGAAGGAAGTGAAGCAAGGCTGTGTTTGGCAGTGACATGACAGCTCGGACAGCCCCGAAGTCTGGTAAGTTCTCGGAGCTGGAACGGTGGGGAGTGACCTCCATTGAGGAGGCTGCCATTCCCGGGTCCTGGAGGCAACCCACGTGGGCTAACTCGGCGCGGGGCGGGGCGGGGCTGGGCCTGCGGGCTGCAAGCCTCCAGCGTGCTTGGGTCTGGGGTGACCCTGTGCATTCCTACCGAGCTTGCGAGAACATTTTGGAACGGTTTGAGGCCTTGCCCTGCTGCATCCGGAGCAAGGTTATAGACATTTCAGACAGCCGCGTGCTCCCTTCCAGGCCCCAGCGTGCTGGGCACCGGACCTGCACTGCCCCTGGTAACCACTTGCCACGTGGGGTTGCACTAAGTGCAATCCTAAGTTCCGCTCCCATTCACTGCACCCCCGTTCCGGGTGCTCACTAGGGACAGGGGGCAAGTGCTGCGGGGCGGCATTGAAGTGAGATCGCACAGCAGTCCCCTTTTTTTTTTTTTTTTTTTTTTGCAGAAAGTGTTTGGGCTTTTGGGTGTTTGCTGTGTCCTAGGCTTGTCTCGCGTTTATTTGATCATATCCTCATAGACACTGACAAGCTCGGGGAGCCCTAGCCGGCTCAGGGGATAGAGTGTCCACCTGAGGACGGAAGGGTCTCAGGTTCTATTCTGGCCGAGGTTGCAGGCTCCATCCCCAGTGGGGGGCGTGCCGGAGGCTGCTGATCAATGATTCATCGCTGATGTTTCTATCTCTCCCTTCCTCTCTGAAATAAATAAAAATATATTTTAAAAAGTAATAAAAAACAAATAACAACTTTTTCAAACAAAAGGAAGCCCGGGGAGTGGAGGACAGAAGCAGGTCAGCTGAAGGGAGTGGGAGTAGGTGGCAGCAAGGGGGTTGAGCCCAGTCCTGAGGGTCCAGGAGACAGGCTAGAGAACCACAGGCTACATTCTGCAGTGGTGAGCTCCGTGTGCCCTGGGAGAGGTGGGCAGTGATGTTGGCTGAAGCTTATTAATCCTACACCCAGTGTTTATGCACCAATATGGTGATTTATTGCTTCTGTAGCATGTTCAAAGGGATGGGGGAAGTTGACAAAAATAGTGGCTCATCTGGGGGGGTCGTCCTTCACCGGCTTGTGTCTCCGCCTCCGTCCTGCCAGCCCCTGGGCTCCAGAAGGAGCTCATTGGGTCTGTGGGGGCTTTGGAGAGCGCCTTTCCATGGGGTCCAGCCGCCCGGCGCCCTGCCCTTGCCCCGGCTCCTCCCGGGGCCTTGACTCTGGCGCCTCCTCAGGCTGTGCCTCCTGGGGCTCCAGGAGGGTGATGGACCTCTTGTCAGAGCTGGGCTCGGTGGCCCGCAAGAGCTTGGGGGTCCGAGAGGGCTCGGGGGTCCGCGAGGGTCTGGGGGTCCGCGAGGGCTCGGGGGTCCGCGAGGGCTCGGGGGTCCGTGAGGGCTCGGGGGTCCGCGAGGGCTCGGAGGTCCGAGAGGGCTCGGGGGTCCGAGAGGGCCTGGGGGTCCGTGAGGGCTCAGCGGTCCCCGAGGGTCTGGGGCTTCGTGAGGGCTCGACGGTCCCCAAGGGCTTGGAGGTCTGTGAGGGCTCAGTGCTCCCCGAGGGCCTGGGGGTCCGTAAGGAGTCGGTGGTCCCCGGGGGCTCGGTCCGCGAGGGCCTGGGGGACCTCGAGGGCTCAGGGACCATGAGGCCCCCCGCCTCCTTGCTGAGGGGTGTGGGGCTCAGGTCCTGGGGCTTGGGCTGCACCCAGGGGTGGCTGAGCACCTCGTCGATGTGCAGGCGCCGGCCGACGTCGGGCTGCAGCATGCGGTAGATGAGGTCCTTGCACTCGCTCGTCAGGTGTTTGGTGCGCGGGAAGTTGACGCGGTGCTCCTTCTGCACGCGCAGCATCTTCTTGACGTTGGAGTCGTCGTAGGGCATGGTGCCGCACACCATGATGTAGAGGACCACGCCCAGGCTCCAGATGTCGTAGACCTTGGGCTGGTAGGGGATGCCCTGCAGCACCTCGGGCGCCGCGTACGCCGCCGACCCACAGAAGGTCTTGCTCAGGATCTGCTGGTCGTTCTCGTCCCGCAGGCAGCGCTTGGCGAAGCCGAAGTCAGACAGCTTGATGTTGAAGTCCTTGTCGAGTAGCAGGTTCTCGCACTTGAGGTCCCGGTGGACGATGTCCAGGTCGTGGCAGTACTTGATGGCGGAGGCGAGCTGGTGGAACTTCTTGCGCGCGTCCTCCTCGGTCAGGGCGCCCCGGGTTTTGATGAAGTCCAGGAGGTCGCCCTGGACCCCGAGCTCCATGATGATGTAGACCTTGCCCTCTGACGTCTCAAAGATCTCGTAGGTCTTGACGATGGAGCGGTGGTTTAGCATGATCAGAATCTCAATTTCTCGGGGAAGGAATTTCTCCAAGAAGTCTGTGGGGGCTTTCTTGCGGTCAATGATCTTGACCGCCACATTGAACTTCAGGCGCTCGGAATACGCGGATTTGACTTTTGCGTACGAGCCCTCTCCCAAATTTATCCCCATGATGTAGCCTCGTCGCTTGAGGACGGCAGCATCGTCCATGGTGCCGGGAGCACCCCGTGCCTCTGAGGCTGCGCACTGCACCCCTGTGAGACATGGGCCGGCAGTGTCCTCCCCTGCACCGGAGAGTCCGCTGCGCTGGCTGGGGGCCGTCCCTGCCTCCAGGAGGGTGGAACGTTCAGCATTGTCCGGTGACTTCCGTGGGTGAAGTCATAAAGGAAGGGTGCCCTGGGGGCGAGGCTCTGGCTGGAGCCACTGGGACTCGGAACCCAGAAGGTGGGACAGTGGGCTGGAGCACGTGGCAGGTGGGGGTACGGGCGGCCTGCAGAGAGTGGCTCCCACTTGGCTAGGGGTAGGGGGTGGGGCTGTGGGGACACATGGTCTGTCCACACCCCAGCCCAGAGGCAGGACTGCCTGTTGAGGTGGCTGGTGGTGGTAATGGTTGGGGTCCCAGTGGGAGACAACAGTGGTTGGGGCTGTCTGAGGGCCTCAGACGGTGTCACTGTGAAGGCTGGAGCAGGGTGTAGGGAGCCCGAATGGCAGTGATCTTTCTGGAGGAGAGGGGGATCTGGAGAAAGGCAGGGCTGTAGGCGGAGGCCACAGAGACCCCAGGCAAGGAACTGGGGATGCACACCCCTGATCTTTTCTCCATCTTCAGCCTTGGAGGCCCTGCTGTGTCCGCACAGGTGCCCACAGGCCGGGTGGCAGCAGATGAGCAGGGTGGCAGCCGGTCAGGAAGGGCAGACTGCAGGCCCAGTGGCTCCCTTTAGGAATCGGGGCCCTGCCTCCAGCTGGTTTGGCTAGACCCTCCACCTCCTGTGCTGCTGTGACAGGGACCCCGTGCTGTGTGTTGCCTCTTGGGTCTGTGTACCCACAGCCGCGCTGGATCCCACCCCGAGTGCCAGCAGCTCCCGGGACGCCCAGGATTGGGGGAGGGGGGGAGCCTTGGACAGGGCCCTCTGCTGTAAGCCCTGTATCTGGCACCTGCTCGGCCACACCCTGAGGCACAACAACTCTGGCCTCGCCTTTGGTCTCACCTTGACCGGATCTGCCCAGAGGGAGCTGGTGCCACTCAGAGTGGCCAGCGCGTACCAGAAGGCGCAGGCACCACCCCAGGGTGCCTTCTGCTCGAATTCCCTTCTCCAGGCTCACCTGCCAGAAACTGACAGATTGCATGGGCACCAGGCCTTCAGCCTCCCAGACGGACAGGGAGCGCCCTGTGTTCTTGCCCTGGTGTGAGGGCTGTTGGGTGCCATCAGAGTGGGCGGCAGGAAAGAGGGGCCAGCAGGGTGCTTGCAGGGTCCACTCTGCCTTCTTCCTCCCGGGGACCCTCTCCTGTCTGAGTGAAGACGTGGACATGCTGGCCTCTGCAGAGTGGCCGTTAGGAGACACTGGTATGTGTGTGTGCGTGAGTCTCCTGTTGCTACAATTCTGGGGGTGAGGTTCTGGCTGGCCTTTGGCCCAGACCATCCTTTTGAGGTTTTTCGGAACAGGGTCGGGTGGACCAGGCAGCCCCCACCCGAGCAGAGAGCTAGTGTGCCTTTCTGTGGTCCTCGCCGCGACCCGTGGGAATGGGAGCCGGTGAGCAGTGCTGGTGCCGACTGCCCAGGTGACTGACCAGCTGGTTCTTGTTGAGGCCTCTGAGCTTCCTCCCAGGAGGGCACCCACAAACCTGGTGGGACCCCCTTGTCCGCCTCGGCCTGGGGACTGCTATGTCCCTGCCCAGCGCATGACACTTGCATCCTCCCTTCCCAGTGTCTCAGCCCCAGGAATCACGGACATCGGAGTTAGAAGGGGGTTCCCTTCGGGGGTGTGAGGCTGGCCCCTCCATCCTGGAGGCCAGGTGAGTGTCCCAGGGGGCTGCTCCACTCCCAGCCCACGAGACTGGCGGGCAGTTGGCTGGTGTCAGGGCCCTGAGGTGAGTCTGTCAGGCATTTGATTGCCTTTGGTTTTGGACTCGACCTGCACCCTTTCCCGGGGACCTTCTGGTCAGTGGAGTTGGGGCTGGAGTCGGGAGTGGGAGCCCAGGTGTGGTCTGAGGCTGCTCTGCCCCTCGGCAGCCTCTGGCCATGTGCTTTCGTCATGGGTTTCCCCAGCAGTTTCTTGTTTTCCAGGTGAAGTGGACGCTGGCGGCCGGTGCCCAGGCAGGGGGCAGCAGGATCGAACCTAGGCCCTTGCTCTCACTGCTGCCCTCTGCGAGGAGTCGGGTTCCTGGTTCTGGGCTGGTATTGGGCGGCTCCAGGCCTGGCACCTGACTGATGTTCTCTGACCCCGGTTTTGGCCCTGTGTCTTCTGTTGGCTTCCCTCTGGCATCTGAATGGGAAACAGGGCGTTTAATAAACATGTTTTGAATGAGTGAGTGCGTCCAGCCTGCTTCTCCTTCCCGAAGCTCTCGCTGCACAAAAAGAGGAAGAACCTGCCTCCCTGTGGGCGTCTGGGCTAAGTCAAGTGCCTCCCATGCCCTCACTTGCGCCTTTGCAAACGGGGTGGGAGGGGCTTCTCTCAGGACATTTCCTCTGAGATCCTGGGCTGGGCTCTGCGTCTGTTGGGGCCCCGTAAGGCACCTGCAGTGTCTGTTCCGTTTGACAAGTGCTGGCTGCGGCCACTGCTGTGCACGCAGGTTCCCGAGTGCCCAGGGTCGCTGCGGGAGCTGTTTCCATCCAGTTTGCTAGTGAGGAAATGGACGGGCACCTGCAGGCCCTTGACCAAGGCAGGTCGGTCAGCCACACTCGGCCCAGAGGAGGAGGGGCCTCCTGACCTGGGAAGAGGGGTGTGACAGACCAGCTGGAGCTGGGCCTGCAGGTGCAAAGGGCCAGGCTGTGCTGCCCGGCTTGGCATCGCCAGGGACCACCAGGGGAAAGCATCTTGAGAGTGGCCTCGAGGACATGGGGTGTGGAATAGCAGAATGGGGGGGAGGGGGGTGGCCATCAGCCAAAGCCCTGGCCTGCAGACATATTACCCGGGGGCAGGCAGCAGGGTGGAGGGCTAATGGAGAAAAGGGACATATATAGTATGTTAATTATTTTAAAAAGAAAGTGGTCCAGAGGAGACAGGAGAGGGGCCCTGCTGCCCCCCACTCCTGCTGGTTCTACCTGCCAGGCCCTGCAGGGCAGCCGAGGGTCTGTCAGGCCACCACCTGAGCTGCCCAGGACAAGCCTGAGGCCGACCAGCCAGGCCCACAAGTCGGGCCACACCCAGGAAGGGGAAGGACTTTGGTGTTCTGTCCCTCGCCCTGAGAAATGAGGTGGTGGGTGGGGCTCCCCCAGGCTGTTAGGTGGAGGGCTTGGTGAGGTTCAGACCCAGAGCTGGGGCCTGGAAGCTGCGTCCCGACCCTGAAAAGGGCCTTGACGTTTTACGTGGGAAAAATAACGAAAGAAAACTGTGACGTGACAGCGCTGCCAAGTCCAGTTTCATCGTCCATGACGCCCCACAGGCAGCCTGTCGTCCCTCTGTTCAAACTCAGGAGGCTGACCTGGGATTGGGGGAGTGAAACTCCGCCCACCGGCCCCCACGGAGCTCCCCAGGTTCTCCCCACAGCTCAGGCTGGAAAGGCCTCCAAAAGCACCAGCCCAGGCGGGCGGGGTGCCCCAGGGGACCCCCCAGGAGGAGCAAAGGCTGCTGTGCGGGGAGCTCCGCTGGTTTACCCCGGCCCTCGATGAGCACCCTCCAGCTCAATTGAATTTGGTCGAGGCGACTTGAGGGGGTGGAGACTTTGCACATCAGTTATTCCGGAGTTTCGGAAGGGAGCTGATTGGAGACAGTTCTTAAATAAAGTAGCTTCTGAGGCAGAACCCCAGTGGGAAACACAGCCGCCCTGTCCAGGGGAGGACGGCAGAGCCACCTGCCCCGCCCGGAGGATGCCTGAGGTCAAGGATGCTTGTTCAGGCACAAAACAGCGGCTGCTCACGGCGGGCGGTGGACAGAGCGAGGCGACCGGCTGGTCCTGGTGGTTCCCACTGAGGCCCCGGTTGGGTGGCCGGCACAGGGAGGGGCTTCTGAACCCACCAGGACAGACAGATCCGGCCCGGCCTGCCTACGGCAGGTCGCAGGCAAAGCGGGCCTTGTCCTTCACCCCCTGGGTCTCCATGACTGCTACTGCCTGGGCCTGGCCAGCCGCCCCAAAGGCCAGGGCACGGGTGTTTTCCCACCGTCACCCAGGGGCCCCATGCCCCCCCCACACACACACACACACCCACCAAGCCCAGGACAGCACTCACAGCACATGGGCGGGGCGACCGGAACCTTCCCTGGGGGCTGCAGGGCACCTCCGGGGCAGGACTGGGAGCCGGTGCCGCTGTGGGGAGGGCGGGGGAGCTGGGGGGTTTCCTCTGGGGCCAGGAGGAACCGCCGCCAGGCCCACACGCTAGGCGTTGGGCGGCCCGCCCAGGAAGCAGGGTCAGAGCCCCTCACAGCCCCTCCCGGGCCAGAACCCACTTCCTACTTCACCCCACAGGGAGGCGGAGTGGGGAGAGCTGTGGGCAGAGGCCCGGCCTGCCCCCTCCGCCCTGCGACGCGGGAAGGTCGGCCACCTGGCCCCGGCTCCTGTGCTCCCGGTAGGATGGAGGACGAGGAGGGCGCAGAGTGCGGCAAAGCCGACTTTGTGCTTTTGGACCAGGTGACCATGGAGGACTTCATGGAGAACCTGAAGCTCAGGTGAGCTGGGCCACTTCCCTGATTGGGGGGGTAGGGGGAGAGACACAGCACCCAGGACCCCCGTCTCCACCCTCCCTTCTCCGTCTGGGCCTGGATCACTGTAGGGGCCCGGGGTGGCCAGGCAGGACTGACCCCTCAGGGCCAGGTGGCTGGCCAGTTCTGGTACCGACTCCCCAGGCCCCTGCCTCCCACTCGACCCGATTTTCTGCCCAGCACCCGAAGCAGCACCCAGACGGGGGGGGGGGGGGCACCCATCCCCCTCTTGGGGACCGGCTGAGCCCCGGGTGCTCTGAGGGAGCGCCCAGGTGAATGAGTCTTGGGGGGAGTGTGGGGACCCAGTTTCCAGAGAAGGAGGGCAGAGGGCAGGGAGGAGCCGGATCAGGGGGTGCCCGGGGGCTGCCAGGAGCTTGAGCTGGGCAGCGGGGCCTCGCCCTGGGCAGCGGGGAGGCGGAAGGCAGGCCCCGGCAGCTGGTGGAGCTGGAAGACAGAGGGGCCTCTTTCTGTGGTGCGGAGCCGGGCGTGACGGCAGCTCATTCACACACACCAGCTCCCGGGACGGCTGCCGTCCCCGTCCGCTCCCCGTCCCGCCAGGTGCTGGGCCCAGCCACAGCCACTCGAGGGCACCAGAGGAAGCGTCTGCCAGGCCCTGAGTGCCGGGAGAGGGTGTAGCCAGGGAACCCCAGTCAGAGGCGAGGAGGCTGAGGAAGAGGAACCCCGACGGGTGCCCGGGGAAAGGGCAGCTCCCACACACCCTGGGGGCAGGCCCGCCCGGCTTCCCCAGACGCAGGCACCCACGCCGGTGGCTGGCTCCTGAAGGGGAGGGCTGAGAGACCAGGAGGTGTTGGGGGCTCCCTCCCTGCGCCCCTCTCAGGCCCTGCCATCTGGGTGGGGCTGCTTTCTGCCCCTGGGTCCCCGCCCAGGCTGTGGCCCCGAGAACAGGAAACAGCGAAGGCCCCTCCCCCTGCCTCCAGCCGGTCTCCTTCCTACCTGCTGGCTCTGCCTGCCCAGGGAGGCTCGGGCCACGTCCAGTCCCTTCATGAAATGGGTGGTCACTGTCCCTCTGGCGCCAGGACCCACGGAGAGCAGTGGGCGGGCTCCGGGAAGACTCAGGGTCTCCGCCCCCCTTCTCCGGGTGGGCCAGGGCCCCGGGCGCTGGGTGCCGGGTGCTGGGTGCCGGGCCTGTGGCCTGAGGGCTGAGCAGCGGCCCTGCCCCCTCCAGGTTCGAGAAGGGCCGCATCTACACCTACATCGGCGAGGTGCTGGTGTCTGTGAACCCCTACCAGGAGCTGCCCCTCTACGGGCCCGAAGCCATCGCCCGGTACCAGGGCCGCGAGCTGTACGAGCGGCCGCCCCACCTGTACGCCGTGGCCAACGCCGCCTACCGGGCCATGAAACGCAGGGCCAGGGACACCTGCATCGTGATCTCAGGTACACCCCCCCCCCCCCCGCCCGGCCCCGCAGCCCCGCGTGTGAGTGGCGGGAGGTGATTGGATGCCAGAGGGGAGGCGGGCCCATTCTGCCTGTCCCTCTGTCCGGCAGGGGAGAGCGGGGCGGGGAAGACGGAGGCCAGCAAGCACATCATGCAGTTCATCGCGGCCATCACCAACCCCAGCCAGAGGGCCGAGGTGGAGAGGTGAGGGCGGCTGGCTGGGCGGGGCTGGACAGCAGGAGGCACCCAGGTCCCGGGCGAGGGGAGGGGAGGGGAGGCTCCACACAGAGGCACCTGCTTTGGTGGGGCGGGGGGGGGGGGGGTTGACCTGCCCCGGGGCCCAGGGACCTCAGCCAGGTCCCATGAGGCCTGGGATGAGGGGGTGGGCAAGGGGGTGGGGGGGGAGGTGGCCTGCCCCGGGGCCCAGGGAGCCCAGCCAGGTCCCGGCAAGGCTGGGAGCTGGAAATGGGGGCTTGCTCCCCAGCCCTGAGGAGCGGTTTCCTGGGGCAGGGGGGACCTGCTCTTCCTGTGACGTGAAGTGACGCGGGGCTGGTGGGGAAGACGCCGCTGAGCACCCGTGGCCAGCAGCTGCTCCCCCGGCCGCTGGAGGTCGAAGGCAGAGGGTCCAGACCCAGGTCCTCGCTGCCGGTGCAGCTGGCCGGAGGCGGGAAGGGGGAGGCGACCTCGCTCAGGTTGAAGGGCCACCCACCGCCTGCGAGGGGACACAGGCAGGACTCGGCCCCGGAAACCACGGGGGGAACAGAGACCCGGGTCAAGGTCTCTGTGTGCAGCCCCAACCCCTTGCCCTGCCCCATCCAGAGTCAAGGACGTGCTGCTCAGGTCCACCTGCGTGCTGGAGGCCCTCGGCAACGCCCGGACCAACCGCAACCACAACTCCAGTCGCTTCGGCAAGTACATGGACATCAACTTCGACTTCAAGGGCGACCCCATCGGGGGGCACATCCACAGCTACCTGCTGGAGAAGGTGGGTGGGGCCCGGCCGTTGTGCTCAGTGCTAGAGCGTGGGCCCTTGGACTGAAGGGACCCGAGTTCGATTCCGGTCAAGGGCGTGTACCTTGGCTGCAGGCACATCCTCAGTGGGGGGTGTGCAGGAGGCAGCTGATCAATGTTTCTCTCTCACCGATGTTTCTGACTTTCTATCCCTCTCCCTCTCTGTAAAAAAATCAATTAAATATATTTTTTTTAAAAAAGAAAGAAAAGGCGCTGCCCTGGCCTCCCTCCAGGCCCACGGCCCTGGGCAGGGACTCACCTTCTCTGAGTCCCTCACTGCCTGTCCCCTGGGGGCCCTCACCCGCCCATTCACACCCGGCTCCCCCTCTCCCCTCAGTCTCGGGTCCTCAAGCAGCACGTGGGTGAGAGGAACTTCCACATCTTCTATCAGGTGAGCCCGGCAGGCAGGGGGGCAGACAGGGCAGCCCTCCCCCACCCCCTCGGCCCACTCTCGCTTCGAGGGGTTGTGGGGGGGTTCCCTGAACACAGCACGTCTGCCTCTGCCCCTGAGGTGCCCTCCGCCTAGACCGTGGTGCTGTCCACAGGACGTCTGAGCCGGAAGGGGCTCTCCCTGCACGCAGGCAGTGTCCAGGCCACCCCGGGCTCCCCTGGCCGGCGGGGTCTGGGCTGAAGGGCCCCGTGCACTGTCCGGGGCCTGACCCAGGGCGTGTCCCGTAGGTGCTGCGAGGCTGCGAGGACGCAGAGCTGCAGGAGCTGCACCTGCAGAGAAACCCCGCCCTGTACAGCTTCACCCGCCAGGGCGCCGGGCTCAGTGTGAGTGGGGCTCCGAGGACGCCGGGCGCCCGGCGCTCTGGGGCTGACAGCCGGGCGTCCGCAGGGCCTGGGGGCAGGAGGCAGGGTGAGCCTGCGCCGGGTGCTGAGCCCCATCCCCGCCAGGCCTCGGAGAGCGAGGAGAGGAGCCACCACCGGGCGGTGATGGAGGCCATGCAGGTGATCGGCTTCCACGCTGAGGAGATGAGGTCTGTGCGCCGGATCCTGGCGGCCATCCTGCACCTGGTGAGCCTGCTGCCTGGGCGGCCGCCTCCACCGCCGGCCTGTCCTCGTGCCGCCCGGAGGGGAGGGGGGGTTGGGGGGGGCGAGGAGACTGGCCTCTGACAATGTAGCCGCCGGCTGCCCCTCCTCCCAGCTGCCTGGGCTGTGGGCTCCCCCCCCCGAGACTCCCTGAGCCATGGTCCTGTGGAGCCAGGATGCCGGTAGATTGGTCCGCTGGGGTTGGGGGGGTGAGCCCACACACAGGAAGGGCAGTCCCACCCGTCAGCCGAGCTGGGACCTGCCTGGTGCTTCTGACGCTGGAGGGTGGCTTCGGGCAGGCTGTTCTGGGCCCTCTCCTCTCTGAGGTGGGGGGCAGAGGGGCGGGGCGTAGCACAGACCCAGCATGCTGGGCTGGCAGGGGGTCTCATCTTGGGCTGAGTCTCTGCCATCCCTTCCTTCTTCCTGGGGCAAAGGGATGCCAGGTCCTCCCCTGACTCTTCCCGCTCCCCCATCGCCAGGGAAACATCGAGTTTGTGGAGAAGGAGGAGGGGCAGCTGGCCGTGGCCGAGGAGGCGCTGGTGGACCACGTCGCCGAGCTGACGGCCACGCCCAGGGAGCAGGTGCTGCGCTGCCTGCTGGCCCGCACCGTGGCCTCGGGGGGCAGGGAGGTCATCGAGAAGGGCCACACCACGGCCGAGGCCAGCTACGCCCGGGACGCCTGCGCCAAGGTACCGTGGGGACAGGCAGCCCGGGGAGGAACCCCGGCGGCCTTCGGGGGGAGGTAGTGGACACAGCCTGCAGCCGCCGGCTCTCCCCAGGCCGTGTACCAGCGGCTGTTCGAGTGGGTGGTGAACCGCATCAACAGCATCATGGAACCCCGGGGCAGGGACCCCCGGCGGGACGGCAAGGACACGGTCATTGGCGTGTTGGACATCTATGGCTTCGAAGTGTTCCCTGTCAACAGGTGGGGGGCCCAGCTCTGACCCCACCCACCCTCCAGGGCCCCCGCCGTCCCGGGAGCTGGGTTGGCTGGGGAGTAAGATGTCTGGTGTCCATCCTGGCTGGTCCCTGACTCTGGGTCATAGCCAAGCACGCCTGCGAGGTGCCCCTGCTCCCCGGTCCGTGCTGCCAGGACGCGAAAATCCCGAGCCCCTCCCCCTCGCTGGGGCAAAGGAGGGACTGTGTCGGGTGAGGCCTTGGGGGGCTGGGCTGGGCCCTGTGGGCCCTGTGAGCTCTCTTCAGGGCTGCTGGGCTGGGGCTAGGGCTGGGCTGGGGCTGAGGCTGAGGCTGGGCTGGGCTGGGCTGGGTCTGGGCGCTGGGGTGGGTTGGGGGTGGGCCTGGGGATTGGGGCTGGGGCTGAGGCTGTGCTGGGCTGGGGCTGGGGTTTGTGTTGGAGCTGGGCTGGGACAGGGGCTGGGGCTGGGCTGAGGGCTGGACTGGGGCTTGGACTGGGGCTGGCGGCTGGCTTGGGCTGGGCCTGGGGCCTGGGCCTGGGGCTGTGGGCTTGGCGGGGCTGGGGCTGGGCTGGCTGAGCTGGGCTGGGGCTGGGTGGGGCTGGCCGGGGCTGGGGCTGGGGCTGGGGCTTTGGGGCTGGGGCTGGGCCGGAGCTGGGGCTGGGTCCGGGGCTGGGCTGGGCTGGGCTGGGCTGGGGTGGGGTTGGGCGGGTCTGGGCTAGGGCTGGGCTGGGCTTGGGCTGGGGCTGGGGCTGGGGCTGGGGTTGGGCTGGGCTGGGCTGGGGCTGGGGTTGGGCTGGGCTGGGGCTGGGGCTGGGGCTGGGCTGGGGCTGGGGGCTGGGCCGGGGCTGGGGTGGGCTGGGGGTATGGCGGGCAGGGGCCAGGGGCCCAGGGGCTCTGCGTGACGCAGGCGGCCTGGCCCAGCTTCGAGCAGTTCTGCATCAACTACTGCAACGAGAAGCTGCAGCAGCTGTTCATCCAGCTCATCCTGAAGCAGGAGCAGGAGGAGTACGAGCGCGAGGGCATCACCTGGCAGAGCGTGAGTGCCCACCGCCCCCGCGCCCCGTGGCCTGTCCCCCCCGTGCTGCTCACTCTACCTCCCCTTCCCCCCCTCCGTCTCCCCATCCTCCATCTCCCCCTCCCCCTCCAGGTGGAGTTCTTCAACAACGCGGCCATCGTGGACCTGGTGGAGCGGCCGCACCGAGGGGTGCTGGCCGTGCTGGACGAGGCCTGCTGCAGCGCAGGCACCATCACCGACCGCATCTTCCTGCAGAGCCTGGACACGCACCACCGCCACCACCTGCACTACACCAGCCGCCAGGTGCCCGCCCCGAGGTCACCCGCCCCTCGCCCCAGTTGTCCCGGAGCTGGCCAGCACCCACAGGCGTCAGGCTGGCATCTCAGCCTCCCCTGCGAGACCGCCCCCCGCCCTGCAGACCCCTTCTATGCCTCGACCCTGGCTGTCCCCCCACAGCTCTGCCCCACTGACAAGACCATGGAGTTCGGCCGCGACTTCCGGATCAAGCACTATGCGGGGGACGTCACGTAAGGTCCCCATGGCACCTTCCATCCTCCCTTCTGCCCTCCTTTTTTTTTTTAATTTCATGTATTTTTATTGGTTTTAGAGAGGAGGAGAGAGGGGGAGAGAGAAACATCAATAATGAGAGAGAATCATGGACCGGCTGCCTCCTGCACGCCCCCTCCACTGGGGATCGAGCCCACAACCCAGTCATGACCGGGAATCGAACCTGGGACCCGACCCTTCAGCCTGCAGGCCAACACTCTACCCACTGAGCCAAACCAGCTAGGACAAAAATATATTTTAAACACACACACACACACAGAGACACACACACACAGAGACACACACACACACAGACACACACACACGGAGACACACACACACAGAGACACACACACACAGACACACACACACAGAGACACACACACACAGAGACACACACACACACACACAGAGACACACACACACAGAGACACACACACACACAGACACACACACACAGAGACACACACACACACACACACAGACATATACACACAGAGAGAGACATACACAGAGACATACACACGCAGAACACACACAGAGACACACAGAGAGACATACAGAACACACAAGAGACATACACACAGGCACACACACACAGACACACACAGAGAGACACACACAGAGACATACACACGCAGAACACACACACAGAGACACACACACACAGAGACACACACAGACACACACACACACAGACACACACACACACAGACACACACACACAGAGACACACACACACAGAGACACACACACACACAGACACACACACACAGAGACACACACACACAGAGACACACACACACACACAGGCACACACACACACAGGCACACACACACAGACCGTACTTGGCAGTTCCTGGCTGTAATGCAGTCCCTGATCCCCAGGCGCTTTTCTGAGCACAGAGAGGTTTGGTGGCCGGTCCCGGTCACATAGCATGAACGGGCTAGAGCAGGTTCAGGCCTGTGAGATGTGGGCCCAGAGCCAGGGCATGGCCACTGGACTCTGTCAGGGGAGAGGAGAGGGAGGGGAGGGGAAGGCTGGCAGGGGGGGACAGGGGAAGGGGAGGAGGAGGCTAGCTGGGGGATGGGGCAGGGGAGGCGGCTCTGCCCTCAGCCTGCCGGCCCCCAGGTACTCGGTGCTGGGCTTCATCGACAAGAACAGGGACACCCTCTTCCAGGACTTCAAGCGGCTGCTGTACAACAGGTGAGGGCGGGCTGCAGGTTTGGGGGGTGCTGCCCCCAGGGGGAGCCACAGCTCCCTGGGGGGGGTCCCCCCAGGGCCACTCCATGTGCGTGTCCACAGCTCGGACCCCACGCTGCGGGCCATGTGGCCGGAGGGGCAGCAGGACATCACCGAGGTGACCAAGCGCCCGCTGACGGCCGGCTCACTCTTCAAGAACTCCATGGTGGCCCTGGTGGACAACCTGGCCTCCAAGGTGCCCCTCTCCCCGTCCCCCCTCCCCCCTGCGTGTCCCGGGTGGGGGGTGCGGGTTCTCTGCCCGGAGCCCCCATGGCGGCGGGGGGAGGGGGGTCCCTGGTAAGATGCCCCCTGCCCCCAGGAGCCTTTCTACGTGCGCTGCCTCAAGCCCAACCAGGACAAGGCGGCCGGGCTCCTGGACGAGGCGCACTGCCGCCACCAGGTGGCCTACCTGGGGCTCCTGGAGAACGTGCGGGTCCGCAGGGCCGGCTTCGCCTCCCGCCAGCCCTACCCGCGCTTCCTGCTCAGGTACCGCCACCCGCTACCCGGCCAACCCGCAGGGATCCGAGGGGCGAGGGGAGGCAGGGTCCCCAAAGCCGCTTCTCAGACCCGCACGCGGAGCAGACTCCTTGTGACCGAGTCCACAGACCCACGGGGACACGGGAGTGAGGCAGGGGCAGGGCCAGATGTAGGGGCAGGAGCAGGAGCCAGGGGCAGGGGCAGGGCCAGATGTAGGGGCAGGGGCAGGAGCCAGGGGCAGGGGCAGGGGCGGGTGGGATTGTCGGGGGCTGGAGGGGGCGTGAGTGTGGATGTGGGCGGGGCTAGTGTGTGAATGGCATGTGGGGGAGGGAGGGAAGGGGTCGGGCATCACCGCCTGTCGGGGTCACAGGTACAAGATGACCTGCGAGTACACGTGGCCCAACCACCTGCTGGGCTCGGACCGCGAGGCGGTGGCGGCGCTCCTGGAGCAGCACGGGCTGCAGGGCGACGTGGCCTTCGGGCGCAGCAAGCTCTTCATCCGCTCGCCGCGGACGCTGGTGACGCTGGAGCAGAGCCGCGCACGCCTGGTGCCCATCATCGTGCTGCTGCTGCAGAAGGTGCGCCCGGAGCCCCCGGGGCTGTGGGGGGCGTGCACATGGGGGAGGGCGAGGGCGTGCACTGGGGGAGGGGGAGAGTGTGGGAGGGGGAGGGCATGCACGTGGGGGAGGGGTGTGCACACGCGCCCACGGAGCCCTCTCTAGAGGACAGTGGCTGTCCGCCCCTCCCACAGCCCTTTGCTTTTCACTTTTCAAACCCACAGAAAAGCTTACTGATTCACACAGGTTGCCACTCAGGGCATCCCTAGGCCGTGGCCCCCATCCTCTGTCTGCGTCCCTGTCTCCCTGTCTGTCTCCTCACAACCACACAGACAGACACTCATGGCAGATCTGCGTTTTCTGTATACAAAGTAGCGCCAACCGCCCGCGCCCTACACTCCACCCTCGATACAATGTGTCCTCCTGTCCAGCACCTGCCATCTGGGCCGCGTCCTATTTCCACTCCCGCCCGCCCGCTGCTACCTGTTCCCCTGGGAAGCCCAGAATCCCACCCGGGGACACAGGCACACGGCAGCTCCCTCTAACGCACAGGCATTTGTGTTGTCTTAAATCCTAATCCAAAGAGTGAGGATGTTTCTCCATTGGTTTTTTTTAAGAGTGGAAGGGATTGGGGGGGAGAGAGAGAGAAACACCGATGTGAGAGAGACGCATGGCTCGGCTGCCTCCCGCACACCCCGACAAGGGCAGCAGGGACCAAACCTGCCACCCAGGTATGTGCCCTGGGCCCGGATCAAACCCTGGACCCTGGTGCGAAGGCCACTGAGCCGCACCGGCCAGGACCGGACCGGGACACCCTGCTGTCTCGTGGGATGGAGCAGGCTCGCGCTGGTCCCTGGGACATGGCCTCCACCTCGGCTTCCCCATGCTCCCCCGGTCCGCAGTGGCCATCCAGGCAGCATTGTCCGTTTCATTCTGTGGCCCCCGGGGGCGCCTGGCCGGCCTGTGGTCCGGGTGTGGATGCCGGGAGTCCCAGATGCCCCTCCCTGGGGTGTTCCCTGGGGGCGGGGTGTTCTCCGGGGCGGGGTGTTCTGGGGGGCGGTGTTCAGGGGCGGGATGTGCCTGAAACCAACCCTGGGAGAGGGTGGTGAGGGCAGAGTCAGGGGCGGGGTGTTCAGGGGCCTGGGAGAGGGAGGTGAGGGCAGGGTCAGGGGCGGGGGTGTTCAAGGGCCTGGGAGAGGGAGGTGAGGGTAGGTCAGACTCCAGGGGGACACCCCACAGGTGGGGAAGGGCTCATCTGCTCCTGTACCTGTCATGTGCCTCCTCCCGGGGCACTGGGGTCCCGAGCGGTGTGTTGGGGAGCAAGGTGCGGGGGGGGGGCTCAGGTGAGCAGATTTCCCAGAGCTGGGCAGAGGCTGGGGTGGGCCAGGTGGGGCGGTTCCGGGCGGGTGAGCCGGACCAGCACTCAGGCAGGGTGTGGGGCAGCCCAAAGGGTGTTCTGGGGGGGCGGGGGGGACGACGGGGTGTTCCTTGGGGGCGGGGTGTTCCCTGGGGGCGGGGTGTTCAGGGGTGGGTGTTCAGGGGCGGGGTGTTCCCTGGGGGCGGGGTGTTCTCCGGGGCGGGGTGTTCTGGGGGGCGGTGTTCAGGGGCGGGATGTTCCCCGGGGGCAGGGGCTGGCTGGGCATTACCGGGTGCGCCCTGACCCTGTCCCCCTCCACTCCCCCCTTCACTCCCCAGGCCTGGAGGGGCACCCTGGCCCGATGGCGCTGCCGCCGCCTGCGCGCTGTCTACACCATCATGCGCTGCTACCGGAGGCACAAGGTGCGCGCTCACCTGGCGGAGCTGCACCGCCAGTTCCAGGCCGCACGGCAGCCCCCGCTTTTCGGCCGCGACCTGGCCTGGCCGCCGGCCCCGACCGTGCTGCAGCCCTTCCAGGACGCCTGCCGCGCGCTCTTCTGCAGGTACCGCCGCCCTCCCCTGCCCCCGACCCTGGACTCCCAGCCTGGAGCCCTGTGCCCCCTCAACCCCCGAGTCCCGCGCCGGACACGTGGGGAAAGCCGGCTGCTCCACAGCTTTTTTGTTTGTTTGCTTTTAAAAATATATCTTTATTTGATGTCAGAGAGGAAGGGAGAGGGATAGGGAGTTAGGAACATTGATGAGAGAGAAACATCGATCAGCTGCCCCCTGCACACCCCTTACTGGGGATGTGACCGAAACCAAGGTACATGCCCTTGACTGGAATCGAACCTGGGACCCTTCAGTCCACAGCCGACACTCTGTCCACTGAACCATACCGGTCAGGGCTCCATTGCTTTTTTTTGTTTGCTTGCTTTTAAAAATGTATCTTTTTTTAAAAAAATTATTTTATTATATTTTATTGACTTTTCACAGAGCGAAAGGGAGGGGGATAGAAAGTCAGAAACATCGATGAGAGACATCCATCAGCTGCCTCTTGCACGCCCCCTACTGGGGATCTGCCTGCAGCCAAGGTACATGCCCTTGACCGGAATCGAACCCGGGACCCTTCAGTCCTCAGTCCGACGCTCTATCCACTGAGCCAAACCGGTCTCGGCAAAAATGTATCTTAATTGATGTCAGAGAGGAAGGGAGAGAGACATCAGTGATGAGAATCACAGACCGGCTGCCTCCTGCACCCCGGCACTGGGGATTGAGCCCACAACCGGGGCATGCATCCTTGACCTGAATCAAACCCAGGACCCCTCAGTCCGCAGGCCGAGGCTCTGCCCACTGAGCAAAACCGGCCAGAACTCCACACTTGGTAGCAGACCCTGCAGCCCCACCCCGCTGGGCATCGGCGGGGACACAGGCCTGCAGGGAGGGGGCAACTGGGGCTGGGGCGTGGGGGCTTTGCAGGCTGAGCAGGAGTTCTCCGGGAGGAGGGCCACAGGGTGACCAGCAGGCTCAGAGCAGGAGGGGGGGCTGGGTCGTGCCTGGCAATCAGGGCCAGGCTGAGAGTGAGGGCAGGACCTTGTGGGGAACCTCTGAGCACCTGCCCCCACAGGTGGCGGGCAAGGCAGCTGGTGAAGAACATCCCCCCCTCGGACATGGCCCAGATCAAGGCCAAGGTGGCGGCCATGGGGGCCTTGCAGGAGCTGAGGCCAGACTGGGGCTGCCGGCGGGCGTGGCTGCGGGACTACCTGTCCTCGGTGAGTCCGGCCCGGCCGGAGGGCCCCTCTGCCAAAGTTTATTTGTTGTTGTTTTTAATATATTCTTCCTGATTTTAGAGGAAGGGAGAGGGAGAGAGAGAAACATCAGTGGTGATGGGATCAGCTGCTGCCCCCACACCCTCTACTGGGGATGGAGCCCACAATTGGGACCCAGGACCTTTTGTTCCCCAGGCTGAGGCTCTATCCATTGAGCCAAACTGGCCAGAGCATTGTGGGAGGTTTTGGTTTGTTTTAAATATGTTTTTTTCTTGACGTCAGAGAGGAAGGGAGAGGGAGAGAGAGAAACATCAATGATGAGAGAGAATCATTGATCTGCTGCCTCCTTCACGCCCCACATTGGGGATTGAGCTCAAAACCAGGGCATGTGCCTTTGACTGGGAATCGAACCGTGACCTCCTGGGTCATAGGTCGACGCTGCTCAACCACTGAGCCACTGGCCTGGGCTTCAGTAGCACCTGCTCCTCTGCCCTGTTCCCACCCCCCATTCTAAGGCCCACCCCCTTATTCTCAGGAACACCGCCCCCATTTTCAGGTACAGTCTAACCCCGTCCTCAGACACAGTCCCCCCAAGCCCGGTTGGCACCCCGGCCAGGGCTCCCCTTGGCCCTCAGTGGGCGGGTGCCCCCGCAGGGCCCCGGCCTGGGTTGCAGGAGATGAGGCCCACTCGGTTGGCCCAGGTGGGTGTTGGCATGGGGGGGAGGCGGGTCCCCGCTGGCTGCTGCCTTCTCAGCACCCATCTGTCCAGGCCCAGGGGCCCCAGGAGCAGGGGGCCACCCTGGAAGGCAGAAACCCCATATCTTGACCCTCAGGTTTGTGTAGCCCACAAGGGCAGTGCCTGCCCGGCCCGACGTGGGCTCCAGGGGTTAGGGTGGCTGTGCCACTCCCCCAGGGGGGCTGTCAGCCCAACGCGGCCCCAGACAGCGCCCCAAGCCGCTCCCTCTGTGCTCAGGCCGCCGACAACCCTGCCGCCTGCGACCTGTTCGCTCAGCGCCTCAAGGCGCTCCGGGAGAAGGACGGCTTCGGGGCTGTGCTCTTCTCCTGCCACGTCCGCAAGGTGAGCGGTGGGCGGGGCGGGGCCTGTCCGGGAGGGGGCGGGGCCGGGTGGGGTGCCTTTGGCTCTGACCCCGGCGGCGTGCGCCCCCAGGTGAACCGCTTCAACAAGAGGCGGGACCGGGCCCTGCTGCTCACCGACCGGCACATGTACAAGCTGGAGCCTGCCCGGCAGTACCGGGTGATGCGGGCTGTTCCCCTGGACTCGGTGAGCCTGTGGGGCCGGAGCAGCGTCCATGGGCCCCTCCCCCTCCCCGCCCGCCCGCATGGAACTTTCTAGAACAGACTCCGCTCAGGATGCCCACCCCCTTACCACCAGCAGCAGCCTGCATGGCTCCTGTGGGCACAGCCCGTCCCCCCACTCCCCACTCAGCCCCCAGGTGGGCCTCCCCGCACCTGTGCCGCCCCCTCCGTCCTGTGGCTCACCGGCTGCGGGAGCCCCAGCTCCTGTCCCGGGGCAAGGACCGGCCCGGGTCCCCGTGTGGCAGACCCGGGGAGGGGGGGGGGGGTTAGGATGAAGGAAGGCCAGCCTCAACCCGACCAGTGCGGCAGGCGAAGAGGACCCGGGACCACGGAGGAGGAGCAGCGGGTGGGCCCAGAGGCTGGGTCTGGGGGTCAGGGGAGGACTTGACCCCCCTGACTCCCTGACCCTGACCCCGACCCCCAGGTGACTGGGCTGAGCGTGACCAGCGGGCGGGACCAGCTGGTGGTGCTGCACGCCAAAGGCCAGGACGACCTGGTGGTATGTCTGCACCGCTCGAGGCCGCCGCTGGACAACCGCGTGGGGGAGCTGGTGGGCGTGCTGGCATCGCACTGCCGGGGGTGAGCGGGGGTGACTGGAGGGGAGCCGGGGGGAATCTGGGGGTAAGGGGGAGTAGGGGGGCCGGGAGCCGGGGGGCCGGGAGGGTTCGGGTTCTCGGGGCTTGCCCTCCCCGCCTGCCCGCCCGCACCTGACCTCTCCGTCCGCCCCAGGGAGGGCCGCCCCCTGGAGGTGCGTGTGTCGGACTGCATCCCCCTGAGCCAGCGCGGCGCCCGGCGTCTGGTATCCGTGGAGCCCCGGCCGGAGCAGCCCGAGCCCGACTTCCGCTGCAGCCGCGGCGCCTTCGCCCTCCTGTGGCCCAGCAGCTGAGCCCCCAGTGCAGGCGGCCAGCCCGCCCCCCAACAGCGACAGCCCCCCGCCCGCCGCCCCCTGGGAGCCTAGCCGGCAATAAAGGGGGCCCCTGCCCGTGGGCCTGTCTGGGCGGACGTCGCCTCGGTTGGCACCAGCGTCTCTGCTGTCCTGTGGTCGCTGACCCGCGGGGACTGGGAGGGGGGGGGGGGGGATTGCAGGGAGAGGATGGGCCCCATTGCAGCACCGCATCCCTGCAGGGTACCCTGAGCTGGAGGAGGCAGCTGCCTGGGGCCTGTCTGCTGGGGCCTCGGTGTGAAGCCGGGGGTCAGAGGAACCTTGTCCTTTCCACCCCAGGCTGCTCCCCGTCCCCACTGTGGGCTCCAGACTGTCCCCCAACATGGACCCTTCCCTGAAGAGCTCAGCCCTCTGAGGCTTCCCCTTGTCACTGTCCTGAGCACTCTGGGACCCCTCCTGCCTGGTCCATGCTGGCCGCTCCTGCCCCGGGAGAGCTGCTGTCTCTGCCCACCCTGGAGGTAGGCCTGGGGGGGCTGCGGCCGCCCCGCCTCCCCACAGCACACCCCCATGTGGACACGCAGCTTTTCTCTCTGTGGTCCTGCAGGTGGCTTGCGCAGGCTGCTGAGAGCTGTGGGCATTCCCAGCTGACACAGGCTCAGGGCGGGAGCTTGGGGGGGACTGCACACCCCACCTGGCAACATGGGGGGATCCAGCCCGGGGGGGGGTGTCAGGTGCACACCCAGGGCCCGGAGCCTGCGCCGTGTGCCACCTCCAGAGAAGCTGCAGCAGCAGGTGGCACTACCTGGGCCTCGGGTGTGAGAACCAGGCCCAGGGAGGTGACACGGGGGAGGGGGGGCCGGGCAGGGACTGACTCGTCACTGGACTCCAGCCACATCAGGCTGTTCCCACACCTGACACAGTGGACCCTCATACTCGTCACCCGTCACTGCGAACCAGGGTTCTGGGGGGTTGACAAGTCAGACTTAGGGGTGGGAGGTGAGGGTGACAGGTGGAAGCCCCCAGGAGCTGAAGGGCAGATCCAGGCACGCGCCCTCAGGCCCATGCCTGACCCCAGCACAGGAGCACCCACAGGCGGGTGTTGGTGTTGTGTCAGGAAATCATCCCAACACCCATGTCTTAGCCACAGTGCAGCTCGAGTCTGCTGCACCCACAGGCTGTGGGTGCTGCACCTCTGCATCCTCCAGGGGTGCGGGCTGAATGGGGGCCCAGCCCTCTCCCGGCAATTCTTACCCCACCCCCACCCCCGCCCCGGCCTTCCCAGTCCCCGGGTGTCAGCAACCAGAGTCTGGCCCTCCCAGGGCAGGGACCAGTGCACAGACCCCTACGTCAGGGAGGCTGGGGAGCGGGTCCCCCACAGCTCCACCTGCCACCCTCTCGGGCCGCTCCTGGGGAAAGAAGTTGCGAGTCTCCCATCTCCTTCAGTTTCTGGAACCTGGGAGAGCCGGGTCAGCAGCGAGGCCCCCCCACACTGGGCTGGACCCAGCTTCTCCGCTGCCAGGCAACCTTCAGAATCCCCACCATTTCTCACATGCGACTTAAATTTAATTTTTTTGTGTGTGTTAATCCTCACCCGAGGATATTTTCCATTGATTTTTTTTTTAAAGAGAGTAGAAGGGGGAAAGACAGAGAGAAACATCACTATGAGAGACACATCCATTAGTTGCCTCCTGCACACCCCCCTGGGGCCCCGGATCAAGCCTGCAACCGAGGTACAGCGAGCCCTTGACCAGAATCAAACCCAGGACTCTTCAGTCCACAGGCAGATGCTCTATCCACTAAGCCACACCGGCTAGAGTCTCACAGTAACTGAGACTCACTCAGTAACTTTTTAAAAAATATATTTTATTGATTTTTTTTTTTTTTACAGAGCAGAAGGAGGAGGGATAGAAAGTCAGAAACATCGATCAGCTGCCTCTTGTACGCCCCCTACTGGGGATGTGCCCGCAGCCAAAGGTACATGCCCTTGACCGGAATCGAACCTGGGACTTCAGTCCGGAGTCCCACGCTCTATCCACTGAGCCACACTGGTCTCGGCTCACTCAGTAACTTTTTACCGTACTTTATTTTTAATTGCAATGACAGCTGTCTGCCCAGATGATGCCCATAAAACTTTTAAACTGTGATTGATTCAGTGAACTCAACGAGCACTTTTCCTGCAATAAAACATTAGACTGCACTAATCAAACCATAATACGTAATAGCCGCCACCTGGTGCTGGGCGAGGACCCCCCAGCTGTGGCCTTCTCATCACCAAGACACTGAGCAGAAACCAAAGGCTGCCTACCTCTTCTCGGGGTTCCCCGTAGGGTGCGGCATCCTGGCCAGGCCTGGTCCTGCCCTGGCTGTGCCGGGACACCCGGTCCCTGAGGGTAGGGTGGAGCCAGCCCCAAGGACAGCAGACCCAGGATTTCACTTTTGCTTGTCATTAAAACTGGGTGGTCTCTGCCCGGCCAGCATAGCTCAGTGGTTGAGCGTTGACCCATGAACCAGGAGGAGGTTGGGGTTCGATTACCGGTCAGGGCACATGCCCAGACTGTGGGTTCCATCCCAGTGTGGACGTGCAGGAGGAGGCAGCCAATCCATGATTGTCTATCCCACCCCCTCCCTTTGACCCCTAACACTGTCCATCCCACCCCTGCTCCCTCTGACCCCAAACACTGTCCATCCTGTCCCCTCCCTCTGACCCCTGACACTGTCCAAGGTCCTGCTCCCTCTGACCCCCAAGCACCCTCCTTTCAAGTCCGGAGCCGGTCGTGGGGCCTGCTTACAGACTCGTACTTTGACATGAAATCGACATTTGATGACACCTCGGACCTTAAGTGTGCCATTAGGGCTTCTGACAAATATCTCGGCCACCTGTGAAGGTCCTGATGCCATCCTTAACCTGGGGTGCCCCCCTCACACACCATCTTCCTCCCTGATATCCCCTTGGCCTTGCCTGGTGCTTCCTGTGCCACGCAGGTTCCGGACTGGCCACCAGGGGGCAGGCGAGACGCTGCTGCCAGCCTCTGGCCTCTGGTTCTCAACCTGCACCGCTGGAGGCTGGACCCCTCCCTGCAGCGCCGCCCTGGGTGAAGGGGGGGGAGCCTGGTGCACACCCTCCGGTGGCACCCCCGCCCGAATGGAACCCAGCACCGAGGCGGTCGGCCCCTCTGGGCTCCCCACGGAGGCCCCCGGGCCTCCCAGAACCCCGCACTTGACAGGTGCTCGGTCAACACTTGGGACAGAGCAGGCAGAAGGAGTGTCCGTCCCGGCCCTGGAGGGAGAGGGACTGAGGCGGGCGCTGCCTGCCATCCACCCCGACTTTCCCACAGCAAACGGCCTTACGCCCCACATCACACAGCCCTGACACACCTCCCCTTCCAGGTTCACTCTCATCTCTCAACTGAGGAAAGGGGGCTCAGCCTACACTTGGGCCCTTTCTGCCCCCAGTCCCTGGGAGATGGGGAGCTGAGCCCCCCAAGAACACCCTCAGCCCTGACCTCCAGCTCAACAACCCACTGTCCCCACACCCAGGGTCTCTGACACACGGATGTGGCAAAACTCGGCAGCGCCCGGCCCGGCGTGGCTCCGTGGCTGAGCCTTGGCCTGGGAACCAGGAGGCCACAGTTTGATTCCCAGTCGGGGCCCAGGCCCAGGTTGTGGGCTCCATCCCCAGTGTGGGGCATGCAGGAGGCAGCTGATCTGTGATTCTCTCTCATCATGGATGTTTCTGTCTCTCCCCCTCCCCGCTCCGAAATCAATAAAAAAATATTTAAGAGTATTTCCATAAATGTTTCCCCAAATATTTACAAATAGATAATGAATCCCTCCATATTGGGCTCCGTTCGTGGGTAAATTCATGCATGGCCGGCGGGCTTGGGAGCAGATGGCGCTGAGCCTCCCTCAGTGGGTACAGCCGGTGCCAGGGCTGGAGGGAGTCTGAGGTGGGGGCGGGCAGGACGGCCAGCGAGAGCCCGCGGTAGAAGGGAGGGAATCCCCGGGTGACCCAGACCAGGGCACGTGAGGAGAGGACAGCTCGCCGCACAGCTGTTACAGCCGAGACCATCACTGCTCGTGGGCAAGGCCTGAGTGGCCACGGGACCCAGGGGGGGCAGCGGAAAGGGACGAGGCAGGGGCACAGGCACAGATGATTGTGTGTAAGAATTCCTCAGCCGTCAGGAGCAGGGAGAGCGTGGACTGGCATTCCCCGCAAGGAAACCTGTGGCCCACGCAGTGAGGCGTGTGCGCGTGTGCGTGTATATGTATGTGTGTGTGTGTGTGTGTGTGTGTGCGCGCCAACCATGGCGACAGAGAAACTGAGCCTTCCGGCTGTCCCAGGCTAAAACTCAGACTCCAACAGCGCCCAGGTCTGCAGAGGCTGTGGACCAGGGGCTTCACACAGGGCTGAGGGGACCTGTGGACCTGGCTCAGTGGTTAGAGCATCCACCCACACACCAGAGAATCCTGGGTTCCATTCCCGGTCAAGGGCACATACCTTGGTCAGAGGTTCAATCCCTGGCCCTAGTTGGGGTGCGTGTGGGAGGCAACCAATGGATGTATCTCTCACATTGATGTTTCTCTCTCTCCTTTTCTCCTTTCCACTCTAAAAATCTATGGAAAATACCCTCAGATGAGGATTAACAAAACCAACACAGCCAAGGGGACTGGTGGACACTGGGGTCCCCGACTTCCTTCAGGTAAAGGTTTCTTTAAAGGCCTCAGCTGTGGCTCAGGCCGGTGTCACTGTCCCCCCACAACCCCCCACCCGCCCCGGTCTCGGCCTGGGTCTAACTGGGCGAGGAGCAGACGGGGCAGCAGGTGGGGCAGTGTCTGAGCCAGACGCCTTCTGGAAGGAGTGGGGGAGGTGGAGCCCAGTCCCCGGGAACTGTCGGAGGGAGGACAGCATTCTGGGATTTTCTTGATGAAATGAGAAGTCGGAACAGATGGCCATTGTCCGGCTCCATGGAGAGACCACGAGTGACCTCGGGGGGCGCTTGGAAAGGGCACACCTGTTCTCCCAGCAGCTGAGGAGAGCCTGCCTGGAGGCCTGGGGAGCACAGCTGGGCCTGCCGGGCTGAGGGCAACTGGGGGGTGGGGGCCCTGCGGCTAGGGACAGCCCTCCTGCTGTGTAGAGCTGGAGGGACCCCAGTTACGGCCTCCTCAGGCCCATTTACCATGCAGCTGACACACTTTCCAACAGTTCTGATTCTGTCAGTTTGGTTGGGATTTAACTCTCTCACCCAACAGACATCCCCCAAAGAAAGACGAGGTAGGTCTGCGTTTTACCTGCCTGCTCCCTCTCCACCCGGGTCTTTATAGGACCTGGATGACACCTTTCGAGGCAGAGCCGCGCCCCGAGCTTCGCACACCTCCCTCCGTGATGCCGGGGCGGCGCCGTCACAGGCAGGAGGGCGAGGCCAGGCCTGGGTGGAATGAGGACACAGACACCCTAGGGGGCTCCTGGCCCACGCGGAATGCTAGCTCTGCAGACGAACAGAACAGGTGGGGTTAGAGCTTCCGGCCTCTGGAAGGGTCCAGGGTGTTGTTTTTTTATATTTTATTATTTCAATCCTCGCCTGACGATGTTTTTTCCATGGAAAGAGAGTGGGAGGCAGGGGAGGGGGAGACAGAGAGAGAAACATCGCTGTGACTGACACATGGATTGGCTGCCTCCTCTCCCTGGCCTCTGGAGAGAAAGAACACCTTCCAGCCTCCCCGGATCTGGCCCTTTCCTCTGCGCGGAGTCCAGGCCTGCTGAATGACCGCTCCCTCACGCACCACCTCCTGGCTCGGGTCTCTGGCTCTCTGGGCGGCCTCATGCTTCCGTCACCTACAATGTTCCACCGTCACCTGGGCAGCTTCCAGCCCACGCTCCTGCCCAGGTGTCCTCTCGTTAACAGTGTGGCATCTGCCTTCCCCACTCCCCCCACGGGGGCAGAGTCAGAGACAGGGAGTTAGAAAGGGAGACTTGAGCCCGGCCAGCAAGGCTCAGTGGTTGAGTGTTGACCTATGAACCAGGAGGTCACAGGGGGTTCAGTTCCCAGTCAGGGCACAGGCCTGGGTTGTGAGCTCGATCCCCAGTGTGGGGCATGCAGGAGGCAGCAGATCAGCGATTCTCTCCTCATTGATGTTGCAGGTCCTGTTCTTGACTCTGAGTGTCTGGGTCCACAGCTGCTTGGCCGTCTCCCGCTGGGCACCCAGCCAGCTCCTCAGATTTAACACTCGGCACCGAGAGGCCTTTATTCGTGCCGGATTTGCCACCAGGCGGCCACAACAGGTGCTTAAGGCCACCGAGCAGGAATACGCTTCCGGGAAAAATTTTTAATATTCCAAAAATGCACCAAAGCAGCTCATTCTGTAGTGAACGGTTTATTGTGACTTGTGGGCGGGGACACGTCACATTCGCAGCACCGGGCCCTCTAAGGTCTCATTTCGGGGTTCCCTACCATCTCCAACAAGAACTCATACTGGCCCGACCAGCATGGCTCCGTGGCTGAGTGTTGGCCTACGAAGCAGGTCACAATTCGATTCTCGGTCAGGGCAGAGGCCTGGGTTGTGGGCTCGACCCCCAGTGGCGGGTGTGCAGGAGGCAGCCGATCAATGATGCTCTGTCATCACGGATCTCTCTCTCTCTCTCTTCCTTCCTCTCTGAAATCAACAAAAATATACTTTTAAAAAACATATTAAGTCAAAGAAAAAAACAACTCATCCTTCTTGAACAGCCTTGGGAGCTGGTCACTCACAGCATCCTCTCTCTCGTCCCCATTTTGGGTTTTTAAATCATGACCCTTCTCCTGCCCCTGAACCCCACATTCTCCTTCCCTCTCTCCACCAGCCATGTCCAGTCCTGCCTCCTCACTGAGCACACACACACTGTCCTGGATCATGGGCCACCTCCTGGGAACAGAGGGGAGGCGTCACACTCCACGTACACAGCTCCAGGGGCTCCCCCTCGGCTCCAGTCCCACCTCCCTCTCACCTACAAATCGGGTCCCCCCACCAGCCTGTCTAGCCACCTTCCACTCTGTTGTTCATCGCCCCCATCTCACAGATCCTGGGCTCCAGCCAAACTAGACTTCTAGCCATCTGGGAACAAATGTTCCCTCTGCCCCAAATAAGCTGCATCCATCTCCACCTGTTGAGATCTGTCCTTGGAGGGTTAGCCAATACATAGTACTGGGACAATTGGTCATTTGAAAGAAATGTTTTAGATTCTTCAGTTCATACCACACACCAAAATACGTCCCAGCTAGAGTTAAATATAAAATGTAAATATGATATAATCACATATATTTTAAAAACCAAACTGTGGAAATTCTGAAAAAAAAAATGATTATTGAGCATTCTGGTAGGGTATTAGATGCTAAGTATAAAAGGAAAGAATGAAACTTCAAAGGAAACAAAGCAACTGTTGACCTTAAGCAAACTGTCAGCTATTTCGCCAGCAAATGAGTTTATTGGGAACAATAAACTTGGGCATGCAGTCCAATGGCAGGTGAACCAGGGTTAAATCCAGAGAGCGAAGGGAAGGGAACATTTTTTTATGGGGCACAGTGGGCGTGTTATAGAGAATGCACTGGCGGAAACAGGGGGTTCAGAGGGTAGTGGCCTTTCATCTGCTGAGCTGTAACCACCACTGGTGAGGGATCGTTTGAGTAGAAAACATCTCCTGTTGGAGATGGAAGTGGGGGTTCGGGGTAACTGAAGAATGGCAGAGTGTAAGATCTCTCCCACCAGCTCACCCCATCCAACTTACATGAGGCCTCTGTTTATTCATCTTCACAATAAACCTAGCTCTACATTAGAACTTGACTGTGAGCCGAACCCGATTTGGCTCAGTGGATAGAGCATTGACCTGAGGACTAAAAGGTCCCAGGTTCGATTCTGGTCAAGAGCATGTACTTTGGCTGCGGGCACATCCCCAGTAGGAGGTGTGCAAGAGGCAGCTGATCGATGTTTCTCTCTCATAGATGTTTCTAACTCTCTATCCCTCTCCCTTCCTCTCTGTAAAAAATCAATAAAAATATTAAACAAAAAAAAAAGAACTTGACTGTGAAAACCAAACTGGTAAGAAAAGAACAGGGGGATAGAGCATCCTCCCATGTTGGGGTCCCCACGTAGGGAAGTGGTTTGGTTGGCAAGAAATTAGAGGAGCCGTGTGGACATCTTTCATGAAGGCCAGGTGATGCTTGACATTGAGTTCCTTCCCCAGGGATTCAGAATGTCCAGGGCCCCAGGCTTTTGTCTTCCCCTGGATCCTGTGTGTGGCTGGTAGCCATCATTCTAACTTTGTCTGAATGAGTGTTTTTTCCCACCCGAGACGGGTATTGTGCCAACGTCATAAGCTTTGTGGGGGCAACTCTCACACCTTCCACTCTGGAAATAGGAAAGGACCCAACTGGGCCTCTCTCTCTCTATATATATGTGTATGTATGTATATGTGTATATGTGTGTATATATATATATATTATTGATTTTTTTTTTACAGAGAGGGAGAGGGATAGAAAGTCAGAAACAACAGTGAGAAACATTTATCAGCTACCTCCTGTACACTCCCCACTGGGGATGGGCCTGTAACCAAGGTACATGTCCTTGACCGGAATCCAACCCAGGACCCTTCAGTCAGCAGGCGGAGGCTCTATCCACTGAGCCAAACCGGTTTCAACCCGATTGGGCCTTTTTTATGAAATACAGCAGCGGTGATTCATACTTAGCCTTCCTTTGTGTCAGTGTGTATGTTTCAATGCTTCACTTTGTTTATCGGCTATAAAACACAACCGACTAGGTATCCCATTGCCAAGAAGGATTTACTTGAGAAAAACGAAGGAATGCAGTCCAGTTTCAGCCCTTGATGAGCCATCACCTGAGGGGAGACAAACAGGGTGCGCCTCCCAGCGAGGGGAGGCAAGGGGCGGCCTTGGGGAGGGGTTCTCCCCTGCCGACTAGGCCGCCATAGCTCCTCCGGGGCCTCCCGGTTCTGGTGCAGGTCACCTCCTTTGCCATAAACTGCATCGCAAGTGGCTCTTACGGCCACCCCCGGAGCCGGGCACGATCATCCCCACTGAACTGGCGGGAAAGACTAACTGATCGGCCCGAGGTCTCGGGGCTGGGATGGGATGGACCCTGGACGCGTGGGTCCTTCTGCGCTAACACGGGGTCTTTCCGGTTTGGGCCTTCGCCCCGTTTCCCCGCGTCGTGGTGACGTACGCTCCCACGTGCGCCCAGGACTATGTGAGGTCTCCTGGGACCACAGCGGCGGCCCCGTGCCTGCGCGTCGCCGTGCCGCGGGGACGGTGCTCACCGGTGCGGCCGTCCCGGCGGGCGGCTTCGGTTTGCTGAGTGCAGATGGGCCCCCGGACGCCGGCCTTGTCTAAACAAACTTACTCCGAGCGAACCTGCGGGGAGTTTGGGCCGGGATGTGCTAGCGGTGCCGCACGCAAGACGGCTCCCCTCACCTTCACGCTCCCCGCGGCCTTCCGGGACCCCATCCCTCGCCGCTCCCGCTTACGTCACTTCTCTGCGCCCCGCCGCCGCCGCGCGCGCGGCACTTCCGGCCCCGAGGACATGGTGGGCGAGGCGGGCTGCGTCACGCGCGCGCGCGCCGGAAGCCAACGCGGACGAGGCGGAAGGGGCGGGGCGCGGGGGCGGTGGGGGGCGGCGGCCGGCGATGAGCGGCCGAAGAGAGTGAGCAGGCCGGCGGCGAGGCTGGGGGGCCGCGGAGAGCGAGCCGCAGGGCGGAGGGCAGGGGTGCGAGCGCGGCCGGCTGCGGGAGGCGGCCAGGGCGCGGCGGCGGCGGCGGCCAGGGCGCGGCGGCCAAGAAGATGGCGGACGGCGACAGCGGTAGCGAGCGCGGCGGCGGCGGGCCCGGCGGTTTCCAGCCCGCGTCCCGCGGCGGCGGCGGCGAGCAGGAGACGCAGGAGCTGGCCTCGAAGCGGCTGGACATCCAGAACAAGCGCTTCTATCTGGACGTGAAGCAGAACGCCAAGGGCCGCTTCCTCAAGATCGCCGAGGTGGGCGCGGGCGGCTCCAAGAGCCGCCTCACGCTGTCCATGGCCGTGGCCGCCGAGTTCCGCGACTACCTGGGCGACTTCATCGAGCACTACGCGCAGCTGGGCCCCAGCAGCCCCGAGCAGGTAGCGGCGGCGGCGGCGGCCGAGGAGGGCGGCGGGCCGCGGCGCGCGCTCAAGAGCGAGTTCCTGGTGCGCGAGAACCGCAAGTACTACCTGGACCTCAAGGAGAACCAGCGCGGCCGCTTCCTGCGCATCCGCCAGACCGTGACGCGCGGCGGCGGCGGCCCTGCGCCCGGCGGCCTGCAGAGCGGCCAGACCATCGCGCTGCCCGCGCAGGGCCTCATCGAGTTCCGCGATGCGCTGGCCAAGCTCATCGACGACTACGGCGGCGACGACGACGAGCTGGCGGGCGGCCCGGGCGGCGGCGCGGGCGGGCCCGGCGGCGGCCAGTATGGGGAACTCCCGGAAGGCACCTCCATCACGGTGGACTCGAAGCGTTTCTTCTTCGACGTGGGCTGCAACAAGTACGGCGTGTTCCTGCGCGTGAGCGAGGTGAAGCCGTCCTACCGCAACGCCATCACCGTCCCCTTCAAGGCCTGGGGCAAGTTCGGGGGCGCCTTCTGCCGGTATGCGGACGAGATGAAGGAGATCCAGGAGCGCCAGAGAGATAAGCTCTACGAGCGACGCGGCGGGGGCAGCGGCGGCGGGGACGAGTCCGAGGGCGAGGAGGTGGATGAGGACTGAAACGCGCAGCTTCCCCCACGGGCCTCCACCCCCACTCCGTCCCCTCGTCTGAAGAGCTCTCTCTCCTTCTCACCCCCAGTGAGCGAGCTAGTGGGGGAGCAAGGGAGGCCCACAGGGAGAACACGACATTTACAACAATGTAGTTAATTACGAGAAATAACCATAAGAGAACAGTCACGGACAATTAGAGAAAAGCAGTCAAGTTCCAAGGAGGCAACAGCAACCTGCAAGAACAGCGTCTCCTCACCCGAGCAAAATAGTCCCAGCTCCTGTGGATTCCCCGCTGCGGCCCCTGAACCTCTCCAGGTAACCGTGCCAGGGGACAGGTCTTCCCACTTCCTGGGCCGAGGAACACTTCTGAGTTACCCAGACCTCGGGACAGCCGCTGAACTTGTGTTGTACTTGGGAACCTAAAGATCCTTCCAGACCTTACTATTGCAGTGTCTGTTCCTTCACCTCCATTGAAATCAGCATTTTGGATTTAGGTCTTCATGGAATTCTTGAGAAGAGAGACCTTTGCAGTTACCCAGTTCTGAGGGTACAGGTTTAATGAAAAGGAATGCAACTTAATCATGGACAGGGCAAAATATGAATTCAGAAAGTCACCGGGGAATACAGAAACAAATTGGATCCATTTTGTTTAAGATGTTTTGCACCATACCTGGACCAAGGCCAACGTCTTGTCTTTGCAGAATTGTCTTCCAGGATGCAAATGGATTCAGCTGTCAGACCTTGAACTAGAATTGGTTACTAAAATATTTCAAAAGTTGGCAAAATTTGTTGAAGATGAAAGAGCAGTTTTACATCGGGGTTGCTGAGATAGGCACAAGAAAAAATCGGGCATAAAGCACAAGGAAAAAACTGTTTGAGTGGATTGGTTGCTGCTCACTAAAGTTCTTCCCCCTGATCTCTTAAACATGGAGGTCATTACCAAGAAATGGCTTAAGTATGAATGAGAGCCAGATCCCTGTGGCTCCATGTGAGCCAGTGAATTAAGGCTAATTCGGCTGTTTCGGCCACTGGTTGTCTGGATTTTAAACCACAAAACTTGAAAAAGGAACAGTGTGGCTACAAGTCTGAGCTTTAATGGAATATACATCTAACGGAAAAGTTGGAAATAACGAAAACTGAAGTCTTCCTCTATCTTCAGTTTAATCTGTGGATTTGTTCAAATACTAAAGATCCTCAGGTCCAGAATTCCAGCATCATTTATTCTTTTTAAATAAAATTTTGAAAACTTGATCCATTGTATCAGTACCTCACAATCAAAGTTGGCAAAAGATGGATGTGTTTAGCAAGTTGTGTGCCCTTTGGAAGCTGAAATCCATCCCAATGGAGCCGAAGTGAGCGTGAATATGCTGACTATATCCTGAAGCATTTTTATACCATCTTGAAATTTCAACAAAACTGGCTTTTGCCAGTTTATCCAGCTGTCTTTCAAGAATAAAAGTTGGGGTTTTCAAGGTTCGCCTCTTCTATATTTTAAATGGATTTTTAGTAGAAGTGATTTTACTAATCGAGTTAATGCCACCCCATCAAAAGGTATTTGAGTGTCATAGATCTAGGTAACTTCGAATCAAATGGGAGCTATGTTCTTTCCAAAGTTTTTCAGGTATGCTTTGTGCAACACCTCAACCAAGAGGCAAATAACCCCACCTCCACAATCTTAGTGGTTGTTTGGTTTTTTGTTTTTTTTTTTAACTGCATGACTGCCCTTTATTTGAGCTGCCTTTTAATTTATTGCATACCCTTTTTATTATCTTATTTTGGTATTATTCAATATATACAATCTTTTTGTATTTATTAGGAAATAAGTAATATACAAAAAGGTCATTTTCATGCATTGTGGCTGAGAGGGAGGGAAATAATTATGTATATAAAATTAGGCTTTTTTAAAAATTAGACTGTGATACAGAATATTATTAATCTTAGATTTAAAAAAAAGTGGAAGAGCTACAAACATTGGTGCCCTTTTCAGACAATTTCTCTACTCTCATCGTCCACAGTAGAGTTTTTAAACAGATTTTTTTAAAGCTTTTCTTTTTTTAAAAAATTTTCTCCGTTGCAAAGAATGTTTCCTAAATTGTATGGGAGCAATAGTATTTTCGATGTTTTAATGACATCCGTATACTTGTACTGTATTTTGTACTACAAGGCAGCTGTTTTCAATGATGTCCTGCTGTATTTACCTATGTGTGTTGAGTGTTTTATTTCTTTGCTGCGGAGAACAAATCCCTAAGTAGTTTTAGTAAAGGAGCTGAGAAACTAGCATTAGGTTTGCAGAAACTGTTTAGTTTCAAACTTTAAGGCAGCAGTGAAAATTAAGGTTGCAGCTATCGTTGACCGCTGTAACTTTTGTCTGAAATCATGTACAATTCCTGTACAGACCAACTTGTTTTCTTGCTTCAGTGGTGGTTCTGTTGCTCAGCTGCAGTGAGCCAGTTCAATTTTGCAAAGGTGCGGTACCTCTCCTTCTTAAGGGGTTGGTTTACTCTTTTTTTCTGTTCTTTTGTTTGGCTGAATTGCAGTAACTAGCCTTGCCTTTCTATTCTGTAGAAATGACAGGGTCTTCACAATCCTCACCAGTGGCTACTAAGCTATAATTAGCTGAATAGAAAGAATGTGGAAGTGGTCTGAGGCATATAGAATATATGCCAAGAACACTACCATATATGGGATCAGCTTTGGTTACCAGAGAAATTTTCTTAGTCATTAGACCATATAACAGTAATATATCATATGTAAATCTTTAGATAATCAATTTGAGAATCCTCCAAAAAAAAGGAGCAAAGAATGCATAAGCTATGTGTTGGAAAAGTAATTTATATTAAAATTTTTGACCTGCCTATGTAAGATTAAGTGGTCAATGTCATAGTGGTGGGTTTTAAGTCTTAACCAATCTCGGAGGTTTGTTTCTCCTGCAGGGTGGTTGATGGCCTCTCTTCCTACTACAGGAAGTTACAGAGGATGTGGGTTGATTGTAGCATTTCACTGATCCTCCTCCCAGTCACTAGGGACGATAGAAACTACCCTTTTAATGTGTGGTTTGTTAAACAAGGTGGTATTAATGGGCCACCTCTCAGAATTTGATCATACATATTGCTTATTAAAGGAAATAATCCATGTTAGATTCAAGCAGAAAATGTTTTGTTTTCAACCACTGCTGTACACAGTGTTTTAGGGCTTGTGTTTGACTTTGGCAAACATTTAGAGAAATAAGGAAGTAAAATTTATTTCCTAATAATTGGTAGAATGTTCATTTCTTAAACTGCTGCAGTTACAGAAGTGAAAAGTCCACAATTTTAGGAACAGAATTGAAAGAGCAAGAAACTGAGTATATCCCATAATTCCTTCTGGTTTCTATTGTCCCTACCTGTCATTCATGTGGAACTACAGTTCTCAGCATAGGAAGCTGTCAGTGCATATGCTGTACAAAACAAAGTGTAAATCTGGATGGCACCAAAAAGCAAAGCGAAAACCAAACCAAAACCCAGACACCCTATGTTCTATGGAGGCATGTAGGTGGTACAAATGGCTGTAGCTGTGAGACAGACACGGCTGCTGGTCAGGTCACTTTCCATAATGTTTACTGTAAAATGATTGAGAGGCCTTCACTCCAGGCAGCCGTTAACCTGCTTCCTTTGTAACCTCTCCATCATTTTGCAATAAATTGCAGGTCTTTTAACAGATTCAAGCTTCAGTTTTCTCAAAACAAAACAATTATCCTGTCTTATCTGAAAATGCAGGGTTGTGGGCAGAAGAGGCTGGTTATAATAATGCCCTCATATTGAGTGGTCTGTAAACGCTGCACACTTCAGGCACAGTAGTTGCTGAGGATGCTTTGTTAAATGTGACCTTGACTGGCTTTACAGGGGGGTATAGAATGATCCACACAAGGTGTTAAAAGGTGACAGTTTGCTTGCGTCTACCTTGCCTTGAGGTGGACGACATTAAGGAGACGCTTGAGTGTGTAAGCTATGCACATAAGTATTCTTCACTGTAAATTTTTTTTTCATTTTAACCCAGTTATGGTACTTTGTCTAATGCACAACTGATCTCTCAGTAGATATTCATTTGAAAATAGTGTGGCCTTGATGGGTGAGAAGGGGAAGGAGAAAAGTGACTTTGCTTCTGTAAAAATGACTCATTTGCCAAGAGTCTTTCTGCAGGACTCTTAGTACCTACTGTGTTTGTGATTGGTCTCCTTTTTGATTGGGGAAATTTAATGGTTTTGATCTGGGAGTTATTAATTCAATTGAGTTGTCTTCTATTTTTTGGAAGTGTCAGAATTGCTCTAATAAGTACAGAGTTGATTGCTTTGATGTCCAATCTCAGGTTTTAGAATATATATAGTGGTGTAAAATCCCACTGTTAACACTTTAAAAACTATTTTACTTTAATATACCCTTAAAAGTCACATGTGTAAGGCCTGTTCAGAGGGCAGAGCCTCCCATCTTTTTGCTCCTTTTCCATTTTGTACTTCACTTGAGAAAGTGTGGAGTGATTTTACATTGTATATTGCCATTTTAACCCTGACATATTTCTCAAGAAAAAGCACTTTTTGATCATGAAATACACGGACTTTGTGTGATGTGGATCATGGTTTCTCAGGCTCCCCTAAGATAATCTGCTTATGAATATTATTCTCTGTGTGTGAAGAGTAGAAATCTTTCCTATTGTTAGAAAGTTTGTATTATTGATGCAGAATGCATTTTGCTAGTTTCCAGTGGATGGGATAGTGAACAATGCTGCATTCACAGTTTATAAGTTTCTTTCCCTTGAGCCTTAAGGTAACTTTTTTTTGTCAGCAACAGCACTGAAGTTATAGTAAATGAGTGAGATTCAGTTTTCAGAGTTAGTTTTAGAGTACTGTAAATCAATTAGACGTCTTCATAAACAGTTACTATTCCCATTGAATAAACTGAATAATGAGTATATAGGTGGGACTGGGGGCAGGGGGAGATAGTTTGTAGAAAAGAAAACACTCATTATACCTTAAGAAAAATATAGACAAAAAATAAAAAGTTTGTGTCGATCCCCTGTTAGAAATTCTAAATATGAGATAGACATGGCAAGTTATAACTTCATTTCCTATTTTTAATCTAGAAAAGTAGCCATTAATTTTTAAATGTTAGACCCCAGAAGTTTCAAGAGAGACTTAAAGTCACTATTCCCAGCCCTCATTCTTAAAACTTAGTTTCATCAGACTCTTATTTCAAACAAATGTCCAATTATCAGTACCAAAAATTAAATTTGAAAAATGAAAAAAATTACAAAATTGCATCATGAATATTTATTAAGTAATTTCCAAATGTTATGTGTACCTGTGATCCAAGTAAGACCTTTATGAATGTATATTTCCTAATGAAATAGGAAATATACATTCATCAGTATAATCACAATGTCATCAGTATAATCACAATTTTTTGCTTTTCATTTGAAAATTTTCATTTGAAAATTTAACTCATGCTTCTTGAATTAGACATTACAATTGGGACAGGCAAAGCCATGTTAGAACAGCAGCAAGAGAGTATGAGTATTTATAATTAACAGATTTTGAATCTAGGAGCAAATTTCATTTTCCCTGTTATATGTAAAGTGTCTCACTGTCATTGATAAGAGAGGGCTGGTTATATCTTTGGTATGATGAAATGTGGGCTCAGAATATTGGAGAGAAATGATAGACCTGTCCAAATTGTCCACTAGCATGTTTTTTCCTATCTTCAATCATTTCATTGGCTCTTTCAGGAAAATTGATTTAGACCAACCCTTATTCCTTAAAGGCAAACTTTTAACCCCACTCTTACCCTGTGTCACAAGATCAGGTTGATTAAAAAAAAAAATCTTTATATTTGAAAATAGCAGAGCAAGTAGTATATTTCCCCTTTTAAAATTACTTTTCGGGGAACATATGACTGGGGAGTGTCCTAAGAAAATTGAAAAAATTCTGTCACTAAGCATGTGTGTAGGAATTTGGGAGTTTCATTTCCAGCTCTTCAGATATGAAATGTAAACCCTTTTCTCTCAGTTCACATGCCACCTCTGTTATAAAAAGCTTTGTGATTTCCTAGAAGTTAATAGATTGGGCAAGTGCAGAAACATTTTAAATCAGAGCAGGGCATACTTATAAAGAGTGGGCAGTTTTGCATGTTATGGTAGCAGGCCAAGTATATTTTGAGTCTTTTCAATTATCAATATTTGAGTAATATTAAGATTAAAGTTCTAGGGAATTAATGAGGATTTATGTTTCCTTTGCAACTACATGCAGGTGTTTTTCCATGATTATTTTTAAAAGTCCATTTGTAATCTGGATGTTTCCAGTCATATCTATCAGGGCTTCCTCACATTAGATTCTTCACTCCAAAGTGAGGTTGGTGTCCTGCTGGTAGAGAATCTATAGACATTGTTTAATGAAGTTAAAACCAAATCTGACAGCAGGAGACAGCTTCCTGATCTAATCAGATGTACAAGCAGAGTTAAGGTTGGAAGTCACTTTACAATTGATCTTAGCTCAGTGGTCAGCAAACTGCGGCTCCTGAGCCGCTCTGTTGACTAATGAATTTGCCGACCACTGTCTTAGCGGAGAAGCTATGGAAGTTACTTTAAAAGGGGTTTTGGGATGTCTTCAGTCTGTGTAAATACCCACCTGCTGTGCATTGTAAACCAAGTGTGTATTCTTATGTGTGAATTTGTAGGATTGACTTCTGCTTCAAAAGAAGCTGCACCTTTAAATGTATAAGGTCCCCTTCACCTGTAACCCTATAAATACTTGTAAATAGAACACTAAAATTTGTAGTGATAGGATCAACTTGGGAATATCTGCTGAGAGACCAAAAAGTTCATTTTTTAAAGTACCTTGATTAAAGAGTAAAGATTATTCCGCTTATTTTTTAAAAGAAGAATGCACTTTAACAAACAGCTGCATGGGCAATTCAAACAAATCCGTGAAGTGCAGTATCCATTCAGAAACCATACTTCCTGGAATGTTCACAAGCAGAGTCTAGATGGGCTGTTGATCTCACTGCCTGGAGGTTGAAGCTCAGATTGCGGTCAATTTTGAGATGAGCAGGGCTGCTTCAGACAGGTCTCTAAAATGGCGGGTCCCGTAATTACCACTAACGAGCAAAACTGACAGAAAAACTCACAGAGAAAAGTTTAAGAATCCTTACTGCTGGTGTGTACTCCTTACAATAGCAGACTTTTGCAAATGGAGTTTTACAGTCTATATTTAAAAAATTGTATGTTTGTAACAAATAAAGTATGCGGAAAAGTGAATGACAATTTTGTGCTGGTGTCTCTAATTTAAATCACCTGGTGACGGGGAGGGAGCTGCCACAGCCTCGCTGGGGCTCAGAAATGGGTCTGGGATTGGGTGTTTCCACTGAAATGACTGACAAGCCATTGTCAGTATATTCAATCTGCCTCTGGTTTCTCAGAGCCCTTTTCTAATCAGGAAGCAGTCTGGAGTAAACCAAAGTTGTAAATGGATTTTGTGCTTTGGTTCAGACAGGCCGTTTGTTCTTCCTATTCTCTCGGCGTTTGGGCCACGTCATTTCCAGTGGGTGTGAAGAAACTTCCCTGGTGTGTCCTCCTAACTGGCTTCCTACAGAGTAGATTAGGCCAGTCTTGTCTTTTTTTTCTAGTGCCCTTGACTGGAATGGAACCTGGGACCTTTCAGTCTTCGGGCCAACACTCTACCCACTGACCCAAACTGGCTAGGCTAGGGCAAGTAGCCCAGTCTTAAGCCAACATTAAAAGAAACAAAATTATCATGTCTCTGGATCCCAGCCATGGTCCCCAATGTTTTTCATCTCAGAAGCCCCTTTACATTCAAAATTTACTCAAGGAGTTCTTTATCTTTCAGGGCCATAATAATTGATACCTATTATATTAGAAGTTGAACCATTTTTTAAAATACGTCTTTATTGATTTTAGAGAAAAAAATACGAGAAACATGGATCGGCTGCCTCCTGCATACCCCCTACTGGGGAATCAAGCCCACAACCTGCCCACCATGTGCCGCCTTGATAGAATGGAACTGGCAAGGTTTTTAAAAAGTTGATTTCGGAGAGGGGGAGAGAGGAAAACATCACTGCTGAGAGAGAATCATTGATCAGCTGCCTCCTGCATGCCCCCCACTGGATCCAGCTTTGCAACTGTGACCTGGTTCATAGCTTGACGCTCAACTACTGAGCCATGCTGGCCAGGCCCATATTTTCTTTATATTAAAGCCTCTCACTATAGGCTAGTCCTAGCCAGGAAAGTAATTACTCCCACCACACATACACACACACTTCCACAATATGGCGGTGTTTTCAATGCTAACTGCACAAGTACTTGGATGCTGATGCCCAAGTCCCACCCTGACCAACTGGACCAGAATCTTTGGGAAACAGAGTGTTTTGCTGTATTTTGTTAAGATGAGAGGATGTGGGATCTGGTGGTATAAGGAAGAGAAAGGGAGGACCAGGAACCTGTTGGAGGAAAACAGAAGGAAATGCATGATCCCAAAGCACTCAAACACGGCCTTAACCTCTGCCTCTGCTCAAAGTACCTACATCAACGAACTCAAACCCCAGAATAGCTCATTTTGAGAAAAGTCTGCAAATGGAATTGTGAAATACTGTGTCAGCAGTGCCTTCACTGGGAGAACCCGGGGGCTTTTATTTACATAGAACCCTTCAGTCTGCCTCCGTCACTTGGAGGGCTTCTTAAACTCCAGTTCCTGAGCTTCTGGTTCAGCTGGTCTGGGTGGAGTGTGAGAAGCTGCATTTCTAGCAAGTCCCCAGGTGACGCTGATGATGATGGTCAAACCCCACTTGGAGCCTCACTGCAGAAATCTCAAGTTCTGGGGAAGTGAGCTATTGTCACTAACTGACAGAGGCCTCAGGAAGCATTAACCCTGGTGCACTGGTTCTGCTACAGCCCTGCTGAATTTTTTTTTTTTTTTTTTTTAGTATTTTTTTATTGATTTCAGAGAGGAAGGGAGAGGGAAAGAGACCTAGAAACATCAGTAAGAGAGAATCACCCTTGGCTGGCTCCTGTATGTCCCCCACTGGGGATCGAGCCTGCAACCCAGGCATGTGCTCTTGACTGGAATGGAACCTGAGACCCTTCAGTCCACAGGCCAACGCTCTATCCACTGAGCCAAACGGGCTGGGGCGGCCCTGCTGACCGGTCAGTTGAATGTAAAGTTCTGGGTGTGCAGCCCGGCTGCGGCTTGAAGAGCTCTTTCGAAGCCAGCCCTCAAGGTGTCGGGTGTGACCTCAGAGTTTTGGTATTTTGTGAGTTAGGTTCTGTTCCTGACTGTCTTAAACCAACAGCATGACTCCAGTATCTTTAACACACAAAATCCTTAAGGTGCTGTGTAACAGTGTCCAGTTTTCTGTAGAAGCCATTGTTACTTAGGGAGATGAGAGCCACCTGGTGGTCAGCACTCTGAAATCTTAATAACCACGAGGCCAGATCATGTTGTAAATTCATTCATTCAGTTATTTATTGTACTAGTGTGGAAGATAAGGTCCAAATGGAACTTACAGTTTAGTGGGTTAGGAGAGAAAACAGTAGAAAGCTTTTCAGAAGAATTAGGAGGAACGTACATTGGATTGAGGGTATATTTAGGGTTCAAATATTCTGGTTTATGTGACAAGGAAGCTAGGATGGGTTGCAGCTGAAATTTGCTATAGATCTCCCCATTCATTAAGATACCTCTATGAATCTCAAATCTTAAGAAGCCATTTCCCCAGCCCCAGGGAGGAAGTGGACCAGTGAATGTGGACAGAGGAAGGATTGGAAGAATTCCCTGAGCCCCTTTATGAATATACTAGAGGCCCAGTGCACAAATTTGTGCACCAGTGGTGTCCCTTGACCTGGCCTGTGAGATCAGGCCAAAACTGGCTCTCCAACATCCCCCGAGGGGCCCTGGATTGTGAAAGGGCACAGGCCAACCCCAGGGACACCACTGGTGCACAAATGGGGCTGGGGAGGGACCTCAGGAGGGCTCCAAGGTATGTCCAGCCCCATCTTGCCCAGTCCCAATTGGGGCCAGCCAGGGAGGGAAGTGGGAGGTTGGCCAGATGGGGAGGGACTGGGGGAGGGTTTCAGGGTGTGTCCAGCTTGTCTCGCTCAGTCCAGATTGGCTGGTTCCCAGCAGCAAGCTAACCTACCAGTTAGAGTGCCTGCTCCCTGGTAGTCAGTGCATGTCATAGTAAGCTGTTGAGGAGCCTTAGCATATCATTAGCATATTACACTTTGGTTGAACGGTCAACTGGACACTTAGCATATTAGGCTTTAATTATATAGGACTAGAGGCCCAGTGCACAAATTCGTGTACAATGAAAGGAAATTAATTAGAAACAATATTTTAATATTGGTATTTGCTTTCTCTATATTAGAAGTGCCAACCAAATTCATGAATGACGACAGATGGAAACACACGTGCACTGGCTACAGGGAGAGCTTTTTTGCAGCTAATGAAAATAGAATTCTACTGAGTCTCCTGCCTACTCCAGGACTTCTGTGAGGATCAAAAGAGATGAGGCATGTAAAAATGCTTCACATTTGGTTAAAGTGTAAAATGTTTGCACCTGGCTATAAAGCAAGTCACGTTCCTGGGCTGAAGAACCTGCAAGGAGGCTAGTCGCTAGGGAGAGGAAGCTGGGCATTACTATGTTACATCATTACCCAGCACCCAGTCACCATTCTGAGCTGGGCTGGGATGTGGGCTGCGATTTGGTGGACTATAGCTCCAGGGTGGTGGCAGGGTTTGTATCCCACTTGGGGAAAGCTGAGTTGCTTTGTGTGTACCAGGTCCATAATGCCATTTATTGTTGAGTAGCCTATTGCTAGGGAGAGAAAGCTGGGAACTGCTATGTGACATCGTTACCCAGTGCCCCCAGCCACCGTTTCTGGGCTGGGTTGTGGGCCACATTTTGCGCCAGGGGGTCTCAGCAGCATTGGCTGCAATTTGAGGTGGTGGTAGGACCTGTGTCCCACTTGGGGGAAGTCGAGTGTTGCTTTGTTGGTGCCAAGTCCTCGGTGCCGTTTCTTTGTAAAAGGCCAGTGCGCATAACAGCAGCTCCTGTGTTGAGCATCTGCCCCCTGGTAGGCAGTACACGTCATAGTGACCAGTCGGAGGGACACAGCATATTAACCTTTTATATATATAGATTATATAAATAGCTATTGCATCCCTTGTAATGCATAGTTCAGAATATAAAGGCAGGGTCCCCACCTTTAGTATCCTATCCTATCTAATAAAAGAATGATATGCAAATTTGACCATACCTTTGCCACACCCACCAGCCAATCAGGAGTAATTATGCAAATAACCCCCAACCAAGATGCCTGCCGCCACTGAGAGCAGGAGGAAGGCTTGGGTTTCCCCAGCAACAGAGGAAGCCAAGCTTTCAGTCTGCTGTTGGTGGCCTAGGCCTCCACTCCAGGCTACAATGTTTCAAACAGAAATAGCTGCCACCCCAGATCCAGCAAGCAGAAGGCTTGGCTCTGCTCCAGAATACAAACTTCCAATTGTAGACATAGATTAATCCCAGATACCAAGGCCTCCGCTGGGGTCGCTGGGGGGGCGTAGCCGGCCTGCAACCGTCCACAGGCCCCTCGCCCCTGCCACCCCTCACCCCAAGGGAACCTCCACCCTGATCCGGGACACTCTTCAGTACAAACCAGCTGACCCCCACCCATGCACCAGGCCTCTATCCTATCTAATAAAAGAGAAATAAGCAAATTGACCATCACTTCAACACACAAGAGGGCTGCCCCCATGTGGACACAAGATGGCCACCACAAGATGGCCATCAGGGGAGGACCACTGGGAGGTTCCCTGCAAGGAAGGGCAGTTGTGGGTGATCAGGCCAGCAGGGGAGGGCAGTTGGGAGGTACCAGGCCTGCAAGGGAGAGCATTTAGGGGCGATCAAGGCTGCAGGGGAGGGCAGTCGGACATCCCTCAAGGTGTCCCAGATTGGAGAGGGTGCAGGCTGGGCTAAGGAATATCCCCTGCCTCCGCGCATGAATTTCATGCACCAGGCCTCTAGTCCATGATAAAAGCACAATATGCTAATTAGACTGGAGGTCCTTCTAGACGAAGCCAGGGCTGCAAGGGAAGCCCAGGTCCTGGATGCCAGAGGGAAGCCGGTGCCAGCAGCCGGGGAAGGAAGGCCTACTCTTGCACAAATTTTGGGTGTCAGGCCTCCAGTACATAACAAAAGAGAAAGGAAAAGAAAGGAGAAAGCATGTTCTCAGGAAAAATGGCAGAAAACAGTCTTTTGAGGGAAGGAGAACTGTCAGCAATATGGAATGTTCTAGTCCAGCAGCTGCCAATTTTCCAGCAAGGAAAACCCAGCTGGCCCTATTGCTCAGGCAAGTGAGTCATCACACCAGTGGGATCTCATCTGTCTGCCCCTCATCTGACCCACACCTTTCTGGTGGGGACTGCAAGCTCTATTTTGGATACAACTGCTGAACTCTCCCAGACCTTTGCAACTTAAGGTTTCCAACACAGAAATAAGTGTGGGGGAGGTTCTTGGGGGTTTTGCTGCAGTTTTTTGCTTGTTTAAAAATTTTTGATGTTAGAGAGAAACATCCATTTGTTGTTATACGTTTTTGGTTGATTGTTGTATGTACTGTGACCAAGGTTTGAACCCACAACTTCAGCATTTTATTTTATTTATTTTTAAAGTTTCCCCTGGGTTATTTGGGGGTGGAGGTGGGTAATATTTTGGTTGGGTTTTTTAAAATATATTGTGTTGAATTTTTACAGAGAGGAATAGTTAGAGACATTGATAAGAAACATTGATCAGTTGCCTTCTGCACACCCCCCACTGGGGATGTGCTTGCAGCCAAGGTACATGCCCTTGACTAGAATCAAACCTGGGACCCTTGAGTCTGCAGGCCGACACTCTATCCACTGAGCCACACCGAACAGGGCAACTTCAGCATTCTAGATGACTCTCTACCAACTATCTACCCAGCCAGGACTCCCATTGACTTTGACGTCCTTGTCAAATACCAAATGACCATAGGGCTCTAATATATTCCATTTGGCCCATGTCTATCCGTATGCCAGTACACTATCTTGATTAATGTAACTTTGTAGTTTCGAAATTAAGAAGTGTGCATCCTCCAACTTAATTATTTCTCAAGATTATTTTGGCTATTTTGGTTTTGTGCATTCCCACATGAATTTTAGGATGGTCTTGTCAATTTCTACAAAGCAGCAAGCTGTGATTTTCCTAGATCAGTAGTTGGCAAACCGAGACTCTAGAGCCACATGCGGCTCTTTGGCCCCTTGAATGTGGCTCTTCCACAAAATACCACAGCCTGGGTGGATCTATTTTGAAGAAGTGGCGTTAGAAGAAGCTTAAAAAATTTGGCTCTGAAAAGAAATTTCAATTGTTGTCCTGTTGATATTTGGCTCTGTTGATTAATGATTTTGCCGACCATTGTCCTAGATCTTTAGTTTTTCCAACAATGTTTAGTAGTGTTAAGAGAATAAATCTTGCCTACCGGTGTGGCTCAATGGTTGAGCATTGACCCATGAACCAGGAAGTCATGGTTCAGTTCTCAGGGCACATCCTTGGGGTGTGAGCTCAATCCCCTGGAGGGGGCATGCAGGAAACAGCAGATCCATGATTCTTATTGTTGATATTTCTATCCTTCTCTCCCTTTCCTTTCCTCTCTCTGAAATCAATTCTTAAAAAATTAAAAAAGAGCTGAGACCGGTTTGGCTCAGTGGATAGAGCGTCGGACTGTGGACTGAAGGGTCCTGGGTTCGATTCCGGCAAGGGCATGTACCTTGGCTGTGAGCACAACCCCAGTACGGGGCATGCAAGAGGCAGCTGATCGATGTCTCTCTCTCATCGATGTTTCTGACTTTCTGTCTCTCTCCCTTCCGCTCTGTAAAAAATCAATAAAATATATTAAAAAAATAAAATAAAATATATTTTTAAAAAAATTAAAAAAGAGAGTATATCCCAGCTCAGTGGTGAGCACTGACCTATCAACCAGGAGGTCATGGTTTGATTCCATCAGGGCACATGCCCAGGTTTTGGGATCAGTCCCCAGTGTGGGGCATGCAGGAGGCAGCTGATCAATTGCTATCTCTGATCACTGATATTTCTCTCTCCCTCCCTCTCTGAAATCAGTAAAGACACATTAAGAGTATAAATCTTGTGCTTCTTTTGTGAAATTTATTCCCAAGCATTTTATTCTTTTACATGCTATTGTAAATGGAAGTTCTTTGTACCTTTAACATTTTGGACATGTGAATATACTGCTCATTCAAAGGTTGATTAAATAGCCCAGCCGGCGTGGCTCAACGGTTGAGCATCGACCTACGAATCGGGTCACAGTTGGATTCCCCGGGCAGGGCACATGCCCAGGTTGCTGGCTCAATCCCCAGTAGGGGGTTGCAGGAGGCAGCCGATCCATTATTCTCTCTCATCATTGATGTTCCACTCTCCCTTCCTCTAAAAATATTTTTCAGAAGTTGACTAAATAACTGCATAGTGAAGCTATTGTCTTAGGTCAGATTTCTCAGAAATCAGATTTTACATGGGGATTTACCTTCGAGAAGTTTACTATGGAATGCTCTTAGCAACATGACTGCGAAAATGAAGCAGGATTAAGTAGAGGGAGAAGTTGAACTGGGATGCAGTGTTAATCACCCAGGAAAACCTGGAGCTGGAAGGGCCCTTCAGAGTTGTCCCAAATTAGGGAAAAATATTGGTCATTGGAGGGAGGCTGCCCCCTGAAAAGGAGTGTGACTGTGGGCCATGGAGGTCCTCTGGGCCAAGTGCAATTGTGGGAAGAGTCAATGATCATTCAACACACTCTCCCCTCTCTAAACAGGACATAGAAATCAGTAATGATTTGTGATGAGAACCAGTTTATTTCAACCCCACATTTTCCTGGAAATCTCAATCAATGACAGGAAGGCTAAGGGGTGGAGAGTGGAGACAATGAGTTTCCTGTGAAGAACTTAGCATTCCCTAGAAAATTATTTCATGCTTGGTGCAGTTCCTATGTCTATCCTTATGCCAGGGCACTATCTTTTTTCTTAAGTTTTTAAAATTTTTTTAAATTAATTTCAGAGAAGAGAGAGGGAGAGAAATAGAAACATCAATGATGAGAATCATTGATCAGCTGCCTCCCGAATGGCCCCTACTGGAGATCAAGCCCGAAACCTTGGCATGTGCCCCTGTCGGGGAATCGAACCCAGGACCCTTCAGCCCGACGCTCTATCCACTGAGCCACACTGGTCAGAGCCCAGTAGACTATCTTGATTACTGTAACTGTAGTTTCCAGTTTTACCTAGCACAAAAGCGGCCTGATGATAGGAAATAGCTAGTCCAGGTCATAGCACTAGTGAGTGAAGGAGTTTGCATTCAAACTCAAGCCTTCCCAACAAATGACTGTCTCAGTGGCTGTAAAGAATGTCATCGTGGCCCTGACGGTGAACTCTGGATAGTGTGTCAGCCTGCGGTCTGAGAGGTCCCAGGTTTGATTCCGGTCAAGGGCACATCTCCAGTAGGGGGTGTCGAGGAGGCGCTCTCTCATTGATGTTTCTAACTCTCTGTCCCTCTTCCTCTGTAAAAAAAATCAACAAAAAATATTTTTATAAAAAGAATGTCATCACTTCCCCTTCGTTGCCCAGTGACTTTTACGGGGGCTGGTACTGTGCCAACCCTAACAACGGCGCCGTGTAGGGGAAACCAATGCAATCCGGGCCATAGAGCTGCGGTGGCAGATCCCGGGGCAACAACCCGTCCGGGTGAGGGTGTCGGGAGACCGGGAGTAAGCCTTCGCTGACTCTGAGAGTGACCCGGTCAGCAGGCGAGAAGCTCAATGGGGGCTGTTTCCTGCAAAGGCAAAGCCAAGGGCACCGAGCACACGGCGTAGGGCCAGGAAATGCAGGGGTTTCTGCGGGTTCGGGTCCTGTCCGAGCCTACAGGTCCGGGAAAACACCCTGAGAGCTGTGTTTATGAAGAGGGGGCCATGAGAGAGGGAGGGGAGGGCTGTGACCCCTAGAGAAGCGGCCGCGGCTGAAGGCGCAGAGCGGAGTGCGAGCGCACGTGGTGGCCGGGCGACAGCACCGTGACACTCCCCTCTCCTCCCGCTCGTCTGGAGAGGCCCCCAGGACATCCCAGCAGGTCGCTCAGACCGGAAAGGAGGCGCGGGCGCAGCCCGTTAACGTCCAGGCTCCGTAGGTTCCGCCCAGGCCTCCGGTTCGGGGCCTCCCTCCTCACCTCAGCCCTCGTGACCTTCCAAAGGTCCGAGGTCGACGCCGTGGGGCAGGTCCGCCCACCTGGTGAGACCCGTGAGATGCCGGCCAGAGTCGGCGTCCGCCGCGACACGAGCCCCGCTAACACGTACACTCCCCGGGAGTCACAAACCCCGCGAGTAGAGGCGACGCCCACAGCTTCTCCCCCCAAAAAAGTTCGGAGCGGGAAAACGGACTCCACGAATGCGCGGGAAAACCGCCGCCGCCCTCCAGTCGCTTCTCGTTGGCTCATCCCGCTGTGGTTTCTTGAGGCCCGCCTCCCTGGCTCGCGGGCGATGTTCTCATTGGCTAACATCCAGCCACCGTCAAACCTCACCGGTCCATCGCCCCGCTCATCAGGTTCTGCCACGGACACTGGCGGAGAGCGGCGCGAGGCCCCGCCCCTACTCGCTCACTGGCACGTCCCTTGGAGGCTGGAGGCCCCGCCCAGTGGGGGGGCTGGAGGCCCCGCCCCCTCGTGCCGTGTGCAAAAACAAACAGCCGTTAGGAAGGAGGAGCTGGGGGGCGGGGTCTGGGTAGAAGGAGACGCGCGATTGGGCGGCCTCTGAGGTTCAAACTAGCAAAGCGAGCGGCCATTGGTCGGGGCGGCGCGAGGCGGGCCGCGGTTATTGTCCGGCTCCGGCGGCGACGGCGGCGGTCGGTGCTGCGGGAGCGGCGGCGGCGGCTCGGCGGCTCGGCGGGAGCGAGGGCGGGAGCGGCCGAGACTATGGTGAGGGCGGGGGAGGCGGCGGCGGGCGGAAGGCGGTGGGCGGGCCGAGGCCGGGCGGCCAGAGCGGGCGGCAGCACCTCCGCCGCCGGCGAGCGCGTCTGAGTGCTAAGCGGTGCGCCGTGCAGCTGGGACGCAGCGCTCCGTGGGGGACGCGCGGGTCCCCAACTCATCCAAGGGCCTTGGGGCCCCGGGGCTGAAGCCCTTCCGCGGGCGGGCGAGGCGGCAGGTCCGGTCGCCGGGCTCCGCCGGTGCCCCCAGGGTCACGCACGCACCAGCGGAGTGCCGTGCACCGGTGTCCCTTTCCCGGCGGCTAAAAATACCGGAGGGACCGAGTTGTCATCGAGCCCGTAGGGTTTTAAACTTGAGCGGAAGTCAGCCGCGTCCGTTAGTGCTGGAGTGTCCTCCCGAGCGCAGAGCCCAGTAGAGTCCCGGTCCGGTCGGCGCGGTGAAGAGCGGACAGTGCCTGCTCCGCCGGGGTCGCTGATTGATCGGAGCGCGTCCCGTGCACCGAAAGGTTGCAGATTCGATCCCCCGTCGGGCGCACCCGGATCGATGTGTCTCTCCCTTCCTCTCTGAAATCAATAAGCGTGTCCTCCGTGAGGATAAAAAGTGTAGCACTTGTGTGTTGTTTCTCAGGCATCACGTACATTCAGATTAAAGTCTGATTTCCTTACATCGGGAGTGAATCTGAACTCTCCAAAGCTCGGAAGTAGCCATTTAGTATCGGGTTCCTAAACGCTGATTTCGTACATGCCTTCTGAAGAAGCGAACATATGAACGCCGTGGATTGAACAGTAGATGAAAACGGCTTAGAAGTAAATTGGGAAGCCTGCGGTGTTTTGCCCGCGTTGCCTTATAGTTCATAATTCAGAGTAGAATTTTAGACCGTGCATCAGTTGAGAGGTTTTTTTGTTTATTTTGTTGTTATTGCGTAATATATTATTGATTTCAGAGAGGAAGGGAGAAGGAGAGAGAGAAACATGGATGATGAGAGAGAATCATTGACTAGCTTGCTCCTGCACGCTCCCCCCCCCCCCCCCCCCCCGGGGATCCAGCCTCAACCTGGGCCTGTGTCCTGAGCGGAATCGAACCCGGGACCGTTCAGTCTGCAGGTGGATGCTCTATCCATTGAGCAAACAAGTCAGGGCGGTTTTTAAATGGGCAAAGATTTCTGTGAGGAGTAAGTGAGAATATATTGTTACTTGACTGACCTCAGAAATAAAAAAATTAAATGTAAGGAAGCGACATGAATTAGTTCTTAGACTTTTCCTGCTTCTAATTGCTGTCACAGTCTCTCTCTTTAATATATGGTGTTCAGAAATGAAAATTAACAGAGACATGCACTTAGGAGGACTATACACAGTTGATTTTATATAAAAATTGATATTAAAGACATCAATTTGTTCCACTTATTTACACATTCATCGGTTGATTTTTTTTTTTTAATATTTTTATTGCTCTGAACCGGTTTGGCTCAGTGGATAGATTGTCGGGCTTCAGACTGAATGGTCCCAGGTTCGATTTCAGTCAAGGGCATGTACCTTAGTTGCAGGCACATCCCCAGTGGGGTGCCTGCAGGAGGCAGCTGATGGATGATTCTAACTCTCTATTCCTCTCCCTTCTTCTCTGTAAAGAAATCAATAAAATATATATTTTTAAGAACAAAATATATTTTTGTTGATTTCAGAGAGGGAAAGAGAAACATCAGTGATGAGAGAGGATCATGGATTGGCTGCCTCCTGCACACCCCCCACTGGGGATTGAGCTCATAGCCCTTGCATGTGCCCTGACTGGGAATCAAACCCTGACCTGGTTCATAGATGGGGTTCAACCACTGAGCCACACTGGCAGGGCTCACCAGTTGATTCTTATATGTGCCCCGACAGGGGGATCAAACCCGCCACCTTTGGTGTACTGTTAATATTCTCCAACCAACTTAACTGCGCCGTTCCTGGATGTTTAAATTTTTCCCACTTGTTTCCTCTAGAAGAACTAAGTTCTGAATGTTCTTGTGGAAATTATATGTTGACATGAAGATTCTTCAGTCTGAAATTTGAAAAATATGTTCACATTTTTAGCAATTTTATTTAAATAAGGTTTGATTTCATTTTAAATTAGTAAGTGGTGCTATAACATGTATATTGCTATGTATATTTACGTCATTATTAACATATAAAATTGAGGAAGGAGATCACCTAGATTTTTCTTAACTGACTAAAATAAAATTAGAAAATGAATATTTTGAAATAGCATCTTCACCTGGAGTCTTTTTCACACAGGCTGGGGGCAAAGCTGGTAAGGACAGTGGGAAGGCCAAGGCCAAGGCAGTATCTCGCTCCCAGAGAGCTGGGCTACAGGTAACGTGTCTGTGATACTGTAATTCATTGTTAAATTCTTTACTGTTGTAATTTCACAACCCATAGAAGTTTCATTAATTACAAAAATATACTACTACTGACCTTTAATAATGAGGTTAATTGGTCAAAATTTAAATCATAAAGCAATTATTTTTTAATTTGTATTCTCTTCTTCCAAACTGGAACAGTTATGAAGAGGTCTTAAATAAATTGGGTAATTTTGCTGTCTTAAAATCTATTATTTCTAGATTATAACTATGTTTGTGATTATTTTATAAATTATATCAAAATATTAAATATTTTCAAACTTCATCTATTTGAATAATTGCACCTTTGGCCCACAGATTAAGTTTTCTGGGTGAGGAAGAATTATTCTGTACATATGAGACAGTTTGTAAACAGTAAAATTCAAAGGCTGACGGTGAGGTTTGGATTTTATCCTCTTGGCAGTGGTGAGCCACTGACAGTTTTTGAACAGGAGGCTGACATGATCTAGGTGGTACTGCAGGAACTTAAACTTGATGGGTACATTCTGTACTTTAACTCGTGTAAATTTCTATTAGAATTTATTTGAAGTGGGAGATGAAGACAGGTGCAGGCTGTTGTAGTGGTGTTAGGAGGAAGGTAATAATACTTAAATGAAAGTGGAAGGATAGGTATAGGAGTCATCCATGTACTCCCAAAGAGGGGGAGGAGAGGTATGGTGTTGAGAGAAAAGTCAGAGGTTTCTGTAAGCCTTAGAACTAAGGGACACAGGAGCTTGTGGTGAGGATATGTTACAAGATTTAAAAAGTTAAGTGGAGTCATTTTGGAGTTCCACCAAAACATCCACTTGAAAATGTCCAGAAGTTGTAGATTTGAGTCCAGCTTTCCAAGTGAGGTGATAGAAATAATTACAAATTTAAAATAATTTCTGTAAAGTTGGTAGTTCATGCTATGAATGAGTTTCCAAGTAGAGCACAAGAAAGCAACACAAGGATAGGTGAACCCCTGAGAAACACAGAAAAGCCTTGCACAGTAGCAGAGTTTGGAGTCCTTAGTCGAACTCTGTAATTTGCAACCCAAGAAGAAATGGTGTTTGATGTGCTCCTCTCTCCAGAGGACAGGCCAGCCACTGAGGATGCACTGGGGAGCGAGGCCTAGGTCCTGCTCCGCTCCACCCCTCCCCACATCTGCCTTTTCTCCTGGAGGCAGCTAATACATTGGTCATTAAAATGTTACCCTGGTCTTCAGGAATGGTGCTAGCATTTGGGAGAAAACAGGTGGCAAGAAAAAGGGTTTCCAGATTTGCTTTTAAATGTTGCCTTCGGAAAGCAGGCATCTAAGTTGTAACTGGAAGCACCTGATTGAGACGGATTGAGATGTGGGGTGAGGTTTTGAGTGACATGTGCAGGAGAGGACCCTGTGGAGAGGAAGCTGCTGGAATGGTGGGACAGGAACAGGGTAAGGAGAATCCACAGAAAATTGGTAGAGACTAATAAAGGGTGCAGAGCAGGGGGGTTAGGGTATTTTGGGAATGAGAAAGTCCGCATTTTCAAAAAGTAGAGTCACAATGAAAGAATGGTGGTGGTGTTTTTTCAGTGAAAACTTTGTTAGTGTCTGATCAAACCCAGGTAGATGAAGACCTTCCATATTTAACATAGTGTGTTACCTGATGGTGCTGACTTTCGTCCGTCGCCTCTTGAAACACAGAATGGAGTTGAGGCTGAAGGAACGTGTTGGCGGTTCAAGACCTGAATGTGATTCTGAGGCCGCATGGATATGCAATTAATGAGGCACCGCAGTTTCTCTTCACCTTAGGATGGCCTTCTGTTGGTGCAGAAACTAGTCAAAAAGCCCTGTGTGGTTTGTGTTCTTTTGATTTTGATTCTCTCCTCAGGAGAGTAAAAACAGGCACGAAGCTGTGGAGCTAAACACTAGGACACAACACACAGGCCTAGGACTGTTAATTGCCAGATAAGTTTGGCTTCCAATATGGGTAATAAAATTTTTAAACTTATGCTGAACTCAGTTATTTGCCTTTGGTTACACCCAGGGGTGTGATGTTAGGCTCTTCAGCCCCTCCATTCAGACGGTGTCTCTTTCAGTTTCCCGTGGGCCGAATCCACAGACATTTGAAGACGCGCACCACCAGCCACGGAAGGGTCGGCGCCACAGCGGCCGTGTACAGTGCCGCAATCCTGGAGTACCTCACTGCTGAGGTGTGTGGGTGTTGGACATGGAAGTCCAAATTACTAGACTAGAAAAGGCTGGAACCAGGGACTATGAGTTTAAAACAAAAAAGACAAATCTGCTTGTTAGTCTCTTTTTTTATATATATGTTTTTATTGATTTTAGAGAGAGGAAGGGAGAGGGAGAAAGATGGAAACATCAGTCTGCTGTCTCCTGCACGCTCCCCGCTGGTAGCAGTTTTAGATATATCTCAGTCAGCCTGTTCCCCAGTACCAGTTTCAAAGAATCTTGGTTTACTCGTTCTTTAAATTAAGCCAGGGTCATCCATCCATATTTTAAGTGACTACCAAAAGAATTTAAATACTGTTAGTGAACTCTGAAGTAAGTATATAATTGGTAGAAGTTACAGCACAATCTCTTAATAAAGATTTGGGGTGGGGGAAAGGTTTGCCAGTGTGATGATACATTTTAAAAAATCACAACTATAAAATAAAATTTGACAGGATCATCATTCCGGTTCTATGCATGATTTTATGAATAATATGCTGTATCGTGCTTAGCTTTACATTTCGGGAAGGTTAAGTTACTTGGGCAAGAGTTGCTTTTTGTGGTGGTGGTGTTTTTAATGTCTGGTTTTTGTTTTTTTTTAGGGAGGGAGGGAGAAAGAGAAACATAGATGAGAGAGGAACATCTGATTTGCTGCCTCCTGCACGCCCCCTCCTGAGGATCAAGCATGCAACCCAAAAATGTGTCCTGACCAGGAATTTTTAAAAAAGATTTTAAAATAGAAATATTGATGTGAGAGCAGAACATCAATTGCCTGCTCCTGCACACCCTGTACCCTGAATGGAGCCCAAAACCCAGGCATGTGCCCCCATCAGGAATCAAAACCAACCTTTAGGTGCCCAACCTATTTGAGCCTCACGGGCAATGGCTGGGCAAGAGTTCTTATTTACTGGGTCCTGGACCACCACTTCCTCCATCCTCGCCCCCTTCTAAGGAAAACGTGGTTGGCCATGAAACTCCATGCTCTGTCTGTATCTCAAACAAGTCAAGTGGTAGAGGTAGCCAGCCTAGTAGAAACAGAAGGTGGGTTTCTACTTGAGAAAGATTTAGGTTCATCCTGTATGTTAATTATCTTTGCTGTCATTTGTTTAACCTCATCCAGGTCATTTGTGTCCCACTGAACATTTAAGATTAAATTACCAGTGGCCCAGGCCAGGTAGCTCAGTTGGCTAGAGCATCATCCCAATATACCAAGGTCCCAGGTTCCATTTCTGGTAAGGGCACATTCCCAGGTTTTGGGTTCAATTCCCAGGAGGGAGCATGTGCAGGAGATAGCCCATTGATGTTCTCTCATATCAATGTTTCTCTTTCTCCCTCTCCCTTCCTTTTTCTCTGAAAATCAATAAAATTAGTCCTGGCTGGTTTGGCTCAGTGGATAGAGTGTCGGCCTACAGACTGAAAGGTGCTGGATTCCATTCCAGTCAAGGGCGCATGCCTGAGTTTCAAGCTTGATCCCGTCAGGGCGTGCAGAAGGCAGGAGATCAATGATTCTCTCTCATTTGATGTTTCTATTTCTCTCTCCCTTTCTCTATGAAATCAATAAAAATCTATTTAAAAACAAAAGTAAAAACCAATAAAACTATATATATGAATGACACTTCTCCAGAGGCTTTCCATTGCCCTCAGGAAAAAATTCAGATTTTTTGGGGGGCGGCGGGGGGGGGGGAGTTGGTGGTGGATCGGGATAAATAAGATTGAATGACCAGTAGTTTCACTTTGCTCTGTGGTGGACGAGGGGTTTCGTTTTGGCAACATGGAACTCTTCCTCCCCTCCCTCCCTTTTCAGCCTTATACCGGTTTTTGTTAGCTGCAGACTTTTCAGAAAGGTGCACATTTAATTCCCATCTAGGGGCCTAGTCTCCTAGCTCAGAATGTTCACGTTCCATCTGGTCTCCCATTTTCTTTATTCTTGGGAACTTGAAGTTAAGATTGGACAGTAATCAGAAGCAGTCAGATGTGTAAGTTTGGGGTTTCATTGTTAGTACGGGTGTAGAAAATAATTTAGTAAATAGTAGAGGTAATCACTTTCTAACCTTGGCTTCCTGCTAGGGTCCCTTGGGGAGCTCTCAGAAGATACTGGTGGCCCAGCTGGTTTGGATCAGTGGATAGAGAGCCTTGGCCTTTGAACTGAAGGGTCCAGGGCTTGATTTCAAGTCTGGGGCACATGCCTGGGTTGCAGGCTTGATCCCCATTAGGGGGCGTGCAGGAGGCAGCCAATCCATGATTCTCATCACTGATGTTTCTCCTCTCCCTTCCTCTCAAATCAATAAAAATATATATATTTAAAAAGGATACTAGTGCCCACAGGCCAGAGTTCCAGGGAAAATGGGATGGGATTCTGTGGGTTTAAAAGCATTCAGTTACTTCCATGTACAACAAGGCTCCCGCGCTCTTAGGGACAGAGGGCCTGTGGAGTTAGTTTTTAGTCTGTCAAAGGGTTTATGATGCCAGTGTGGTCTATAAAGGGCTGCTAGCCATTGTGTACATACTGGTATAATAGGGCCCAGTGATGTTAAACACTCTGAATGAAAATAACTTTAAAAATATTCATTTTAAAAGAGTGGCGGGAGAGAGAAAAAGAAACATTGGTCCATGTGCTGACACTAACCATTGAACACACCAGTTAGGTTGACAAATTTGTTTGAATTATATTTTTCATCTTTTCTACAAGTGCTTGGGAATAAGTTCTAGCCATCAAAGGCTGTACAGAAACAGACCATGTTTTCTAGATGTCCACATTTAGAACCTTGGCTGAGGAACAATATCCTTCTAAAGTAATAGCTTTTTGCTGAAGTTTCTGGTGCTCTTACAGAAAGTAAATATTAAAAAGCCAAGTGGAATGATGAGAGCTCTATAAACGTACTATGAAAATATGAGGAAGAATGGATTTTGGAATTGTTGGACATTCCTATGACTGCTCTTCCAAGGGCACTTATGAAAAGTAGAATCTCTTTTCAAGGAGATGATTGTGTTCAAGTATATTGGATGGACTTGTTTGTATGTCTGTTATATTCCTGTCCAATGCCAAATCCACTGTTGGAGGAGCATTAATAGATAGCCAGAATTCATTAAAAAATAGGAAAAGAAAAATGTATTGTTGGTTTCTAACATTTTGTGTGTCTTATGTACAGATGCTGTAGTGGTCTTTTTAGCTATAAACGCAATCCACACTGAACCCTCCACACCCCTTGGCTGACGTGTTGTCACCGGGTGCTTTGCAGGTGCTGGAGCTGGCAGGCAACGCCTCCAAGGACCTCAAAGTGAAGCGCATCACTCCCCGCCACCTGCAGCTCGCGATCCGTGGGGATGAAGAATTGGATTCTCTCATCAAGGCCACCATAGCTGGGGGTGGTACGTATTCTCACCTCTTCGGACTAATTATAAATGGAGATCCTCTAGGAGGTGATCAGGTGAGTCAGGATCAGTGAAAGTTAGGTGTAAGTTGGTGTCCCTTAACCCTGTTTGGTCAACTTTGGAGAACCTCTGGAAGCTGTAATCATTCTTCTACCAAAAAGCACACAGAATCACGTCATTGTACACACACAGTCTTAAGAGTTCCCGTGCCTTGAGGTGGAGCCCCTGGTGGTATAAATACATAAATAGGATCAGACACGAGAGGGGACTTAAGTAAATTTTACTCCTTGTATAATTGCCCTTTTTGGTTTGAGACACTGAAATAGATACAGCTAGCTTAATGTCCTTTTTAATAATCCAGGTGGTTTTTTTTTTCATTCTAGGTGTGATTCCTCACATCCATAAGTCTCTGATTGGAAAGAAGGGTCAACAGAAAACTGCTTAGAGAATTGTTTTAACTCTCTTCCTCCCTGTCATTGTACTGTAACTAGGACAGAAGAAATATTGGGGATATATGGAATTTTAAAAAGTTAAATGGAACAGCATAGACAGTTATTGTAGACATGGTAAGAGAAACATTTGTACATTCTTAGACTCGAAGTTTGATAAAAGTATCTTTTCACGTGGCAACAGTTGTGTGATTGGCTTTCTCCCATGTATTTTATACGAAAATGGAATTGATAAACCATTTTTTACAAAAATTTGTTTCAAATCTGTCCTGTTTGTGACGTGTTGGAAGTATTTTACTCATGAAATACTTAAAGTTTTTTATTGGTTATATACTCGATCTTTTTTTCTATATTCAGGATAATCTTAGAATCTGGAATATAGTTTTACCATGATTGATACTATATTAGTCTTAGATGCTATCCATTTCTAATGTGCACGCACCATTGCCCATCAACCATGATATACCATTGATAGTGAGATGCATACCAGTTTAAGAAATGTTTGAAAACGTGGACTTAAAATTGTTGAACTAGGACAGTGGAACTATTTGATTAACTGTATGGCAGGCCCTGTGCTAAGTGCTTTACTGATCCAGAAACTTTATTACACCCCCCCCCTTAAATATGTGAAACCCGAGGCTCACAGAAATTAAATGTTCTGCCAGAAAACATTGGTTTAGTAGTGGTGGCAAACTCCTTAGTCAACAGTTTGCTGACCCCTGGTTTAGTAGATAGAAATGGCAGAACTGGGATACAAACTTAAATTGCCTGATTTCAGAGTACATACTCTTAACCTAGATTTTTAGTGAAATCAGTTTTCTGCTTTGGGCTTAAAATTCAAATTTTTCATCTTTTGATATTGTAACATTCAATAATTTGTACATTTTTAATGTATTTTTGTTAGTTTCTAAGTAACTTGTAATTTTACATAATATACAAATGAGTGGAACTTCAGAAAACATTTTCTGCCTGGAAGTCTTAAACAGGGTGGCCCTAACCAGTTTGGCTCAGTGGATAGAGCATCTGCCTGTGGACTGAAGGGTCCCAGGTTTGATCCTGGTCAAGGGCATATCCCCAGTAGAAGTTATGCAGGAGGCAGCTGATTGATGTAATTCTTTTCTCTGTAAAATATTAAAAAAAATAGATCACCAGCCAGTGTAGCTCAGCGGTTGACCATTAACCTAGCATGCCCAGGTTGTGGGCTCAACCCCCAGAAGGCTTTGTGCATGAAGTAGCCCATCAATTTTCCTCCACCTTCCTCAGAAGCCAATAAAAATATATTAAATATGTAAACCACCACTGAGCTTGGAGTTTCCTGTGGTGCCCAAGAGCCCAGCTATCCCTTCACCCCACAGGGACCTGGAAGTGGGCTCTGCTGGAACCTCTTCTCCATCTGGCTCTTAAGCCATTGGGGGATACTGACTAGGCCATCTTATACCCAAGACTATCTGAAGGAAAACCTTGTACACTAGCAACCTGCCCTTTTACCTCTTGTTTTTCCACCACTCAGTCTTGTACATGAGCATCGTTTCGCAGATACTTGTTAGAGGGATAAGGACCTTTTGCGTGTGGTTAGGAGGAAACAGGACAAATCCACTAGGGAGGGCAAGTGCTTCTCTGCAGAAAGAACCGGCCAAGCAGCCTATCACCTCAATGTCAGGATGCGGTTGTTGGGACAACCAAGGCCCCTCCAGGAGTCAGTGAAGTGGGTTGGTGCTCTCTGGCTCGCACCCACACTGGGCTCGTCCTGGGCAGCCACCTTCTGCCCATGCAAAGGTTCCTGCCACCAAACCCTTTACACTTGACTTTACCTTTAAACTACTCTGAAATTAAGTAGCAAGGTTGCCTTGGAATGCAAGTTGCTGCTTAAAATGAAACCCTAACCCAAACAAGGACAGACAACCATTTAGTTTTTATTTCATAATCATAAACTTAACTCTGCAATCCAGCTAGACTGGGAAGGGGTAAGGGAATTATGGAACCCAATAAACTGGCAAGAGCACAAAGATTATAGAACATTCCAAGCAAATTGGGGTGAAGGGGTGCTCTCCTGAGCTACAGAAGGAATGGTCTGGTGGTAACGATAAAACACAAGTCAGATAGATTTATTAGAGTTGTCCACAGTCAGCAATGGTGATCTTCTTGCTGGTCTTGCCATTCCTGGACCCATAGCGCTCCATGGCTGTCACAATATCCATGCCTTCTTTCACCTGGCCAAAGACCACATGCTTGCCATCCAACCTGGAAATAGAACAAGCAGCCTGCATCATACATTAAAATGAGAAAGAGCCCCACAAATCAGCAGTGTATACCCAAGAGCACAGCAAAAAGGAAGCTTATCAAGCAAGCACTTAAGTACTGGACTGACTCCAAAAAGTGGCTTAAGATTCTCCAACTGAGGTTAAAAAGTTCTTACTAGGTTTGCAAGCATGAATCAGTGGTTGAGCATCAACCTATGAACCAGGTCACAGGTTCCATTCCTGGTCAGGGGATATGCCTGGGTTGTAGGCTTGATCCCATGTGGGGTGTGCAGGAGGCAGCACCAATGATTCTCTTTTACTGATTTTTTAATTTTTAAAATGTATATTTTATCGATTTTTTTTACAGAGAGGAAGTGAGAGGGAGAGTTAAAAACATCGATGGGAGGGAAACTTCGACCAGCTGCCTCCTGCACACCCCCCACTGGGGATGTGCCCGCAACCCAGGTACATGCCCTTGATTGGAATCAAACCTGAGACTCTTTAAAAAAAAAAAAAAAAACACTACAACTTTTAACCTAGGCCTGGCCCACGTTGTTCAGTGTCGAACTAGAAATCAGATCACAGGTCCAATTCCCGGACAGGGTATGTCTGGTTTATGGGCTCAAAACCTAGTGATTCTCATCACTGATGTGTCTCTCTCTCTTGAAATTGGGGGTGGGGGGGGGTGGGGGGGGTGGGGGGGGAAATGCCTTTAGCCTAGCCAGTTTGGTTCAGTGGATAGTGTCAGCCTACGGACTGAAGGTTCCCAAGGTTCAATTCCAATCAAGGATACATGCCTGCGTTGCAGGCTCAATCCCCAATAGGGGGCTTGCAGGAGGCAGCTGATCAATGCTTCTTATCACATTTTCTATCCCCCCAAAGTAAAAATATTTTTTAAAAAATATTACTTTAAAAAACGTTTTCCATGGATTATAGTGGAAGGGAGAGTGCTAGAAACATCGATGGGAATAATCAATTGGCTCACCAACCATCAACGGGAAACAAGCCAAAACCTGGGCACTATGTCCTAACCAGGCACCAACCTGTTACCTCCTAGTTCATAAGGTGACACAACCCACTCCCACTGCTCTGGCTAAAAATACTACTACTAGCAGCCAAGAGCCCTGGCTCACTGTCCACAAGCTCTTGCTTCATACAGCCCACTCTCTGAACTCGTAGGCCTCCACCATGTCCGAAGCAGGGAAAGCCGAAGCCAACTGGCCCGTGCTCCTCGGTTGCCCTGCGGTGCCTTCCTTACCACTCAGTCTTGGCAGTGCAGATGAAAAACTGAGAGCCATTTGTGTTAGGCCCAGCATTGGCCATGGACAGGATGCCAGGGCCTGTATGTTTCAGGTTGAAGTTCTCGTCCTCAAATTTCTCCCCATAGATGGACTTGCCGCCTGTGCCGTTATGGCGTGTGAAGTCACCACCCTAGAATTTAAGGAGAAACCTGTCACTTTTGCAACATATCTGGAAAATGTGCCAAGCCCGTAAGGTTCAAACTTCAAGTTTAAACTGATCAGGTTTACCCGAAACCAAAAAGGAACACTAACAGTTCATGTTTACCCATTCTGAATGGTACCGGCTCAATTCCAAAGTAACAACCCAAATCAAAATCCATAAATTTCATACCTGGCACATAAATCCCGGAATAATTCTGTGAAAGCAGGAACCTTTATAACCAAATCCTTTCTCCCCAGTGCTCAGAGCACGGAAGTTTTCTATTAAAAAGAAAAAAAAAGGATATATATACGTATGCTCAATTAACATGGGATTGCCTTTATTAAATAAATGTTCAAGGAACTAACCTGCCGTCTTTGGAACTTTGTCGGCAAACAGCTGTAAGAGAAAAATGACATTTGCTTACACATTTTATTGCCAACCACCCATGTCTTTAGGGGCTTCTGAATCAAATTCACTGTCTCACTAGAAAAGAAGGCTCCAGTAGTGACTTTGAATCCCAAGTATGAAACGCTCCAGACAACCTTAAGTCCTGTGGGGGTGAGTTAGGCAACCGGAGGCCCAAGACTCGCCAAAAATCCAGAACCCGCAATAACTTAAATAGCGTGAAGCTTCCACAAGTGCCTAGACCTTCCCAGTGCGACACCTCCTCCTCCAGACACAGCTTCTCCAATGTCCATCGCCTCCCCACCCGCAGCTGGAGCTGACGGACAGGAATCTCAGATGCGGGGGCCGGGCAGGCGCTCCTGTCAGTAGGAGGTGGGGGTGCCACCACCCCTGGGTGCTCAGCGTGGCTCCAAGAGGCCGAGCAGCGCCCGTGCCTGGAAGGGGCCCTCCTCGGGGAGGGGGGGCAAACCACCCCGCTTCTCCGCACTGGCACCTGAACTCCGGGAGTCACCGCAGCTTCCCTTCCCCTCCAGACCATGACGAGAGCGGGCCCTCCATCCTGGCAGCCCAACCGCCATTCTCGCCCAGGGATCCGCGGCTCCTATTCCGTTTCACAGAGCCCGAGGCTCACCCGACACGAACGCGTTACCGAGCTCCAGGCTCGGCCAAGTTTCCACGTGGGCCCTTGACAGGCGGTGACTCAGAGGCGGGCAGACCGACTGGCGCGGAAACGCCTGTCCCACGAGGCTGAGGTGCCCGCCACCGGCCAGGCGCCGCGGACAGGACGCCCTCGACCTGCACGAAGCCCCGCATCCTGCCCGTCCGGGCGTTTAGAGGCGCTGGCACAGGCCCCACCTTGGAACGCGGACGCGGCTCTCCCACCCAGGGCCGCCGCCTTGTCCGCGGGGCCTGCGGCGGTCGGCCTCGCCCAAGGGCGTCGTCACCGCGCGGGAGGCGGGCCGCGGCGCCTGCAGCTTCCGCCGGGCCGGGAGAGCGCTCGGGGCCGCGAGGCCCCACCGCACTGCCTACCCGCCCCAGACGCAGACACGGGGCCCGACCCCGGGGAGGGAAAGGCGCCCCGGGAGCCGACCGCCGCGAGGGGCCCGCACCCAGCGCTCAGGGCGGCGCCAGTGCCCGGCGTCCGGTAGGGGCGTTGCCAACCCGCAGGACCCGCGGTGGCCAACGGCTCTGGGTCCGAGCACGTGCGCGGCCGGAAGGGCGCGGCCGCCCCTCCCCCTGCCTTTGTCTGCCACCGCCCCCGGTTCCCAAAATGGCCCCTCGCAGGAAATGGCGCCGCCGCGCTCCTCGGCTGCCGCCCGCCCGAGCCCCTCGGCCGCCGCCCCGACCCCCGCCCATCCGGCGTGCCCACGCCGCCCACCAGACCTCGAAGGACACGCGGCCTAAGGGCTCGCCATCGGCGGCGATGTCGAAGTACACGGTAGGGTTCACCATGGCTGATCACGGGCAACTTCGGAATGGCGGCGTCTGCAAAGCGGCACGAGCGCCTCAGTCCGCCCTTCTTATAGCCGCGCCCGGACCCGCCCCCTGCCGGTCGCGCGCCGCTACCCTGACCAATCGCGAACGCGCGCCGGCCAAAATGACGGTGCTGCCGACCTATGGGAAGAGGCGGTGCTGGAGGGGGCGGGTCCGGAGGCGCGCGTGCGCGGTGGCGCTCCCCGGCAGGTTCCCGCCCGAGGGCTCCTTCGCGCACTGCGGCGTGGGGCCGGGGACGCGCCTTCGGTGGGGCGGGGCGTGGGGGCCGCGGGGAGCCCGAGGACACACGGAGGGGGAAAGCTCCCATCCCCTGCCCGGCATCTCCCCACTGCGCAGAGGGGCCACTGAGGCGAGCGCAGGCTTCAAGGTCGCGGGGCGCACCGAGGTCATTCGGGCCCCGCGCCGTTCGGAGCCCAGGCGGCCGCTGGGGAGGCAGAGGCGCCTCGGGCAGGAGGTGACGGAATGCTTCCCAAATGCCCTACTTTCCGAAAATACCGGGTCCGCCGCCCGCACCTCCGGGGGAGGGCCCCGCAGGGCAGGTGGGCGCCCACCGGTGAAGGCTGCACCTCCGCACCCTTCAGTCTGTGCCCGAGGCCCCAGTCCCCCAGAACCGCGCTCTGACCCCGGGAAGACGGAGCATCGGGCAGTGACCCCGCAGCGAAGCCATTGGCACTTGTTCCACACGCATTTAGGTGGCCCGGTGTTTGTTCAGAAAACCTGGTCCCGGGAGGATTACAGGCTCCGGTGCCCGCGGCCTCCACCTTCTTCCTCCGCAGAACCCGGGGCGAGCAGCCGAGGGTGCCCAGCGGGGAGGCCAGCGGCGGGCACCTTCCCCGGTTTGGTCGCCATCCTGCCTGTGCGAGGCCGGGTGTGGTTTCGTCCTCAGCCTTCCAGGACCCCGTTTACCGAGGCGGACAGTCAGGGTCCGGGGGTTACCGTCTACGGTGCTCCCAAGGCCAGTTCTGCGCCCTTTGTGACCCGGAGGAAGCGGCTTGCCTTCATCCGACCCAGAGGAGCCCAGGCCCTGGGAATCCGCTCCGTCCACTCCCCCTCCACTATGAACCCAAGAGTCCTCCTACCCCCCAAGGAATCAATGAATGAGTGAGTGAGTGAATGAATGAGTGAATGCAGAATCGCCTGATGCAAGCATGCTGTGACTTCCCTCCCACACCTCCCCAAGCCCCGCCTTCCCTTCACCATCACCCTGGTCGCAGCCTGGGCCTCCCTTGACCCAGCGCACGCAGTGAGCATACCCAGACAGGCACGTGTTTCGGGTAAGAAAGGGGGCAAATGTAGCGGGATCCTTGATCGGCATTTGTGGAATCGGACTTCTTAGCGGAGTGAGACATCAGCAGGCGGGACCTCCGGAATGTGGGGCTATCTGTGCCTTAGTTGGACCATTCAGTCCAAAAAGCGAATTCAACAGCATCCTGGCCTGGCTAACAGGGTTCCCTCCCAGCAAGCGGAAACCCCTTCCTGAACTGTGGGTGCAGCACACTGTACACAAACGCTTCTCTCAAAAACGTCTCCGACCCAGAGAGACTGTCACAGAAAATCAGGTGACCCAGTGGAACCACTCCATTGGAAGCGGGCAGCTTGTCTCATCTCAGGACCTAGCTGGTCCGCCTGCCATCTTGCTCCTGCTCACTGCGGGCGGAAGCTGGCCCTCTGGGACGGCCTGTGACGTGCTCTCCGCAGACCAGGCCTTTCCCAGGTCTTCCCCTCCTCGCACCTCATTGCCTCCTGGTCCACAGCTGCCTGGTGGCCTCCACGTTCCTCTGCCATTTCTCCATTGCCGGCTTCCCCCTGAACTGTTCAACAGGTTCCTCCTGTGTCTGAGTTGTGTCGCTTGTTCCCTACACACTTGCCATGGTGAACCTCATCCATGCCCATGGTCCCATTCTCAGGGGATTGTATGCCACGCCCTCGCAGGGCTCCTCCCTTCGACCTCTCCTCCCAGTCCCTCCCCTCCTCTCAGTCCCTCCTCTTCTCTCTTCTCCCAGTCCCTCCTCCTCTCCTCTCCTCTCCTCCCCATCCCTCCTCTCCTCCCAGTCCCTCCTCTCCTCTCCTCCCCATCCCTCCTCTCCTCCCAGTCCTTCCTCTCCCCCCCTGTCTTCCCCATCCCTCCTCTCCTCTCCTCCCCATCCCTTCTCCCCTCCCCTCCCCTCCCCTCCCCTTCCCTCCCCTCCTCTTTCCATCCTCTCCTCCCCGTCCCAGCTGCTCCAGATCTTGCTGGCCTCTAACAGGCAGCAGCCTCTTAACTGGTTACAGGGCCCCTGGTTCTCACAGGAGTTTCCTGAGGAGTCATTCTCAAAACCATCTGATTTTGTATCCCGCGCCCCCCCCCCCACCTTAGAGACCTCCTGGGCCAGGCCCACAGTTCAGGACGTATCAACCCCTTCACAGTCTGGCCCCAGCTGGCTCGCTGGCTCTGGTCTCCGGTGGACATTTCTCCTGCCGCATTTGACCCTCACACCGCCATTTCCAGAACTCGCCCTTTGCCTGCACAGGGCACCACCGCCCTCTCTTCTCAACCAGCTGTGCCAGAGCCATAGCATCTGCAACATCCCAACTCTAAAAGTCAGTTTAACAGATGCATAAATGAGGTCAACAACCCACAGGGGTGATGACAGAGCCTGGCCCTGGAGCTGTCCTTTGGGTTCGTAATAATCCTTACGAGGCCAGCTCGCAGGCACCCCTCCCCTGGCCAGTCAGCCCAGGAGAACATCCAAAGGATGGAGCAGTTTCACCCTGCCATGGACGTCTGCTGACACCCCAAGAAATGAATACAAGAACACTAATGTGACCATCTTGTGACCTGTCCACACCCTCACTCCCCTCCCCATCCTTCCTCTCCTGCCCCTGCTTTCTAAGCCCCTTGCACGTGGCCCCCATCTGAGCACTTCCTCTGCCCCCGATGATGTGATGATGTTGGGTCTTCCGCCTTTCCCCGCTCCTGAAGCACCGCCCTGTTGCCACTTTGACTGTTTCCAGGACAGTCCACACTGCCAGTTCACTCCCTCTTCCACAGTGCAGACCTCTGTCCTCCCCAAGGCCCCCCGATTTATGGCCTCCTCGGACTTAGCTCACCTGGGTCACAGGCCCATCCTGACCTGTCCCCGTTGCCACCCAAGGGGGCTGCAGTGGAGAGAAAGCCAGGGGCAGAGATGGGATTGGGGCCCAGGACTGCCTGGGAGGGGGAGGGGGTGTCAGAATGTGTCCCCCTACACCCCCATGTTTGGAAGCACAAGGAACATTGGTCATTCTTCAAATACTGGTGTAATTCACTCTGAGCTGGCTGGTCCTTGGCTTGTGTGTCTGTGTGTGTGTGTAGCAGGGAAGAAAATGGTTTAATCGACTCAACCTCATTCACTAGAGTGTTCAGTTGCTGTTTCTTTTTTTAATATATATTTTTACTGATCTCAGAGAGAGGAGAAACATCATTGGAGAGAATCAGGGATCTGCTGCCTCCTCCACTGCCCTTAGTGGGGATTGAGCCCGAAACCCGGGCATGTGCCCGTCTGGGAATGGAGCCTTGACCTCCTGGTTCGTAGGTTGCGGCTCAATCACTGAGCCGCACTGGCCTTGGCCAGGTTGCTATCTCTTCTTGGGTCACTGGGTATTTTTTGCATTTCTAAGATTTGCTCGGCTAGGTTATGGCTTATTGGCACACAATTGCTCCTAATATTCTTGTCATCCTTGCTTCTCTAAGGCTGTACCAAGGCCCCTTTCATTTAGTTTTTATTTGTCCCTTCAGCTTCCCTAAACAGTTTGCTCGTCCTGTTGCTTCTCAGAGGCACGGGTGCTCTCCAGCTCACCGCCATCTCCCTCTCTGCCTTAGCTTGCCCTCCAGTCCCTTTCCGAGGTTGAGTGTTGAGACCCCATTTTAATGTCGAGTTCACAGCTATACATTTCCCTCTAGCATCCCTCACACACGTTGTCTTAAGTCACTGGGACCTCTTCATTGACCCTTTGGCCATTAATTCCCATACACTGGTGAATTTTAGTTTCCCTCCCATTATTGACATCTAGCTCCTTCCCACTGTGGTGAGAGAAGGTACTTTGGGTGACTTCAACCTGACGTATGGGGACTTGCGTGCCGCACATGTGGTCTGTTGGGAGAATGTGCTGCTGGGCGGTGCTCGTCTGGCTGGTTTGTGTGCAATATTTGGCGCGCGCACACACACACACACACACACACACACTCACACGCGCGCACGCACACACACGCGCGCAAACACACTCACACACACAGACACACACACGCGCGCACACACACACACACACACACGCGCGCGCGCACGCGCGCACACACACACACACACACATACACACACGCACACACACACAGGAACGTAAATGACTCGTCCTGAGGTGAAAACCCAGGGAGCCACCACTCCACTAGTGATCGCTGTCACCACCTTTGCTCTTCCTGACACCCCATCCCATCCCCAAGGGGAAGCACAGGTAAGAACCCCATGAAATGCACAGCTGGTGCTGAGCTGAGAGGGCATCTGCCGAACCCCACACTGGCCCTTCTATCCCGCACTGAGAGGAACCCATGATGATGTCAGGGCTGTGGTCCCCGTCCCACTGCCCTGTGCCCCAGCAGTCACTGCTCAGGCCTGTGTGCCACCTGCCTGAGTAGTCTGCAGCCTCCTGTCCGCTCCCCACCCCAAGAGCACCTGCCATGCAGCAGGCCAGGGCATCAACGATGGACCATGCTGAGCCCGCACCTGCTCTGCCCACCAACCCCAGATAGGGCCCCAGTGTGCACATGGTGGCTGCCGCTGAGCAAGCACTGTGCTGGCCTGTCCCTGCAGGGCCTTGCTCATCCCTGGGCAGGGCCCCTGGCCTGAACCTCAGGAGTCCCCTGTGGTGCCGGGGGTCGCCAGGTGCACCCCGCAGGCAGACCAGCAGGTATACATCTGGGCCCCAAAAGGTTAACAAGAAAGGTCGGCACCTCCTTCCTCTGCCAGCTCCAGGCAACGGCCTGGCCGCTGGTCAGGAAGGGCTGGGGCTCCCGATCGGATCGGCCAGAAGCCCCACCCAGCCGGCTCCTCGCCCAGCGTGCCCACACAGGAACAAGGTGACAAACAGTTTCACAAACAGCAGCTCAGGCCTCAGCCAACTTGGAAAGTTCCAGGGACAGGAAATACCCCTGGGATGGGCGGGGCAGCTCAGCGCAAGGACGACCTCAGGCCACGTGGGAATCCTTTAATGAGGGGCGGGCGGGCGCCCCACCCGGCACTGCCTGGGCAGGAGGCGGCTTTAAAATGGAGTAGAGCTGCATGTTCATGGTGGAGGGTTGGGGGGGGGGGGGGCAGGGGGATGAAGACAATGAGGCCGCCGCCTGCGGGAAGCACATCTGCACCGGGCAGGAGGGGACCAGGCCCAGGCCGAGCCCATGGGCACCTCTCCACTTGTTTCAGGCCCCGCCTCGGGGTGTGCGGGGCGTGGTGTGCGGGTCAGTTCTGGGGGCACCAGCAGGTAGGCCTGGCAGGTGGAACGTGTATGCAGAGCGGCCTGAGGGGCATGGAGGTGGGGCTTGGCCTGGTGGGCGAGGCTGGCCCCCTCAGAAACCTGCAGCGCCGGGTGGGGGAGCGCAGGCTTGCAGCTGCAGGGGAGCCCGGGAGGGGAGGCGGGAGGGGAGGCAGGAGGGCTGGCGTCAGGGGCTAGGGCGGAGGCGATGAGGTGCGTCCACAGCTGTCTGTCCACAGCTGTCCGCCTGCGGGCGGCCGGCAGGGTCAGTTGTTTTCGAAGAGCGAGAGCAGGTCCTCGTTGCTGTTGGTGGGAAGGTCGGGGGGGCCCAGGTAGGACAGCAGCTCGTCGGGGTTGGTCAGTTCTGGGAGCAGCTGAGGACAAAAGCAAACTGGCCTCAGACCCGCCTCACCCTGCGCACCTGCCTGTCCCGCAGCAAAGCCCGGGCGGGTGGGCGGGGACCCTCCCGGACACAATCTGTGCGGAGGGCAGCTCTGTGATACGCTGTCCAAGGCCAACGGGACACACTACACCCCCTCCAGTGGTGGAGCTGCTCCAGGCTCAGGGGAGCACCTGGCCTGCGAGGGGACCCCATGTGAGCAGGCGGTGCGGGACCCCAGACTACAGGCTTCTCCGTGTGGAGCTGCTCTGGCTTTTTTCTGTTGGGAGCTTTAATGAGTTTCACTGTGGCTGAGGGACTGCTCCAGCCAGGCTCCCCCTCTCCCCAGCAGGGGCACAGTACTCACATCCAGGGCTGATGGTTCTGGGGCCTCCCCCGCCCCAGACATGGGGGGCCCCACGACGCCCGTGGCAGCGTGGAAGGCCAGCTCGCCGACCGGGCCCCCGCTCACTGGGCCCAGGGGCGGCCGGGTTGCTGGGGGAGGGTTGGGGTGGTGCAGCTGGGGGCCTGGGGGGGCTCCAAGGGTGGGGGTGTGCAGTGCGGCTGGCCCAGGGTTGTGAGCCGGATCCAGGTGAGCTGCAGGTGCCATCTGCGGAGGGAGAGAAGGGCCTGGGAAAACGGCCAGGGCTCCTCAGGAGGCAGCCCGGTGGCTCCACCTGGCACTGACCTGGCCAGGGAGGCTGGGCGTGGGCTTCTCCGGAGTCAGGAGGCTGCTGGGAATGTCGGATTGGTAGGAGCTGGGGGGCGGCCCTGGGGCGAACTCAGGAAGGGTTGGCGTGCTGGGTGTGGTGGACGGGAAGGAATCAGGGAAGGTCCCGGGTCCGAGGAAGCTGGAGCCTGAGAGAGGAGAGCCAGGGTGTCGGTGGGGAGATGGCCCCATGTTGAACCTGCTGGGAGGGTGGGTGCAGCCTCTGCTGGAGGCCCTGCTGCCCACCCCTAGGAGAGGCCACACTCACCCTCCACGTCCACGACCAGCCCCCCCAAGCGGGGCCACACAGCAGCCCCTCACGGGGCCGACTGGCTTGGAGCAGGCCATCTGCCCAGGGTCAGTCGCCTGTTTGCAGGCCGCCGAGTGCCGCACTCACCCTGGCCGGAGTAATCGCTGGGAGCCGGGGCCGAGGGGGGCGGCAGGGGGGCGAGGGGGGCTGCCGCAGGGCCCAGGGCGGCGATCATCTCCATCACACTGGGCAGCAGCGCGTGGGCGGGGCTCACGGTGCGGCAGCGCTTCAGCACCGGCCCGTCCGGCTCCTCCTTGACGTGCACGTCCGGCTTCACAGGCACCGGCTTCCAGCTGCACGTGGGGTCGATGGTGATCTCCTCGTAGTCGGAGCTGGCGGGACATGGCCGTCACCACCCGGCCGGCGGCCCTGGCAGGCTCTAGGCCTTCCACTCAGCGCACACGCCACGTGCCCGGGCTGCCTGCCGGGCCGGAGGCCATTCCTTGACCCAACGCAGTGTGGAGTGTGCTCCCGAGGGCGCAGCAGGGCTCCACCCGCCCATCCCAGGGGCTGCCTCTGCCGGGTCGGAGGCCACAGGGACTCACTTCTGGATGTAGATGAGGATGCCCAGCATGTACTGGTCCACCTCCAGGCCCTCCAGCAGGGCTGTCTTGCTGCAGAAAGCAAACAGGACGCAGCTCAGAGGTCTGGCCAGCCTCGCCCTGGGCCCAGCTCCATCCTTCCCCGCAGGCCGCCCCAAGTGGGTGGCCCTACGCAAGGTCTCCCCGGAGTGAGGCCATGCCGTGGTGGCTGTGCTGGGACCCCCACACGTGTCCGCCGAGGCCTGTCTCTGGGACACTTACTTGCACACGGGGCACCTCCAGGTCCCCCGCTCACAGTTGAGCTGCAGGTAGGACTCCAGGTCAAAGCACTGGGGAGAGGTAGGAGAGGGACAGGTCTCACACCGGCCCCGCTCCTCGAGAGACGCGGCTTTTTCCTGTGCTCGGGAAGACCCAGCACCAGGTTTCACTACCCCGGCGTTCTGAGGGGCCAGGCCTGGGGCAGTCACATGGCCCCACTGGGCCAGATGTCACCGGGCAAAGCCGGAGCTGCAACTGTGCCCGAGGTGCTGCCTACAGCAAGGGCCCAGGGCATGCTGGGCAGGGCACGCGCTCCGTTTCATGGAGCACCTGCGGGCTCCGGGGTCTGAGGCGGGACCACACCTGCGCCCCGCCCCTCCGCCAGCACAGGAAGGTCTGTGCTTAGTCCTCCAGGACCCCAAGGGCATGGGAACCAGGCCACTTGCTGGCAGGTACCACGTCCCCGGTGCTGAGGGGACTGCGGTGATCCCACCTGAATGTGACGACAGTCGTGGCCACGGGCGGGGAGCTGGATCCTGCGGAAGGTGATGGGGCACTTGAGCGACACCTTGATGGCCGTCTGCTCCACCCCGTCCTCTCCGTTGGGCCCGGGGGTGCCGGGGATGGTGCCGCTGCTGAAGTTCCGCTTTACTAGGGCGACAGGGGGAGGGCTGATGACAGACCCCGCCCCTGCCCAGAGCCCCGCCCAGGGACAGCCTGTGCCAGGGTCAGGCCAGGCAGGGTGGCGGCCACTCACTCTTGGTGATGCAGTGCTCGGCGGGCAGCAACCGCTTCTTGAGGAGGCCCTGCAGCACCGAGCGGACGGCTGGCCGGTGCACCAGCTGCAGCACGAACAGGTGGGACTGCGAGGCAGGGGTGGGTCGGGGGTGCGTGTCAGCGGGGTGTGGGCCAGGCTCCTGATCCTAACCCCTCGGCACCATCACTTGGGGCCCCGAGAGCCCAGGCTCAGTCTCCTGCACAAGCGACGTGAGTGCCCACTGTGTGCGGAGACCTGACTGGGAGCCACAGGGTGGGTCCCACGGGGCTCTTCTCCGAGGGTCAGAGGGTGGGCGGGACGAGGCCCCGGTGGGGCCACACTCACGCAGCAGCAGGCCGTGACGGTGATCTGGATGGTGTTGCGGCCCGGCTGGCACACGTGCTTCAGGTACAGGGGCTTGTGGGAGGTCTTGTTGTCGCCGCGTTCGATGGTGAGCGGCGTGGCATTGACGCTGACCTGCACGGAGGCTGGCCAGTTGGTGTTCATCTGCCGGTCCTCGTGGTGGTAGCACTTGAACTGCAGCTCCAGGTCCGGCCTGCGGGGAGGAGGGCGCTGAGACTGGGCGTGGGCGCGGGGCCGCCGGGGCCGCAGGTGCGGGTGCCGCTCACCTCAGCATCAGGGTCTTGTAGACGGAGTCGCGGAGCTGGAAGGCGTGGTTGCTCACGGCCAGGTTGTGCTGCAGGCGGAAGGGCTCCAGGACGACCCCGTCCCGCACGGGGAAGGTCAGCCGGAGCTCGTCGCCGGGGCTGCTGCCTGGGAGCAGCGGGGGGTCAGCAGCTCCCGCCCGGCAGCTCGCAGAGGCCCGGGCACCCGCCTCTACCCCGGGGGCAGCAGGGACAGGTGAGGGGAGCGCAGCTCACCCCCTCCACTGGCCAGAACCCGAGCTGCCTGTCACTCTGATGGTGGCAGGATGGTCCCGTGTCCCGCCCTCCCTCAGCCGCCGGCGTCATCCCCTTGACGATGGCCTGAGAGCAGGCCCTGCCGAGACTCCCGGAGCTCAGCGGGTGGGCGTGTGGGGCATCGACGGGCCACCTGCCATCCACCCCCTTGTGCTCCGAGGAGGGCTTAGGATGCCGACCACAGGGCTGACCCAGGGGCGGGCACCAGGCACTTCCTCAGAGACCTGCAGGGGCCCCGTCCCTCCTGCTGTCCTCAGGACCAGGCCACACTCACCGGGGGGTGACGGGTGCAAGGAGCTCACGCTGGGCTTGAGGTCAGGCAGGAAGGGGGACTTTACGTCCTGGCTGGTGGCCATGTAGGGGACGCAGCTGCCGGGGGTCATGGGCGGCGTGGGGCTCCCGGGCAGGGGGGAGCTGGGGTAGCCAGGGACGGAGCGGGTGGGCTGTGGGACAGAGCGAACAGTCAGGGTGGAGTGGGGGCGCTGCCGTGTTCTCGAGCACCCACTGCAAATGGTCTGGGCAGCCAGGGGTGTCGAGGTGCCCTCTCTCCACGCGCCCTCCCTGGGAGCCTCCCGCCCCCACTCTGCGGCCTCCGTACCCCACTCAGGCCCGGCTGGCCGTAGCCGACGCTCCCCGCGTTGAAGCCGGTGCTCTGCCCGTTGAACTGGTCTGTGGGCTGAGGAGAGGAGAGAGACCACGTGGTCGGGGCTGCAGCCTGGCCCCTTGCCGACCCGCAACCCGACCCCAGAGAGCGCACACAGGCCCTGCCCTTCATTTTCTTTTTCACATGCTTCGTGTTTTCAGATAACATACAGGAAGCACAAACTGACTGCATTGTTTAAAAATGCCACTACAGAGACAAACACCCCACAGAGGCCGTGCCGGGGTCCCCAGAGAGGGCCTCCGTGGGTGTCAGAGGCTGCATTGGGGGGTCCTCGCAGAGCTGGGCCCCCTGTGGGCTGCCCTGCACTCTCAGGGCCAGGAGGCTCCTGGCTGCTGGTCACCTCCCCAGCCCACCCAGACATCTGTGTCCCCCAGGGCCTGCTGCAGGCCCAGGACTGGCCTACCTTATAGTGCAGTCCCGGGGGGCCGGCGGCGGGCAGGGGCAGCCTGTGACCTGGGTAGGAAGAGGCGGCAGGGGGCTGCCCGGGGGCATACTGGGTGGTGCTGGGAGAGTACTGACCTCCCGGCAGGTACTGCTGCCCTGGGTACGCCTGCAGGAGAAAGAGGCCATGCCCAGGGAGGAGCGGGTCAGGGCGGCCAGTGCCCGGGCGGGACAGCAGTGCCCACAGCCGGGCCTCTCACACGACGGCCGGCCTCACCGGGCTCGGGGGCCACTCACCTCACTGGAGTAGGCTCTCTTGACTCCTTGTCGGGGCAGCGGCTGGGCCTGGAGGGCCCCGGGAAACCCGTGCTGGGGCAGGCGCTGCCCTGCATACAGGGGGGCCATGCTGACTGCCCGGGTGGGGGTCATGCCCATGGGGCTCATGCCAGAGGGGCCCATCAGCCCTCCCACGCCGGCAGGGTTCATGCTGCCGGGGGCGCTGGGCCCCCGGGGCCCTCCGTGCTGCAGGAACTGGCCGCTGAAAGACTGCCCAGCCCCGATCTGGGGAGAAAGGAGGAACCATCCAGGCCCAGCCACTGGGTGGGTGACCGGTCTGCTCCCTCAGCACCGCCCCCTGCCGCCCCCCCTCCCTCCCAGGGCCTCGGCCTCACCGCTCCCGACACTGTGTGCACCCCCGCAGGCAGCCCCAGCCGGGCTCCCGACCGTCCCCCCTCCCGAGCAGTGCGGGCTGGGGGCGGGGCGGCCTCACCGCTCCGTACTGGCTCAGCTCCTGGCTCTGCTTCTCCTGAAGCGCGGCCACAGTGGCCGTGGCTGTGGCCGTGGCCGTGGCGGCAGCAGCAGCCATGGCAGCAGCTGCTGCTGCTTGAGTGAAGTCTGTGGAGGATCGTGTGGCATGGGAGGGGAGGCCGAGGCCCCCCGGGCCCCCTGCATACCTGCAAAGGACAGACGTGACGTCTCAGAAAGGCCTCCCACCTGGGGCCCAAGGGTGGGCACACAGGCCCACGTCCCCATCCCAGGGCCCGAAGACACTCGGGGGGAGGGGGACGGGGGGAGTCCTGCTCACCCGGTGGAGAAGCCGGGACCTCCGGGGTAGCCGCCGCGGCTGTACACCCCCTGTTGCACGTAGCCCTTGCTGGCGCCGCCCTCCCCGAACGCCTGCTGTCCCAGGCACTGTGGGGAGCTCAGGGCCGAGCTGCCCCCGGCCATGCCCGGCATCATGGAGCTGCCAGGGGGGCTCCCTGCAGGACCCATGGGGCTCCCCAAAACCTGCAAGGAAGCCAGAGTCACCAAAGGGAACCATCCACACAACTGCGTTTCAGAGTGGCTCTTAGAGGCTGGCAGGTGGGTGAGGTGGCGGCGGCAGGTGAAGACGGGGAGGAAGTCAGCAGGTGTAGGGGGACCAACCTCCACGGACCGAGCCCAGGAAGCCTGGCTCCAGTCAGAGGTCTGAGGGGGGCTCACCTGGCTCTGGCCTGCGTTGCCCACGCCCCACACGGTCGTGACCACGGACAGCGATCCTGCGGGCTGAGTGGCGCTCTGCTGCCAAGGCACCGCCTCGTAAGCGAAGGGACCATCACTGCAGGGACAGGGGCGGGCTCGTCTGGAGGCCTCAGTGCCCAGGTGCCACCTGGGAGAACAAGGCTGGGCGCAGAGGGGCAGCAGGAACCCTACTCACCTGTGTGGCGCGGAGGGCAGGGCAGGTTTCATGGGGTTCATGGGGTTCATTGGCTTGAGAGCAGCCTGGAGGCCAGGTCTGTGGGTGGCAGGAAGCAGCCCTCACTGGTGCTGACGTGAGACTCAGCTGCTCTGGCTGCTAGGATCGAGGGAAGGACATCAGTGGAGAGGCAGCTGGGAGACCCTGGGAGCAGGTGGGGTCAGGAGGCAAGGTTCAGGGTGCAGGGTTTGGGGTCAGGAAACAAGGTTCAGGGTGCAGGGTTTGGGGTCAGGGGACAAGGTTCAGGGTGCAGGGTTTGGGGTCAGGGGACAAGGTTCAGGGTGCAGGGTTTGGGGTCAGGGGACAAGGTTCAGGGTGCAGGGTTTGGGGTCAGGGGACAAGGTTCAGGGTGCAGGGTTTGGGGTCAGGGGACAAGGTTCAGGGTGCAGGGTTTGGGGTCAGGGGACAAGGTTCAGGGTGCAGGGTTTGGGGTCAAGGGACAAGGTTCAGGGTGCAGAGTTTGGGGTCAAGGGACAAGGTTCAGGGTGCAGGGTTTGGGGTCAGGGGACATAGCACAGGCAGCTCCCCCAGCACCCAGTGCATAATGGAGGGCAGGGAGGGGAGACTGGAACACCAGGGCCACTCCAGGGTCAGGGAAGCCCCAAGCCCAGCCAGAGCATCATTAGCCCTTTCTGGCCAGGCCCTGCCACTGGAGACCTGGACTAGCCCTGAAAGTAGGCCTTCTGACCCCCAATGTTTCCCGCTCCGGGGCCTGGGCAGTCACAGAGGCAGAGAATATCCAGAGCCCGGCGAGGCCTGAGGGGGGTGGGGGGCTGGCCTGGGGCACAGTGTGGGGCCATCACCTGTAGGGACTGCCTCCCCCCAGCCTCTCCTCAGGGCAGCAGCAGGTAGCTCACTCCCTGAGGCCACGGGGACCACCTGCCTGGGACGGGTGCAGGGACCGGGCACAAGACCCGAGTGCCACAGGTCAGCACACACAGCACTCGGGGTGGGAGTTTGACAGGTGCCCATGGACATGGCAAGGGACCAATGCAGACACGGCAGCCGTGGCTGGCAGAGGCTGTTGGGGGCCCTGTGCCATGCAGGGCTCCCTCTCCCCATACAGTGTCTCAGGGCTGGCCCGTCCTCCAGGCTGCCAGCATTCTGATACCCATAAGCCAGCCTTCACCACAGGCCTAGGGCCCTTGCCGGCTCCCCAGGCCCCCTTCCATGCCCACCCTTGCCTGGCCTAACCACAGGAGCACGCACTTGGGCTGTGTTCTCAACGAGTCTCTTGGGAGGGACCTTTCTGGGGTCCAGGGTCGGGTCTGAAGCCCCAGGGCGTCTTCCAGGCTGCAAACGGGCACCTGGGACAGCCCAGCACTCCCGATGCCGCCCTCTGGCCCAGGTGGAAGGCGGCCCAGCACCCGCCCCCCTCCTCCCCCCAGCTCACATTCCTGAGTGCTGACCGGCAGGCTGTCAGGAGGCAGGTTAGCACCATGTCCTCTGCAAAGAGAGTGCGTGGGGTGCCGGGGGGTGGGGTGGGGAGTCCCAGGGAGACAGGGAGGCAGCCACACTGGGCCTGCCCCTACTGGGACTTAGCTCTCTCCTGCCTCACCCTGGCCCCACCCCTCCCCCATCTGGGTCCCACCTGGGAAGCAGAGGCTGGACAGGGAGCAGGGTCATCCGCACAACGGAAGACTGTCTCCCCAGTCCCATGCCTGACTGGCCCCTGGCACTCGGGTGGGGGCAGGAACCTGCCTGCCAACAGCCAGAACCGCTCCTCAGACCTGGGAGGGCCGGGGCCTCGGCGGGTCTTCAGCAGCTAATCAGGCTGTGGTGCTGGCAGGGTCAGGCGCACAGGCAACTGGAGACCAGAGAACCCCAACCGACCCACACAAATGCACCCAACAGATCCCGACACAGGTGCAGACACTTCCCCCAGTTGGGGTTGGGGGGGAGCCTCAACCCCAACCTCTCGCAGAAACCACCCCGAAGAGGTCACAGACCTAGATGCACATCACAAACGAGAAGACCGTTAGGGAAAACAATTGGAGGGAACCTCTGGGACCAGCGCCCAGGAGAGCATTCTTAAACACAACCCCGCAAGTAAGACCACCAAAGGGCACAGCTGTGAGCGGCGGCCCCGAGGATGGAAAACAAGCTCCAAGATGGAGATGCTTGACCAGACTGGTCCCTGGAAAAGTCACGCAAAACTGGTCCCGTCAGAAAAAGGGCAAAAGACAGAGGTGTTTCACCGGGAGGACGGCCGGCTCGCCGACACAGGAGATGACACGCAGCACCACATGTGACGTCGGGGCACACCTACCCGGATGCCAGAGTGAAACCAGTGACACGGGATCTCCCGGCGAGGCCTGCACTTCCCTCTGACCCAGCAACTCACTCCTGATGGCTTATCTCAGGCCACATACGGGTGTGCACATACAAATCTGTGTGAACGTTCACGCAGCTTTCTCCTAATCACAGGGCAGAGACCCTGATGCCACTAGGGCCGACGACCGGGCTGAGCACCCCCAGCAGGAGGCCTAAGAGGCTGCGCCGATCTGGCACCAGCCCGCGGGATCTCTGCTGGTGGAAAAGCCAGTCCCCAAAGGTTACACCCCGTACGGCTCCCTTCACCTCACCTCCCTGAAACGACGGATCCAGGAACGATCCAGGAACGGTGGCTGCGAGGGGTGAGACAGGGAGGGCACAGGGAGGCAACAGCTGCCTCCACTGTATCCTGCGGGGTACCCAGGTGAAGGACACCCGCTGTTACTTCTCACACCTGGGCCAGACTCTGGAGTCCTCACAAATGAAAACTGGCTGAGAAGCACCAGCAGCAGCCCTCTCTCCAGAGGCCCGTGGCAAGCCTCCCACACCTGAGTTGCGGGGGCTGCTGGGCCCACTCTGCATCCTGGGAGCAAAAAGGCGGGGGAGGACAGGAGGAGGCCAGGCCCAGGGCAGCCCCCACACCACGTGGTCTGGGGAATTCCACCCCCCAGGCTCCTCTGCTGTGGACAGACCACAGACATTTCCAGTTCCCCCAGCGCTCACTTCGCGGGGGCAGGGACTTCCTGCCGCCCAGCTCCGGAGCTCCTGGGCGAGTCTGCTCTCCCCAGAAGCCTCCACAGTTACCTAGCCCTCCACACTTGCAGCCCGGCAGGGAGCTGGGAAGGAGGCGGAGTGCCAGGCCCGTCCTTGTTCATATACCAATTTTAGCTGGAAGCCTGGACCCCTGAGCTGACCCGCCCGGGTCTGAGGTCGGTCTAGAAGGCCACACGGATTTCTGGGGTCATATCACATATCCCTCCAGAAAAAGAGCTACAGACAACTCACACTACCCAGACTCCTCTTCCCCAGAACCTCACAGCAGCTGCACCTGAAGGTGGACGTTCATGTTGGTCGACCCCTTACCACCCTCCACTCCATTTCCTCTGCCTGGTCACCGGGAGCAGCGCGGCCTGACCCCAGCGGCGAGCCCCCCTCCTGGTCACAGGGCAGGGAGCAATCGTTCCAGGCCGCCCCAGAGGGCCGCTGGGGTCAAACAGGCCGAGACCCAGTAGAGCAGGGCACCAAGGTGGGCTTACTACTCAGGGGGCTGGGAGTCCCCCCCTCCGGACCTGCCAGGCCACAGAACTGTCAGTCTGTCCAGAAACAAGGACTACAGATGGCCAGGGCACGAGCCTTTCAGGAACGGGTGAGGGGGCACCACGTTGAATGTGTTTACATATAAAATGGGTGCGTGGTGGGCGGCCTAGGACTGAGGACAAGACATGTGACACCTCATGTCATCAGCCCAGCTCCTGTCTGACGGAGGACATTCCGCGGGCCACCTGAGTCCTCCTCTGGCATCTTCCCCAATCCACATTCCCACCTGTGGCCATTCTGGGAGTGGGACAAGTGCCCCGGGCCGGCACCCAGGGGCTGGGGTTGATTCCCTCTGGGATCCTGTCAGGAAGGCCCCCTGGTGCTGGCCGGTCAGGATTTGGGAGTGTGTTCACCCTATCTGACCACCCCGCCTATGTACCCTGTACGTCCCTGCCAAGTCTTTTGAGATAACAAATGACAGACATCACCTGGATGTTCTGCTACTGTCAGGGAGGAGGGCATGGAGGGCATGGGGCACCCGGTGAGGGGACAGCAGGTGTGGGGGCAGGAAGGTGGGAGGAGGTCCGAGAGGGCAGCAGGTCAAGGGTGGAAAGGGAAGCCGGTGGGGGGAACAGCAGATCAGAGCGGGGGGAGGTCAGGGGAGGAATGGGGAGCAGGTGGGAACAACAAAGCTGAGGGGCAGGTCAGAGGGGACAAGACACCCCGGGGAGGGACCCCCCCCCCCCACGCCTGAGCCTCCATGAGTCCCGTGTGAAAAGGGGTGAACCCCAGGATCGACGGCTGGGAGGAAGGTCAGCGTCGCCCGCGACCTCCCCGAGCGGGTGGGCGAACACGGCCCAGGGGAGCCCGCCAGGCTCCTCGGGAGCGCCGGACACGGGCCAGGTCGGCGGGGCCGGACAGCCTCCGCACACCCGCGGGCCAGGGCCAGCTTCCGGCCGCCGCCACAAAGGCCCAGGTGAGGGTCTGCGCACCCGCTGCTGGGACCACGACGCAAGTGCAGGCCGCTCCGGCCCGGGCCCCGCCGAGGCGCAGCCGCCGCCGCCGCCGCCGCCGCCCGCACCTGCCGCACCTGCCGCCCGCCGCCCGCACCTGCTCGCGGCCCGCTCACCTCTGTGCGGCCGGGCCCGGCCCCTCGCCGCCGCGGCCCCCGGCCCTCGCCGCTCCATGCGCTCAGCCAGCTCTGCGCGCCGCCCGCCGCCCGGGCTCTGCCGCCCGCGCCATCGCGCCGCTCCCAGGGCACAATGGAGCCGCCTCATGCATATGCATGACGCCGCGGCCCCGCCCCCAGGCCAGAGCAGCGGAGCCCCGAGCCGCGCTCGGGCGGGGCCGCGGGCCACGCCAGGTGTGCGGGGACGGCGGACGGGCGGGCCGGGGCGAGCTGCGATCCCGCTCAGTCCACACCTTTCCAAACGCGGCGTCCGCGGAGCCACCGCGCTTCCTGCGCGCTCGGCCGGGCGGGGCGGGGCCGGGATGGCGGGGCCGGGGTTGGGACAGGGCGGAGGCGGGAGAGGGGCGGGGCCTTCCGGGTCGAGGGGGCGGGAGGAGTGTTTAGGGGGTGGGGCCAGGGCGGGAAGACGTCGTCTGTCAGGCTGGCGAGGGGAGGGGCGTGGCCGGACGAATGAGGTAGGGGGCGGGGTCTGCCGGGCGGAAAAGGCGAGGGCCCGGACATAGGGAAGAGGGGCGGGGCCCGCGCAGCGGAACAGGAGGGGCGTGGCCTGTGGGACAGAGGAGGTGGGGTCGGGGGAGGTGTCGGGTGTCTCCGGGCCTTTACTGGGGGTGGGCGGGTTTCCTGGCAAACCAGGCCCCCAACTAGTAGCTGTGAGTGTGGAATGGATGCTCTTCGCTGTTCCCAGAGCTGCCCCCCTTGGAACAGCTTTGGGTTCCAGCCAGAGAAGCATTTCATCAGTTTGCACCCTTCATGTGCTATTACCACCCTTTAAGCTTTCTCCCACTTTTCCTCCTCTGCTTTGGGAAAACTATATTGTGATTACCCTCAACTTTTAAAAAATATTTTTACTGATTTCAGAGAGGAAGGGAGAAGCATCAATGAGAATCATTGATTAGCTGCCTCCTGCACACCTACTGGGGATCGAGCCCGTAACCCAGGCACATGCCCTTGACTGGAATTGAACCCAGGACTCGTCTGCAGGCTGATGCTCTACCCCCTAAGCCAAACCATCCAGGGCCAACTTTGTATTCTTAAAAATTATTGAGGGGATGCCTGGCTGGCGTGGCTCAGTGGTTGAGCATCAGCCTATGAGGTCACGGTTTGATTCCCGGTTAGAACATATGCCCAGGTTGCGGGTTTGATCCTGTGTGGGGCAAGTAGGGGCATGATTCTGTAACTTTCCACCCCCCTCCCCTCTGAAATCAATAAAAATGTATTTTAAAATATTGACGAGACAGACTTCAGCTTCCAAGATCCCTAACTGGGGCCAAATGCAGGCCCTGAGCAGCTGCCCCGTGCACTTGGGAGTTGCAGGCCCTGAGCACACACAGGAGACTAGACCCGCCTGCATGTGGCTGCCCTCATGCCAGGACTGGAGGGCTGTCAGGCAAGCTGCAGGGAACATGCAGGATAAAATAAAAGATTCTTAAGAGGATTCCAGGACAAGGGACTCAGGTTTGGCCTAGAGGACGGGGTGACGATCAGGAGTTCTGCTACTGAGGGGACCCCATGTCCACGCCTAGGCCTTTCCCTGAGCTCTACCTCAGGGCTGGCCCCTGGGGGCCAAGGCTGGCCAGTTTGGGGCTTCAAGACTGGGGCTCTTGTCAAGAGGGGAGCCAGGCCCTGTGGGGGTGGGGACACTACTGGTGTACCTGCTCCCGAGCGCTGCTCAGGCTGACTTCTGGGCAGGGATGCTGACTAACCGGTGTCCAGGGGACCCACAGGACCACGCAAGGGGACCGGGAACAAGAGGCTCAGAACGTGGACCCGGCATGATGTGCATGGCTGGCAGGCAGGCCAGGCAGGGGGAGGGGTGCTCTGTGGGCACATGGGCACAGGCGTGGCAGCAAGGGGCAGGGTGGAGGCCTGGGTCTCTGGAGAAGGCGGCGGGAAGAAAAACTCGCAGACAGGTTCACGGATAACTTAGTTTACAGGTCAAGCCAAATGCAACGCAAAGTGTTTTCACCCTTTTTTTTTAAACCAAAATAAATAGATCCGATCTGTCCCTATGACAGGGGAGGGGGAGGCCCCGCCTCGCCCCGCAACAGCTTTGGCACAGCAGAGAGGGAATTCCCGTTGGGTCTCCGCGGTGCGGAAGGGGCAGGAGAGAAGTCTGGGCTGCGGGGCCAAGGGAAGGGGGCCAGAGCAAGACCGGCAGACCCGTGGCCACCCTGGCTGTGGGCCATGGGAGCTTTCTGATCACCCCCCACCTCTGGCCAGACCTTCTGACAAGTGCAACGGACACTGGGGAGCAGGCCTGCCCTCTCTCAGGTCAGGTTCAGGCCCCATCAGGGACTCTGAGGGCGATGGCTCCTGCCAGGTGTCAGGCTTCTCCCAGGAAGAGAAGCCCAGGGGTCCTGCAGGACCCCCTGCTGGGTGGAAAGCCCCACGGAGCTGTTCCTGGGGTGGAGCTGGGGGTGGGGCTGGCCGACCCTCCCAGGACACCTGCAGGGCGCCCTCTCTCCCAGCTCCCACAGCCTCTGAAGGCTGCTCAGCCGAAAAGCTGGGAGCCTGGGAGCCAGCCCTGTGAGGACAGCAGCGGGCGATGAAGGGGAGAGGAGTGTGGGCACGCGAGGCGTGGGCGCGGAGGCACTATGTATTCTTTAATTGGGAAGCGAGGGCAGTGGTGGATGGAGGCGTGGCCAGCGGCCAGGCAGCGCCTACGAGAAGTTCTTGAAGGCGTCCAGGTCGAAGGCTGTGTCCAGCAGGCGCTGCAGCTCCGTGAGGTGGGTCTTCTTGTTGCCTGTGGCCGGTGCTGCTGCTGGGTCCCGGCCAGCATACCTGGGGGGACAGAGCAGTGATGCGAGGCCCCCCGGGGCCCAGACCCCCGCCCCTGTACCCTATGCGGACGGCGCCTACCACACAGGCTTGGCACGGTTGATGGTGGTGCGCAGCCGGGGCTTCACGTAGTCATAGTAGCCCTGGTTCTTGTGCTCTTCCTGGCACCAGGCCAGCTCGGCGTTGGGGTACTTCTGCACCTCCTGCAGTAGCAGGTCGAAGGGGAACGGCGACAGCTGGGGGAAGAGGGGCTTGTCAGGAGGACGTTCAGAGCAGCGGCGAGGCTGGCACCAGAGGGATAGTGTCGGGGGCGGGGGGTGTGTGCACACCAGCAGCCGAAGCCCTTCCCTCACCTGCTCGATCCTCGTGATGGCCACCTGCTCCACCATGTCCCTCGCTTTGCGCTCACGGGTGAGGTCGTAGTACACCTTGCCGGTGCAGAACAGGAGCCGCTTCACGTTCTCTGGGCTCTGGGCTGCAGGGCCGTCTTCTGGGATCACCCGCTGGAAGTGGGTCCCTAGGAGAGAAACCCGGACGTGGCTAAGGACACCCGGTGCCTGCCGCCCGTGCGTGCAAGGGATCACACAGCAGGTGGTGCTGCAGGATAGAAAAACCAACAACCAGAACTCAGCTGCGTTTCTGTACACTAACAACAAACAACCCAAAAATGAAATAAATAAAAAACAACTCCATTTAAAACAGCACCAAAAAAAGAATAAACACTTAAAAATAAACTTAATCAGGAAGGTGCAAGACTTGTTCATTGCGACTACCAAATATGCTGAAATGACGACACCAATAACTAGAAAGACATTTATGTTCACGGACTAAAAGACTGAATATTGTTAAGATGTGACTACTAATCAAAGCAATCTACAAATTCAATGCAACCCCTATTAACACCTCCGCACGCCACCTGCTCCGTTTTTCTTGCAGAAAGAGAAAACTCCATCTCCTAGACCCACTTCCAGTCAGGTCATTCTCGTGTTCATGGACTCTCAGAGGATCCCAAATAGCCTAGACTCGTGGTCAGCAAACTGTGGCTCGAGAGCCACATGCGGCTCTTTGGTCCCTTGAGTGTGGCTCTTCCACAAAATACCAAGGCCTGGGCAAGTCCATTTTGAAGTGGCATTAGAAGAAGTTTATATTTAAAAAATTTGGCTCTCAAAAGAAATTGCCATCGTTTACTGATGCTATTTGGCTCTGTTGACTAACGAGTTTGCCGACCACTATCTTGAGAAAGAATGGAGGATCCACATTCCTGACTTCACTTTGGAGTCCAGGATCTAGCATGCGTGGCCCTGCCTGGCGGCTGGGCTCTGTCCCGGGCACTGAAAGGCTGCGGCTGGACTCCTGGCCAGGGCACCCAGCTTTCTGTTTATAGGATGTTGTAATAAGGAAACGTTCTGTATCCAAAACAAGCAAGCAACACACTGCAGTGTGGACCTGGCATGAAGACAGACCTGCAGACCCTGGGACAGAACTGACCAAGTCCTCACTCCTGTGGTCAAATGGCTTCTGACAAGGTGTCCTGACCCTCCTGGGGAAGGCCGGTCTCCTCAACTAAAGTGCTGGAAAAACGGTACACCCATAGGCACATGAGCTGGACCTTACACCAAACACCACAACAGCTCACACGGCCTCACCCCTGACAGGGAGACTGAGCAAGCCACAGCACGCAGCAGAAACACGGAAAAGCTTCACGAGGCTGGCGCTGGCAGGGATTTCCCGGACGTGACAGCAAAAGCACAGGTACCAGCAACCAAACGGGCCCTTTCACCTTCATGAGAATGGTTTCATGCACCTAAAGACAATGCACAGACGGGAGGGACAGTCGCAAGTCCTGCATCTGACAAGGCATCACTACCCAGCACACAGCGAGGACTCAATGAGCAACAAGACAGCACACAAGGAAGAAGTGGGGGAAGCCCTAGCTGGTGTGGCTCAGTGGATAGTGTCGTCCTGCGAACTGAGGGTGCTGGGTTCCATTCTGGTCAGGGCACACACTCAGGCTGCTGGCTGATCCCCAGCAGTGGGGGGGGGCATGCAGGAGGCAACTGATCGATGATTCTCCTCCACCACGTTTCTCTCTCTCCCTTCTTCTCTGCAATCAGTAAAAACGTATTTTAAAAAAACGGGCGAAAGGCTTGAACACACACTTCTCCGAAGAAGGTATGGCAAACAGCCAATAAGCAGAGAAGATGCTCACCATCCTTATCACTAGGGGAATGCCGATCAAACCACAGTGAGAGGCACCTCAGGCCACCAGAGGCTCTGACACAGAAACCAAAACCCCCTCGCAGGCCAGCTGCAGAGGACGGGAACTGTGCATGTGAAACAGTGCGCTGCTGCCGGCAACAGCATGGCGTGCCCCCGAAAATCAACAACTACCTGCCACCCGCCGCCCCCTTCTGGGCTTATCCACAGAACTGAGCAGGGGCTCGAAGCTCCTGTGCCCCAGCAGCCGAGGCGGAGATGGCCGAGCCCATTGAGGATGAGGGGGGTGCTGTTTCACAAGCACTGAAGGAGACTGAGCAACAAACAGCTCTGCTAGTGACTGACTTCCTTCCTTCAGTAAAGTTGCATTAAAAGAATAATAAAGGATAAACAAGGTGTGTCCACCCACACGTGGACTACCGCTCAGCCAGCTGTAAAAGAAAGGAAATCCAGACAAATGGCTGGAGCTGGAGGCCACGATGCTGACGGAATAAGCCAGAGACTCCACGACGCCTCATGAGAGGTCCCAGAGTCAGACTGGGAGACAGGGCAGTTGGGGTGCAGGGCTCGGCAGGGAGAGGTCAATGTCGGAGGGGACAGAGTGTTCATTTGGAAGATGGGGAGCTCTGGAGATGACGGTGGTGACTGCACACTTAACGTGGGGTAAGATATAGTAAGTTAACGTTACGTATATTTCACCAAGATATAACGTGGAAACAAAACAAGAGGTTTACCTTGACTGGAACCTAAAGGGGGCCCCTTGGCTGGGAGGGGTGAGCTCCCTGACCCCTAGGAGAGGTGTGGACCTCACCCCACCCCAGTGAGTGGCAGGTGACGCAGCAGCAGTCCTCCTGCCCGGGGCCTTTCCTGTCCCTGGGGGTGACCCGTGCAGGCTCAGAAGCAGCACCAGGGTGGGGTGCTGAGCTCAGCCTCATTCCCTGCCTCCAAGGGCCCCGAGAGGCTCCCAGCCACGGCACAGACCTGGGCAGATGGGAGGCACATCCTGACTCATTTGTACCCAGGCTCAGACATCTGGGCTGTCCTGTTCGGGGGTCTTTACCTAACGACCCTGACGTGGCCTGGGCTGTAGTGGAGGCAGCATGAGCCCCAGCCCCAGAGCACAGGCAGGACCATCGTGCCTGCCCGCACCCACCTGGTAGCATCTCGTCGAAGCTGGTCCTGGCCTCGGGGTGCCGCAGCAGGGACTTGGGGGTGAAGACAATCAACTGAAACACAGGACCACAGGTTCAGGATGGACCAGTCCACAGGTCCCAGGAGGGTCAACGAGAGGGGTTGCCCTCCCAGCTCTGTGGCCGGGAGCGCGAAGAAGGGGAATGCATGAAGCGGTCCCCTTGCCCACCTCTCCTCGGCTGAGGGGCCGGGCCCTGCTGAGCCAGGCATCTGCCAGAGTCCCAGTCACCCCCACCCTCTCCCAGGAAAAAGCCCTCCCGCCTGTCGTGCTGCCTGTGGCCGGTGTCCGTGCTGTGGACCACGTGGCCTTGCATTCAACCTGCAGCAGCAGAGGTACCCTCTGGTTCCCTGTCTTCCAAACTCCATGCACCGCTCACGACCACCCATTCCCGCGCCCATCTCGCCCTGGCCCGGCCTCTCTGCTCGGGAGAGCCACTGACCGGCTTCCGGAAGGGCAGGAGGATCTGGCGGCGCAGCACGTGGAAGAAGTTGCCGGGCGTGGAGCAGTTGACCACCACCCAGTTGCAGTCGTAGAGCTGACTTATGTCGAAGTTGGCCTCCTCGAGGTTCTGGGGGGAGGACAGGAGCTCAGGGACCAAGGGAGCTGCTGCCCTGTCCCCACTCGGCCCCCACTGCTGACAGGGCTGCCTGGCTAGGAAGCCAGGCCCTACCTCCCCCCACCCTCCTCCTGACAAGACTGACTCTTGGTCATTCAAGTCCGATCGGCCGCTGGTTCCTTAGGGCATCTGCCTGCATCGGACACAGAGCGGCTCCCACAGCTCCCACGGCCACACTTGCTCTGTGCCCTCAGGAAGCCTCACGGGAGAGACCCGCACCGGAGCCCCTGCACCCGCCCCTGGGGACGGCCCCTCACCGGCAGGACATCGGGGTCGTCATTGCACATCTGCAGGAACCGCTCGGGCCTGGCCGAGGAGTGCTCTGGGCCCTGGAAGCAGGTGTGGTTCAGCCCCATTCCCATCTCCACCCTGCCCGCCTCCCGGGGCTGCCCTCCTGCCTGTAGCCCTCCCCCACCCACCACCCCAAACTCTCCTACCACACGGGGGGGTCACCATGCCCTCCGCACCGTGGGGCAGTCCCCCCACCCCTCCCCCCCTCCCCCACCGCACAGGGGTGCTCACCATGCCCTCCATGCCCTGGGGCAGCCCCCGCATCTCCCCCCACACACAGGGGTGCTCACCATGCCCTCCATGCCGTGGGGCAGCAGGAGCACGATGCCATTCTGCCGCACCCATTTGGCCTGCCCGGGGGAGATGAACTGGTCGATGATGCACTGGGCCGTGTTGTGGAAGTCGCCAAACTGGGCCTCCCAGAGCACCAGGGCGTTGGGGCTGGCCATGGCAAAGCCCAGCTCAAAGCCTGCAGGCAGACAGGAGGGGCATCAGGAGGGAGGAGTGGGCGGGCAGGGCAGCGGGGAGGGGGGGTGGGGCCTTGCTCACCCAGGACCCCGTACTCGGACAGCGAGCTGTTGCACACAGTGTAGGGGGCCTGGTTGGGCCACAAGTGGTTCATGGGGATGCAGGTCTTCTTGTCCACGTTCTGGTCGTGCAGCACGTGGTGGCGGTGGCTGTCAGACAACATCCGTGAGCAGGCAGGGCTGCTGCCCACCCCACAGCAGACCCCACGCTCCGTCCTAACAGGAGGGCCGCACGGGAGGGGGAGCAGCACAGGCAGGGGCTGAGGCCGGGGTGCGGGCAGCACAGGCAGGGGGTGAGGCAGAGGGAGGGGGGCAGCACAGGCAGGGGGAGCGTGCACTGGGCTGAGGTGGGCCCTGAGGCTTAAGGCCGTGCCACGTCTTCCTGGGAGAGAAGCAGTGGGGCAGCCCCCACACCCACTACCCCCACCTCGCCCACCGCACAGGGGAGGCTCACCATGCTCTCCATGCCGTGGGGCAGCAGGAGCATGCCCCCACTCAGGGGGCCTGGTGCTCACCTGAAGGTGCCCCGCTCCACGTCCTGGCCGCTCAGCCGGATGTGGATGCCCTCCTTCAGCAGGGAGCCGAACGCCATATACTCCGCCAGAGCCCAGTCCACCGTCCTGTTCTTCACCAGCTCCCCGCGCGTCTTCAGGATCCGGCTCAGCCCTGCAGACACGGTGCTCACCACCTGCCGGGCCTGGCCCACACTCGCAGCCTTGCCAGAGAGGGGAGGGGCGCGCAGAGACCAGCCCCGGGAGTACCACACTGGCAGGGGTGAGGGGAACAAAGGGCTTCCTGCCTGTAACCCCACCGCCTGGGACAGGCCCGAGAGCCACACGGGAGCGCTAGTCCCCGGCCTGGCCCACGGCTCCCAAGGCCACTCGGCCCTCACCTCCGTGGATGGTGAAGTTCTCCACGGGCACGGAGCTGGCCACGCTCCCGATGTGTGTCAGGATGTCCTCCTCCAGCCCCGTGGAGGGGCAGGTCATGCTCCGGGGCTGCCCGTCCAGCGTGAAGAAGCCTAGGACAGAGGCACCCGCTGACGCCGCCCGCACGGTGGCTCCTGAGGGGCTGGGAGAGCCCTGGGCAGCTCAGCTCCCGGGAGGGCAGTGGGGTCTGACTCAGGCCCGTGGGCGACGCCTCACTCACCAGGCCAGGGGGAGTCCAGCCAGTGCTTGATGTGCAGGATCTTCTCGTCCTTGGAGCGGGCGAAGGCCTCCTCGCAGATCTTGTCGTACTTGGAGATCTCCTCCTGGAGGCGGGCGGGCGGGCGCCGTGTCGGGGGCGGCAGGCGGAGCCCGGCCTGGGTGGTCCCCACTCACACACCCTCAGACCACGGCGCTCGCAGTCCCTTCTCCACGTGTGGGCAGATCCTGCCCCTCTCCCACCCGGCAGCCCCCCCAGGACGGAGCCCCCGGCGCCCTCACCCAGCAGCCCCACTCCCACATCTGCTCTGGGCCAGCGTCCTTCTGAGCACCCGGACCACCAGGCACACAGCCCCCGAACCTCCAGCTGGACCTGCAACCCTCTCTCACCCACCCCCCACCCTGCCGTGAACTTGCCAGTCAAAAGGTGGGTGGGGCCATGGCCCACGTGGAGCGCCCACCCACACGAAGTCCTCAGGCGGGCCACCCTGCCCGCAAAGCCCCCCGCCCGCAAATCCACAGTGACACGCCGCAGGCGAGCGCACCTCGTACTCGGGCTGGTTGACCACGCCCTGCGACACCAGCAGCTCCGCGTACTTCTGCAGCACCGGCTTCTGCTTGCGGATCTGCTTGTACATGAGCGGCTGCGTGAACATGGGCTCGTCCATCTCGTTGTGCCCGTTGCGCCGGTAACACACCTGGGGACAGCCGGGCGCCGCGTCAGGGGCCTCGGAGGGCCGGATCCGAAAGGGTCCTGCGGCTTCCTGGCACAGGAGCCCGATGCCCCGCCACAGTTGATGTCTGCGGGCGGGCCACTCGGAGGCTCTCTGAGAGCAGCAGGTGACCTGCACTCTGGAGCCGAGCCCTGCGGGGCCACTCACCAGGTCCACCACCACATCCTTGTGGAAGGTGTTCCTCCACTCGGCAGCCACCTTGCACACGTACATGACGGCCTCTGGGTCGTCCGAGTTCACGTGGAAAATGGGGGCATTCACGACCCGGGCCACGTCGGTGGGGTACGGTGAGGAGCGGGCCATGCGGGGGTCCGTGGTGAAGCCAATCTGCAAGGGACACAGACTGCTGGGCTGGTGCCGGATGGCGGGGGCGGGGCCAAGGACGGGGGCGGGGCCACGCTGCTGGAAACCAGAGGCCTTGGCTGCCCTCTCCCGGTTACCTGGTTGTTGACCACCACGTGGACGGTGCCGTGGGTGGTGTAGGAGGGCAGGTCGCTCAGGTGGAAGGTCTCGTACACGATGCCCTGGCCGGCGAACGCGGCATCCCCGTGCAGCAGGATGGCCATCACCTGCAGACCCGCAAGACCACAGAGCCAGTGTGGCCAACTGGAGGCCGAGCCACAAGCAGCTTTTCACACGAGGTTTTCTGAGATCCGGCCGAGGTGAGAAGGCAAGTGCGGGGCGGGGTTAGGGCCGCCCTCCAACATCTCGCCTGCCCCACATCCTACATGCGCCCTGGCTCCCGAGGGTCCCTCCTGACTAGACTCGGCAACGGCACCCCCCACACCAGGACACGCCTGTGCTGGCCGCCCCGCGCCGTGGTTAGCTCTGATCGCCAATGCCCTTGGTAGAAGTGCCTCAGCCCCTCCCCAGGCTGCATGGGAGGCAGCTGCCCACTTGAGTGACATCCTCCCTTCCTCTGTGGCAGGCGTCCATCAGAGCAGGAACCGATCCTGTTGGCTGTCAGCAGTTTCTCTCCTGATGCCCAAGCACAGGACGCACAGACGCCATCTGCGAGGCAGAGCCCTGCGCACTGACCTGGTCCCACCTCTAGGCTTGACCTCCCTCCTTGCCCACCTTCCACCTGCAGAGACCGCCGTCCGCCCACCTGCCCAGGCCTGCTGTTCTGCAGACGTAAAGACTCCTGGTCAGAGGACAGGGCGCCTGCCTCTCACTCCATTTCCGCCCGCACACAGCTCGCCCGCCCGCCCTGCTGGACTCCGCACCAGCCCCCGACTCGGGCACACCTGGCTTCCTTCCTCCCCATGACCTTCTTTCTGGGGAAAGCGGAAGCAAGACGCAGGGGGTTGCTGCCGGCTTCGCACTCCCGGAACGCATGCCATTCCTGCCGGTGGCTCCAGGTTGTGAGCTGTGACACACGCAGCCGCCACCACCCAGGAGTGCCTGTGTACACGCCTGGGAACCCCATCTTCCCACGGCGCCCACCTGTGGGTTCACGCCTCCTCCCTCAGGCCAACCGCACGGGAAAGACGCCCGCCCGCTCAGTGAGCGCGCCAGTTCCTCAGGACACTTGCAAGACGGGCCCCGGCCCAGACGTGGATGCCGTGAGGGCAGACCAGCCCACAGGCATGACGCCACTCACTGCCCTGCCCCGGCCAGCCCAGGCCTTTGGGGTCCGCCCAGCCCCGTGGCCGTACCTTCTTCCCCTCGGTGTCCCCACAGTAAAACTGCTCGGCTTTGGTCTTGCCCATCACCACGGGGTCGGCGGCCTCGAGGTGGGAAGGGTTCGCCACCAGCGACAGGGTGATGTTCCGGTCGGTCACACGGTTGATCCGCCGGTGGTACATGCCCAGGTGGTACTTCACGTCCCCAGAGCCCTGAGGACACGTGGAGGCTGGGTCGGGCAGCACACAGGGCCTGCCTTCACCCCCACCCCAGACCTCCTCTGCCCAGGACGGGGCAAGTGTGGGGCTGCTGGGCCGCTGATCAGGGCCACCCTCTACCCCCGGAAGCTGGCCCTGGCAAGTCCCCTGTAGGCAGCGCCACACCTGCGTTCCTGGGGACACCAGGCCTCACCTCATCGGCGGCCTCCAGCTTCGAGTCGAACTGACAGAAAATCTGCTCCAGCTCCTTCCTGATGACATTCGCCAGCACGTTCAGCCGCCCCCTGGACACACGGGGTCAGGGGTCAGCAGGCCCCTTCCTCCTCCGAGGGACAGGCAGCACCCAGGTTTGCTGCCTGAGAGGTGCTGAGGCCACGACGAGGGGAGGAAGGGGCCGTCGTGGCTGCTGGCACCGCAGCAGTGACCCCCCAAGGGCTCTGGCTTTAACTTTTATAAGATGCAGCACAGGCCAACAAGCCTGCCTGAGTCACCTGTGGCCTCAGGCATGATGGTAACTGCAGGGCAAGGGGTGCTGAGGTGGGCGAGGGGTGCTGAGGTGGGTGAGGGGTGCTGGGTGGGTGAGGGGTGCTGGGGGTGAGGGGTGCTGAGGTGGGTGAGGGGTGCTGGGTGGGTGAGGGGTGCTGGGGGTGAGGGGTGCTGAGGTGGGTGAGGGGTGCTGGGTGAGTGAGGGGTGCTGGGGGTGAGGGGTGCTGGGTGGGTGAGAGGTGCTGGGGGTGAGGAGTGCTGGGTGGGCGAGGGGTGCTGGGTGGGCAAGGAGTGCTGGGTGGGTGAGGGGTGCTGGGGGGGTGAGGGGTGCTGGGTGGGCAAGGAGTGCTGGGTGGGTGAGGAGTGCTGGGTGGGCGAGGAGTGCTGGGTGGGCGAGGGGTGCTGGGTGGGTGAAGGGTGCTGGGTGGGTGAGGGGTGCTGGGGGTGAGGGGTGTTGGGTGGGTGAGAGGTGCTGGGGGTGAGGAGTGCTGGGTGGGTGAAGGGTGCTGGGGGTGAGGGGTGTTGGGTGGGTGAGGGGTGCTGTGGGCGAGGGGTGCTGAGGTGGGCGAGGGGTGCTGGGTGAGTGAGGGGTGCTGGGGGTGAGGGGTGTTGGGTGGGTGAGAGGTGCTGGGGGTGAGGAGTGCTGGGTGGGTGAAGGGTGCTGGGTGGGTGAAGGGTGCTGGGTGGGTGAAGGGTGCTGGGTGGGTGAAGGGTGCTGGGTGGGTGAAGGGTGCTGGGTGGGTGGAGGGTGCTGGGTGGGTGAAGGGTGCTGGGTGGGGTGCCCCTGGGCAGTATCAGTACCTGTGCGGCATCCCCATGATCACTTGGTCCACGCCGTTCTCACTTGACTTGTCGATGATGGTCTTGAGGGCCGGGATCAGCACCTCGCAGCCTTCCAGGCCGAAGCGCTTCTCGGACGACCATTTCCGCTGCAGGAACTCCTCGAACCTGGACGGAGCCCCGGCCTGAGAGCAGCCCAGGGCTGACCGTGCCCCAGGGCTGGCACCCCACCCGGCTCGGCCCCCCACGTGCCTCCCCACCTCGTGGACCGCACGAGCCTGGCCAGCAAAGTGCGCTTCTCCTCGTTGGTGAACTGCATGACCCCTGGCGTCTCGAACTTCCTCCGGATCCACTGGCACTGCTCCAGGTCGTTGATGAACATGAACTCCACCCCGATGTGCTGGCAGTAGGCATTCTGTTCCACACAGCCAGGCGCACAGTGGGTCAGCACCGCTCGGCACCCACCCAGCACACCTCCCCCCCGCACCCCCCCCCACGCACCCAGCTATGTGCGTGCATGTCTGTGTGTCTGTGCCTGTGCCTGTGTGTGTGTGTGTATGTGTTGTGTGCGTCTGTGCATGTGTGCGCGCGTGGAAGGTGCCCACAGCTCCACAGAGGAGGGAGAAAAGAAACCGGGAGGACAAGCGGGCAGATGGCTCCGACGACCGGGCCGCCTGCGACCTCTCACATCTGAAATCACCTCCCACTGGATTGGAACCCACACAACTTCCTCCTTTCTGAGGTTGATTATAAAATTAAAAACCAGAGGTTTTTATCTACAAAATACCAAAAGGAATTTCCCTTCCTTTACATTTAAAGAAATACACGCCCTCGGCTGGTGTGGCTCAGTGGCTGAGCATCCGCCCATGGATGAGGAGGTCAGGGTTCAATTCCTGTTTGGGGCACATATCCAGGTTGTGGGCTTGATCCCCAGTGTGGGGTGTGCAGGAGACAGCCAGTCAACGGTTCTCTCCCATCATTGTCGTTTCTCTCTCTCTCTCTCTCTCTCTCTCTCTCTCTCTCTCTCTCCGCCCCCCCTCCCTTCCTCTAAAATCAATAAAAAATATGTTTTAAAAAAACAAGACTAAGAAAACCCCTCAGGGGCCTCCTGCCAACCTGGGCTTTTGGGGGGAGCACGCCTCACCTCCAGCCGTCGGATGATCTCCCGCAGCGGCAGCGCCGACTCCTGCCCCCCGATGAAGGTGGTGGTTGGCAGGTGGAAGACCTTGTCCAGGTCCGACTCGTCCAGGCCATAGAACCCTGCGGGCGAGGAGAGACGCACGGCCCACGGGGCAGTTCATGCAAAGGGAAAGGGAGGCCCCCGAGGGAGAAAAGAGAAGAGAAAACCATGAAAACCTCTGCCACGTAGTAAAATAAGTAATGTTCTATAACTAGAAACATAAGTTTAGCAATAAACAGAAGCTGAGAGTATTACTGGGTGTCACAGGCAAATGAGAATGAAATTAATATATGCATATTAGTGCAGTGCACAGATTATTCGTAATTTAAAGGAAAATGTGTTTCAAGGTCCCAAAGACACCAACAACTGTGGTTTGAAAGGCACTGGGTGAGTCAGAGAGCAAATGGAGAGAGCTGAGAGAGACTGGAGCGGGACAGGAACTGGCAGAGAGAGGCCACGTGTGTGCGGGTGACAGGAAGCTGGAGATGGGAGTGAGCGGCAGTCGCCGAGAAGCGGGGTCTGTGGAGAGCAGCGGGCAGCACAGCGAGGGCCTGCGCGCTCTGGACCCGCTCCGCCAGCACTGACTGCCGCAGCCTACGCTGGCTCACTAGCGACCACTGTGACCGGCTTGCTCCCTGACCAGCACTGCACTGCCAAGCCCCGCTCCGGGCTGCGCCCCAGGCCGAAGGGACCCAAGGAAGGGCTCTTTCCCAGGCACCGCTGTGCGGGGGCCCCCCAGGGGCAGGGACTTGGAGAACTGCCTGGGGACACTGCAAAGGGCTCCCGCCCCCCGGCAGAGGCCGATGCCCAGCCTGGCGGCAGCGGTCACACGTCGCTGCGGGTGGAAACATGCATTTCCAGCTCCGGCGCCAGCATGGCTCATGGTCTCGGTGGCTGGGACTCTCCCGTGTCCCTCAAGCTGCAGCCTGTGGACCTAACGCTTAAACACAAGGCCTACGTCTCTCAAACCCGCCTGGTGGGTCCTTCCTGCTCGGTTCGGAGAGGCAGCTGGGGAAGCTCGGGCCGCTCCCAGCCGCTGCTCTGTCAGGGATGAGGCAGCAAGCATGCGCCTGTGGCCCGCAGAGCCCAGCTTGCGGTGCTGGCAGGAAGACATGGTTGGTCCTCCGCGCCTGTGCACGCCGTGGGCGCTGGCTCGGGGCCTCTCAGCACGAGCCCAGCCTCGCCGTGTCTGCGGCTGCCTGTCCACCCACTGGTCATTCTCTGAACCTCAAAACCACTGGCCCTGCTCCTGCCTTTCTGGGTCTTGCTTGCGGGAAGGTGGGAGAATCCTCCCTCCTCCTCTTGCCCCTGATTCAATTCAATTCAACCCAGGCATCAGCGGCTCTGGAAAGGGGGAGGCTGAGTAGCCTCCTCAGAACCTGAACCTTCTGCTCTGCACTGACCCAGAGTCACAGGAACAACCCAAGGTCTGTCACAGTGTGTGACAGCTTCCTCCTGGGCTCCTGTCCTTGACCTGGAGCCAAGAACCTGCAGCCCGGAGCTCCCTCCGGTGCAGCAAACCAGCCCCACAGACGCTGCACTGGCGAGACAGGAAGGCAGCCTCGCCACCGACACGAGACACCGGCCGCCTCCCTCCCTGGCCTTGTGCAATGCCTCCAACCGGCACGTCCAAGGTACCAGAGAAGAGCCGTCCTCACCCCCACGGGAGGTGCGGGGCCTCCACGTTCCCACCCAGGATGCCCCCATGAGGTGCCCGGGAGACGGCGGCCACAGAGATCAAGGACGAGTCCGCCTCCGGACCCCTAAGGTTCTGGTGGTAACGAGCCTCTCCAACGAGAACAGGAACAGCTCAGGCTGAGCACGGTCACCCACAGAGGCCAAAGGGACACAGGTGTGGGCTTCCCCACTGGCCTCTCAAGGAGCCCCCGCACAGGGCTCCCGCAGCCATCAGAACATGACAGAGGCAACGGGAAGAGATTGGGACTCGGAGAAAACTAGAAAGTCTAAAAACGGAAGGTGCAAAGGAGGACCACATGGGAAACGCTAAGATGATGAAATACGACTCGAATCAAAACTCAGAGGATGGGCCCTGGCCAGCTGGTTGGAGCGTTGTCCAGTCACCAAAAGGTTTCGGGTTCAATTCCCAGTCAGGGCACACACCTAGGCTGCAAGTTCTTCCCAGGTCAGGGCGCATGCGGGAAGCAACTGATGGATGTTCCTGTCTCCCTGGATCAGGGGCGTGAAAACAGGGGAGAAAGGAAGGGATCTGAAGAGGAGAGAGACTGACTGGAGGGTGTGGAGAAACCTGGGACGTGTGACACGCCACAGAAGCTGCCACGACTGGTGAGCCCCAGAGTGAGGGCAAGAGGGTGGCTTGGCAAACACAGCTGGGAATTTCCCAAATACGGCCAAAGACTTAACCCACAAGCTCAAGACGCCGCGTGAACTCACAGGACAAACCAAAGAAACCCACGGCCAGCACGTCACCATCGGCACGGTGAGGAGTCCGTTCTTCCTAACCCGACCCGCGGGCTGAGCCCACTTCTGACCACGCTGCCAGCAGTTTTCTGAGAACAAAAGCAAGCTGGCTCTGAAGTTACCTGGGAAGACGAAGGCCCCAGAAAGTCTCACAATCCTCACAGGGGCGGGGGGCACAGGCCAGAGAACAGAGCAGGCCCCCCCCCCCCCCGCCCTCCCCACGCCAGCTGAGGTTTGAGAAAGTGGAAGGTTTTCCCTCTAGTGGTATGGAGCCCTCAGACATCCACAGGCAAACCTCCCCCCATGTCACATCTTCTGCAGAGATTAACAACACGGGTTTAAATGTAAAATGCAAAACTGTCAAACCTTTGGACAAACCCAGGAGAACATCTCTGGGACCGAGCCCTAAGGAAGGCTTGCTCAGGCGGGACAGCAGGGTAGGATCCAAGAAGGGAACCTGATACACCGGCTCCTCAGAATCTGAACTTCTGCTCTGCACTGACCCAGAGTCAGAGGAACAACCCAAGGTCTGTCACAGTGTGTGGGTGAAAGCACGGTGGGTCCCCTATGGCCAGGAATGTTCCCCAAAATCAGGAGCCGGGGGTCAGAGGACAGCCCAGGTGACAGACCATCAGAGGAGCTGGGGATCAGAGGACAGCCCGGGTGACAGTCAGACCATCAGAGGAGCCAGGGTCTGAGGGTAAGAGCCAGGGTAAGAGGACAGCCTGGTGAACCTCTGGTAACGACCAAGTTACAGAAACAAAACAGCGGTTGCCAGGGTTACACACAGGGGCGGGCAGCAGCAAGGACCCTGTGGGGCAGGCGCAGTGGCAACACGGCTGGGACGTCCTGGAGCCTTCAGGGGCGACCACAGGGAGCTGGCGGGGAGGCACGTGTTGTTATTTCTAACACTGGCCTAGGAATCTCTAAACGGGGCCTTTAACCCCAGAGCCTCACAGATACAAGGAGCAAATGGAGGAAAAGGACTGATTGGCACCTGGTATGAAGGAAGACTGGCCACGGGGTGTGGCCACAAGCTGGGGAGCCCTATCATCTCTCTGGGGTCCTCCCAGAGCCCAGGGTTCTCGGGGCTTCCCCCGCCCCCCAGTGCTGTCAGTACACACCCGGGACATCTTGCCTCAGGTGCCAGGAGCAGAGTCTGAGAGACTGCCTAGCCCAGCCAAGGCCTGGCGAGGGGAGGGGGGGTGGCACATGCAGAGGCAGTGTGGCCTGGGCCCAGGGCCAGTGAGCCCTGAGCCTGAGGGTGCAGTGCAGGGGGGTGACGGACAGGAGGGATGTCCCAGGACACGATGACGGGACGGGAATGACGGAAAGAGAGCAGCTCTGCCTGCTGGGTCACAACTGAGCAACGGGAAAACGTTTCCAAACCAGTGGCCACCTTCTGAACAGGACAGTGTGGGCTTCCCCAAGGGCATGCTGGGAGAAGCTGTCCTGCCAAGGCGCCCAGCTCCAGGAAGAAGGCGCGTGTCCATACCTCCCACTGTGAGCACTCGCAGTCGCTCCTGGAAACCGGCAAGGCCTGAAGGCAGGGGCGTGGGGAACGCAGAGGAAAAAGACAGGTGAGAGTTAGTTCAGAAGCCCCTACGCAGGCAGCAAGGGAAGCACAGACAGGCACACACACAGACAGAGGAGGACAGGTGGGGACAAGGGTGGGGCTCCTGTGGTCAGCAGCTGGCCTGAGGTGAGGGCAAGGCCACTGGGCAGTGTCTGAGACCCCGGCCCCCTCCTACCAAACGGCCCCCACGTGGCTCTGGGAAGGAATCACCCGATCTGGACACTTGGGGAGAAGGGAAGGAAAAGATGAGATTCTAACTCCTTAGACCTGGAGCTTCAGGTGGGAGACCAGACCTGAGCCCTCAAGATTCCGGCAGCTTCCAAAGTGGAAGGTGCCACCCCGTCCCCATGGCAATCGGCCACGTGCTCACGGTGCCCACCCACCCGGGCAGCTCTCCTGGTCTCGGGAACATCACCGAGCACCTGGGTGCGTGGGCCTGGGACGGGGTCAGAGGCCTGGTAACAGGACTCACACAGGCTGGTGGCTCCGTGGTCCGAGTGTGGCCACCACCCCTCGGCCACTCCCTGCCCTGGGAAAGCCAGACACTTTCAGAGCTGACGGCAAGGACTCGGAGGGGACGCAGAGACTCCGCTCTGGGCGGGACCACAGCACCCCCAAAGAGCTCGGAGCCAGCGGCTGAGAGAACACAGGCGCTCCACCAAGGGGAGAACAAGGCCCGTTTCTCTCCTTCTGTCCTCAGGACACAGGACCTGCCACGGGCCACCTGCACACCCACCGTCCAAGGTAAGTGCTCCCATCTTCTCACGCTGGGGGCAGGGGGTGCTTCTATTTCCACTTGTACAGGAGCCCCCCACACACACACAATCTGTGGGTTAGCCATCTGCGGTCAACTGCCTCCAGAAATATTAAATGGAAAGTTCCAGAAACAGTTCATGTTTGTAACTGCACGCTGTGCTCAGTAGCATGATGGCATCTCAATCCGCCCTGCTCTGTCGCCTGGGATGGGAACCCCTCCTCTGTGAACCCAGCAGTGCATGCCTGCCTGTCACTCGGCAGCCTACGCAGTCCCCAGAGGCCATCCTCCCGACACCAGCACACGGTCACATCGCTCAGCTGGGCACCGTGCCCTTCTCTCCGTGCCCAGGTCACAAATCACACTTGTCACAGGTGTGTGTGTGTCAGAGAAACCAGGACACACAGGGCTCACCACTGGGGGCTTAGCATGCGGCCTGCAAATGAGAGGGGACTCCTGCACTGCTCAGCTTTTTAAAAATAGAACGCCAACAAAAGATACAAACCAGAAGGGAGTGGGAGAGAGAGAGGAAATTCTGGTTGTCATTTATGAGGGCGAAGGGTCCCCAGCACCAGCACACACAGGAGACAATGACTTCTTGCCGAGGGCGGAAGGCCCTGCTGGGGACGGGACGGGGCTGGGGCTGGCGGGCCGGCGAGGGCGGGCAGGAGGGAGGACAGCCTGTGGGGACGTGCTCAGCCGCCTGCCTGCTCACTCACGGCAGCCAGTAGGTGTGAGGAACTGCTCTCAAATGCTCTCGGACTGTGAAAGCTGACGGAAAATCAGATTTTTAAAAATCCTCACCCGAGAATACTTTCCAATGATTTTTGGATAGAATGAAAGAGAGAGGGAAAGACAGAAATACCGATATGACAGAAACACATCGATTGGCTGCCTCCTGCCTGTGCTCTGACCAGGGCCTGGGCTGGGGAGGAGCCAGCAACCAAGACACGTGCCCTTGACCGAAATTGAACCCGGGATCCTTTGGTCCATAGACCAACGCTCTATCCACTGAGCCACACCAGCTAGGGCCCCTTCTCCCAGCCTGCAAGGGGAGGTCGTGGGGGTGAGGTAACTCGGTTCAGCAGCTAAGATGTCACAATTCGGACTTTTACTTAAACTGTGTTTTTAACTGTTTAACTCATGTTCACTTCCCAAGACCAACCCTGTGCAGAGGCTGGAGCGCCCCCCTTCTCGTGAGAGAACTGCTTCTAGTTCTGCTGGGCGAGGACCCCAAGGCCCACCTCGGGAGGGGTGGACGGAGTGGCCTGGCACCGGAACCTGCCCCCAAACACACCTGAGAAAAGGCCTCTGTGCCTAGCGATCGTCTGCTCAACGCCAGAACTGGCCCTGCCTCACAGAGAAACTAACTCTCATCACATCGGCATGGGAACGACGCCAGCCCCCACCTCCACGTACGTGTCCACGGAAGGTGCTGCCAGCCGAGTCCTGATGTCCCTCCTGGGAGCCCCAGGAGACGTGGCTGCCCAGCACCTCTGCACCTGACTCAGGGCCACAGAACCCTGGGCCAGCATTTCGCAGCCCCTCCACGCGGTCAGGAAAGGCCAAGCACCAGGCGGAGGGAGAAGTCACGATCCACTTGGAGAAATTCTGGCGGACAGTGCCCTGCTCCCTGCCTTCACCCACCACGTGTTCTCCCGCAGACGCGCTCTGCTACGTGGGGTGCGTGTCGCCTGAGCCTGGTTTCCACAGAGGATGAGGAACCCCACTAGGGGTGGCGGCGACCAAGGTCAGCCGCCGCCGCTCCCCTGACCCACACTCCTGCACTGACACTGTCCCTGTCATCGCCTGGGAGCCTGGGCCTGGCCCCGCCCCGAGGGACCTGGACTCCATCACTCAGCTTCTGAACCTCCCTCCACCAGATGCCGGCTGCTCCTGCCCAGACTGTGCGGACCACGCTGGCTCGCGGGAGCCAGGCCCGGCGGTCTGAGCTCAGCTAATCCTGAGACAAACTGGCGGAGAAAGACAGGCGCCCAGCAGCCAGGCCTGAGGCCGGGCGACAAAGTGCTGTCCCACTGCTTTCCTGACCTGCACACACCAAGGGCGACAACCTGAGACTAGCTTTCCCCCAGGCTCACGTTTACGTGCTGGTGCTGGGTTTACGCTACTTCCTATTTTTGTAGCTAAAGAAAACTCTTATCACGGATTTTGCCAAATTGTTTCAAATTCCTCCTACAAAGGGAGGTGGGGCTCCCCGACTGAGTGGTCCTGAGGGCTCTTGGCCAGCAGAGGCCGTGTCTCTCCTCCAACAGCTCAGACGCTGTGCGGACTGCGCCCCCTGGCTTCCAGTCACCCCCAGAGTGAGATGCCGCCAGGGACCCTGCTCCCGAGTGGACAGAAAGCAAGGCCTACGGCCTGGGAGAGCGGCCGCCTGTGGCGACGGCTGTGCCCAGGAGCTGCAGGTCCCAGGCTCCCCCCGCCCCCTCATGCCTGGAGGCTGTGGCCCCCCTCACACCTGCTCAGTGTCCAGAGGGACAGAGGAGCGCTCCAGGCCCCAGGCAGCTCTGATGAGCTGAGAACCATGAGGTCTGTTTTGATGACAAGAAACGGGCACCCAGGGAGGCCCTGCTCTGCCTGAAGGCTCTGCCTGACGGCTCTGCTCCGGACACGTGGGCCCTCTCTTGGGAGGGCTCACCACGGAGGCTTCAGGCCTGGGAGCTGCAGGGCTACGTGCTGAGGGGAGGAGAGGAGCTCCCTGTCCTGCGGACACCCCGAGAAACCCACTTCTGGGGGCACAGAGTTGTCAGCACCAACAAAGCAGCAGGACTCCACACGGGCCGTCTACCTGCCCCGCCCTGTCGCACGCTGAGCACGGTTTCCCTCCTGCAGAGCCAGGCCAGAGCAGGAGGCCCTGCGTGAGCCGCCTCTGAGCCCCGCGGTCTGCATCTGCCTTACCTGGCTGCTGCCTGGCCCCCGGGAACACTGGCCACCCCGCTCAGGAGCGTTGGGTCCCCTAGCGGGAACAGCAGGCAGGTGTAATTGTCAGTCTCATTAGCATGCACAGTGTTTCCGTGACACCGCCTTTCAGAATTAGTCACACCGTAATTTCTGTAGCAGGTTAGCAGCACGGAGCCGGAGAGCAGATTAACTCGAGGAAGCAGCTGCAGGTGGGAGCCCAGCCACGCCCTGCGCAGCACCGGGACGGGATGCGCGTGACGGCGGCCACGTGCCTCCCTGCGCACCGGGCGCCTTCCGAAGTTTCCTCAGTGTGATCACTGGCCGGTAAGAATCGAGACCCCCGGGGGCACAGCCTGATTTGAGACTCGCCCGGCAGAGGCAGGCCCAAAGGCGTGCTCAGGGACAGCCTGAGGCGACGGGAGGCTACGCAGGCCTCGTCCCGCACGGCGCCCTGCACAGGTCTGCCAGGCGCCGGGAGAGCGTCCGAGCAACTGATGGGCCTGCCCGCGAGGGCCATCCTTTCCCTGAATCTCACACCTTTTCTGCCCCCAATTTTACTGTCTAACTGGAGACTCGGACAATGGAGCTCATGCCATCTGTCCGAGAAGCTGGGATGAACACAACGTGCCCAGCGCTAAGGCTGCGTGACCGTAACGTCAAGTGATCAGAACAAAGGAAACTTAAGAGTCTTCCCTTCCATCTGGGCGTCTGGCCTCCGGGCCAGCACCCGGGAGCTAAGCAGCAGCAGCGCTGGCCGCTCTCAGACCCTCACCAAGTTTGTCTGTGGATGAGATAATGTCAGCGGGCACGGAGGAGTCCAGATCGGCATCCAAAATTCCCAGGGGGTCCAGCTGTGCTACATGGTGCCCTCGTATCTATGAAAGGGCCAGTGATGGGGAGGGAAGGACACACACAAAAGGACAGGAGGAAAAAAAAGAGGGAAGGGGTAAAAAAAAGTAAAATTACATTAAAATTAGCATTTACAGATCAATCCTCACCCACGTTTGAAGAAACAGTTACTGGAGCATCATCAAAATTTACACAACTAATTCCGAGAGGATCAAGTTTTGCAATGTGGTGACCCCTGACCTGGAAGTAATAACACAAGCAGTGGTTAAACAGGTCCCGGGCTGTGGGGTAAAAGTCACACGTGGTCAAACCTCCCGAGAGCAATGAACCCGACTAGTTCTAACGGCCTCAGAACAGCGGTCTGTCCCCACACTGCTGTGCACTGAGGCGCATCTATAAAGGGTAAACTCTTGGGCTAGGACAGTGGTCGGCAAACTCAGTCAACAGAGCCGAATATCAATAGTACAACGATTGAAATTTCTTTCGAGAGCCAAATTTTTAAATTTCTTCTAACGCCACTTCTTCAAAGTAGACCCGCCCAGGCCGTGGTATTTTGTGAAAGAGCCACACTCAAAGGGCCAAAGAGCCCCACGTGGCTCGAAAGCCGCAGTTTGCCGACCACGGGGCTAGGAGAGATGTGGGAGTCGTAAAGGACCCCCTTCATGGGGCCGTTTCCCCAGACAAATGGAGATGGGCTTTGGGGACATCACCCCGCTGTGTCTCCAACTCGGCTCTGACCAGAAAAAGGCCTCCGAGGAAGCAGGGATGCAGCGCTGGGCAGGCTGGGAGCTGGGCCCAGGCCCGTCCGTGCCTGCTGGGGGTCAGGGCACCGAGTCAGACAAACGACAGCCACACGGGACGACCCTCCCTCTGATCTGACTGCCTAACACAGGGCAGACACTCCCCCAAGTCTGTTCCCTGAAGCTTGGGGCACAACACCCACATCCTCCACTGGCACCGACAGGATGGACGGGCCCCACGGGCAGCCCAGTTGCTGAGACCGAGTGCACGCCACCTCCCACAGGTCCCTGCTGCTTCCCCTCCTTGGAGAGAACCCCACTTGCCACCTTCCCCAGCACCTGTCCTGACACCGGTGGCAGAGTACCCCTCTCCCCTGCCTGTGTTGCAGTGACGGGAGAGGCAGCAGGAGAGTCTGGGTCCCGGGGTCTGCAGGTGCCAGGCAGCTAACCTGAGAAAGGCCTGGCACCAGGTCCCTTCCAGGGGCTAACCGTGCACTGGAGCGCACCACCTGCCTGTCCCCGCTTTCTGGGCATGCCCAGTCCCCAAACCCTACAGGTGCATCTCCTCCTCTCGCGTGTAGTTGCTAGCAGATGACAAGGGACAGCACGGTGCTCCAGTCACCGGCACTTCCTGCGCCCGGCACCGTTTCCCTGCCCACAGATCTTTCTTGCCAGCCCACAGGAACAAACGAGGAGCTGTTTCCGGGGCCACACTAAAAATGGCAGAGGATCTGCTCCAGACGAGACTGTCCCAGCTCCTCTCCTCACCTTTTTCATCTCTGCGCCCCTGGACCCCGAGGGACAGGCTCAGTGCCGGCGGGAGTGGAGGGCAACGGCACCCCCCCACCTCCCTGGGAGGCCAGCCCGGGCAGCCTTACCTGGTAGGCTCTGATGAGAGACTGCACCGCCAAGTGGTCCTCCACCAGCTTATCCACGTTGGTCTGGGTGCCCACCAGGGGCTGTGCTCGGGCCACGGCAGACAGGGCGCCCATGCTCAGGCCCAGCGGGCTCTGGTAGGCAGTGCCCGGGGGCGCCCCGGCATTGGTGTTTCGGAAAAAAATGTCCCATGACTGAAGAGAGAAGGAACACACATGTCACTCCACTGAGGGTCTAGCCCTCATTTCCAGCCAAAAAAAAAAAAAAAACTGCTCTTGGCAGGCAGGCCACATCCTGGCCGGGCAATGTCCTCCTGCTCTGATCAGTAGCTCCCCAACCCCTCAGGACACCCCACATCAATGGGGCAGATGCCCTCTGGCTGCCCTTCCTACCTGTCTGTGTATCCCCAACCTCCTGTCCTTCACACAGCCTCTAATGCTCAGGCCTCACTTGTGCCCCTCCTTTCTCCTGCCCCCCCCCCCCCCAACCAATACAGTGGCCCTTGTGTAAGGGGCAGCCCGGGGCTGGCCCTAGAGAAACCCTGTGCTCTGTACTTCAGGAGTGCCCCTCGAGGGCTCAGGGCTCAGAAATGCACAGAGGGAGGCCTTAGTCTGAGCCCCGAGATCCTGCCAGGCACCTAGCCCCGGGCACAGGGCTCTCAGCGTGGGAGAAATCTGCATGCACAGGTCTGCGGTGAAGACCCCCGGTGAGGGCCAGCAGCCGGCACACACCTGCGTGCAGCAGGAACTAACTGGGGTTCCTCTGTTTCCACTTCCTCTGTGCTAATCAAACGAACTCATTATCTCTCTCCCTACTATTTTCGGCTATTTCACATTTAAATGATTCAATTTGTAATTCACAGAGATGCTGTGGACTCTTTTTAATAGTTTATTCATCTCATACAAAGATGGTGAGTCTTAAAAAGTGCTTTATTCAAAGTAATGCCCATCGCTAGCTACACATTTCCCCCATCTTTCAGGTAATTGGTGGATACTGTCCCAATGGAACTTTTGTTTTGAGGCAGACTATTCAGAGACCCAATTTTCCACTTCTTTGTACGTTTTGAAGAGCTGCTTAGAAAGTGCATGTGCCATCTATCGGAACAAGGGGTCATCTGAAGGAGAAAGGTCTGGTGAATATGGTGGGTGGGTTAATACTTCCCAGGCAACATCTTTTAACGTGTCTTTTAACTGGTTTTGAAGTGTGTGATGGTGCGTTATCATGAAGCAAAATGACTTTGTCGTGTCTTCTGGCACATTCTGGTCACTTCATGATCAAAGCGTGGTTCAACTTGATTATTTGTTGTCGGTAGCGATCAGTATTAACGGTTTTACCTGGTTTTAGAAGCTCGTAATAGACCCCACCTTCCTGATCTCACCAAACGCAGAGCATTGTCTTCTTTCCGAAGCGATTTGGCCTTGCAGTTGATGGTGGTTGACCTGGATCAACCCATGATTTTGTGCATTTGGGATTCTCAAAATAAATCCACTTTTCATTACTAGTCACAACTCAGTGCAAAAAAAAAACCAACTTTCTTTTGTGCCATTAAAGCAACATTTTACTGATGACTTGGCGGTTTACCATTTGTCTTTCGTTCAGTGGACGTGGCACCCATTTTCCTTCCTTTAAAATCTTTTCCCATTGCTTGTAAATGATCGGAAATTATTGGCTGAGCAACGTTTAATCTTTCTGCAAGTTGTTTTTGAGTGTGACACACATCTTCATCCAATGCTTGTCATTGTTAGTCTTCAAACTTTTTTAGTTGACTTGTCTTTCACATCAAAATCATCACTTTTAAAGCATTTAAACCAGCATTCACAAGTATCTTGAGATGGAACATGGTCACCATAAGCTTCCCGAAGTATTCAGCAGCACTTTTCTTCAAAATAATGAAAACTTCCCGCAAATACTCGTTTTGGCACGAAATTTGACATTTTTAAAGCGTAAAAATATCTAATGGTAACACCTTCAGAAAATTTGACATACGAAGTTTTGAAGCTTGCTGTTAATACAACAAAATAGCACACACATCAAATTGCATATCTATCAACATAATGTGTAACTCCATCTATTGAAAAAAATCTGATTAACCGGTACACTGGGTAAATACTATCTCTCCGCCAGACGTGTCCAGTTTCTAAGGTTCTTCGTCAGTAAACAGATTAGACGCCCGGGAGAACCTGGAGAGAAAGGCCAGCAGGCCTGTGCTCGCCACCAGTGAGGGGTCTGCAGGCAGCCTCCCAGTGCTGTGCAGGCCCCGGTCCACGGCCCATCCCAAGAGACACTGCCAGCGCCGCCAATCCCCCCAGAAACCCGCTGTGGCAAGCAGGGCTGGTGCTGAACCCGTGTGTCCAGGGGAGTTTTCAGAACATCCAAGTTTATTCCTCTTGTATTCAGGAACTTATCGAATCAAACTACTGCACATGGGGAGTACACGGAAAACCAGAGCTTTCACCTTAAAAATTGTGAATTAACACATTAATAGCAACGTTTAAATGTTTTAACAAGCCTCACTATTTGAGGTCTCCCCGTGTCCCTGTTCTGGTTGACAGGCAATGAGTCAGCTGATGGGCGAGAGCTGCAGGGTCCTTGCCTGGCCCCTGCCTGTGTGTTACAAGGACACACAAAGCTGACGCACTGGACACCCCAAATATTTCCAACCTCCTGGAGCTTAAGCAGCCCAGCCCTGAGAGAGACAGGCGCCACCACCGGCCTCCCCTCTGGAACCTTCTTCTGACTGGCAGAGGACAGTGGTCCAGGGGCTGCAACGCTGGCCCACAGGAGAGCGCACCAGTTTGCACTTCCACTGCCCTGTCACTCACCCCCAACGCACACACCAGGCCCTTCCCCGCACGTTCTAGGCAGCAGGTGTGGGCAGCTGCACTCAGGTGTGCCCCACCCGCTCAGCCCTCAACCCCAACAGCAAGCCCCCCGCCCACCACGACCTAACAGGTGTTTCCATTTGGGTTTTGACTGCATGCCCTTGGCAAAACCTGTGCACAGAGCTGGGCAGAGCTCCTCGTCAGACTGAGTGACAGGCAGACTGAGCTGCTCGTCGGCCACGCTGAGTCTAGTCCCCAGGCACTGGGGTCAAAGCCCCCCCACCTGTGCCTGCCTGTTCCACAACTAACTCAGGAAGCCGTGCCCCCGCCAGGCCTTGGATGGACCAACAGCCAAATGCAGACACTCAGTTCTCTGCCCACTGGGTAGGGGGCGGGAAGGCACTGCCCCTGAAAGCCAGCTGTTCCATCCAGCAGGGCCACAGGCTGCAGCCATGTGCTCCCACCGGGCGCGTCTCCCAGGCACGTGCACAGGTGAGCACGGTGACTGAGGTGGCACTCCACAAGCCTGAGGCTGCCTCTGCAGCGAGCCGAGGCCCGGGGCAGACGTCTGCGATGCAGCAGGACAGTGTCCTCTAGAGCAGGTGCCAGGAAGGACAGCGCATGGAGGGAGCTGCTGTGAAGAGCCAGAGGAAGGATGTTGCAGGCCCCAGGGAGGCCAGGTGGTGGCGCTGGCAGATGGAAGAAGGCTAGGCTGGGACCGGACGGGGACCAGCCAGCCAGGCAGCGGTCTCATCAGCTACTGGCAGGGCTGAGGGAAGGCAGACAGCACACGGGCAGGGGGGAGATAGCTCGCCCTCGGAGGCGTGGCCTGCACCACCTCCCATGTGTTGGTTTAAGGCCTCAGCTTGTTGCCAAAATGACTTAAACCAAAACATGATAGTTTTCAAATGTAAGCAAGGGTCACATTCTAGTTGACACGAAACCGGAATTCTTTTCTTTTATGTAACTACAGCATTTAAGTGGTCCAGGAAGGCCATGCCCCACCTCTGCTCCCCAAGCCTCCCCAGCAGGCTCTCCCTCTTCCTTGGCTCTGTCCTGCGGAAGCTGGTCCATGCACAGTACGTGCCCAACACACCTGCTGAGTTAATTCACGGCTCAGACTCCCTCACGGGGCACAGACGGGGTGTCAAGAGGACGCCAGGGAGTGTCTGGTGCAGTGCTATGAACGGTGTCAGCTGTATGAACCTGGACGCCCAGCGTTCAAGGCTCCACCCCAACTCAGAGAGGTGCTGACCTCGGCAGGGGTGGACGCTAACCAGGGACGTAGGCTGAGTGGTTCAGGGAGGCAAACGGACTCTGTCTCAGCACCAAGCTCCTGGCTGTGAGAGACACCAGAGCGGCTCCGGGGCTTCAGGGTTGGAGAGTGGCGACCGCATCACTTGGGATCCCTCATGTCTGTCCAAGGCCCCGCGGTGTGGACACGTCGGCCACACGAGTGCACGGCATCCCAGGACGCCACGCACACGACGGAGCCACCACAGGCCAGCCCAGTCCGTTCCCTCCCTGCAGACTGGGCAAAGCCAGGGCCGCTGCCTGGGCTCGCTGTGCCTTGCTCTTCACCTGTGACAAGAGCACCGACACCAGGACAGCCTCTCCCTGCACAGCTCCGAGGGACGAGACGGTGATTAGAACCCGGGTTACGAATGCTTATTTCAGCCGCCAAAGTCCAGGACTCTGGGCTCTGGACTGACTGAGCCATTTCCTCTTGTCCAATGCCACGCCCGCTATCTCTACCTTAGATGGGAAACCCGCTCACCACCCATAACCACACCCAATCACCTTATGGACCCTGGAATGGACCAGGTTCAAAGGCCATGGCACAGTGATAAACTAACGGCTGATCCATTTCAGGCTCGAGCATGAGATAGGCAACCATGATAAGTTCTGGTACTGATAGAGCTTTTTCATTTTTTTGTCAATCCTCACCCAAGGGTATTTTCTCATTGATTTTTAGAGTGAGTGGAAGGGGGAGAAACATGTGAGAGAGACACATCAGATTGGTTGCCTCCTGCATGTGCCCCAACCAGGGCCAGGGATCAAGCCACAACCCAGTATGTGCATTTGACTGGAATTGGACCCAGGACCCTTCAGTCCGTGGGCCAGCGCTCTAAACTCTGAGCCAAACCGGCCAGGGCACTAACGGAACTTTCTAACTGCTGACAACAAGCCACCACAGAGAAGAGATGCATGGCCATCTTGAAACAAGGGTTTGGCCCAAGCAGGGACTCCTCAGCAAGGACCATCCCAGGACTCGCTGGTCGAGAAGAGCCTGTCTCCCCAGCCACCCTGCAGGGGTCTCCCGGGTCAGCACGTGTGGCAAACTCAGCACGGTGTCCCAGCACATGGTCCCCGTGCACACAGGTGCCCATGCACATGGTCCGTTCACAGCACTGCATGCAGGAAAAGGCTGCTCTGGGCGGCCTCTGAACCCTCCTCATCCGTCCTCTACACCAACTGCTGAAAACACGGGGTGACTGCCCTGATTGTACAGAACGCCTACAGGCGAGAGTGATGGTCGACGGCCCACCCCCACAGAACCTGCTCTAGAGCTGAGCGACTCAAAGGACAGCACGCAGGGCAGGGCTGGCCTTCAGACCCCCCACCGCAGGGCCGTGCTCAAGCCACTCCCCGCCGAGGATGGCAGGGCTGCACCAGAGCCTGCTCAGAGCACCCCGCCCCCCCACTATGCTGGGAGGCACTGGGGTTGGGGTCTGACTCGCTACATGAAAGCAGTTAAAACGAAGGGTTCTGCTTGCGTACTCCTCAGTTACGGAAACCAAGCGGATTTGTGCCCGATTAGAGCAATGCCGCTGTTTTTAAACCACAGGTAGCTCACGAGAGAACATCTCCAGTTTCACTCCTCTCCAGGTGTGCAAGCGAAGCATCTGCCAGCTCCAAGGTCAGCAAAGAAAAGCTGCCTCAGCTCTGCCCTATCGGACCTGCTGACAATGCAAGACACACCCTATCAAAGGTGGAGCCATCACTCTCAGAGGAAGGACTATGGTGGCGGCCCAGTAACCACAAGCCCCCCTCCTGCACCCTTCGTTATGGGCGAGCCTCATGTACATTCAACACTAATCTAAGAGGCTGGCTGGCTCCACAAGGGATCACACTCAGGAAAAGGAAGGCAAGGGGCAGGCCTGAGCACCAGGTGACAAGCCTGGCTAATCTACTCTAGAGACAAGCTTACAGCAACCATCCTCAGAGATCTCTGGCTTCCAGCCCCCAGCAGGGCGTCTTCTCAGCACTTCCTTCCAGGCCCACCTGTCCAGCCTGGGGAAGGCCCAGAGCGCCTCCCGGGAACCAGACCCCACAGGCTCCGGTGGCCCCGGAAACAGGAAGGCCCGCTAAATGCCGTGAGGTTCAGCCGAAACCGGTTTGGCTCAGTGGATAGAGCGTCGGCCTGCGGACTGAAAGGTCCCAGGTTCGATTCATCAAGGGCATGTACCGTGGCTGTGGGCACATCCCCAGCAGGGGGTGTACAGGAGGCAGCCAATCAATGATTCTCTCTCATCATTGATGTTTCCATCTCTCTCTCCCTCTCCCTTCCTCTCTGAAATAAAAAAATATTTTAAAAAAATCAATAGAAAAATGTCCTCAGGTGAGGATTGACAACAACAACAAAGAGTGATGAGGCCAGCCTGCACAGAACACGTCCCCACACTGCCACCAGGCCTGGGCGCCTGCCTCCAGCTCCTGCACTGGCCACTGCCAGACCCGAACACCATGGAATGGCCATTAAAACCCACAAACTTCCACTGGTCCGATGCTGCTAAGAAATTCTGCTCTGCCCGGCCGGCATGGCTCAGTGGTTGCGCATCGACCTATGAACATGGCAATCACAGTTGGATTCTGGTCAGGGCACACGCCGGAGTTGTGGGCTCAATCTCCAGTGTCGGGTGTGCAAGAGATGGCGATGGATGATTCTCATGATTGATGTTTCTAACTCTCCCTCCCTCTCTGAGTCAATTACACACATACATAAAACAAAGAGAAGGAAAAAAAGGGATTCTGCCACTAAGCGTGCCCCGTACCAAGCAAACCGTGAAGAGAAGCACTGAGGAGGACATGCCTTACAGGTGGCACAGGGGGTCCGAAGGAAGCCTCCCCAGATTTACCTCCCAGGACAGGAGGAAACCATGAACATAATGATCTGAATGTGGAAGGCACAGAAATCACACAAGATGATCAAAGTGTTCTCGGGACCCTGGGGCGAGGAGCATCCTGCGGTCATCCTTCCGCTGGCATCTCTCCTGTGCTGGCTTCTCCTCCGCAGCGTCCCTGCTGACGTTCGGAAGCGGTGCGAGTGCATCCTTGCAGAGGTCCTTGCGGGTGACTGCGGTGTATTCCAGAGAGCGAGGCACAACGGTGAGGGGTTGCCCCTCCAGAGAAGGTGGCTCCTGTTGGGTCTGAGTGGCCACAGGGTGTGTGGGTCGCCGGGGCTCCTGGCCGCTGCCTTCCTGCCCGCCCGAGGCTCCGCAGGACACTTACCTGGCGGCCAGCCGCCATCGGCCGCGGCTCCACACACACAAGGACCCGCTCCTGCGAGCCTTACCTTGTGGACACTCTTGGGGTTCTCCAGCCAGGCATAGTACATCTCCTCCACGTAGTTGGAGCTAGTCCCGCTCAGGAAGGGCTCTGCAGCCACGGGGGCAGTGTAGCACCGGATCTGCCCAAACGTCCGAGCGGCTGCTGGTCTGTTCTGGGAAAATGTCCTAACAGTCTGTGAGGCTGTCAAGGGCCGCAACTTAGCGGCACAAGTCCTTAAGTGAAACATCCTTGTTCTGAAGTTTCTCACCACTGCCTGCACAAAAGAAAAATCAGAAGGAGCGTGTTAGCAGATAAAGCTACTGGGGGGTACGCGCAGGCTCTGGCTGGAGGAGAGAGAGTTCATATGCAGGGATGGGGGGGCACCTGCTCCAGTTCAGAGAGCACACGGAGCGTAAGAAGGACCCACTCCGCCTCAAGGGCCAGGGCCAGGCTCCACAGCTCCAGGGCCAGGCCTTCACTCACAAGCTGACCTTTAATTTCTGGGATACAAACTAACACAAAATGTAAACATGTAACGTCTCTAAGTGTCACATTTTTAAGTGTGTACATTGTATAAAACATTCTAGAAAAGGCAACAAGGATTGATTGATTGCTGGTTAGATTTGGATGAACTGCAAAACGAGAAACATATTTTCTCCTTTACCCTGAAACTACGGAGTACCTACTGGACCCACTATACTCTGGAGACTAAAAGCACTTACACACATGCCTACCACCCGTGCACCCGAGTCAGCACCCCGACATGTCAGGGCTGTTCTCAAACCCTACACACTCCCCGTCCGCTCAGCTTTCTGAGTTCAGCTCAAGTTTCCCTCCAAGGTCCCTGGGTCATTAAGAGCAGAGCCAGCTCCAAGCTCCTGCTTTCTGACTGCCACGTCCCCATGCTGCCCACCCTCCTGGGAGAACATGAGGAACCTGGGCTTGCGGGAGGGAGGGAGTGGGTAAGTCTATTTGCTTCTGGTCTGAATGGACCTTGCCCTTGAAGGTCACAATACTACGACATCTAGTTTATAACTCTAAAGCTGACTGCCCACCAGACCATGAGCACGTGTAGCTATTCCCAGAGGGCCATGACCCACTTCCAAAAGCCCAGCATGTCCCTCAGGGGACCGTGTCAGGAAGGGACCAGGCGACTGCGAGTCAGCAAAGGAGGCCCTGGGAGGGGAGGGCCCCTGGGGGGACCACAGCGCTCTGCCTGGGCACAAGGCTCAGGCAAGGCACTCAGGCAAGGGCACATGGCTCAAAGCAAGCACCTGGCTGTGAAGCTGGAATCACCCACCTCCATACCTACCTGAAGGAAACCCAAGCTCTGAGACACGTTAAGAGTGACCAGAAACAAATGTTCATAAACTGTTTGAGGCTTTATACTGTTGTTCATAAGGCCCCTCCCTCTTGGCCTAAATACAACCAGAATACACATGGGGGCACAGATGGGCACTGGGGCGCTCTGCTGCTCGGAGAAGACCAGTCAACAAAGGGGAGAGCAGGAAAGGTGCTTTAAAAATAAACTAAATGAGAGATAGAAGCCTACTGCCTAAAAATTGAAGACGAACAAGTAGCATATTTTGGATATTGCTACTGAATGCAATCTTTTTTTTAATCTTAAAAAGTTACTTCAGTAGTTCTCCCTGCACCCCACTGCGCTCCAGTACCTCCACAAACAAGTTTAAGGCAGACAAAGGCCCCTTGAGAACCCGGAGGGCAACAGCAGGTAGACCATGGCTACTCTCAACACTAGGCTTTTTGTGTTTTCTTCTTTTAACTCAGGTCCAGAGGAAAACGTCGGTGTGTTCCCTCCAATGCCTTCCTTACCCAGGCAGCTGGACCACAACCGGAGTGGGGTTTCTCCCGAACACAGTGGCATCTCCTCTGCCATCACCCAGCTGCGGAAGTGACCCCATGAACAGGTGCTGTGTAACCATCACACGTGTTCTTCCCAACACGGTCCCTCTGTGACCTGAAGGTAAGCCGCGTTTCCAGCTCTCCACAGTCCCGAGTCTGACAGCACCAGGAGAGCGGACTGCCTTTCAGATGACAGGGGGCCGGCACAGCCATTCCCCCACAACCTGAGGAACCATGGGCAGATACGCAGCTGGCATTCCAGGTTCATGGATCAGCCCTGTCCCTCCAACCTCAGAGTCAGCACCAAGAACAGCCCATCATTTGGGGAGACACTCCTACTCAAACAGGCTAGTGAAAGCTCTGGGTTGCCCCTGGTGTCTAAGCATGTCAATTCTGGCTGAGAGGAACATTTCTACCTGACAAGGTGCCAAGAGGATTCCATGGGGAAAACGCAAGGCTTTTCAGATGATGCTGGGACAACTGAAGAGTCACATGCAAGAATGAAGCGACACCACCCACAAAATTAACTAAAAATGGAGCTAAGACCCAAAGGTCAGAGCTGAAGCTAGCTGTAAGACTCTTAGAAGTTTTACAACTTTCAGGTTAAATGGAGTTATTCTTTGTGGCTTTCAATGGTATCTTAGAAAACCAAAAATAGGGCAAAACAAACAAAAAAGACAAATTGCACTTCATCCAAATAAAAACTTTAGTGCTTCAAAGGATACCATCAAGAAAGAGAAGACACAGTAAATAAGTGAAAATACTGGCAAATCATAACTAAGGAACTATATACAGAACATATAAAGAACTCCTATAACTCAATAAAAAGTAAACCAATCAAAGTAGACAAGGGATAGGAACAGACATTTTCCCCCAAAAAAGATACACAATAAAAGATTCTCAACCTCATCAGGAAAAAGCAAATCAAAACAAGATACCATGCATGTCACACAAACTAGATGCAACTGAAAAACAAATCGGGAGCTCAGACACCGCTGGCGGGAACGCAAACTGGTGCGGCCACTGAGGAAAACAGTCCGGCAGTTCCTCAAAAAGTCAAACACAGAATTACTAAGACTCAGCAACTCCACACTGAGGAACACGACCAAGAGAAGTCAAGACACATGTCCAGCCCTAGCTCTCTGGATCAGTGGACAGAGCTTTGGCAACAGCACATGCCCCAGTTTCAGGCACCACCCCCTGAGGGGGCCTGCTGGAGGCGGCAAATCAATGATTCTCTCTCATCACTAAAGTTTCTATCTCTCCCTTCCTCTGTGAAATAAATAAAAATATATTTTGAAAAACCAAATATGTCCACACAGAAATCTGTACACAAATATATATAGCATTATTCATTCTAGCCAAAAAGTGGAAAACCCAAATGCTCACCAACTGATGAATGGGTACAGGATGGGGGGCAAGCCACACATGGATTAGCATTAGACAACACAGACGAGCATTGAAAATACCATGTGAAGCTCTTACTGGTTTGGCTCAGCGGATAGAGTGTCAGCCTATGGACTCTAAAGGTCTCAGGTTCGATTCCAGTCAAGGGCATGAACCTTGGTTGTGGGCACATCCCCAGTAGGAGGTGTGCAGGAGGCAGCTGATTGATGTTTCTCTTTCATTGATGTTTCTAACTCTCCCTCTCCCATCCTCTCTGAAAAAAAAAAAAAAAAAAAATCAATAAAATATCTTAAAAAGAAAATACCATGTGAAGTGAAATAAGTCATTCACAAAAACAACATTCATGGTTTCATTTATTCGAAATGTTCACAACAGGCAAAAATCTATCCCAAGTCCAGGATGACTGGTTGCTGGGCTGTGACTGCTGACGGGTGGGGCGTTTTCTTTAGGGGACATGAAAATGCTCCAGAACTAGATGACGGTGATGGGTGCACAACCTTCTCAGACAGCGGTCATCAACCTTTCGGACCTCACGACCACCAGGGCTCTGCAGGCCACTGGCTGGGGACTGCTGTTCCAAAGACACTGGAACTGCACAATTTAAATGGGTGAACGGTACAGCACCTAAGTTACACCTCAGCAGAGGTGTGTATGTGCGGGAAAACTGTAAGTACACAAGATGACACTGTTTACTGATATAAGTATATACCTACACGTTTGACAGAAATAAGTTTAAAAAGTAAGAACCAAAGCAAAACTTGTTGAGGGCTTGAAGCCCTGCCCACAGGAAAGGATCTGCTGGAACACAGCAACCTTATCTGAGCCTGCACTTCCCCGTCAGGCAGCACAGACCTAGGTCACACACACACACACACACACACACTCCCCTACCCCCCAGGACACAGGCTGACTCCTGATGCCTGTCAGCATCATGCAGGCCAGGCAGAGGGGCCATGAAAGAGGCGGCGTCAGCAGAACAGCTGTGTACAGCCCTGAGGAAGGGAGTCTTAGAGGGGAAAGGGCACCATTGTTTGGTGGCTGTTACCGGAGTTACGGACAACCATTCTGAACAACAACGCATTTTGAAAACACGTTTTCTTTACTCTCCAGTTTCAGGCTCCTAAGGTTGTTGTAATCGGGGCCCACACCTGCAATGATTTGTCTTGCTCGGAGAACTGGTACAAAGAGCACAGTATTGATTCTCCCTGACGTTCATTGAGCTGAAACTCTCAAATGCAACATCGTTACCCTGTGGCTTCACCAAACACAAACTAGAGACAGGAAGTAGTTTAATCTGCGGAGGCATTTTGCCATTACTAGACAGAAACGAGGATTGAGCGGGGGAAGGGCAAACAGGTGACTCTAACTTGTTGATGAATCTTAAAACACCTCTGTAATTATACTGCAAACTTTAAAGCTCACTCTAAAGTGGTTTCTGTGATTTAAAAATTACAATTTACCAAGGAAAAAGACCAACCAAAGATATCTCTTAAAAAGGTGAAGTTCCCAAGGAAAACCTAAATGCAACTTAATTTGGAGTGGCTAGCTGGCCAGACCTCTGGGAGGAACTTCCGTGCCCAGTTAGAACCCCCGACAACTTTCAGTCTGGGGGCCTCAGGGCTGATTGCCCTGCCCCAGACTGCACCCTTGATGGGAGGTCCTGACAGCAGTGCTCCAGGGTGCAGGCCAACAGGCAATGTTCAAAGGTGCTGATTGGAGTACAAACTATTAAATCTTTATAGAAAGCAAGGCCATTTACCAATGTTTATTAAAATGTGTAAAAGCATAAACAGGACTTCCGGTCCCACTAAATGCAGCCAAAGACATGAAATGCTACAGTGAAAACAAAAAGACTCTGAAAGATGGAGAGGAGCAGACTGGGAAGGGGCTTTGGGGCCAAAGAAAGAACAGCTTTGCGTTCTTGCTGTTCTCTTTGCTCCAGGCATCCCAGACTAGATGCTGGAGAAGCTGTCCCCAGAAATGCCAGCCAATGTAGACAAAAAACACATCAGAGCTGGCTTCCTCTGGGCAGAAGTCAAGAGACAGGGCAGCCTAACAGGACAGACATTTTTAGACAGTAATGGCCTTACTGCGGTCGGCCCACCGAAAACTCTGTGGTCCACCCCCGTCTCACCTGTGAGCCAGAGGAGACCAGGGGCTTCCATGCCCAACAATGTCCGTGGAGGCAGGAGGGAAAGAAGCCTGGATTTCATCTGACCCAGCGGAAACAGGGCCACACCCCTCCCTCCCAGGCAGAGTGAAACCACAAAGGCCCAACAGGGAGCTTCCACCCACACAGCAGATACCAATACCAAGGAGCTGGGAGGCTAGCCTGGATACATCCTTGCCCTACGCAACCAGGCATCACCATGCCCTCCCCCACACCTCCCACCCCACCAACGTCAGAGGAAGCCTGTTCCACTCGAGAGACTTAAGAGCCAGTCTCATAACATAAACCCAATGTCCACCTGCATCCACGACCAACAAGAGAATGAATTGATACCAAGATGACAACGATGTCAGAGTATCTGCAGGTTTTAGAGAAGTCAGCCTTAAAACGCTTCCACGGGCAACTATAAACTTATGCTTGAAACAAAAGAAAACTAGAAAGCTTCAGCAAGGAAATAGAAGATATGAAGAACTGAATGGAAACATCATAACTGAAAATACGACCACCAACACAGAAACCTTGATGGGTTCAACTGCAGAAAGAAGAAAAGCAGTGAATATGGAGATAGAATAAAGGAAACCACACACTCTGAACAACAGAGGAAATAGACTGAAGGACATGACAAGGCCCCAGGGACACACGGGACTACAACAAAAGACTCAATGATGACATGAACAGATCAGCTGAATCCCAGGAGGGGAAAAAGTGGGAGGTGCTGCAGACGTATTCCGAGATGTGCTCAGGCCAAGCTGAGTAACCCCGAAACAGATAAATCTCCAGGAAGTCCACGCCAAGACAAGATAAACTTCTGGAAACTACAGACAAACAACTTGAACAGCATATTTACCAGAAACCATGGAGGCCTGGAGAAAGTGGCGCAACACTTTTCAAGTGCGGAAGGAAAATACCTGTCAACTCCGAATCCTGTATCCAGCAACAATTACCGTCAGAAATGAAAGGGGAATCAAATCATTCTCAGCTGAAGAAAAACGAAGAGAAATTGCTGCCAGCTGACCCATCCTCAATGAGTGGCTACAGGAATTTCTCTAAGCAGAAAGGAAATGATAAAAGCAGGAACCCTGCCAATTCCATGAAGGAAGGAAGAGAAAAAACAAAGACTGATTAAATATAACTTCCTTCTTCTCAATGCTTCTAAACTAGGTGTAATGGCTAAAGCAAAAATTACATGTCTGATGTGGTTCTAAGTGTATGTAGAGAGAATCGTTAAGACAGTTTTCAGTGAGGCAGGGTTCTACACTTCACTCAACCTAACAAAATCATGACACCGTTGATGGTAAGGTGTGTGGTGTGTGTAATACACAAATAGATATATGCAAAAACACTATATATCAATAAAGGTGACATTTCAAAACCATCTTCAAGTAACTTACAAGCAGTCAGGTAAAGAAGGCGGAGCACCAGAAAACAGCCCTGGCACTCATGGACTCAGCTGGTTGGAGCCTGGTGCATACACCAGAAGGCCCAGGTTCGTGTGTGTGTGTGTGTGAGAGATCAACAGAAACATGTCCTCAGGTGAAGATTTTTTTTAAAAAGTAAATGAATGTGGGCAGTGGCCTAAAAAAGTCACCATATTAACCTTTCTCTAACTTTTCAGAAGTGAGTCCTCAGCTAGTTTGCAAAACTAGGACTGGTATTGCCTATTTTCACCTGGGGAAGGTCTGCACGGAATTCCGCGGTGTGTCCCAGGCGCTCATCCTACCGCTGCCCAGAGCAATGCCCTGGCACTGGGTCTCCAGCACCAGCTGCGAGCAGGACCGCAAACGGCACCTCGGCCGGTTCCGGGAGAAGCGCAGAGGCGGGTTCTGGTCTTACACTGTGTCAGTGCACCGCTTCTCCTGTGTCAGGGAGGCTTTGCGAGAGGGAAAGGTCCACGAACAGGGTCGGCCTCCAGCATGGGCTAGCCGACCTCCCGCAAAGGATGAGGACGTGGGCGCTCACCCCAAGGACCGAGGAGAGAAGGCGGGCACGGTGGGGTACCGAGCAGGGTGGGTGGTGAGTACGTGGGATGCTGCGGGGTAATCAGCTCACGGAGGAAGGACGGGGACGGCGGGTACTGAGGATGGCACGGAGTGAGGGCGGGGGGGCACCGCGCACCTGGGGTGCTGCAGTCGCTCCTCGCCGGGCATGCGCAGCCCTGGGGCCGCAGTCCACAGCGGCTTCAAGGGCGCGCCGTCCGTCAGTCCCTCCGGGCGCGCAGAGGACGCGGCTGGGCGGGCCCACGTGACGCCTCCTCGACCTTGGGAGTCACTCCAGCGGCAGGGCCGTTCCTTTACGTCCGCCGCGCGGCCCGCCCCCCGCCCGCCCCAGCCAATGGGGCGCCGCTCCGAATCCCGCGCGACCTCTACGCGCTTCCGCACCCGCCAATCTCCGCCCGCCAGGCGGTGCCCGCCGCGCCATTGGCTGACTCGGCCGTCCATCAGACCCCCGTCCCGCCCACCCTCCCCGTCAGCCTGGTTCCATCTAGCTTCACTCCCTGTCACCGCGGCGGCGGCGCCAACAAGGGCGTGGTGGCCTCGGCTTCCACCGCGACTACCCTGCTCTGCCCGACGGACACAGAGTCCCCACACCAGGTCGGGCCCGGCGATAGCGCGCACTTACCTCCCTCCAGCCCAGCTCCACCCGAATGAAGCGCCGACACCCCGCTCCGGAGAACCAAACTCTCGACCCCGCCCAGGCGTGAGGCGTCAGCACGCAACCCCGCCCGGGAGTTGTCTCCGTCGCGGGGCGGGACGGTGACGTCACAGAGCCGCGCCGCCTCCTTTCGCGAGCGTCCAGGGCTGTGTCGGCGAAGGTTTGGGGGATCGGAGGCCAGGAGGCAAGGGGACCGGGCGGTGACCTAGGGTGCACCCGGCCGATCTGCGAGCCCGGTCTGGAAAGGGGTCTTCGGGGACCAGCCTCCTGCGCGGCTGTCGGAGGACGGACGGAGGTGAGAGGGGAGCTGGAGGCCCGGAGCCGTCGGGGACACAGGGTTCCCCAAGTAGCCATCGGGATGGTTGTGGGTTGGTGCCTCGTGGCATTTCACCCGATGCAAGTGGCATCGGCTCTGAGACGTTATGTTACTTGTTGCTAAGAAAGTAAAGGCGGTGTTGTAAGGCTCCTCTGATCCTAAGATGCAGTCCTATTTCCCATCGTGGGAAAACAGGTGAATATTGGGACTGAAGCACGGCGAGTGGCAGGCAGTCACACTGGTGAGGACACCGGTCCCTGGCGGCACCGGGAAAGGGCCCTTCCTTTCCCCTTTGGGCCCAGAGAGAGCGGACCGCGGGCTCCGGAGGCGGGGTGGGCGGAGGATGGAACTGGAACTTACACCGCTCTGTCTCCCTGATTTGTGAGTTTATCTTTGATGTGTTTTTGGCAAGTGATACTGGTTTTCCTCTTTACAGTTATGGTAACTTGCCTTGTAATAAATGGTTCCACGTAAAGACTTTATTCATTGTGTATCAGTGTCAAAAGGTGGCATGCCAATGATTGACATTAGGGAACTCGGTGCCACGCCGCCCCGACTTGCTCTATCTATATTCGCAGCAACTTCCGGACCAGGACCGTGCCCTGTAGGACAGCAGAGGGGACTGGGGGTGACGGGCCGTGGTCTGACCGTGGAGATGATCGGACCGTGGTAGCAGCACAGACGACACAAATAACGGAATCTGGGCCGGAATTTGACCGGGAACTCCGCTGCTCACTCGGGCTGTGATAGGGACGTAGAGCGATTTTTAAAAGGGAAAGTCGGAGGTGTTTTAAATGGGAGTACTGTGTACATGTTGTAAGAACAAAGTTGGGCTGCTGTGCGGGATCAGGATCTGGAGCCTGGGAGAAAGGAACCAAGAAGCCGCCTCAGTATGTCCCCCCAACCTCTTAAAAAATTGTGGTAAAGTATGTATATGAAAATGTTTGTCACTTTAAGTGTACAATTCAGCCCTCGCTGGTTTGGCTCATGGATAGAGCCTGAAGACTAAAGGGTCCGAGGTTTGATTCCAGCCAAGGGCACATGCCCACATTGTGGGCTTAATCCAGGGTTGAGGTAGGAGGGGGGTTGTGCAGGAGGCAGCCCATCAATAATTCATCATTGATGTTTCTATTTCCCTCTCTCTCCCTCTCTGAAATCAATAAATTAAAATAAATAAAGTGTACAATTCAGTGGCATTAATTACATTCACAGTGTTGTACAACAATCACCCTATTTCCAAAATTTCAGTATTCCAAACAGAAACTGCAACCATTAAGCAGTAACTTCTCATTCCCCTCCCCTTTCCCTTCTTCCTATATTTTCTATCCCTATAAATTTACAACTCTGGGTACCTTATATAAGTGAATTCATACAGTATTTGCCCTTTTATGTATCACTTTCCTTAGCATGTTTCAAGGTTCATCCATGTTGTAGCATGTGTCAGAAACTTTTATGGCTGAATATATCCCATTGTATGAACAAGCTGCACCTTGTCTATACATCATTTGATGGACATTTAGGTTGATTCCACCATTTGGCTATTGTGAATAATGCTACAATGACCACTGGTTTACTAGTATCTTGGGTACTTGTTTATAATCCCCTAACAAGTGGTGGGCGATAGGGTAATTCTATGTCTAGTTTTTTGAGGAAATGTTAAACTGTTTCCCGAAGTGGTGACACTATGTTGCATTCCCACCAGCAATGCATGAAGGTTCCGGTTTCTCCATAGCGTCATCAATACCTTCTAATTTTTAAAAATGTATTATAGCCTCCTCTGAGAAGTGAGGTGACCTCATTTTGGTCTTGATTTGCATTTCCTTATCACTATGTGATGTCAAGAATCTTTTTGTTGTTTCTCAGCCATTTTTATCTCTTCTTTGGAGTAAAGTCTATTCAAGTCTTTTTTTTTTTTTAATATATATTTTATTGATTTTTTTACAGAGTGGAAGGGAGAGAGATAGAAAGTCAGAAACATCGATGAGAGAGAGACATCGATCAGCTGCCTCCTGCACGCCCCCAACCGGGGATGTGCCCGCTGCCACGGTACATGCCCTTGCCGGAATCGAACCCGGGACACTTCAGTCCGCAGTCCGACGCTCTATCCACTGAGCCAAACCAGTCTCGGCTATTCAAGTCTTTTTTAATTGGGTTGTTTGTCTTGTTTTGTCAGAGTTCTTTATATATTATGCCTGTTAATTCATTATCAGATACATGATTTATAAATATTTTCTTCCATTCTTTTCACTTTCTTTGTACTGTTCTTTGATGAACCAAAGTTTTAAATTTTGATGCAGTCCATTCTATCATGTTTGTTATTGTTACTCATATGTAAAAATCCATTGCCAAATCTGAAATCATGAAGATTTACCCTTATATTTCTTCTAAGAGTTTTATGGTTTTAGCGTTTATATTTAGGTTGTTGATCCATTTTTACTTTATTTTTTAATATGATGTGTGGTAGGGATTCAACTTCATCTTTGTGCATGTGGAATTCCAGCTGTCCCAGCAATAGCTGTTGAAGAGATTATTCTTTTCCCATTGAATGGACTTGGCACCCTTTTTGAAAAATCAATGGGCCATAGATATTGGGTTTATTTCTGGACTCTCAATTCTGTTCCATTGGTCTGTATGCTACCTTTATGCCAGTACCATAGTGTTGGTTACTGTAGCTCTGTAGTAAGTTTTGAAATCCAGAAGTGAATTCTCCAGCTTTGTTCTTTATCAAGATTACTTTGGCTATGTGGGTCCCCTTACAAATTCATATACATGTAGAGTTTGGCTTTTCCACTTCTGCAAAAAAAGGCTGTGGAAATTTTGATAGGGATAGATTGCTTTGGGTAATATTTACATTTTAACCATATTGTCTTCCAGACCATGAACATGGGATGTTTTTCCCACTTATTTGTGTCTTCCTTAATTTCTTTCAGCAATGTGTTGTAGTTTTTCGTATACAAGTCTTTTACCTTGGTTATATTGTTCCTAGATATTTTACATTTTTGGATACATTTGTAAATGGAGTTGCTCTCTTAACTTTTTAAATTATTATTCATTACTCATGTATTGATTATTGTGCATTGACCTTGTGTCCTGCAACTTAACTGAATTCATTTATTAGTTCTGTTTTCTTTTGGATTCTTAAAGATTTTTCATATACAGGATTATGTCATCTGTAAATACAGGTTTTCTTCTTTTACAGTTTGGATATCCTTTGTTTCTTTTTCTTGCTTAATTGTTCTGGCTAGAACTTGTAGTAATATGTTGAATAGAAGTGGTGAGTGAGCACCCTTGTCTTGTTCCTGATCTTACAGAAAAACTCAGTCTCTCATCATATTTGCTCTGGGATTTTCGTAGATATCCTTTTTGTGCTGAGGAAGTTCCCTTCTATTCCTGCCTGTCTGAGTAGTTTTGAGATGAAACTTTTCTCCATCAATTGAGTAATGATGTTTTTTCTCCCTTTTGTTCTATCATTGTGGTATATTGCATTGATTAATATTTCTCATGTTGAATTATCCTTACATTCATAGGGCAATGATGTATAATCATCTAAACATGCAGTTGGATTTGGATTACTTGTATTTTGTTGAGGTTTATTTTTATTTTTGTTATTGTTATTGAGTTTTCCATCTGTATTCATAAGGGATATTTATTGGTCTAATTTTCTTATGATGTTTTTGCCTTAGTATCAGTGTGTTGCTGGCCTTTTAGAATGGGTTAGGAAGTGTTCCCTCCTCTTCAGTTTGTTGGTAGAGCTTAAGTAGGATTGGTGTTAATTCTGCTTTAAATGCTTAATAGAATTCAGCAGTGGTCGGCAAACTCATTAGTCAACAGAGCCAAATATCAACAGTTACAACGGTTGAAATTTCTTTTGAGAACCAAATTTTTTAAACTTAAATTTCTTCTCACACCACTTCTTTAAAATAGACTCACCAAGGCCATGGTATTTTGTGGAAGAGCCACACTCAGGGGCCAAAGAGCCACATGTGGCTCGAGAGCCGCAGTTTGCCAACCACTGCAACAGGGGAAAAAACAAAAAAAAAGAACAACAAAAAATAATTCACCAGGGAAGCCACCGTTTCTTAATTATGTTACTTAGATAATAATTTGTGTTTGTAGGAATTTGTCTATTTCATCTAAATTATCTTATTTGTTGGTGTGCAATTGTTCACTGTATTCTCTTATCCCTTTTATTTCCTTAAGGTCAGTAGTAATGTCTATACTTTCATTTCTGATTTTAGTGACTTAAGTCTTTTTTTTTCTTTGTCAGTCTAGCTAAAAGTTTGTCAATTTTGTTCATTTTTTTTCAGAGAACCACTTTTGCTTTTGTCGACTTTGTTTTATCTCTAATTTTTAAAAATCCTCACCTGAGGACATGTTTGTTTGTTTTTGAGATAGAGAACATCGATATGAGAGAGAAACATCCATCACTTGCCTTGGGCCCTTGCCCTGAACCTGCAACCTGGGGATATGCCCTGACAGGATTTGAACCCACTGCCTTTTGCTTTACAGGATGACATGCCAATCAACTGAGCCACTGGCCAGGCTATTTATCTCTATTTTTTATTTGTTCCTTTCTTCTTCGTTTGGGTTTAGTTTGCTTTCCCCCAAGCCCCCTTTATCTTTTAGTTCTTCAAAATGTAGTTAGGTTACTGATTTGATAGCTTCTTTTTTTAATGTAGACATTTATGACTGTGAATTCTCCTCCGAACACTGCCCTCATTGCATTCCATGGCTTTTGCTCAACATGCTTTTTCATCAAATATACATTCTTCATTATTGAACAGATAGTTATACCAGTTGGGTTCTCGGTGCTGGGGATAGAGAGGTGAATACAAGAGACAGACAGTATTTGTATGCGATGAAGCTGCCATTTAGGGTAAACCAACAGGACAGCAATTGCTGGTTTCAAGTCCATAAAATGGTAGTGTGATAGAGAATGGTGGTAACACTACTTTACTTTTTAAATTTTATTTTAAATAGGTAACATATACACATGGTTTGAAAATAAAAAAGATATTAAAAGAGCCTGGCTGGTATAGTTCCGTGGGTTGGAACATCATCCCATACATCAAAAGGTGGCAGGTTCAATTCCCAGTCAGGGCACATGCCTGGGTTGTGGGCTCCATCCCCAGTAGGGTGCTTTCAGGAGGCATTCGGATCAATGATTCTCATTCAAGTTTCTAATTCCCTCTCCTTCCTCTCTCTGAATTAAATTACATTTTTAAAAAAGGCAACCTATTTTATGGGGGGGAAATATGAAAAGTTCTAGTTTGCAAAATCTCTCTTGTACCTTTGCTACCTTTTACCTCATTATCTGCTGGCCTGCCAGACTCTTTTCCTGCCAGAAGTAACTATTTGTAGGATCATGAGGCAACTGGTGTCAGCAGTGAGAGCAAAGGTGGAGGGAATTCAGTGGCTGTTTACCAACTAGCACAGAAGTATTTCTATTTTAATCAGCACAGCCACACTGGTGTACATTGACTGAATAATCACGTTACTTGTAAATAATTTCTTATATTAGAGTCTCAGTCGTCCAGTGTTTTTCATCAAATACAAACACCAAAGTTAATGTACTCTCTGCATCTTGCTTTTCTTTTCTAAATCCTCACCCAAGGATATTTTTCTCTTTTTTTTGAGAGAGAGAGAGTGGGAGACACACACACACACACACACAGAAAGAGAGGGAGAGAGATGGATGTGAGAGACACATCTACTGGTTGCCTCCAACGGGTGCCCCAACTAGGGCTGGGGATCCAACTATAATCGAGGTACATACCCTTGATCAGAATCGAACCTGGATCCTTCAGTCCAAGGGCACATGCTCTATCCACTGAACCAAACCTGTTAGGGCTGCACCTTGCTTTTTAAACTTAGCAATATAGCCTGGAAATCTTTCTCTGTCAGTTTACAGAGCATGGCCTCATTTTTTTCCCCCCAGTTGCATAATTGCACAGAGTAGTAGTTGTTTGTTTGGGGGGTTAGCTGATCCTGTGCCATGTATTGGCTGGGGCAGCTCCTCCAATGACTGGCCGCTCAGTGGGGTGGGGTGTCAGCTGGGTTTCAAGAGTGAAAACGGAAGCCTGAGGCCCCGCTTTAGCCATGTATGACCAGTCAGGACTCCGGTGGAGGGAAAACGATCTCACCGCTCAATGGGAAGAGCACATGGATCTGAGAAGGGAGGTATTGTGGGCACCAGTCTCTGCAGACTGCCTCACCACAAGGTGTCCCGTCCCCTTCCCCTCCCCGCCCCGCCCCCCAGTTCTTCACTTTAGCTTTTTAAAGGTTGAACCCACTGTCCTATATTCTGGATTGGCTTTATCATTTCCTCATCATGTTCTCTAAACGTCTTCGTTTCCTGTAAGCTGCAAGACAAAGCACCTGGTTCAGATTAAACATTCCTTACAAAAGTATATTGTACCACTGGTGATACGTTTTACAATCAACTTTTGCCAGGACAGGGTAATTTTAAAAACTAGGATCAAATCATTCCTCAAACAAAATCCCCTACTCTAGGGGCCTATAGGGCTCTCCTTTGCTGAAGGCCTTAAGGCTTAGGAGGTCTCACAGGCGCTCCTGACCCTCCCACACCCATCTGAGACCGCCATGCCTCCTTCACCGCCATCCGTCTCGGGCCAGGCCCAGCCCCGACCTTACAACCAGCCCACGGCCGCCGCGCGGGCTGTCAAGGGCCGGGAGGGAGGGGCGAGAGAGGCATTTCAGCGCATGCGCACTTCCTACGCCTTCACGTTGCGTCTACGGGTGTGCTGCGCAGGCGCGCGCCCAAGCGCTGGATGGAAGGTGCGAGTTGGCAGGTGTTCGTGCTGGGCTACGTCACTGAGGGGCGATAGGACCACCCCCGCCCCGAGCGCTCCGCGCGCGTGCGCACTCTCCGCCTGCCCGCGCTCAAGCCTGAAGGGACGCAGGACCCGCGTCAGTGTGCGCGCTCGGCGTCGGGCTGAGCTGCGTCGCCTTGAAGCGGGGCGCAGGCGTGCGCATGCGCATTGCACGGAGGGCGCGTGGTGACAGGTGTCGCGGCGACTCGCGATGGAGTGGCCTGCATTGCTGCTGCTCTTGCTGTGCGCGGTGGGCGTCCGGGGGCTCTACTTCCACATCGGCGAGACCGAGAAGCGCTGCTTCATCGAAGAAATCCCCGACGAGACCATGGTCATAGGTCAGGCGGGGTGGGGGTGGGCGGGGTGGGCAGGGCCCTGCGTGTCCCTCAGGCGCGGCCGCGGTCCCCTTGGGAGTGTGGGAGCCGGGCAGTCGAGGCGCATTGTGACATCTTTGTCGCCCCGCAGGGAACTACCGCACCCAGATGTGGGATAAGCAGAAGGAGGTCTTCCTGCCCTCGACCCCCGGGCTGGGCATGCACGTGGAGGTGAAGGACCCCGAAGGCAAGGTAAGGCCACTCGCAGGCTGTGGCCTGAGGACCCTGCAGATGGCGTCAGGCCTCCCTTCTCCAGAGCCCGGTGGGGTGTGCAGAGCTGGGAGCACGTCCACTGCCCTGGTGGGGTCAGTGCAGGGGCTTCCGCGGACCGCTGTTGTGTTGCAGGTGGTGCTCTCGAGGCAGTATGGCTCGGAGGGACGCTTCACTTTCACTTCCCACACTCCCGGGGACCATCAGATCTGCCTGCACTCCAACTCCACCAGGATGGTGCTTTTCGCCGGTGGCAGACTGGTAAGAGGATGTTCTTTCATGCCCGGCCGGTGTGGCTCAGTGCACCGTTGGATTTCCAGTCTAGGGCACATGTCTGGGTTGCAGGCTGGATCCTTAGTGGGAGACAGGCAGGAGGCAGCCGATCCATGATTCTCTCTCATCATGGATTTCTCTTTCTCCATCTCCCTTCCTCTCTGAAATCAATAAAATAACATTTTTAAAAAAGGAAAAAAGTTTTTTTTTCCCCTACAGCTCGGAATCTCTCACTTGGTTCCAAAGTTTTGATTTATCTCCATCATTATTTGTGACCTTTGTGGCATAGTCACAATTGGGGAGACAGATGTTGCCCCTCTGTCGCATAGTCAGGGATAAGAGTGGATTGCATCCTTTGAAAGAGGCCGTCTGAGGCTTCCCCACTCATGGCTTTGGGGCTCTGACCCTGTGTCCTTGTAGCGGGTGCACCTAGACATCCAGGTTGGAGAGCATGCCAACAACTACCCTGAGATTGCTGCCAAGGACAAACTGACAGAGCTGCAGCTCCGAGCCCGCCAGCTGCTTGATCAGGTGGAGCAGATCCAGAAGGAGCAGGACTACCAAAGGGTAAGGGCATATCACTGTACTGGGACCTGGCAGTTGACCTTTATACCCACCACACCCATTGGAGTTTCGATTTAGGGCACATGCTTGGGGCCTTCCCAAGGAACTGTTCCGAGAATGGAATGGAGAGTATTGGTCTAGAGCAGCAATTTTAAACTTTCATCTCGTAGCACACATAAAATTCCTAAAATTGCTGTGGCACTCCAAAAAACATACATATTTTTTTGCTGATCTGACAAAAATGCATAACTTTTTGTTTGTTTTTTGTTATGATTTTTTAGAGATAGTGGAAGGGAGTGGGGAGGAGCTGGAGGAAAGAGAGAGAAACACTGATGTGAGAGAGACACATAGATTGGTTGTCTCCCAACCAGGGCTGTGCCCTTGACTGGGAATCGAACCTGAGACCCTTCGGTTCCCAGGCTGATGTTCTAACCATTGGGCCATGTCATCCAGGGTTAGGTATAATTTTGATTCATTCATACTGAATGGCTGTTGTTGGGTTGGCTATTGCCATTTATTTGTTTGACAATCTAAGGGAAAGAGGTCAATGCCCCTGCCTAAAAAATCAGGTATTGCATCTCTTAAAAATTGTTGCTGCACAATGGTTGAAAATCGCTGGTCTAGAAGGTTCTTTTCAAGCTCTGTACAACAGAGTAAGAACCTGGGCACAACTTCATCACATGGGGATGCTTCCCGCAAGGCCGCACATCACTTCCGTGGGGCACTCCCAGTGGAGCGGGCAGATAGGAGGCGTTGGGTCCCATGACTGAGTAGTCCTATGAGAGGGGGGTGGCTTACCCAGCCAGCACCGTTTTCCCTGCACATTTAATCCTGGGTCCGCTGTCCCACAGTATCGTGAAGAGCGCTTCCGTCTGACCAGTGAGAGCACCAACCAGAGGGTCCTGTGGTGGTCCATCACTCAGACCGTCATCCTCATCCTCACGGGCATCTGGCAGATGCGGCATCTCAAGAGCTTCTTTGAGGCCAAGAAGCTGGTGTGACGTCCTCTCCGAATGACCCTCTCACCTCGGTTATTTGGTACTTTCCCCACCCAACACCTTATCCACCTGGCTTGTGAGGGGGGGGGGAAAGGAAAAAGAATATAAACCACATTGGTTCTCCCTGGCAGCAAAGCATCCCCATCAGCCACTTGCTAACAATGGTTCTCAAGAACACAGGACATTGGTCCAAGCTTTCAAAGATGTCTTGGGGTTTGTGCACGGTCAGATCTGACCCAGGACTAGGTCTCACTTCTCACCTCCAGTGATTGCCCTGCATCCTGTCACCAACAGAGCAAATGGCAAATCTCTCTTGTGTCCTCTGTCTTCATCTACTCATGCAGTAAGCGATGGCAATGCCCCCAGAGGCCCTGCCCCCTGCTCCCGTCAGTCCTGGGCTCTCCCAGTGGCTTTGTGAATGTAAATAAGGGGCAGAGGCCCTAGAGGATCGATCGAAATGTTTTTCTATATATTAGAACTATTTTTTGATAAAGTATATATTTTCTTTCCTAGTTGAAGTGTTAACTGCCTGTATGACTAGCTGAAAACACCAACACAGCCCCTTGCATTCTGTCTGTCCACACGTTTTTGATAAGTGCTGTGGCAGCTCTCAGGATCTCAGCCGTCTGTGGCCCAGAAAGCAGACGTCCCCACTGCTATGGAGGCTGTAAGAGAGGGCCAAGCAGAGACTCCTCGGGGACACTTGAGATTTCAGCAGATGGGGACTCACTAAAAGTGAGGTGGCGACAGCTTGCACAAGGCAGGCACTCTTACCCGTCCTCTCCCCTTAACCTTTATTTAACTATGGTAAATGTTTCCATGGAACCAGACAGGTTCTTTATACAGATTTTCCCAGTGAAATAAAACGTGTTGTACTAGCCGTGTTTGAAATGAAGTGAGAGGTTATGGGCAGAGTGGAGGCGCACGGGTATGGAGGAAGGGCCACTGGCCTGGACTGCTTCTGCAGCCGCCGGAGTGGACTACAGAGTGTGGGCTCATGGTGCTAGGGCTTGTCCTGACTTCAGTCCTGGGATGTGGGTGCACAAGTGATTGCTCAGCTATTCACATGGGTCAACCAAGTAGAAACACCAGCAAGTGATTGTAGGAAGGACTTAAGACCCAGATTGAAAGTTTAAGCAGATCTCACTAAACAATGCCATTAGTTGCCTGTTCTTGATGTGTTTATTTCCTGGTTTTATTATTTATCCAACCTACAGAACTAAATTCTTAATGTTTTTATTTCCTATATTATTCCACACATGTACCTGTTTTTACTTGTAAAAATATATGCAATTTAGATTTATGGGCATTGTCATTGAATATTTTTGTAATTATTTTTGAAACTTCTACATTCTAATTCTGGATGGCCATGTTATTTATCCCAGTAAGGGGAAATCTCATAATTGATATATCTAAAATTCTTTGAATAGCTTCCAGTTTTCTTCAAGTTACAATAAACAGGGAAACAGAAGGAGCTGGCTGGCTGTGCAGGCCACTAGCCTGAGGCTGAGGGCATCTGAGACAGGCCAGAAAGGGAACCTGTGTCTACCCTGTGGCTGTTACTAGGAATCCAGCCAGTAAGGGACTGGAGTCTGGGCTGTGGGAGAACAGAAGCTCCAGGTGAGAGCTGAGGCTGGCTTCACAGTCTGCCAGCGGTAGACACGATTGCATCTTGTTTTGTTAATCCTCACCCAACAGTATTTTTCCATTGATTTTTTTTAAGGGAGTGGAAGAGAGAAGGAAAGACAGATACATCAATGTGAGAGAAACATATTTATAGGTTGTCTCCTGCATGAGCCCTGAGCAGGGCCTGGGCCAGGGAGGAGCCTGCAACCAAGGTATGTGCCTTTGACCAGAATCGAAACCAGGTCCCTTTGGTCTGCAGGCTGATGCTCTATCCACTGAGCCAAACCATGGAGGGCAACACGATTGCATCTAAATTATGTCGATAGGTCAGTAAGTCTTGGGTTTCTGTCAAGTTTTGATTGGAAGGGGAGTGGAGTGAAACAAATGTGGGGCTGTATTACATTAGTTCCTGGGGCAGGCGAGAGGATTTCCATACTGCTATGTGGTGTTAACAGACATTACACCCTAAAAGTTTTTGTGGTTTTTTTTTTTTAAACATGTTTTTATTCACTTCAGAGACTGGAGAGGGATAGAAACATCAATGATGAGAATCATTGTTTGGCCACCTCCCACACATCTCTAGTGGGGTATCCTGCAAACCTGGGCATTTACCCTGACCAGCAATCAAACTGTGACATCCTGGCTCAGCGGTGGACCCTCAATCACTGAGCCAAACTGGCTGGACAGGCCTAAAAGTTTTTAAGATTCCGTTTGGCTCACAAAACTGATTAAGCAAGTTTGTGTTTGGGGTCACCTGATAGGCAAAAGGATGGCCCTCCAATGATGTCCGTGTCCTAATCCCTGGAATTTGTTAATATGGCACAGGAGATTAAGGGTCCGAACAGCTGATTTTAAAGCAGATTGTCCTGGATTATCTGATTGTGCCCTCTATAACCACAAGTTTCCTTTAAAGTGGAGGAGAGAGGCAAGGAAGGTCTGATGGGATGTGAGGACTCAACCCACTCACTGTGCTGGCTTTGAAGACAGATGGAGCAAGGGGCTATCAGCCAAGTTGGGAAAGGCAAGACAAACTGTTCCTCTAGTGTCTCCAAGGGAATGGAGTCCTGCCAAAAGCTCGATTTCAATTCTGTGGGACCTTGTCAGACTTCTGCCCTACAAAACCATACGTAAATTCCTGCTGTTTTAAGCCACAAGACTATTGTAATTGCAGCAGCAATACCAAACTAATACAGTTGGGAACCAAGAGTCCCCATTGGTTTTCCTTTTGTCTTTAAATATATTTTTACTAGGGGCCTGGTGCACAAAATTTGTGCACTGGGAGGTGGGTGGTCCCTCAGCCCAACCTGCCCCCTCTCATATACTGGGAGCCCTCAGGGGATGTCCTACTGATGGCAGAGGACCCCCAGCGCCGTGATCCATGGATCGCTGGTTCCACCCCTACCTCGCCCTGTCCAGGCCAAAAGCGGCAGGGGACCCTCAGCCCTCTCGCCTCTGATGGCTTACCTCACAGCCACCTGGGTGCCAGGATGTTCCTGAGACACAGGCCCCATGTATGCAAATTAACCACCATCTTTGTTGGGTTATTTTGCATACTCACTCTGATTGGCTCTGAGCATAGGGGAGGTATGGTCAATTTACACATTATTAGGTAAGATGGATTTCAGAAAGGGAGGGAGAGGGAGAGAGATAGAAACATCAATGATGAAAGAAAAATCACTGACCGGCTGCCTCCTGTATGCCCCCACACTGGGGATGGAGCCTGCAACCTGGGTATGTGCCCCTGACCAGAATTGAACCTGGGAACCCTTAACTCCCTGGCAAAAGCTCCATCCATTGAGCCAAACCAGCTAGAGCCCCATTTGTTTTTTTCAAACTATAAGAAAAGGTGTATTTAAACAGTCACAGAGGAAGAAGGAAATGGGCCCAGGAAACAGGAGGCAAAGGGGGAAAAAAGGGGGGAGGGCTGGTGCTTAGGGGAGAGAGAGAGACGAGGGAAACGCTTCTAGGGGTGAGAATCCGCATTCTTAACCACGCTGTGCAGCTAATTGGTGGGCAGTCTGGTTCGGGGAGCCCGGACAGACCTTCCTTCCTGTCTCCTGCTACTCATTCGTCCAGCCCTCGTGTTGGCACAGACCCATCCCTGCAGCCTGTCCTTGGACTGGCCGAGCCCTGCCTTTACCAGCCTCTGGCCTCCCCCCACGCCCTACACCCGCGGCCACTGGCATTCTGGACAGCGGTTGCCCCGCTCCCACCACCGACCCCCGCGGTTCGGCCCCTCTGCGGGCACTCCTTGGGCGCAGGTGGGGCAGGCAGTGCCCTCGCAGACCAGACAGCGACTGGGCAGGTGGGCAGGCGAGGGCGCGCCCATGAGGCCGCCACGGGGGTCACGGGCAGCGGGGCCTGAGGAGTAGGGCGATGACCAAAGACGCGCAACGAGGGCAAAGCCAAAGCCTGCAACTGCACTTGTGAGCCGCGGGCCCGGTGGGCGGCGGACGCGTGCACCTGGGGCGACACCTGCACCCATCCGCCCGGCCCCGGAGCTGGGAAGGCCGCCGCGCAGGCGTTGGGAGGCAGCCTTCGGGACGGGAGGGTACCCGGCGGCTCCCACGCCACCCCGAGCCCCAGCAGCCCGCCGCCGCTTATGCCTGAAACCCCTGGCCCCGTGCGCCGCCGCTACCCCCTAGCTCCGCCCCAACACCGGAAACCTGAGCTCCAGAACTTCCGGTAGTGGCGCCTTCTCAGGCGCTGATTGGTTGTTGCTTTGACCCGCCCACACGTCGCACGCTCCTCCTACCGCGCGTGCGCGCTGTCATCAAGGAAACAGAATGGCGGAGGACGAGGCTTTGGGGTTCGAACACATGGGCCTGGATCCCCGGCTCTTGCAGGTACCCGGCAGGGCTGAGGGGCCGAGCCGGTGTGGCCGTGAGGTGGAGGGCTGAGGGGCCGGTCCGGTTGGGGATGTCGGGGGCTGGCGGGCTGAGGGTCGGCCTGGACGGAGGTGGAGGGCTGAGGGGCCGGGCCGGTGTGGCCGGGAAGTGGAGGGTTGAGGCCCGGCCTGGTCGGGGGTGGCGAGGGGTGGAGGGTTGAGGCCGGCCTGATCGGGGGTGGCGGGGTGTGGCGGGCTGAGGGCCGGCCTGGTCGGGGGTGGGCGGGGATGGCAGGCTGCTCGCGCCTGAGTTGCCCCGCGTTTCTCTTAGGCCGTCACGGACCTAGGCTGGTCGCGGCCCACGCTGATTCAGGAGAAGGCCATCCCACTGGCCCTGGAGGGGAAGGACCTCCTGGCTCGGGCCCGCACCGGCTCGGGGAAGACGGCCGCCTATGCCATTCCCATGCTGCAGCTGCTGCTCCACAGGAAGGCGGTGGGTTGCGGGAGACGGGGAGGGAGGGAGAGGCAGGCATCTCAGTGGTCGTTGTGCGCCCCCCCTTCCCCGCCCCTCATGCTGTCTTGCTATGAGCCTTTCTCAAGAACCACGCTGTCTTTTGGCTTCTTACCTGTGAGGATTGGCCCACAGAGCCTCCTACTGTCGTGGCAAACGTTCTGGGCTGGAGTTCAGGTTACCTGGGTTCCAGTCTAGGCTTTGTTGAGTAAAATCTCTTTTTGCTGTAAAAGCGGGGCATGTTTCCGCCTCCTATTCGCAGTCTGTTGTGAACTTCCAGCCCACTGACTTTAAAGTAAATTGATGAGCCGAAGCCGGTTTGGCTCAGTGGATAGAGCATCAGCCTGCGGACTGAAAGGTCCCAGGTTCGATTCCGGTCAAGGGCATGTACCTTAGTTGCGGCACATCCCCAGTGGGGTGTGTGCAGGAGACAGCTGATCAATGTTTCACATCCATGTTTCTAACTTTCTATCCCTCTTCCTGTAAAAAATCAGTAAAGTATAAAAAACATATATAAAGTAACTTGATGACCATAAAGTCAGCTACTCCTTTTGAGGGTCAGCACCTGGGGAAAGAACCCTCGGTCCCACTTTCGGAGGTGGGAGAAGCAAGTGCTGAGTGGTGTGGAGTCGTAGCAGCTGGGCCAGATGACAGGGACTGGCTGCCTGAAGTCTGATTCCTGCTCCTGCAGACCGGCCCAGTGGTGGAGCAGGCTGTGCGAGGTCTTGTCCTGGTGCCCACCAAGGAATTGGCGCGGCAGGCCCAGTCCATGATTCAGCAGCTGGCCGCCTACTGTGCCCGAGATATCCGAGTGGCCAATGTCTCAGCCGCCGAAGACTCAACCTCTCAGAGGTGGGCGAAAGCACCTCGGCTTGTAGGGGGGTGAGGCTGCACGGAGACGGGGGTGGGTTTGTGTGCAGCAGGGAAGGGGTGAGAGCACAGCGGTGCCTTCTCCCTGACCCTGGGTGTTGCCGCCAGCAGAGCTATGCTGATGGAGAAGCCTGATGTCGTGGTGGGCACCCCATCGCGCATACTGACCCACTTGCAGCAGGACAGCTTGAAGCTGCGGGACTCCCTGGAGCTGCTGGTGATGGACGAAGCCGATCTCCTCTTCTCCTTTGGCTTCGAGGAGGAGCTCAAGAGTCTTCTCTGGTATGGGAGAGGGAGTGGGGGCAGAGACGACGCCTGGGCCTGGGGCAGGTGGCCACAAGTCTGGCTGCCACAGTGAGAGGCCCTCAGAGCTGGAGGCTGATGGAGGTCTGTTTCGTTTCAGTCACTTGCCCCGGATTTATCAGGCTTTTCTGATGTCGGCCACTTTTAATGAGGATGTGCAAACGCTCAAGGAGCTGGTCCTGCATAACCCAGTGAGTTCCCCGTGCAGGCGTCTGCCGTCGCTGATATATGCGCTCAGAGGTCTTCCTCCTCCTGCTCACAGGAGCCTTTTGGTGTTTGGGGAGGACTTGTCACTGGTTTAGCCTCCCTAGTTCTAAATCACTAGCAGCCAATAGTTCATCAACACACTCTCCACATTTAAAATCATTGTACCCTTCTTATGTCCCCCAGGCGTCACCTAAAGGTCAGAACCCCCAAGGCAGAAAGGCTACCTTTAGCAGCAGGGCCAAAGTTCTCTCTTTATGTGACCTCTACTCCTGAGAAAGGTGGCTGCTATAGGGCATCCCGCTCTCTACAGTCATGTGCTTGTTTCTCTTTCTTCTGTGCCTCAGGTACCTTGCATGTAGTGTCATGTCTTTTGTACCCCACAATAGCCAGGGTCCTCTGAAACCTTGTGCCAGGGGGAGGGGACCGTGGTGCCAGGCAGCAGCATGTGGGAGCATTTCTGCCTTCTTTCCTGACCACAGGCCTGTCCCCCCAGGTTACCCTCAAGTTGCAAGAGTCCCAGCTGCCAGGGCCAGAGCAGCTGCAGCAGTTCCAGGTGGTCTGCGGCACGGAGGAAGACAAGTTCCTGCTGCTGTACGCCCTGCTCAAGCTGTCGCTGATTCGGGGCAAGTCCCTGCTCTTTGTCAACACTCTGGAGCGCAGCTACCGGCTGCGCCTGTTCCTGGAGCAGTTCAGCATCCCCGCCTGCGTGCTCAACGGGGAGCTGCCCCTGCGCTCCAGGTGGGCAGTGGGTGAAGATTGGGGTTGGGAAGGAGACACCCGCTGGGTGTTCCTGTTTCCTAAGAGCTTAGCGACCAGGCTCTGGGCTGACAGATAGTCAGTGACTCTGCCAGCCTCCGAGGTACCCCCTGTTTCTCCGTCTTCAGTGGAAGGGTGGGTCAGAGATGAAGTAGGGGGAGAGTGTAAGAGGGAAATGCCAGGATGACAGTCACAGGGTGCTGGGGGTGAAGCGCTGCCTCCAGCTGACTCCTAGGCTGACCCTTCCCTTTGGGCCACAGGTGCCACATCATCTCCCAGTTTAACCAGGGCTTCTATGACTGCGTCATTGCCACGGATGCCGAGGTCCTGGGCGCCCCGGTCAAAGGCAAGCGTCAGGGCAAAGGGCCCAAGGCGAGCAGGTGCGTCCACATTTTTGTCCTCCCAGCCCTCCCCAGGGAGATGGAAAGCAAAGTGGGGGCCAGGCTGGGCTGCTGGGCCTGGAGGAGGGGTGCCAAGGGCTCACCTGGTCCCTGGTGGCACAGGCCTGGCTGCCTGGTTATTGGTACGCTGGCAGGGGAGATGGCCCAGCCTGCATCGGGTGCAGCTGTGACCTGAGGGGGGAAAGGGAGCCTGCAGTCTGCCTGCCCACTGGGTTCGTGGGTCACCTGTGAGGTGGTGAGTTCCCCTGTTGCCTCCAAGCGGGGGTGGTGGTGGTAGGGGGAAGGCCAGGGTGTGGCCACCCCTCTGCCTAGCTCCCAAACAGTTTTGGACATAGAAGGGCCCTGGGGATCCACACCGGCTTAGTCCGAGATCCAGCTGATGAGAGGAGCTGTGGGAGGCCAGCGGGAGGGCAGGGCGAGTGTGCTGTGCTGTGCTGTTTCCTCAGGGCCAATGATCCGGAGGCGGGGGTGGCCCGTGGCATCGACTTCCACCACGTGTGTGCTGTGCTCAACTTCGACCTCCCCCCCACCCCTGAGGCCTACATCCATCGAGCCGGCAGGTAGGAGAGCTGCGTGGCAGGCTAAGGACCTGGACTGTGGGCACCCCCAGGACTCAGGCCAGAGACAGGGACTGAGCCGTTTCTTTACAGGACGGCACGTGCCAACAACCCAGGTGTAGTCTTGACCTTTGCGTTGCCCACGGAGCAGTCCCAGCTGGGCAGGATTGAGGAGCTTCTTGGTGGAGGTAAGAGCAGGGCCCGGCTGCTCCCAGGATGCCTTAGACCCTGTGGTGGCAACGGAGCGGGGACCGTAGTGTGACCAGCTGCCACCCTCCTGCTCACCATGCTTGCCCCACATTCCTCACTGCATCCTCATCTTGCCCCTGGTAGCAAGCACTGCCCCTTCACAGATGAGCAGGCCCAGATCCCGGGTCACATCTCCTGCCTGCCTGGGCAGAGGGCTGAGGGTGGCAAGGGGGTTTTGGGAGACAGGGAAGAGGCTAGTGGTGTCTCAGGAGGTGGCCCTGGGAGAGGCAGCTCTGTGGGCAGCCAGACTGTCCGAAAAGGACAGTGGAGGGGGGACAGGCAGGCTGCCCACCCCCAGGACGTTAAGGGTGCAGTGTCCAAAGGCACCCTGTTGGGAGAGCAGGTGGCCGGCAGGTCCTGAGGATGAAGGACGTAATGACACCCAAGACATGGGACGTGGGCTACCTGGCCATGGGATCCTGGGGAACAGGTGTCCTGTCGGCAAGACTCAGGTGTCTTGCTCTGTGGACAGGTCACTTCGCAGGGAATGAGCCCAAGAGGCTGCTGCCTCACCCTGGGGAGGGCGGTATGGGAGGCTGGGGTCTGCAGCCAAGACCACTCATTGCTGCTTCTGCACAGAGAACGGGGCCCCCACCCTGCTCCCCTACCAGTTCCGCATGGAGGAGATCGAGGGCTTCCGCTACCGCTGCAGGGTGAGTGCTGGGCAGAGGGGTGGCTCCTGAGGGACGGGGGAGCCCAGAAGCCCGTTGTCCTGACCTCGGTATCTCCCAGGACGCCATGCGCTCAGTGACAAAACAAGCCATCCGAGAAGCAAGGCTGAAGGAGATTAAGGAGGAGCTCCTGCACTCAGAGAGGCTGAAGGTGAGGAGGCGCCACGCTTGGTGCTGAGGCCTCGGCACATGGGGCGTTCGGCTGGGAGGTGACTCGGTGAAGGACAGTTGCCGTCTCACAATGATGGCTACGCTGCACTGCCGTGTGCCGCCAAGTGCCCCTGAACAGGGAGCGAGTGGGACGGGGAAGTGAGAACCCATCAACTCTGCCTCTGGGAGAGGGCGGGACAGGGTGGGAACTTCAGCCTTCAAATTCTAAACACACACGTGTGACCCACTTGGATCCCCGAAAAGTCACAGGGGGACCCCCTGCATCTCTGTCTTTTGTCAGACGTACTTTGAAGACAACCCCAGGGACCTCCAACTGCTGCGTCATGACCTGCCCCTGCACCCAGCTGTGGTCAAGCCTCACCTTGGCCACGTCCCTGACTACTTGGGTGAGTGGGCCTGGCGGGCCCAGAGCTGGGGGGGTGGGGGGGGGGGGGGCGCGGTCAGTGCTCAGCTGTGTCCTGGGCTACAGGGCCCTGGAGCCGTCAGCAGCACAGACTCAGACACAAGCAGGTGCACTCGCCACACGGTCCCAGGGGCACTGCTCTCTATGTGGAGACGGCAGCCCAGCGGGGCAAGGAGGGAGCTATCCTCATCAAGCAGAAGCAAAGGCATTTGCCAACAGTGAATGGCCAGCCAGATGGGGTGTCGGGGTGCTGTTCAGAGGCCTCTAACTGTGGCCGGGCTGGAGATGAGGGCAGAAGCCAGAACCCTGCAGCGCATTGGAAAGCATGTGTCTGACAGGTGAAGGGAGGCTGTGGGAGTGGCTACCAGTTTGGGGTGAATCTGTAGTAACGGGTCACGAGTGGGGCAACCACACACAGACCTTCTCCCTATTTTAGTAGCAATTCTTCTTTAAGAACAGGCCTTTGTTTTCTTCCCTTCACAATTATTGCAACAAACTCTGATGTCAAAAGCTGTGTGACTGTAGGCACTTGAACGTGGGCCTGGAGTGCTGCCCTGAGTCAGGACGGGAGAGAGGTCGCAGCAGGACCCGGAGGCGAGCGCCTGTGGGTGAGGTCAGGCAGGGTCGGTGGCAGCTGCTAAGGCCACGTGTCTCTTCCAGTTCCTCCTGCTCTTCGTGGCCTGGTTAACCCGCACAAGAAGCGAAAGAAGCCATCCTCCAAGAAGGTCAAGGTGTGTGTGTGTGTTGTCCCCCCTCTCCCCCTGGCCTTGGTGGCAGTTGTGGTCTCCCCCCCGCCTGGTTTGTTGTCACCTGGTTTGCACACACCTTAGAGGAGTCCCAACATCTGGCCAAAACTCCTGGCCGCCAGGCCAGAGCCAGGGGTTGGGAGTCCTGCAGCCGCCCAAGTGTGCCTTCACGACCAGGACGACGGGCTGGCTGTCCCGCTGCCGTCCAGGCTGCAGGTGGCCATAGCAGCGCCTGTCCTGGCCATGGGCTGTCTCAGTCTGGGCATTCTCCAGCTGACCTTCCGCCTTCCCCCACAGAAGGTGAAGGCCCAGAACCCACTGCGCAGCTTCAAGCACAGAGGAGAGAAGCGCAGACCCAGGGCGGGGCCCTCCTGAGGTCGTCCAGGCGGCTTCGGCTATCTTCCAGGCCTCGTGGGGCTGAGCACAGCGGGAAAGTGGGGTTCTCCCCCAACAGAGGGACTGATTCCTGCCCTGGACGGAAGCACAGCCTCTGGAGCAGGCAGACTGGCCCTGCCAGGCTGTGTTCTGTGCCTTAAAGACGGAATAAAGATTCTGGCTGCCTCCGTCTGGGCCTCCTGCAGGTTTCAGCCTCTGAAACCGCTTCTGGGAGGCAGCGCCCGGCGCTGTGCCGGCTGCATGCGGCCCCGTGGCCAGCAGGGGTAACCGTGCCGCCCTGCAGCTGGGCCTTCGGGCCTGGGAGATCCTGCCCTGTCCAGGTTTCTTTCTAGCCCACGCCTGCTCCTGTGCCTTCCTGCTTGGGGTCCCACTGCCCAGCCTCCATCCTCTGAATCTCTGAAACAACAGCTCACCCACCGGGAAGTGGGGCCCTGCTCACCTCAGGCCTGCTGCCTCCCCTTGTGGGCCGCCGGGGACGAAGTCCTGAGCTCCTGGCACTGATGCTCCCGTCAGTACTGAGTGCGTGGGTGGTGATGTGATGGTTCCCACACCTCGTTCTTTGCTCTCCCCTTGGCCGGGAGGCCCTAGGAGAGGGTCCCCCAGGCCAGGCCTCCCAGCTCCTGCTGCCCAGATCAGGGCTCTGCAGCTGCCCTGGGTTGTGGCCCTCATCCCCAGGGCCACCATCTGCTCCTCAGGCCTCATGAGTCCAGGCTGCTGCGTGGGGGGGGGGGGGGGGGGGCTGGGGGGGGATGCTGGAGTGGGCCCTGCCACTGGTCGGGTGTGAACGGCCAAGGCTGTGCAGTGTCCCTCGCCCTGAATTTGCAGAGGAAAGGTGTTCAGGGCCCAGCATCTCCTTCAGGCCCCACACGGGGCACTGAGGCCCTCAGGGGTTGGACTTGTCTGTCTGGTGCTGAAGCGTCTGCCCTTAATGAGCACATGAAGGGTCTCTGGGCTGGGAAGGCAGGGGTGAGGCCAGCCACTCAGCAGCTCAGCGTTTCCTGGCACCCTGGGACTGGGAGGTCGGAGTCCATGAGCATCTGCACCCTGCTGGTACAGTCACACCTGTGCCAGAGACTAGGGAGCTGGGCAGGCACAGCCCTCGCAGTGTGCAGCTTTTCGGGGACTGGGGGAGTCAAGAATCAGTCCTTCACCCAGCCACCTTGGCTCAGCTGTGGAGCATTAATCGTGCCCCAGGACACATTCCCGAGTTCCAGGCTCCATCCCCAGTAGGGGGTGTGCAGGTGGCAGCTGATCAATGACTCAATGTTTCTATTCATCTCTTCCTCTCTGACTCAATAAAAACATTAAAAAGAATCAGGCCTTCAATGTGCCCCACCTCCCACAGTTCACAAAGCGTCCATCTGCCCTCCAACACCTGTTGGGTAGGTCAGGTGCTGGGCTGGGGGCCAGAGGCAACATGGGCTGTGCTTGATAGCCAGCCTTTGGGGTGTCCGGGGTACCAGGAGGCTACACAGGGCTCACCCAGCTGGAGGAGTCGGATGCAGTGGGCCTGGAAGGTGGGTGGGAGCAGCATCCTGTGTGGAAGTGGGGGGCCGGCCATGTCTGAGGATGAAGAGAAAATCAAAGGGGCCACAAAAATGGGCAAAGGCTGGAAAGCGACTTCATTTACGTCTGAAAAGCACAGTTCCTTTTTCACAGTTCAAGCAAGGGTGCAGGTGGTCTCCAAGAGGAGTGCCTACTGAGGTGCCCAGGGCAGTGATGATAGGCAGATATTCCTGGAAAACGGTGAGCAGGTCAGACATTTGTGACTCAGAACCGATGACTCAGCTTTTGGGGATCGGTTGGCCCTGGACTTGGGTCTCTGGGGCATTGTCCCCAGAGGAAGTGACAAGCTCAAGACCAGGAGGGAGAGCTCTCTACCAATGTCACTCCCAGTGTCAGGGAAGAGCTTTCGGGGTCCTGCCTCGGGGGGCAGGGCCTGCTTTGCTGGTCAAGGCCATTTTGCATGGGAAAGAAAGCGCCATCCACAAGGGTGGGATTGCAGGTGCCAGCCCAGCCTTCCCGCATCCGAAGGGCCTGCTGGGCAGGGGCATCACAGCTCTCCCTGCAGGAAGCAGTGGGCGTGACCAGCTGAGCTGCAGGTCAGGGCTGCGCATTGGGGTCGTTAGTCCTCAGGAGCAGCCTTTGTGGGGCCCACGATGGGCTGCCTCCCCATCTCTGTAAGTGGGGGACACACCCCACACCGGCTCCGCACACAGGCCCCTCCAACCAGTGCACCTTCCAATAGTGTCTTCTCTGAGGTGTCGTCCCCAGGGCTGGGGCTGGGCCTGAGAGTCTGCACTCCTGGGGCCTCCTGCAGGACGGCTGGTGCTGCCGACCAGGCCCCCTTGAGCACACGCCCCCCCCCCCCCCCATTTTACCCGGGAAGTATGCTGCCAGCCTCACCGCCGGCTCAGTGGCAGGAGGAGGGGGGTGCGCAGATCTGTGGCCCTGACTCTGGACCGGACGTGAGAGCTGGGTGCAGTCTTGCCTGTCCCTTCAGCCACAGGTTCGTCCCCGAGGTGCTGTGATGAGGGGTATCACTTGTAGCGTACGCACATCCCAGTCGATATTGGATACACTAAACTCTTACATGGTTCATCTGACACTCAAAGCTAACTGGTATTCTGGTCGGCGTGGCTCGGCTGTTGAGTGTTGACCCAGGAGCCAAAGGTTGCCAGCTCAGTTCGTTTCCTGGTCAGGGCACATGCCTGGGTGGCGGGCTTGATCCCAGCGGGGCTGTGCCAGAGGCAGCCCATGGATGGTGCTCCTCTCCCACCCACGTTTCTATCTCCCTCTCCCTCTCGATTCCTCTCCCTTGTAAAACAACACACCAGCTGGCGCCTGCTTCTTCCTCGCCACAGCCGGCACCCGAGCACGCGGGCCCTCTCTTCCTCGGAGCCTCCCTGAGCCCAGCCGGGCTTCGGGGACCTTTCCGGGGTGTGCACTAGGGTAATTTGGTCCGTTTCAGCTCTCAGCGCACAGCACCTGCCCATCTTCACTCCCAGCCCCATGGCCCGCACACCTGCTGCCCAGATTGTGGACACATCCTCCAGCCGTGGTCTGGGTTCCACAGCTGGGAAGGTGCCACGGAGGTGACCAGAGCCCACACCTCAGCTTGCAGGCTGCGGCCCCATGAGCTCCGGAACTAGCCAGTGTCGCGGCCCTGGGGCCAGAGACTGACTAGGCAGCACCCCACCCCCACCTCAGCCCAGGCTGCAGGCTGATGCCCCGGAGAAGCACAGCCACTGCCTACTCGTCCACACGGGGCTCCCTTGACCCCCAGAGGCTCCCGCACTTGGGGACTGGGTCGCTCCTGGACCTCTCGAGGAGGCACCCATTTCCGGCTATTAAACTTGTGAGTCTGGCAGCAGATCTAGCACAACTCAGGGGAAGCTGGTGACCGGGCAGCTCGGGCACCGACGGTGGCAGGAGAGCGAACCGAACCCCGGAGGCGCAGTGCGGGGATGTGGTACGCAATCCTGTGCGTCCTTGGTGCCCACAGGTGAAGGGAGACTGTGGGAGTGGCTACCAGTTTGGGATGACTGTAGTAATTGGTCACGTGTGGGGCAACCACACACAGACCGTCTCCCTATTTTAGTAGCATTTCCTCCTTAAGAACATGCCACCTCCACTGTGCAGCGCAGCTTCCAACACAGAGGAGAGAAGTGCAGACCCAGGATGGTGCCCTCCTGAGGTCGCCCGCTGGGGTTTTGATTCTGGATGCTCACAACCACTGGTGGGCGGTGCGACTGTCCTCACTGGAGAGACAGGGAGACTGAAGCTCCAAGGGGTGGAGAGCGGCTCAAGGTCATATGCAACTCCTGCTCCCCGGACAGCTGGCGACCACTGGGGCCGGCTGTGGAGTCCACAGTGAAGGTGAAGGCCCACTGAGGCCATAAACGTGTCACTCTGACCACTAATCTCATCTCCATGATCTGTTCCTCACTTAAGGAAACATGCAAAACGAGGAACTACAGTCAGACCTCAACCAGACGCCAACCAGACACTTACGCACAGAACGGCTGGGCCAGAGGATGGGCGACCTGTGGGGCGGAGCCCAGCAATCAGCCGGCTGATAAGACGCAGAGGGAGGCTGAGTAAGATCAGGGAAAGTGGGGCAGGAGGGGTGCAGATGCCTCTGTCAGCGTGACTCTGCTCCCACCGCCTCGCAGGCCTCGTGCAAAGGGAGCCAAGTGGCAGTGGGGTGTTCCAGAGGGGACCCCGAAAGTCCGTGCCAGGCTCCATTCCTAGGGGCTCCCCAGGGCCACCCTTGGATCGATGGGGTGGCAGGGCCCCCTAGGGCTCCACAAGGGCCACAGGAGCCTGAAGCTGCCCCTGTCCTCCACCAGCTCCCCAGCCTCCTCCCTGGGGGTAGGGGGGGCCCTTGGCAAGCTCACCGCCCCCCAAGGTCCCCGGTGAACCCGCTCTTTAATGCACTATGGTTGGCTTCCTGCTGCCCCCCAGGAATCCCTGCTCAGGTGCTGCCAGGGGAGACGCCAGGAGGAGGGGAAACAGCAGGATGGGCAGCTCTGAAGAGCAGATGGAGTCTCTGCACCGGCCCAGCTGTTGAATCCTCTCCAGACTCAGCTGCCCGCCCCTCCTCTGGTCCTGGCCCCCACCCCATCTATCTTCTCCAACAGGTGCTTGCACTTGGTGACCCTCCGTCCTGGTCAGGCCAGGATCCAGGAAACAGACGGGAGGTAGCCCTGTGACTCCCTTCAGTAAGTGGCCACAGGGATCTTCCCAACAGCCTGGTAAGCTCCGCCCCGCCCGGCGGGGGCCAAGGTCTGTCTATCCTGGCGATAGGCAGATCCCTATCTGAGGGCGGAGGGCGGAAGGTGAGGAGCCTGTGAGCACCTGTCCCCCTCAGGTGGGGGCAGGGGAGCTGTGGCTCCCGCTTCTGGGGCACGGTTGGCAAATGGACCTCCCTCCGCCCAGAGGAGGAGACTGATGTCACTGCATCACACCACCCGAGTGTCCCCTGTTATTGGGCTGTTAATATTAATCAACAACAGTTGCTAAGGATGACAGTGCAAGGTGTGTCCAGCCAGGGCCCGCCTGGTCCCAAGAGGGGACTGGGGCCAGTGGGGGTCCGAGGTCACGTGGGGGTAGGGGGGAGTGAGTGTGGGGCTGTGAGGGTCCCCAGCTGCCTCAGCCTTCGGCCTGGGGCCTTGGGAAGTGGGTGACAGGAGACCCTGTACCTCTGTCCCCTCGTTCCCCCCAGGAGAGTGGGTGGGGCGGGCGGTGGATCATTAACCCCGGAGGGAGCCCGGCAGGTGTGGGGCGGCCCCATTGGTCCCCGCCATCAGGCCTGGCTGTCCCTGGCAGAGGCTGTCCTGTGGGTGCCCCCTGGACCCAGCCCTTCGCCGAGCCCCGCTCTCCGTGGCCTCACTTCCCTCTCACCCCTTCCTGGCACCAGGATGGCAGCGGCCCACCTGCGGGGCTGGCTGCTCTGGGTGCTGCTCCTGCAGGCGGTGAGTCTGGCACCTGCACCCTGCCTGGGGCCTCCCCTCTCGAGTCCTGGGCACAGGGGCCCTTGGTGACGGTACAGGGGAGGGCCGGTACAGGGGATCGGTATCTGGACAGACGGGGATCCCAGGGCCCAGAGGCAGGGTGTGGGTGGAGGTCCTGGGCTGCCCCCGTCTCCGGGCCGCCGGGCTGTTTGGACACAGGGCTGAAGGGTGAGCTGCTGGCCCCGGCGGACCAGGGGCCTCCCTCCCTGGGCTGCTGTGGGTGCCCTGGCCTGAGGGGGCGGTGGCCTCTGAGAGCCTCCCACCGTGGATTTAGCAGCCGCTGCTGCTGTTTCTTGCTCACTGCAGGTCTGGAGGGAGGGTGCAGGCCTGGGAGAGAGGGTGCAGGCCTAGGAGTGAGGGTGCAGGCCTGGGAGGGAGGGTGCAGGCCTGGGAGGGAGGGGCAGGCTTGGGCTGCAGACGGGGAAGCCAGGCACAGTTGCCCCCAAGAGGGCCCTGCCTCCCGGTGTGGCCGGCAGCGTGGGCACATTGGTGGCCAATGGTGCCGGTGATGGTGCCCATGTGCTCAGCGCCCAGTGCTGCTCGAGTTGTCCCTGACCTGTGACCTTGCAATCTGATGGGTCACCTCTCTGTTTTTAAACGTGTTTTAATTTACCTCAGTGAGGAAGGGAAAGGGAGAGAGAGAAACGTTAATAATAATGAGAGAGAAGCATGGATCGGCTGCCTCCTGCACACCCCCGACTGGGGATCGAGCCCACATCCTAGGCATGTGCCCTGACAGGGAATTGTGCTGTGACCTCCTAGTTCATAGGTCGATGCTCAACCAGTGAGCCACACCGGCCAGGGCTCACCTCCCTGTCTTCAGGGACCTGATGAAAGCCCATCACCCCCACACAGGAGGCCTCTGCACCCCCCAGGGCTCCCCAGCTCCCAGCCCTGTGTCGCTGCCATGGCCACCGCCCCCCGCCCCAACCGGGCCCTGCGTCCCTCCTAAGCCCACGTGTCCAGCCGCCCGGCAGAGGGTGCGGGAGGGCCCCTGGTGAGTCCGCCCTGCTCCCCAGGCCCGGGCCCAGCCGTACACGCCCATCCACCAGCCCGGCTACTGCGCCTTCTACGACGAGTGCGGGAAGAACCCCGAGCTGTCGGGGGGCCTGGCGACCCTGGCCAACGTGTCCTGCCTGAACAACACGCGAGCCCCCCGTGTCACGGGGGACCATCTGGCCCTGCTGCAGCGCGCCTGCCCTCGCCTCTACGCCGGCCCCAACGCCACCTTCGCCTGCTGCTCTCAGAAGCAGCTGGTGTCGCTGCAGTCCAGCCTGGCGATCACCAAGGCGCTGCTGACCCGCTGCCCCGCCTGCGCCGACAATTTCGTGAGCCTGCACTGCCACAACACCTGCAGCCCCGACCAGAGCACCTTCATCAACGTGACGCGGGTGGCCCCGCGGGGGCCCGGCCAGCCCCCCGCCGTGGTGGCCTACGAGGCCTTCTACCGGCGCAGCTTCGCCGAGCGGACCTATGACTCCTGCAGCCGGGTGCGCATCCCCGCGGCCGCCACGCTGGCGGTGGGCGCCATGTGCGGGGTCTACGGCTCCGCCCTCTGCAACGCCCAGCGCTGGCTCAACTACCAGGGCGACACGAGCAACGGCCTGGCCCCGCTGGCCATCACCTTCCACCTGTGGGAGCCCGGCCAGGCCGAGGGGAGCCCCATGCAGCCCCTGGACGGGGAGCTCACGCCCTGCAACCAGTCCCAGGACGGGGCGGCTGCCGCCTGCTCCTGCCAGGACTGCGCAGCGTCCTGCCCGGCCATCGCCCGGCCCGAGGCCCTGGACGCCACCTTCCGCCTGGGCCGCCTGGAGGGCTGGCTGGCCCTCATCCTCATCCTGTGCTCCGCCCTGGCCGTGCTCGCGGCTGTCCTCGTGGGCACCCGACTGCTCTCCGGGACCCGGGACCCCAAGGCCCTCCCCAGTGTGGCCAACAGGCTCAGCCTCTCCACCCACACCTTCCTCAGCGTGTGCTTCGAGGGCTGGGGCACCTGGGTGGCCTCCTGGCCGCTGACCGTCCTGCTGGTGTCCACGGCCGTGGTGGTGGCCTTGGCCGGAGGGCTGGCCTTCACGAAGCTGACCACCGACCCCGTGGAGCTGTGGTCGGCCCCTAACAGCCAGGCCCGGCGGGAGAAGGCCTTCCACGACCAGCACTTCGGGCCCTTCTTCCGCACCAACCAGGTGATCCTGACGGCGCCCCGCCGGCCCAGCTACCGGTACGACTCCCTGCTGCTGGGGCCCAAGACCTTCGGGGGGGTGCTGGACACGGACCTGCTGCTGGCGCTGCTGGGGCTGCAGGAGCGGCTGCGGCACCTGCAGGTGTGGTCGCCCCAGGAGCAGCGCAACGTCTCCCTGCGGGACATCTGCTACGCGCCCCTGAACCCCAACAACGCCAGCCTCTCCGACTGCTGCATCAACAGCCTCCTCCAGTACTTCCAGAGCAACCGCACGCACCTGCTGCTCACTGCCAACCAGACGCTCACGGGGCAGACGGCCCAGGTGGACTGGAAGGACCACTTCCTCTACTGCGCCAAGTGAGTCCCGCTGTGGCTGCCGGCGGGGCCAGGCCAGGCTTGGCCGTCCACCCCCGAGAGGCCTGCGTGGGTCCTCGTTGGGCTGGGTCTCAGGCAGAGTATCCCTGCTGGGAGCCCGCCCGCTCACTGGGGCAGCCGTGCAGGTAGCCTCCTGGGCTCCTGGGAGCAGGGAGCATCCTTGCCCTGTTTGCCTCAGTGGAGAGACAGGGAGACTGAGACTCTGAAGGGTGGAGAGCGGCTCAAGGTCACACACAAGCCCTGCTCCCTGGACAGCTGGTGACCACGGGTTCCTCTCCCGAGCACTCTGCTCAGGCACCTCAATGCGCTGGTTAGAAGGGCTGTTGAAGGCGTAGAGACTGGCCTGAGGTCGCCGGTTCTGCAAACTCTCACAGAAAAAAAAGATACGCTGGTGCCAGGAGTGGGGAGGAGGCTGAGGGCCCGTGAGCCCGTGTGGCTCTGCGGGGGTGGTCAGGATTGGGCATTGTCTGGGCCCCACCCTGAAGAGCAGGTCTGAGGCCTGGAGGGCCAGGTGTGAGGCCTGGAGGGCCAGGTGTGAGGCCCAGGGACCAAGTGTGAGGCCCAGAGGGTCAGGGGTGAGGCTGGAGGGTCAGGAGTGAGGCTGGAGGACCAGGTGGGAGGCCTGGAGAGTCAGGTGTGAGGCTCTTCTGGGATGAGGTGGTGATGGCCCTGGAGCTCTGGAGTGGGGAGGTGCGTGAACTCACACAGCACTGGGCCAGAGACATGGTTGGTTCTGACCAGGGCTCAGGGGCTGGTGCTGGGCCTGGGGCGGGCAGGGGCGGGAGTGGGTCCTGGGAGGTCCTTTCTCTCCCCCCAGCGCCCCGCTCACCTTCAAGGATGGCACGGCCCTGGCCCTGAGTTGCATGGCTGACTACGGGGCCCCTGTCTTCCCTTTTCTCGCCGTGGGGGGCTACAAAGGTAAGTGGGTCCCCTGGGGAGGTGAGGGGGGCTGGCCTGGGGGTGGGGAGCTGGGTGGGAGGCAGACCCGCCACCCTCTGCCTTCTCCATCCTTTCGCAGCACCGCTCAGAGGCTGGGATCCACTCAGGGGCTGGGATCCACTCAGGGGCTGGGATCCGTCACTGGCTGAGTGGGATGTGGGCGCAGGGCTGGAGGAAGGGAGGGGGGTCGGGGGAGCTGGGGGTGCTGAGCACGTCTCCCCCCAGGGAACGACTACTCAGAGGCGGAAGCCCTGATCCTGACCTTCTCCCTCAACAACTACCCCCCCGGGGACCCCCGGCTGGCCCAGGCCCGGCTCTGGGAGGGGGCTTTCCTGGACGAGGTGCGGGCCTTCCAGCAGCAGATGGCCGGCACACTGCAGGTCACCTTCATGGCGGAGGTAGGGCCGCGGGTCACAGCTTGGGGACACCCGGGTGGCTCGGGGTGGCTTTCCTGAGTGACCCGCAGCGGCCCAGGGTCAGCGGCTGGTGGGTATGTCCACAGCGCTCTCTGGAGGACGAGATCAGCCGGACCACAGCCGAGGACCTGCCCATCTTTGCCATCAGCTATCTGGTCATCTTCCTGTACATCTCCCTGGCCCTGGGCGGCTACACCAGCTGGCGCCGCATGCTGGTAAGGGGGGTGCGGGAGGGGGTTCCGGGGGGAGGCGGGGCACGGGAGGGCATCAGTACCTTCCCTCCAGACGTCTGTCTGCAGGGGACACCCCCCGAGGCTCCCCGGGGGGCGCGCTCCCCCAGCGCCCATGGGGCCATCGCCAGCCACACCGGAGGCTGACCCATCATCCCCTTGCAGGTGGACGCCAAGGTCACGCTGGGCCTGGGCGGGGTGGCCGTGGTGCTGGGCGCTGTCATGGCCGCCATGGGCTTCTTCGCCTACCTGAGCGTCCCTTCCTCCCTGGTCGTCCTGCAAGTGGTGCCTTTCCTGGTGCTGGCCGTGGGGGCAGACAACATCTTCATCTTCGTGCTGGAGTACCAGGTGGGTGGGTGCCTGCTCGACCCCCCAGATGCCCCATGGGTTCCTGGGTGCTCCCCCCAGACGTACCATGTGGTTTCCTGGGCTTTCCTCCCTGAGCCCGTCCTCATTCCTGTGGAGCCTCTGCTGTGGGCTCATCACCCACACACACCTGCACTCGCCCAGGAGTCAGGCCGAATGCTGGGGCGCCAGGTAGCATCCAGGGAAGGAAGCCAGTGATTTAGCCTCCGCTGTTGGTGGATGTTGAGGTCCCAATGGCCACTGGGGCAAGGATGCCATAGACACCCCAAAACACACACCCGAATCCCTCTGGGCCAGGCTGAGAAGGGGGGCTGGGATGGCAGGGTCAGCTGGCTGGGAAGGTCGACCAGCCTTTGGCCCTCGGCTCAGTCGGGATTCTGGGAGACACTGTGCGGTAGGGAGGGCACCTGCCCACCCATTAGCCAGCCCTCAACCCCGTCCCCCCTCAACTGTCCCCCCTCAACAGAGGCTGCCCCGGAGGCCTGGGGAGCGGCGGGAGGCGCACATCGGCCGGGCGCTGGGCAGCGTGGGGCCCAGCATGCTGCTCTGCAGCGTCTCCGAGGCCGTCTGCTTCTTCCTGGGTAAGGAGCCCCTCCCCCCACCTCCGGCCTGGAGAGCAGGGTGCGGGCAGCCCCTCTGTACCTGTGGGCAGACACCGTGTCCTGAGAGTCTCCTCTGTCCCCCAGGGGCCCTGACCCCCATGCCCGCCGTGCGGACCTTTGCTCTGACCTCTGGCCTTGCCCTGATCCTGGACTTCCTGCTGCAGATGTCGGCCTTTGTGGCCCTGGTGTCCCTGGACAGCAGGAGGCAGGAGGTGGGTGACCCACTGGCCCCGTTCTGGATGGTGGGAGGGGGCGGGGGAGACCCTCACTTTGTAGAGAGGCCCAGAGTGGACTTGGGGCAGGATGCTGTGCAGGAACGGTTGGGCCTCTATGTCCCCACGTCCCAGGGAAAAGCAATTTCGTTTTGGTCATTTTGGGAACGTTGATCAAACTTCCCAAAGTGCGTGAGGGTCAGGGCCTCAAAGTAAACCTGCTGGCCGGCGCGCACAGAACGCACGGGGAGGCGATGCAGGTGGAAAGTGCCCGCTGGCACGGCCCCTCGCTGGCATGTGCTGGGCCGGGAGGGAGGGTGGTGGACCTGGGCTGCTGCGGGCCTCCCTGAGCGGCCGCCTCCACAGGCCTCGAGGCTGGACATCTGCTGCTGCCTGCGTGCCCAGGAGCTGCCCCCACCCAGCCAGCGCGAGGGGTACCTGCTCCGCTTCTTCCGCAAGGTCTACGCCCCTTTCCTGCTGCACCGGGTCTCCCGCGTGGTCGTGGTGAGTGGGGTGGGCGGGCGGCTGGGTCCTCACCCCGGCGGGGCGGGGGCTGCTCAGCCCCACCCTCACCTCGTGGTCGTGGGCCCATCCAGAGCTCATCCAGGTCCGGGTGCTGAAGCCGGGGTGGGGGTGGCGGCGGGACTCGGGTTCAGCTGGATTCTAGCTGCTGGAAGGCGTCTGAGAACAGCCAGCCAGACCAAGGTCGGAGCGGGAGCCTGTGGCCGTGACTCACTCGGCTCCTCCGCAGGTGCTGCTGTTCCTTGCCCTGTTCGGGCTGGGCCTCTACTTCATGGGCCACATCAGTGTGGGGCTGGACCAGGAGCTGGCCCTGCCCAAGGTAAGCTGCACACGTGGCCTTGGGCCTGGGCGGGAGTATCCAGACACAGCAAGGGGCAGCCGTATGGTCAGGGTGCGGGACCCTTCTAGAGTGGATGGGAAGAGACCCCGTCTTACAAAACAAACACTGGGTCCTCATAAACCACTCACTCCCCACTCTCCTTCCCCAGCCAGGGCACTGCCATTCTGTCTTCCATCTCTGAGTTAGGAAATCATGCAATATTCCTCCTCTTGTCACTGCTTATTTCACTCCTGTTATGTCCTCAAGATGCACCCATGTTGTATCGGTGTCAGCACTTCCTTTCTTTTAAGGCGAATGATATATATGCACGCACGCACACACACGTTCATGTATCTCACATTTTGTGTAGCCATGCGTCTCTTGGTGCGTACTTCCGTTGTCTCTTGTCTTGGCTGTTGTGGATAATGCTGCTGTGAACACACATGTCCATTTGAGTCCCTGCTTTCCATTCTTTCGGACAAACACCCACAAGTGGGCTTGTTGGGTCAATCCTAAGTTTTTGAGGATTCTCCCATCCTCCATCCATAGCGGTGGCACCAATTTACATCCCACCAATGGTGTGCAAGTGTTCCAATTTTTCCATGCTCTGGCCAACACTTACTGTTTCCTGTCCCCCACCCCTGCCCCTCTTTTGAGGGTAGCTGTCCTAATGGGTGTGAGGTGGTATCTCATTATCGTTTTTATTTGTCTCTCGCTAATCACTAATGAGGTCGACTTTCTCTTTATGTATCTTTTTTTTTTTTTTTTTTGAGAATTGTCTACCCAAGTCTTTTGCCCACTTCTGAATCAGGTTGGGTTCCTTTTTTAAATTATTCATTGTTCATGAAGTAAGTGCCTGTTGATTTTCTATCCTGCAACGTTGCTCGATTTGCTTATGAATTCTGACAGTTTTTTTAGTGGAATTTTAGAATTTATAATCTATGAACTGAGATTTGCTACTTCTTTCCTTTCCAGTTTGGGTGCCTTTTATTTCCTTTTCTTGCCTGTTTGCTCTGCAGTTTCAAACACTCTGTTGATTGATTGTGGTGACAGTGGGCGCCCTTGTCTTGTTCCTCATCTCAGAGGAAACACTTTCAGTTTGTCACCGTTGGGTATGATGTTAGCTGTGGGTTTTCTTTTTTTTTTTAATATATTTTATTGATTTTTTACAGAGCAGAAGGGAGAGGGATAGAAAGTCAGAAACACCGATGAGAGAGAGACATCGATCAGCTGCCTCTTGCACGCCCCCCACCGGGAATGTGCCTACAGCCAAGGTACATGCCCTTGACCAGAATCGAACCCGGGACCCTTCAGTCCGCAGTCCGACGCTCTATCCACTGAGCCAAACCGGTCTCGGCAGCTGTGGGTTTTCATATATGAACTTTTATCATGTTGAGGAATCTTCCTGTATTTCTACTTTCCTGAGTTTTTTTTTTTTAATTAATTTAGAGAGAGAAAGGAAGAGCGAGAGACAGAGAGAAACATCAGTGTGTCGTTCCACTTACTGATGCATTCGTGTCCTGACCAGGGATGAAGCCCATGGTCTTGGCGTATCAGGAAGATGCTCCAACTCACTGAGCCACGGGTCAGGGCCCTGAGTTTTGTTTGCTTGTGTGTTTTCTTAATCATGACAGGATGTGGGATTTTGTGACATGATTTTTCTAGGAGAGGGTCATCTTTTTATTTTCGTTCTATTGATGTGGTGTATTACACTGATTGATTTTCGTGCATTAAACCATCCTTGCATTCTGGGAATATATCCTACGTGGTCATGGTGTATATTCCTCTTCATTGACGGACGGCCCCTGTTAGGATCATTCAGCATACAGTGGTGGGAGGTGACATGCATTTGGTAGAAACTGCACTTCAAGTTTTGATTTTGATCTTGTCCCAGGCCAGTGATGAGCACCTGTCAGACAGGTGGTCAGGAGGGGTAAACGGCCAGCACGCCGCTGTGCGCGGTGTCGCCAGCACTTGCTTTGGGTCTTGTGCTTGAGCACGCTTACGGCAGAGGCTGAGCCACACGGTTGGCAGGGTAGGTGTATGAAAGCGCCACTCGTGATGTGTGACGTACAAAGAAACAGCACTCTGTCCCAAGGTGGATGTCTTGAGCGACCCATACATGGAAGTTCACTTGGTCCAACTGGATGAAGCCCCTGTCCTCGGTACTGATGGAAACACGTACTTCTGGGTCAGACCCTGGCGTGTTGAGCAGCCGAGGCAAGAACGAGGACCCAGGCCGAATTTCCTCAGTGCTCCAGGAGAGTTGCTGGGACCCATCTTGCTCTCTCTGTGGCAACGAGGCAAAAGGGAGAAAGAGGACTCTTGATGGACAGTCCCTTTTCCTTCAGCGCTTTGAATACGCAAACCTGCTGCCCTCTGGTCTTCCAGGTTTCCGATGAGCAATGCGCTCAAAATAATATTGGGGATCTTTGTATGTCACAAGCCTCTTCTATCTTGTTGCCTGCAAAATCCCCCTTTGTCTTTGTCTTTCAACAGCTGGATTATAATGTGCCTTGGTGTGGGTCTCTGAAGTTATTTTATTAATTTTAGTTTTTATTTTTGAGAGAGGGAGGGAGGGGTTGAGGGAGAGAGACACAGGATTGAGGGGGGAGGGAGGGAGGGAGGGAGGGAGGGAGGGAGGGAGAGAGAGAGAGAGAGAGAGAGAGAGAGAGAGAGGAAGAGGTGGGGGAAAGAGATTCCAAATGTACCTGGGGATTGAAAACCAAAACCTGGGTAGATGCTATGAGCAGGAATTGAACCTTTTGCTGTATGGAATGATGCTCCAACAGACTGAACCACACTGGACAGGGCTCTTGGAGTTTGTTACGCTTTTTGGGTGTTTATAGTTATAACTTTCATCAAATTTGGGAACTTTTGGCCATTATTTCTGCCTCCTTTTTTCTCTCCATCCTCCTTCTGGGACTGCTATGATGTGTGTGTTGGTCTATTGACGGTGTCCCGCAGGCCCCTTATCTGTTCCCCAAAACTTTATCTCCCCTTATCTGTCCCCCAGGCCCCTATCTGTCCCCCAGGCCCCTTATCTGTCTCCTTATCTGTCCCTTTATCTGTCCCGTGGGCCCCTTATCTGGCCCCCTATCTGGCCCCCAGGCCCCTTATCTGTCCCCGTATCTGTCCCCAAGCCCCTTATCTGTCTCCTTATCTGTCCCCAGGCCCCTTATCTGTCTCCTTATCTATCCCCAGGCGCCTTATCTGCCCTCTTATCTGTCCCATGGGCCCCTTATCTGGCCCCTTATCTGTCCTGCAGGCCCCTTATCTGTCCCCCAGGCCCCTTATCTGTCCCCCAGGCCCCTTATCTGTCCCCCAGGCCCCTATCTGTCCCCCAGGCCCCTATCTGTTCCCCAAGCTCCTTATCTGTCCCCCAACCCCCCTATCTATCCTCCAGTCCCCTATCTGTCCCCCAGGCCCCTTATCTGTCCCCCAGGCCCCTATCTGTTTCCCAAGCTCCTTATCTGTCCCCCAGCCCCCCTATCTGTCCCCCAGCCCCCCTATCTGTTCCCCAGGCCCCTTATCTGTCCCCCAGGCCCCTATCTGTTCCCCAAGCTCCTTATCTGTCCCCCAGCCCCCCTATCTATCCTCCAGTCCCCCTATCTGTCTCCCGGGTCCCTTATCTGTCCCGCAGGCACCTTTGTGAGGACCCTGTGAGTGTCCTGAGAGTGGGAGTGGGAGCGAGCCCCTTGTGATGCATCTGTTCACCCCTCATGGACGGTCTCCCTTCAGGACTCGTACCTGCTCGACTATTTCCTCTTTCTGAACCGCTACTTTGAGGTGGGGGCTCCAGTCTACTTTGTCACCACCGGGGGCTACAACTTCTCCAGCAAGGTGGGCATGGACAACATCTGCTCCAGTGCCGGCTGCGAGAGCTTCTCCCTCACTCAGAAGATCCAGTACGCCACTGAGTTCCCTGAGCAGTGAGTGTCCTGCCCCTGCCCTTGTCTGTGTCCCCCTGCCCTTGTCTGTGTCCCCCCTTCCTGCCTTCCTGGTCCCATCCAGCTGCCCACCTGCTGCTGTGCCTGCGGAGGCCAATGTGGGGTGTGGCCATGTGAAGGACCCACCACTTGCCCTAGGGTCCTGCCCCCTGAGCTCCTTCCCGACCCCCAGGTCTTACCTGGCCATCCCCGCCTCCTCCTGGGTGGACGACTTCATTGACTGGCTGACACCATCCTCCTGCTGCCGCCTTTATGCCTTTGGCCCCAACAAGGACCAGTTCTGCCCCTCGACTGTCAGTGAGTGAGAGGCCTCTGGGGGCTCCTGGATCCACAATTTGGGGAAACTGAGGCAAGAGAAAGGAGAGGAGGGGGAGGCTCTCTTAGTCCCTCACGCCCTCCTAAAGGGGCAGTTGGGATGGGACACAGGCTCAGAACACGTGTGGGTGCCCGAGCCCAAGGGAGCTGGACACTCTCCTGAGTTGTGTCCATGCTCTGGGGCACGCTGGTTCTCACATGGCAGGAGTGGGGAGCAAGCCCAGGTGGCCCATGGCCCTGGCCCCAGAGCAGCTGCGTTTGTAGGTGGGGTGAGGAGGCCCCGTAAGCCGCAGGCTGTGTCTCTGCGCCAACTTCCTTTCCTCATCCATTCATAGGGGTTGGCAATTTTCCATGTTGGAGAGAGCCCCCCACGGTTATAGAGAAGCAGAGGGTGCTCTTGGGCACACAGGGTGCTGCCCTCTGCAGTGGGAGGTGCCAGGGCGTGAGGGCACAGAGCGGCAGGAGGGTGCCGCTCCCCACCGAGCACTCTCTCTCTGCAGACTCGCTGGCCTGCTTGAAGAGCTGCGTGAGTCCCACTCTCGGGCCTGTGCGGCCATCGGTGGACCAGTTCCACAAGTACCTTCCCTGGTTCCTCAGCGACCCGCCCAACATCAAGTGCCCCAAAGGGTAGGCCCGCGCAGGGCCTCCACAGGGGCGTGGAGTGGGCGGCACAGGGAGGTGGGGGGCTGGTGGAGGGTGTGTTGGGGAGCCTTGACCCCAACCAAGCCTTTACTCTGCCCACGCCCAGTGGCCTGGGAGCATACAGCACCTCGGTGAAGCTGGACGGCGGTGGCCAGGTTGTGGGTAAGCGTGGCCTTGTGTGGCGGGGGAGGTAAGTCAGTGGTTGCAGGGCCATGAGCCTCAGGGACCACCTCCATCCACATCCTCTCTCCTCCTCTTCCATGGGGGCTTTCAGCCTCCCCTTGGAGGTCCTCACTCAGATCCTCGCCCTCACACTTCCCCTCCTACCTCCCCACCCCGCCCCTCAGACCGCACCGGGTCCATGGGAGACCTTGTGGCTGCATCAGAGGCAGGGCTGGTCCACACCCAACTGCAGGCCCTTTGCCCAGTTTACTCCGAATCCCAATACGGTGGCAGCAGAGCCCTGAGCCAGCCCCCGGGCCCTGCGGGCGCCTGGCGCCGGCTCTGAGCCCTGTCTCTTGCCCCGGGCGGGCCCCAGCCTCGCGCTTCATGGCCTACCACAAGCCCCTGAAGAACTCGCAGGACTACACGGAGGCTCTGCGGGCAGCTCGGGCACTGGCTGCCAACATCACTGCCGACCTGCGGAAGGTGCCGGGCACCGACCCGGCCTTTGAGGTCTTCCCCTACACGTGAGGGCCCGGAGGGGGGGTGAGCAGCAGGGCGGGTTCTGGGGAAGGCCGCCCCGTACCTCCACCGAGCTGCGCCCTCCTCCTGATATGGGGGCGGGAGTGGGGCACCCCATGACAGTGCGTGCCTGCGCCCCCAGGATCACCAACGTGTTCTACGAGCAGTACCTGACGGTGGTGCCCGAGGGGCTCTTCATGCTCAGCCTCTGCCTGGTGCCCACCTTTGCCGTCTGCTGCCTGCTGCTGGGCATGGACCTCCGCTCCGGCTTCATCAACCTCTTCACCATCATCATGATCCTAGTGGACACCGTGGGCTTCATGGCGCTGTGGGGCATCAGCTACAACGCCGTGTCCCTCATCAACCTGGTCACGGTAACCGCAGACCCAGGGAGCGTGCCCGCCGGCCTGGCGGAGACCCCCACCCAGGCCCTGCGGAGGCTGATGCCCCCTCTCTGCCCGCAGGCAGTGGGCATCTCTGTGGAGTTCGTGTCCCACATCACCCGCTCCTTTGCGGTCAGCACCAAGCCCACCCGGCTGGAGAGGGCCAAGGAGGCCACCATCTCCATGGGCAGTGCGGTGAGTGGACGGGCGGGCGCAGGGGCCGTCACCCGCTGCTGCGTGCCCGGCCTGACGCCTGTGCGTGACCCCAGGTGTTCGCCGGCGTGGCCATGACCAACCTGCCGGGCATCCTCATCCTGGGCCTGGCGAAGGCCCAGCTCATCCAGATCTTCTTCTTCCGCCTCAACCTCCTCATCACTCTGCTGGGCCTGCTGCACGGCCTGGTCTTCCTGCCGGTCGTCCTGAGCTACCTGGGTGCGTGAGGCCCCCCCCCCCCCGAAGGTCACCCCGCCCAGTGGGAGGAGCCCCGGGCAGTGCGGGAGCACCGTGTGGGGAAGGCGCTGACCACTCCTCTGCCTGTCCCTCTGCAGGGCCTGACATCAACATGGCTCTGGTGTTGGAGCAGCGGCAGGCAGAGGAGGCGGCCAAGGCCAGGAAGGCCTCCTGTTCAAAGCACTCCTTCCCGGTGAGCCAGGCCAACGGCACCTACATCAACCGCGGATTCCAGCATCCTGCCGAGAGTGGGGGTGGCCCGCCCCCCCAGTGAGCAGAGCTCTGCGAAGGCTCCGGAGGCCGAGAGCGTTCCCCTGGGGACCATGCCCTGTCTCCCCCCAGGCCCTGAAGGGGTGCTGTGCCTGTGGGGTGCTCACACTGGGACTCCCTCTGACCACCAGGTGTCCAGTACCCTTCACCCCGGCAGCAGGTGCCTGGTTCCAAGTCACTCAAGCCTTGGTCTGCACACACTTGCCTCCTTCTTCCCGGGACCTGGGTCTTGGGGTTCAGACACAGAAAGGCTGGTTTGGTTCCAGACTTCGACTCTCCCTCAGCTGCCTCTTCCCGCCTACTTTCCCCTTCAGTGATACAAGCCCCACTTTGGTGTCAGAGAGTCTTCAGCTCAAGAGCAGGCAGCCAGGGAGGGGAGGTCGCTGCCCCTCATCCGGGAGAGTGTCCTGGAAAAGACGCTGGTCATGAATTGGCCCCACTGGGAAATGCGGTGCAGTTTGGCCTCCAGCTCCACTGAGGATTAAGGGAACTGCTGCCACTCAGGACTGCCGTGTCTTCAAGGCCGTGAGCTCCTGGGACAGGCCTGGAGCGCTGGCGGGTGTTAACGCAGCCCAATCTCAGTCTGAAGAAGCACAGCCGAGGAATGCACCTACTCATGGCCATGCACAGGAGTAAGAATGTGTCAAGCACAAATGGAGTTTTATGTCTCATGTCCTGTTCTGGTTGCCTCTGGATTTAAGATAATTTTCGGAGCCTGGCTGGTGCAGTTCAATGGTTGAGCGTCAACACATGAACCCGGAGGTGGTGGTTGGATGTTCCGGTTTCCAGCTCCATCCCCAGTAGAGGGTGTGCAAGAATCAGCTGATCGATGATTCTTCCTCATCATTGTTGTCTCTTTCCTCACTCCCTCCCCTGTCCTCTCTAAAATCAATAAAAACATATTAAAAGGAAGGTAATTTTTGTAACGGACACAGCACATGTGTGGGAGGGTGACTTAGGGAGATTTCAGTTTGTGTTTTCCCTTCCCCTTTCTAGAAGGTGGCTGTGTCACTGTGCACCCTTTCAGGAGCGGCGAGCAACTCCTCCCAAGCCAGGAGACATGGAGGCCCCGACCTTGTGGTGTTGGCCAGTGCAGGGACCCACAGACGCTTGCTTTCTGCAAAAGTGTGAGGGAGGCAATACCAGAGAACCTGCTGGAGAAGCAAGTGCATTGGGGGAGGGAGGCACCCACTGCTGGCGGCAACCAGAGTGTTCCTTATTATTATTAATTATCATTATTATTTACTGCTCCTCACCCGAGGATATGTATCCATTGGTTTGAGAAAGAGAGAGAGAGAAAGAGAAAGAGAGAGATCAATCAGTTGCCTCTCAGAGGAGCCTTGATCAGGGATCAAACCTGAAACCTGGGTATGTTCCTTGACCGGGAATCAAACCGTGACCTCCTGGTTCATAGATTGATGCTCAACCTCTGAGCCACATTGGAAAGGCCCGACTTTGATTCTGATGACCTGATAATTTGAAGGACTGGTCAGGTGTGTTGTAGAATTCCCTTTAAATGGGGTTTACCTGGTGTTTCTCTCCTGATGAAACTGGGATGAGGGGTTTGGGGAAGACCGCAAAGGTGGGGTGGCCGTCTCAGCACACCGTATCAGGGCAGGTGCTGTTGCCATGGCTGATCACTGTGGTGATGTTGGTCACCTGCTGAGGTGTGTCTGTCCGGCGTCTCCTCCCCAAAGGTGCTCTTTCCCCCTTTTCCAGGCTGTGTTCCTTGGGAGGAAGTCCCTGTGCACTGCCCACACGTAGGGATGGGAGGCACACTCCAGCCCCTGCATTCGGAAGACACTGCGTGGACAAGTATCAGTATGGACCCACACACAGTCATGCTGTACTGCGGTTATAGAATAACGCTACCTCATTTGTTTTGTTAATTTGTCGGTCAAATGGTTCCAGCTTTGGCCACTGTAAGCCCCTTCAGCTGACTCCTGGTTCCCTCTGTCATATGCCCATCATGGTGAACCTTGAGTTTTTTGTTTTGTTTTGTTTTTTTAGCACTTCCTTACTTTCTGGCACTGTAAGAGGGTCCCCAGACCTAGAATCAGCCATTTCTCCAAGGAGCCCTGGACCCTTCTCTGCACATGAGGTTAGAAACCAGGATCTGGGTTATCATTGCTTCTGGGCCCCCTCAGCTGGGAGAGGAAGGAAATTTGTGTGTTGCTCCATGTGGCTATGAATTTAAACACTTTCCTATATGGCCACCCGTGTGGATACTGAGTCAAACCGTGCATTGAGATGCCGGCTCTGACCCACCAGGGATTATTCCAGGCTCCTCCTTCCTTCTTGTCTGCAAACACCCTCCCAAAAGCAAACACCCCCCACCCTTCATGCTGTTATGCCTAGATTTCATGATCCCCAAAGACCACCAGGGAGCTGAATCCGATGCAATAGCATAGAACCTTTATTACAAGCCCGGGCATGGCCCTCTGCCCCTGCTGTGGCAGGAAGCAAAAGAGAATTTCCTGAGCATGATGATTTTATAGGGAATTGGGGCGAGACACGAACCAATGAGTTGGCCGATTCCAATTGGTTGGGTGATGGCTGGGGCTAGTGATGCAAATAATCCCTAACGCACATGACCTGTCCTGTCCTTTGCTCTTGATTGGCTGGCGCTTAAGCGCACAGTCTTTCACAACTGGCTGATTCAAAGGGAGGGGTTGGTCTTTGTGATTTCAAGATGGCAGGCCCCAGGTAAGTTTACACATCATGCGGCCAACATGGTGGCTGCCAAGTCACACAGTCCAAAACGGCGGCTGTCTAAATTGTTCTTTGCAATCCCGCTCTGCCCTTTCAATGCCACGGACTTGATTACCCATCTCAACTTGTATGCAGGTAGGATTTCCAGTGGTAATCCATGCCCCATGCCCTGGGAACAACTTACTGTTGCTCCTTTTCCCTTTGGTCCCAGGACTCCACTCATTTCCAAGGTGACTGGGTCAGCGTCTCCCTCAGCGAGGCTGTGCTGTACATTTGCAAACAGATCCTTTTGTCACATCTGCACTCCATTCTGGGATACCCAATCTCTTTGTTTTAAAAAATATTTTTATTGATTTCAGAGAAGAAGGAAGAGGGAGAGATAGAAACATCAATGATGGGAATCATTGATCTGCTGCCTCCTGCACGCCCCCACTGGGGATTGAGTCCGCAACCTGGACATGTCCCTTGACTGGAATGGAACCGAGGTCCCTTAAGTCCGCAGTCTGACGCTCTATCCACTGAGCCACATCAGCGAGGGCCCCAATTTCTTAAACAATACATACGTTTTTTAAATAAGTGGATCCCACGGAGTGTCTCTGTGTACTGACACTCCCGTGCCCACAGGGGTCCCTCACGGACACCACACAGAACAGGTCCATGGCCCTGCGCTTCACGCATTCAACCTTATCTCACACCCACCCCTGGCAACTGCAGCACCGGATCACTGTTCCTACAGCCTGCCTTTTCCAGCTTTCAGACTGGCTTCGTTCAGCAATAGGCATTGAAGGGCACCGCACGTCCTTTTGTGGCTTGCGAGCTCACCCTTCTTACTGACAGCATTTCAATGCAGAATGCACTGCAGCCTGTCTACCCTGCAGCTCTTTGCACACGCGTGTGTGTATGTGTGTGTGTGTGTGTCACCTGGTCCCTTGGATCCATCAGCACAAACGGGAGGGGAGACCACGTGATAACCAGATCACGTGATAACGCCGGGTCGCGTGACGCCGCCTCGCTCTTTCTTCCGCCCGTTTCCAAGGTGGCTACTAGGTGCCCTCAACCGCGGAGCCCCGGGCCCTCGGGTGTGTGGGAGCCACTTGGAAGCCCAAGTCCCCTCTATAGCGAGGCCGCCCCGTTAGGCCGGCAGCGCGGCGGGGCGGAGCCAGCGGCGAGGCTGCCTGAACGCTGACCCGCGGCGAGACTGAGCGAGCGCGGAACGAAGTTTAGCGGGCCCGGGGCCGCGGAGCCGTTACCGCGACGCACCGGAAGTAGCCGAGGCCGGCGTCCGGGCCCGCCGGGAGCGAGTTCCCTCCGTTCGGCGACGCCATGGAGCCCGGAGCGGCCGAGCTGTATGACCAGGCCCTGCTGGGCATCCTGCAGCATGTGGGCAACGTCCAGGATTTCCTGCGCGTGCTCTTCGGCTTTCTCTACCGAAAGACGGACTTCTACCGCCTGCTGCGCCACCCGACTGACCGCATGGGCTTCCCGCCCGGGGCCGCGCAGGCACTGGTGCTGCAGGTGACAGGGCGGCCAGGCGAGCAGGGGGGTGGGCGCGGGAGCACCCTCCTTGGAGCCCCTTCCCCAGAGGCCCTTCCCCGGAGGCCTTTCTCCGGAGCCCTTTCCGTTGGGGGACTCTTCCCCACAGCCCCGGACACGCGCCATTTCGCCGCCCGTTCCTCTCTGCGTGCCCAGCCTCAGTTTCTCCCTCCGGCGCTGGTCTGGGTTCACCTCCTAGGCCCGCCGCGGCTGCGAGTAAGCAGAGCCGCTGGTCGCATATCAAGTTGCTCATCGCGGGAGCGGGCCTGGCGCTCGACAGCCCAGGTGTCACCGGGCGCACTTGGGTGTCAGTAGCTCAGCGTTCGCTGCGCTGGGCCTGCGGAGGCGCTGAGGCTGCCAGTCGGGGATGGAAGCTCGGTCCTGCGCGCCCAGGGCCACGGGCTAGAGGCAGCGGGGGGACTGGTGACCTGTGGCTTCGATGGGTGTGGTCCCCTTGTTTGAAATGTGACTTTCTAGGCCTGAAGCAGTGCGTTTGAGCATATGTCTGTGTGTCCCAGGTTAAATGCATTGTGTGTTTGAGGTCCTATTCATATTCATTGGCGAAGTTGACTATGCTCCTTGGAACGTAACTAATAGTCCCCTTCAGCTGCCAGAGGCATTGGAGAGGCACTGCGGTATGGGTATTTAATGAGGGTGTTCATGGCAGCTTCCTTGTGACGCTTGTGACATTTGAGAAGATAAAACACATCAGAGCAGAGAACAGTGCTTGGCCAGCGGCTGTGACAGCTCGTTGGGAGGAAGGAGGTGGGCTTGAATCAGAGGTTTCACAGGGAGGTGGGACTTCGCTGAGACTGAAAGCAGGTGCTCTGTCAAGCCCTGAGCCTGTTTGTAGGAACCGAAGAAGCCCGAAATGCTGGTTGGGCCTCCCAGGTCCTCTCCTTTGCAGTTGTGCCTGTGGAAGAGACAAAGGTGCAGAGTGAGTGACTATCGGAGGTGACAGGGTCTAGCAAGGGCTCATCCAGAACTTGCGGCTGTTCTTCACCCTCTCGGCGTCCGAGTGCCGGCTGAGTGAGGGCGTCTGGCAGTTTAAACTCCACGGACGTCCCTGGGAAATGGACACAGTTGAGTTTTATGTGGCAGGTGAGGGTGCCAATTCAGCAAGGTTATGTGATTCCACAGACTCGTTCTTTCTGTGATTCCAGCTCTTTCTTTTCTTTTTTTAAATATATTTTTATTGGTTTTTTTATTTTTATTTTTTTTACGGAAGGGAGAGGGATAGAAAGTCAGAAACATCGATGAGAGAGAAACATGGATTAGCTGCCTCTTGCACACGCCCTACTGGGGATGTGCCCGCAGCCAAGGTACATGCCCTTGACCAGAATCGAACCCGGACCCTTCAGTTCGCAGTCTGATGCTCTATCCACTGAGCCAAACCGGTCTTGGCTCCAGCTCTTTTTTTTTTACCCATTCCACAGTAAGGTGGGCATCCTGTTATCTAGGGTGAAGGTAGCGTGCAGAGAGGAGAAAGGAGCAGCTGCTGAGTGCTGGCATGTGCTGGTTATTATGGGAGGAGCTTCACATTGCAGGCGCCACCTGACTTAATTCCAACACAGCCTGAAAGGTTGGCTTTTGCCCTTATTTTGCCAATGAACCAACAGGTAACTCACTTGTCTGGTGTCAGTGTATTAAAAAGCTACTATGTTCCATGTACCTTTCCAGGGCAGAAGGAGGGGACAGATGAATCAAATGACCTGAGGTTTCAGACTTGGGCGCCTGGTATAATGACAACACATTAACTGTACTGTCATTTGAATTTAGGGGAAAGGGCCAGTGTTAGACCAGTCGGGTTTGAGATGCAGACAGAGCCCCTGCCTACAGGCTGATGGGGTCGAAGGATTGGGTCCTGCAGGAGACAGGAGCTGGGCAGTCTGAAGGAGGGAAGAGCTGGAGGTGGGGGCAGCCCTGGGGCGTGAGCAGAGGGAGCGGAGAAGCAGAGGGTGTCGAGCGGAAGGAGGGGGTAGACGGGGGAATCTCACCAACAGCAAGGCTTTTTCAGCAGATGGTGGAGGGCTGGTGTTCTGGAAGTGCTTCCTCCTGTCAGTGTTGCCAGGAGCTTGAACCGCCAGCACTCGCCGCCACTGTTGTCTGGGAAGACCCAGCGAGTCCTGGGTGCTATCCCTGAACCACAGAGGCGTTGGCCGAGGTCAGCACGGGGGCATGGCGTGGAGAGACTGGTTAGCGCAGATTCCAGTGATAGGACAGGCGGTGGGGGGTGGGCTGCGGCTGGAACACAGTCATCAGCATCATGATGACTTCACTAGGATGTGGTGACACGGTGACCATTGAGCTGGACAGGGGTTGTTGGGTCACTGTGGTGGGCCTGAAGTCCGTCGTGTCTGTCACTGCACTTTATAACCAGTAAGAGGTGCTGCAGTGTTACCTCCTGTGGTCAGGTGGCTCCTGAGCCTCTGTCCGCGGTGATGCAGAAGGCCCTCCTGTGGTGCTGCCCTGCAGGTGGGGTCCTGGGGTGCAGGGGTGCTGGAGGTCTCTTCAGCACAGCACAGTGGGTGTGGGTGGAGGACTGGAACTCAAGCGCTCTCCCTCATGCTTTGGGGCTGGTGTCGAGCTTCTCAGACTCCCCCCAAATTCTGAGGACCTGCAAGCCTGGTGCAGAGCCTGAAGGACCCTCCCTGGGAGAGGCAGGCTCCTCTCCACTTTGCTCCATGGTTTTTAGCCCGTTGTCCACCGTGAGCGTCTAGACGCAAACAGCAGACCCTCCCCACACGCCATGCGCGTCTATTTAAAAAATGTTTTCCCTAAGTGGCAGCCCTGACCAACTTTAACATTGTTTTTCGTGAGAATTTTCAGCTGAAGATATTCAAGAACACCCAAATTGTGAGTAATATACTTATTTTTATAATATTCTTTGCAAATTGATTTTTAAATTCAAAATATCGTCGTGTGTGGGGAGGTTTCCATTTTGGACATGACGCCAGGCAGTTAACCGGTTAAGGAAAATGAGGTCGGCATGCCATCCCATTCATCTCAGCCAGAGTCTGCCCAGCCTGTGCAGAGCTGCCAACGAGGGTCAGGGAGCCGCTCCAACCGTCCTTCATGAGCCCTGAAGTCCGGGCGAGTCCATGCCTGTTGGGGAGAAGGTGGTTAGAGGTCATGGGGCCCTAGAGCCCCACAGTCCTCTGGTTCTAGAGTGAGTGGGAGGCTGTGGGTGCAGCGAGAAGTAGAAATAGGTCTGGTGTGTCTCCAGGTTCTAGGACTCTGTTTTCTGCTGCCTCGTCTTTCGGTGCTCGGTGCTGCCAGATAATTCTCCTTCCTCGTTCACTGGCAGGCCTGGGCCACTCACCTCAGCCACCTCCCTCCTCAGTCTTCTCCAGGGTCTTGAGAGAACATTTGCACAAATTGGCATCGTTTAGCGCCTTCTTGACTTCTGTCTGCATTCTAGCCCTTTGGAGGCTGACTCCTACCCACTTTTTATTTTTTTTATTCATTTATTTTTTTAAATATATTTTATTGATTTTTCACGGAGAGGAAGGGAGAGGGATAGAAAGTCAGAAATATCGATGAGAGAAAAACATCTATCAGCTGCCTCTTGCACATCCCCTACTGAGGACATGCCCGCAACCAAGGTACATGCCCTTGACCGGAATCGAACCTGGGACCCTTGAGTCCGCAGGCCGACGCTCTATCCACTGAGCCAAACCGGTTTCGGCTCCTACCCACTTTTTAAAGTTTTTATTTTAGTGAGACATTTTTAATTTTTTTAATATACTTTTAATAGATTTTTTTACAGAGAGGAAGGGAGAAGGATAGAGATTTAGAAACACCAATCAGTTGCCTCCTGCACACCTTCTACTGGGAATGTGCCCGCAACCAAGATACATGCCCTTGACCAGAATTGAACCTGGGGCCCCTCAGTCCGAAGGCCGACGCTCTATCCACTGAGCCGAGCCGGTTAGGGCGTGAGACATTTTTTAGAGAATTTTTAGGTTCACAGCATAGTTGAGCAGAAGTCCCATATAACCCCTTGTGCCCACATGCCCAGCCTCCCCATTGCCATCAGCCCCGGTGTTACAGCATCTGTTATCCTCGATAAACCTGCACACTTGGCACCATTTCCCAGAGCCCACAGGTGCGTTAGGGCTCACTCGGGGTTGGACAGGTGCCATGACACGTACTCCCCCCCCCCCCGTCCCCCATGGCCATCACACAGTCGTATCCTGCCCTGAAAATCCCTGTGCCACTTGCTCCTCCCTCCTCCCGAGCCTCTGGCCGCCATGGGAATTTTCCCCATCTGGCTTTGTCTTTCCAGAGGTGAAGAGGTGATAGGGTTGAAATCATACCAGATGTAGCCTTTCAGACTATTGTCTCACTGTGCTCGTAGGGGTCGTCCATGTCTTCCTGGCACGATCGTTTCCTTGTGCTGAGTAGTCATCGTCCGTGTGTGCCCGTCACTTACTGAAGCTTGGCTCAAGTTTGAACACATACGGTGGGAGGGTGTCTCCTTCCTGCCCCAGGAAGGCAGGAGCTGAGTAGAGGCCCCGGCCCGGACATGTGGCTCCTGTGGAAGGTGTGCCTTTGGTTGAAGGTCTGATTCAGGCCCCTGCTCCCCGGAAAAGTCCTCAGGTTTCTCTCAGCAGAGGGGGTTCGCGTCCTCAGTCTGACGCACGCGGTGTGCAGCCCAGCCTGTCCTGCCCACTGTCGGTGTGGTCTGTGCTGGTTGCAATCCCCCAGTGTGACTTGTAGAGGAGACCGGCTGCTCGCCCCCGTGTGAGTTCTGGGGGAGCTGTCAGTAGGTAGGGGTGCTCTTGCCCGTGGCAGGCAGGGCACGGGGTTTGTTGAGTGAATTTCCAAGCTTTCCCAAGCCTGTGCAGGAACCCCCACTGTTCTGGGGAGTGAAGGCTCGCTGGACCCCCTTTGCTCTGCAGTGGGGGTGTTGGTGCCCACATCTCGTGCAGCCCCAGGGCAGCATGTTGTCTGCGTTGCTGACAGCGAGTGTGAGTGATGGCAGGCGGGATGAGAGCCGGGCTGGGCTCCTGCGGACCGTGGCTTGTCAGCTGCAAGGCTGCGGACATGGAGGTGCTCACAGCTGCTCAGGGGAGTCCAGTGCGACCTGTCCCCAGTGGGCACTGCTCTGGGTGCTGTCTTTCCTCATCCTGGACGTGGTGGAGTCCAGTGCGGGTGGGCACTGCTCTGGGTACTGCCTTTCCCTCTCCAGGACGTGGCCCTGTCGCCCCGTCGCCACCGCTCATTGCTGGGTTACGTGTGCTTCCAGGTATTCCAGACCTTTGACCGCATGGCGCGCCAGGACGATGAGAAGAGGAGGAAGGAGCTGGAGGAGAGGATGAGGAGGAAGGAGGCGGAGGCTGCGGAGGCAGAAGCTGCAGCCTCGGGGGAGCAAGCGCCCATCCCTGCCCCAGAGCTGGAGGTGGAGGTCAACACCATGGACGCTGACGCGGCCTCGGCCCTGGCCTCGGGCGGGCCTGCGGAGCCTCAAGGCCAGCCTCATGATGTGCAGGAGGTCCCCAGCTCCCGGGAGGCTGCACAGCCACCAGCCTTGGGTGTGGATGCTGCTCAGACCCTGAGGGAGCCCCCACCTCTTCCCAGGTAAGACCTTTCTCGCTGGACATGGGGTGGGGCGGGGGGGTGGAGGGTAGTTGTGGGAGTGGTTCTCACTGGGTGACAGCACCTGCAGCACTTACAGAGCAACTCGTGTTTGCAGGCTGAGTAACAGTGATTTGCTTCCACTGACGGGCAGTGGCTGCCGCCTCCTCCCTTTGTCCCTGGTGAGGTCAGGCCGAGTGTGCATGTCACTCAGCATGAAGGCCGAGGGTTTGTGGGCTCCAGCAGTCCCGGTGGCGCCTCTTCCTGCCAGGCATGGCGGTCCGTGCACCACGGTCCTCGGCCTCACAGCACCTGCAGAGGCTGTCAGTACAGGGATCCGTGCACCAGAGTCCTTGGCGTGTCAGTGAGTGGAGGCTGTGACCTCGCTGCTCCTCGGGCTTGAGTCCCGGTCTGTGCGCGGCTCCCGCGCCTCTGCCCCTGCTGGGATGCTCCTGTGCCGTGTTTGGGAAATCGTCCCTGCTGTGTCCTGGCCAGGGGAGCCCCGTCCTCTCTGCCTCAGCCACAGCGTCCCTCCCGCTCTCCTGCTGCTGCCCCCTCCCCCCCAGGCTGTTCTGAGAAAAGCTCCTGGTGAGGCAGTATGGAGGCTCAGTGATGTGACACTGAAGGAGGACGGGCAGCCCTGTGGAGGAGGCTCAGCTGCAGGTGTTGGCCGGCGAGGCCGGTGGCGCAGGAGAGGGCTGTTGTGCACATGGGACTTCAGCAGAAAAAGGGCCTGGGCCTGGAGGGGCCGGCACAGGACGGGATCCGCTGGCCCCAGCTGAGGATGCTTGTCTCAGGCGCAGCTCCCGTGCAGGCGGCTGGGGGGAGCCTCCCCTGCGTTGGTCCCAAAGCCGTCTTGTGGGGTCCTCAAGCTGGGGATGTTCTTGTCGCATGTTGAATGGAGCCTTTTTAGAAAATAAACGTGTCCCAGCCCTGGCAGGTGGTCTCAGCTGGCTGGGCGGCGGCCTGGCACGGAGAGGTTGCGGTGCGGTTCCCGGTCAGGACTCACACCCGGGTGTGGGTTTGACCCCCGGGCAGTGTGCGCTCGGGAAGCAGCCAGTCGATGCTTCTTTCTCATCGATGTTTCTTTCCCTCTCCCTCCCTCTCTCTAAAGTCAGTAAAAGCACATTAGAACAAGGAGTGCTGGTCTGTCTTCCTTGTGCTCTAGGGGTCTCTGAGGGGAGAGTGCCAGTGGTCCTTGTCCAGACCCGTGCCCCCTGCCCTGGCGGTTCTGGAACCTGCCTCATTCGCCGCAGTCTGAGCTCCGTGTGCTGGGGGTTCCCTGTGTTTATGCTGCGGGGGCGGGGGTCTGAGCCCTGAACCCCAGGCTTTCTCCGTCTCTTCGCCTGGGTCCTGTCCTCAGATTTCCTCCCCCGGCTGTGGGTCCGACGTCAGCTCACCCACACACTGTTGGCAGCAGGAGGCATGCTTCTGCAGATCCCCTCTCTTAGGGTTTGACTTCTCTCTCGGCTTTGCTCTGAATTGTTGAATGTGTTTGCAGCAGCTGTTGGAAGTCTCCATCATCTGTCCTTTCTTGGCTGTTTCTGTCTCCTGGTTTGGACCTGTTTTCCTGTTCTTCACACACCTGGTAACTAGGGTGGATGCTGGGTGTTTGGAATGCCTTGTGCGTCTGGATTTCCTTTAAGTGCTGTGGAGCTCACTGGGCATCTGGAGTCCCCACTGTTCCGAGCTGGTTCTCCTCTTCTGAGACGTGGCCTCGGGCTCTCCCCAACCTTCAGGTGGGCAGCAGTCCTGCCCTCTGGCTGGTGGAGCGTGGCCGTGTCCTGCCCTGGGTGGCCCCGGGGACCTTGCTGGCTCCCTAGGGCTCCCGTTCCAGGAGCCGGTCCCTGATAGTGAGACAGGAGAGTGGAGATGGAACGTACAGTCACTTCTGTCCCGTTTCGTTTATTTCAGCCAAATGGAGAGTGCTGGGTGCTGAGCACACCTGCGCAACGAACGCCTCGGTTCTGGTTCTTTGGTTGAGCCCTGACTGACAGCTGTTCTCAGGGTAGAACGTCATGAGAAATGCAGGCTTCAAACTAATAACAAGTTTGGAAACATTTAACGTTGTACAGAGAGAAGGCCCGGAAGGAAACATTAATAGTGGTGGAACTGAGTGTTTTTCATTGTCATCTTTGTCTCTTACTATGTTTTCTAATTTTTTTTGCAGTGAGCATACATTTTATTATACTGTTTTTGGTACTATTTTTGTAACTTCTAAAAACTTTACTAAAAGGGGGTTTGATTTATATTCTGAGTAGCTGTGAGATCACTGCCTGGCTGAGGTGGTTTTGGAGAGACCTCTGTTCTGTTCCTGGGCAGCTGAGCTGTTGGTGAGGCCCCCGCTTGTTGGGAGGGAAACTCAGCCGGGCATCGACCAGCACCTGGTAGGGCCTCAGCCCTCAGGAGCTCACTGGTTTTCCATGGACAGAGCAGGAAGTGGCGGCCATGTCTCCGAGTCCCCTGTCCCAAGTCCCGCCTGAACTGCAGCTGAGGCGGGTCCGAAAGTGGGTGTGGAAGCAGCCGGTCCTGCTCCTCCCAGGTGGCCCCAGCCGCCATCAGTGCCCAGGGTCTGCACCCTGTGAACATGGGTCCGGGCGCTGTCAGCAGAAAATTAAGGCCGTTTCTCTTCCGATGAACACACACAGCTCTGCCCGTCCAGCACCCTGTCCAAAAGCCAACTCCCTGGAACCAGTCTGAGACTCGGGCTTCCACCGGCTCCTGTCGGCCGCCACTGCTGGAGGGTCATGGCAGCGGCCCTCCTCTCGTCCTGCTGTCCCGACATGTGCTTGTTCATTTAAACAACTCAGCAGAGGCCCCTGCAGGGACATGCAGTAAGAGCATAAAAGTGTGCACATCTGTATTTTACATGCGTGTTTATTATCAGCCATATTCACTGTGTACACGTTATACAGAATTCACTGTTGGGATGTTCATGACTGACAAATGTGGTCCCATAGAGGCCATCGACAGGGCACTCGGCCCACCTGTCTCTGGCCTGTCTGCCCGTCCCCTCCAGGCCCGCCAGCCACAGATCTCTCGTACATATAAGCCACGCCTGGGGCATTGTGGGGTGGCTTAGGAGATACTGGAGGGAATTTTAATTGGAGCTACACCCCACCCCTGTCCAGGGCTTACAGGGCCCAGTTTTATTCCTTAGAGGGGAGTCAGCACACGTGTCTTGGGCACACAGGAGGGCACCTGAGGAAGTGCTGGGTTCCGCTCGGCTCCCAGCTTCACATTGCCGCGGTGAGGACATTGTGGTGGGGATGCTCAGAGGACTGGGTGCTGTGCCGAGGGCAGGAGAGGGACAGCCAGGCGCCTCTCAGAGCTGCCAGTGCAGGCTGTCCAGGCTGTCCAAGGCTGCCACCGCCCTGCCGTTCACCGCTCGGCCGGCAGGTGTCACTGCAGCTGCTGCTGGATGGGATGGAAATCTAGAAAGGCTGGGCCACCTCTGGCTTTGCCTTTATAGATCAGAAACAGAATTCTCTAGAAAAGAAGATGAAGGGAAGTAAATTCCTGCCTGGGAGCTGGGCTGCCGGAGGGGTGCTCCACACTGAGATGTGCGTGGCGTGTCACTCCCAGGCTGTCCCTCCGCCTGCCCGGGAACAGGCCACAGTGTGTGAGGGCGGTGGGCTGCTGCACACACAGCTGCCGGCTGCACCCTGGCGGACAGGCTGGTCAGGAGGCTGCTCCGTGTCTTTGTGTCCACGTGGCAGGTCCAGGTGCCCCTGGGGATGCACAGTGTGCAAGAGGAGCTTAGGTTTCCTCATGCCTCCTCCCCAGTGCGGGCACTGCTCACGGCCTCAGGCGCACAGGCCCAGCTCTCAGCAGAGCCCTCCAGCTCCTCGTCCGGCTGTGCCGGCAGGAAGCCGTGCCCCTTGGGGCAGGTGTCTCCTCGCCGTCTGTTCTCCGCTGGGGAGGGAATGCTGAGTCGTGTGTGAAGTGCCTTTTATGATTGGTTTAGGAGCTTAACTTTTTTAATGTCATTATCGTTTTCAGAGAGGAAGGGAGAGGGAGAGAGAAACACCAATGATGAGACAGAATCACTGATCGGCTGCCTCTTGCTCATCCCCTATTGGGGATCCAGCCTGTAGCCTGGGGCCTGTGCCCTGACCAGGAATCAAACCGTGACCTCCTGGTTCATAGGTTGATGCTCAGCCCCTGAGCCACACCTGCCCAGGCTGCATTTTTGTTTTTATTTTTCAATTCACTATAACCTACAGCTGTCAGCTTCATACTAGCAGAGGTTAGCCTGGGTATCTGACAGCACCAGTGTACACGGAGCTGCTCGGAGACTGAAGCTGTGCTGGCAAGGTGAGCTGCTGCGCGAGCCTGTGGGCGGCTCAGGGAGCCGTTGGAGGAGGACAGGGTGAGGATCCATGGCAGTTCTTCCCCCGAGAAGTGTGTGTTTCACGGTGTGAGAACCCGAACTGCCTGCTACTTGCAGGTGGAGCAGTCGCTATGTACAGGGTAACTGTGGCATCGCCATGTGAAGTAGGGCCAGCGTGGTGGGCGCGGGGCAGATTCCTGGGTGCGGGCGGGATGGTGGGTATGCCCTGTGTTAGGAGAGAGCAGCTCTCAGTGCAGAGAGCCTGCTCAGCAGGAGACTGCTCCCCTGCCTGCTTTTCTGGAACACCAAGAAGGCCTTCCTAGGCCAATTTTCCGTGTACACCCCACCGAGGATGTTTTCATAGACTCTGATCATGGACGGAAGAGAGTGAAGGACACACCCACCCCGCGCATCTACCGCCCTGCCCCTCCGTCACGCTCCAGTGTTTCTGTCCCAGCTTAAATAACAGTTAAATGGTTTGTGTAAATCTGCAAATAAGGCCCCACCTACACACCGCTTTTCTGTTGTCACTAAAAGGCTACAATAGGCACCAAATAGCCTACATCCTTAGAGAACCTGAGTAAACTGCCTGAGACACAGCTGGAAACCCTCTATGCTTTTATTCTCTCAAAATTTGTTTCTTTAAAAAATCAAGTGTTGGCCCATAGCGTTTCTGCAGTCTGCATTTTGCTGGCTTGTGGTGTAGTGAGCTGGCTGGGGACTTAGGGTAAATCTTTTTGAAAATTACAAGTGTGCCCTGGCCAGTATGCTAAGTGGTTAGAGCATAAGCCCACGCACCAAGGCCTCCTGGGTTCGATTCCCAGTCGGGCACATACCTGGATTGCAGGTCTGATCCCGGCCCAGTCATGATGCACACGGGAGGCAACCAGATTGATGTCTGCCACAGACACGCTTCTCTTCCTCTCGTCCTTTCTTCCTGCCTCTCCCACTCTCTTTAAAAATCAATAGAAAAATAGCCTTGGGTGAGGATTAACAACAATAAAAAAGAAAAACTTACAAGAGAGTGTAATGAAAGTGAGTTCTCCCTAAAGACAACCGTGGGCCATGAATTCTTTTGTAAACGTCAGTGTTTTATAACATTTTTCATGTTGGAATTTTTTTTTTCTATCACATGTGATTGCTGTGTGTGGACTCCGTTGCGTCTGCATCCGTGGGGGACAAGCAGCAGCAGGGACCTGTCTCCTGCTGCCCGCATGTGGTGGGCGTGGTTGGCCCTTCCCCGCAGCACTGGGCCCTGCCCTGTCACAGGTGGGGACCCGCCCATTCATCACGGGGCTCCCCGGGAGGTCTGAGTGAGTGGGCAGGAGGAGCCCCTTTCTGCCAATGCGACTGAAGCAGGGACCTGCCTCAGAGCATCCGCCATGGCCGCACGTCACCCCGAGTCCCCGGGGAGTGTGATTAGGGTGCTTCTGGCCTGGCCGTCACCGTGGAGTCCGTGAGGGTGCTGCTGTGCTGCTTGTGGACAGGTTCCCAGACGGACGGGCTCCTGCGTCAGGGGCCAGGCTGGGCCATCTGGTGCGGGGCAGCCAGGCCGGGGGCCCTGGCCCCTTCCCGGCCGTTAGCTTTCACCTCGTTGGCCTTCTGGGAAACGCCACTCCCCGTGTGTACGCTGGGTTATACTGGCTATGCAGATGGTTCTGTGTGTTTTCTTTTCCTCTGTCTGTTCATATCTGTCTCTGTGTTGGCCCTTCTTTACTGAAATGCATTTACCCTGGAGGATGAGGCCTGATCTTCCCTCCCCCAGGCTTTTTTTGGAAATTAAATTTTCTATGAGAAAATTCTGTTGAAATTTTCTTTGGGAAAACATGAAATTCGTGGTTCTAATTAGAGAGAATTGACATGTCTGCATTGAGGGCAGATGTGCCTTCTTTATTCAGTCTGTGTGGCCTATGGGATTGTGCTTTTATTCAGTCTGTGTGGCCTGTGGGATTGTGCTTTTATTCAGTCTGTGTGGCCTGTGGGATTGTGCTTTTATTCAGTCTGTGTGGCCTGTGGGATTGTGCTTTTATTCAGTCTGTGTGGCCTGTGGGATTGTGCTTTTATCCAGTATGTGTAGTCTCTGGGATTGTGCCTTTATTCAGTCTGTGTGTGGTGGGGTTTGTTCGGGGGTCCTGTTGACCAGTGATTCATCTGGGGTTCCCTCAGATTCTCTAAGAATGTAGGCTGTTTGTGCCTATTGCAGCCTTTTATTTTATTTATTTTAATATTTTAAAAAATATATTTTATTGATTTTTTTTTTTTTTTTTTACAGGGCGGAAGGGAGAGGGATAGAAAGTCAGAAACATCGATGAGAGAGAAACATCGATCAGCTGCCTCTTGCACGCCCCCTACTGGGGATGTGCCCGCAGCCAAGGTACATGCCCTTGACTGGAATCGAACCCAGGACCCTTCAGTCTGCAGTCCGACACTCTATCCACTGAGCCAAACCAGTCTCGGCTATTGCAGCCTTTTAGTGACAACAGCATTTAGAAGTAAACTTACGCTTTAACATTCAGAACCTCAACCACAGCCACATCTTGTGGTCCTGCGGCCGTGGCTCGGCTTGGGTGCAGGTGTCAGAGGCTGGGAGCCACGTGGTGAGCCCAGAGTCCCCAGGTCTGTTTGTTGTGTCTTTAAGACACTTTCCACTTCCAGATAATCAGATGCACAAAAAACGTTGCAGAAATCATACAAAGACTTCCCATGCCCCCACTTCTGGCGTCCCCATGTCAAGTCCTGCTGCAGCCGCTCGACAGCCTCATTCCAGCGTGTCCTTTCTCCTGTGCTGCATAGGGCCACCTCCTCCCTGCACGGGGCCACCTCCCCCCTGCACAGGCCACCTCCCCCCTGCACAGGGCCACCTCCCCCCTGCACAGGGCCACCTCCCCCCTGCACAGGGCCACCTCCCTCCCTGCACAGGGTCATTTCATGCCCTCGTGGGGCTACCTCCTCGCTGCATGGGGCCACCTCATCCTCAGTCAGACTTGGCAGGCTGTCCCTGGCCAGGGTGGTTTTTTGTGCTATTTCTTGTGGCTGACAAGTTACTCTTTCTCCTTTGTAGCAACTAAGTGTCTAGTGGGGAGAGACTTATAGGAAACACCCCCTCGTTCAGGGGTGCCCACTGCTAGCACAGGCCCAGGGGTTGCTGGGGATGCTCTTCCCGCTCTCTCTGGGCTGGGATTGCTGGGAGGAAGGGCTTGCTCACACCTCCTCCACATGGAATGGGCAGGCGTCACGGTAGCACCCGCCCCCTTGAGAAGGTCAGCTTCTCCGTGTTTGGGACCAGGCAGACACTCCTGGGCCAGACCTGATGGTGCACTCATCTTTTCCCCTCGGCCCTGCCTCTGGGGGGGTCCCCTTGCCACGCCATCTCCTGCAGAGCTGGCCTCGCTCCCGGCTGCACTCCTGACAGGTGCCTCCGGTCTGCCGCCACCTCCCTTCCTAGGGGCACCTGGTGCTGGCAGTGCTGGCGCCTCCTCCCAGGCCTGGCACACCCGTCCTGGTCGGCTGGGGACGGTCATCAGCTGGGTCATGTGCCCATGGTTTGTGGCCAGGACAGAGGTGGCCCAGGCTCGTCCGTCAGTCCTAATCCTCCACCCCCTTCTCTGCCTGGGCCTCTGCCTCCCAAACCTCCTCCTTTCCTACTTTTCCCTTTTCTGCAATATCCTCAGATGCTGAACTTTTATTCCTCAAACCCCGAAGCAGGACTTGGCCCTCACTAATCGGGCATCCCACCGTGGAACCTGCTGACAAGACAGCAAAGTGTCGCTCACCTCTCCAGGGACAGCGTCACCCCAAAGCTGAACAGCTTTGGGGCGGGGGGGGGACCGCGGGGCGCGTGAGGCCAGACTTGTGAGTTGGAAGTTGGATGTAGGTGGAGTTTCAGAGTTGACAGTGGGGGTCCTGACAGGACTGGGTGGGGCTGTCAGGATTGGAGAAACTCAGGGCTGTGACTTTGAGGTTCACTCGGCTGGGTACAAACTGGGGTGAGTCACCTCGGAGGCACATCGGGCGCTCCTCAGGGCAGCTGCTGGCTGCGTATGGGGGTCGGGGGGAGGCTGGGATGAGAGCCGGGCTGCGGCTGGACATCCGGTCTGCCTGCTGAGGGAGTGTTGGGTGTCCCATCTCGACATGACCACCCGTTAGCTGTCTCCAGGCTGTGGTCCCCACGGGCCCTCCACCTGGAGGTGGGCGTGTGGCTCTCTCCCCCTGGCACTGCTCACTTGGGAAGTCTCCTGGTAATTGGAGTAGCTTCCTCATCTGGGATGACTCGTCAAAAATAGTTAGAAGACTAAGAATTCCACGTACTTCAATGGTTGTATTTATGGAAGAGATGACCTACTTTTTGTTTTAATATGTAAATCTCACGTTCACATACTCATAAGAAACAAGTGCCTCTTCCCTGTTACAGTGATTAACGTGATGTAAGGAAAAGCCTCGCTATAGCGGAGTCCCATTCTTAGTCGACTTGGGGGTCGTAGTGAACACCAGTGTGGCATGGACGGTGGTGGAGCGTCCGGTCGGTGGTCAGAGGAGTGAGCACTCGGACACGTTACTCGAGATCCCAGCTCCCCTGCCTCCTTGATTTCAAGTATAGAATTGTTTAGTTTTTTCTTGTTTTTTGTTTTTGCTAATCCTCACCAGAGGACATTTTTCCATTGGTTTTTAGGGAGTGAAAGGGGCGGGGAGAGAGAGAGAACCATCAGTGTGAGAGACACATCGATTGCTTGCCTCCCACACGTGTCCTTGACCGGAATTGAACCAGTGACCCTTCAGTCCGTGGGCAGACGCTCTAACCAATGAGCAACGGACCAGGGCAGGACTGGGGACATTTGATTGTAGTGATAAGTCTAACATCTTTTTTCCCTATTTTTTAAAATATTTTTTGTTGATTTCAGAGAGGGAGAGAGAGAGACATCAATGAGAATCGGTGGGCTGCCGCCTGCACGCCCCCAACTAGGGATCGAGTGCAAAACCTGGGCCTGTGTCCTTGACAGGAATGAACCCTGACCTCCTGGGTCATAGGTCGATGCTCAACCCCTGAGCCACACCTGCCGGCAGTGCCTCGTGGCTTTGATTTGACCTCGGTGTGACATGCCTGTGCTCCGGGCCCTGTGGACATGTCTGTGGGGCCCGCATTGTCTGTGGGCCGGCAGGAGCCATAAGGGGCCCTCCTTGTCCGAATGCGGCTCTTGCTCTGGGGTCAGGATGGCCCCGGCTGCCGAGCCTGGTCCTGTGGTGAGGACCTTGCCCGGGAGGCCTGGCGGCGGTGCTGAACCTTGGTGCCAGGTGTAGGTAAAATGACTGATGCTGGGTTTTAAAAAGAAATTGACGGGTAAAGTGAGCATTTCCCAGGAGGCTCGAGCCACGTGTGTGAAAGCGTGAGGGGCCGTGGCTGGGCTGGCACCTGACCTGTGTTCTTTCCAGGAGACAGGAGCAGTTCCAGAGAAACCCCGACAGCTACAACGGAGCCGTGCGGGAGAACTACACCTGGTCCCAGGACTACACCGACCTGGAGCTCAAGGTGCCGGTGCCCACACACGTGGTGAAGGGCAGGCAGGTAACGCCCCCAGTGCTCTTCTCGGGCACAGGTGTCCCCCGCCGCCCACCCCCTCAGCCACTCTAGCCAGGTGTGAGACGCCTCGCCCCAGCCTCCCCGAGCTGGTGGAAGCACCTGAGCTTCGTTTAAGTTGCTGTATCTTGTGTGCTGTGGCATCAGTCTCCACAGAAGGCCAATGTAGGGGGATAGCACGGCCGGGCCCGAGCAGCCGAGATCTGGAGGGACAGGCGGCTGGGGCTGTGCAGGGACAGGCGGCTCGGGGCTGTGTGGATACAGGCGGCTCCCAGGGCTGTGCGGGGAAAGCGGCCCCCCGGGCTGTGGGGGGACAGGCGGCCCCCCGGTCTGTGGGGGGACAGACCACAGCGGTTTGCTCACTGGCGCTGCTCAGGCCCCATCCCAGCCGCCCTGGCCGATGTGGGCGCAGGAGGGCGCAGCGCTGCTCGGCTCTGTGTGGGTGGGACAGGGATTTATGCATTGGAGGCGTCTGGTGACACCACGGACTTATTCACACTCGCCTCCCTTCATTGCCACCACCTGAGTGTCCTCCCCTGTGGTGTTTTTCCACGGCATTCTCATTATGCTGTGACCTCCTTTTCTCAGTGCTCGTCTCCATGTCTCGGTGACCCACCCCAGTGCTGGTCGCGGAGAGCCCGGGAGCGCAGTGCCCTCGTGTGCTGGCCTCAGGGTTTCTCGGCGGCCACTTCCTTCCGGCGCACAGCGATCCCTGGGGCCTTCGCAGCGCCGTCAGCAGGGGATATTTTGGTCTTTGTCCCTGACACCTCCCAGGGGCCCTCCTGATGGCGGCGTGACTACAGCAGCGGGGGGGGGGGGGGCCGCAGCATGGGGTACAGGGAGGGGGCCCCTGATTGTGGGTCCTGGTCCCCTTCTCCAGCAGCTGCGGGAGCCTCAGGGGAGAAGCTCGCCTCCTCTGCCCGCTGGTCTCTGTGGCAGGGGCCTGCCCGAGGGCGGAGGCTGGAGGGGGGGGGGGGGGAGTGTGGTTCACAGCCGTTCCGCCGTTCCTCCTGGTGAGTCTGAAGGAAACTTTTGGACGAAGCTCGGGTCTCAGGCCTTAGAGGTGTGGATAGGTCTTTGCTTTGTCCACTCTGCTTGTCTCCTTCAGGGTAGCCACAGTGACAGTGACGTCAGCTGGCTGGTTACCAACCTGGCGTTTCGCCAGTCATAGGGCGTGATGCTGGAAAGCTGACCTCCAGAGTGTTTTAGAGTAAAGTCTCATTTGCAGGCGAGAAAACTCTCGGAGATGCAGGCCAGGCCACGCCCAGCCCCACCGATCAGCTGGGCCACACTGACCAGCAGGGGCCCCTCTCCTGGCGCTCTCCTTCCTCCCCAGGGGGTTCCTGCTGACCAGTGAGACCCTGCGGCCCTGGGCTCACGCCAGGCTGCTGCCCTCCATGCCCTGGGAACCTTCCGGAATAGCACCCGGCCTCTGGGCATGCCCTGGCTGGTGAGGCTCAGCCCTGCCCCAGGGGCTGCTGGAGTCTGTGCCGAAAGCTCTCAGCGCCGAGTAGGGGCTCCCCTCTTCGGCTGCGTTGGAAGCATGGGAAGGCGCTGCTGTGAAAGCTCTGATGGGAGGCCTCGGGCTGCGCTGTTAACATAGAACGTGAACACATGAGGCGGCGGTTCGGGCTCTAGGCGGTATACCACAGGGCCTCAGTCCTGTCCGACCGCTGCCCGCTCGCCATCACGGCAGGTCCGCGGGGTGCCATCAGCATGAACTGTGTGGTCCCTCCCGCCCTGGGCACAGACCTGTTCCCGGTCCGGGCGGGGGGGAGCTTCCTGAGTCTGGTCGGAAGCAGCCTGGCGGAGCTCTGTCCCCATGCTCCCTTGGGGCTGCCAGGCTCATCGAATGGGCTATGGGGCAGAGGGCCAGGCGGGCCAGGCGGGTGAGATGTGGCAGCGCCCGCCGTTCTGGCCAAGGCTTCCTGCCCGGGTGCTCCCTGGGCTCTGCCAGCCTTCGGCGAGTGCCCAAAGCCAGGAGCTGCGGGGGCCCACCACACACAGGGCTCTTGCTGCTTCCTGTCCTCACGCTGCCAGTGCACCAATGCCCTTGGTCTAGGTTTTTGGTTTCTCGCTGCCTTTTTTTCTCTTGTCAAACACTGAGCTTTCAGGGCAGCTCCAGAAGTGCTAGACCCCAAGCGCTTGCTGTCCGGCCAGGCTTTCCTCCTGAGATCGCTGTGGGAGCTCTCTCCTCCGGCCGCCTGCGCCTCTCAATTCAGGTTGCCGTTCAGCCCTCCTGGTCTCCGGTTTCCTGCGTCCAGAGATGTAACTGACAGGAACACGGTCAGGACAGGGTGAGAGTGTGACTGGGCCTGCTCTGTATTGAGAAACTAGAGGGGTGCATGAAATCTGTACATGGGTAGGGTCTCTAGGCCTGGCCGGTGATCAGGGCTGATAGGGGCCTTCCTTCACTCCACACTGCCCCTTCGTGGTCAGCATATGTCATAGTGAGCTGTCGAACTTCTGGTTCAACTCCCAAGGGGACACTTTGCACATTATCCTTTTATACAGAGACTAGAGATCTGGTGCATGAAAATTCATGCACTGGGAGTGGGTGGTCCCTCACCCCAACCTGCCCCCTCTCACATACTGGGAGCCCTCAGGGGATGTCCAACTGATGGCTCACCCCCAGCCTGCCCAAGACCTAAAGCCTTGGGCACGCAGCCATCGTCCTGCTCAGCTCAGCCCAGCCCCATCTGCCTGCGACCACCTGGCCCCAGGGGCTGGGCACTCACCGCCACTTCCGCTCACAGCACCCTGGGGCCAGGCGCCGCCACCACCACCACCACCACCACCACCGCTGCCGCCGCCGTGGCTTCCCCTCACAGCGCCCAGGCGCTGGGCACTTGCCACCACCGCAGTTTCATCTCCATCCCTGGGGCCCGATGTGCGCCACTTGGCCTACCCCCGCTCCTGATTGGCTGGTAGCATGACCAATCAGGAGCCAAGGTACAGTCACATTTGCATGTTACTCTTTTATTAGATAGGAGGGTGATGGCACAGTTAGTGACAGTAGTCTTCCTGTGAGGAGACATTTGTGATCTCTCAGCCCCACAGCAGAGCTGCCAGCCTGCGGTGCCATGGCCGGGGCTGTCCGTCTCATGCCTGTCTCATGCCTGCCAGTCTGTGCCTGTGCTCGCCACTCGGGTCCTGCTCAGTCTTAGTTCTCGTCCTCGAACTTCCTCAGTGACGTGCCCAGGTGTCAGGGCCGGGTGTGGAACCCGCCTGCTGCGTAGTGGGGTGCAGAGAATCCAGCTCTGCCCTGCAAGGGGGAGGCTTGCTCCTGTCTCCTCACCCAGGCCCACTGTGTCCAGAGACGTGCCATTCAGCGCTGTGCGTGGACTTGTGTTTCTCCTCTTTGGAGCTCTTAGGACCTTTTTAAAAGCAGTGTCGGGAAATTTCAGTCTGTTGGCCCCCTGGCGCCCCCCCTTCCCCCGGCAGCCCCTGTGGGCCACCAGCCTGGAGGCACGCTTTCCTTCAGCTCTGAAAATGTGTGGTGGCTGCCACAGGCCGCAGTGCAGGCTCGGCCTGGCTTGGCCTCTGCCTCATCCGTCTGACTTGATCTTCCAGGGTCTCTGCTGAGGCCTGTGTAGCCGCTGCTTTCAGTTAGCTCCACGTGCTCTTTGTGGCCCGGCTCTATTTTTATACTTTATTCTGGTTCTCTGGATACAGGTCCTCCCAGATCCCGCTGCAGGCGTGAATAGGAAGCGTGTTAGAAAGCCGTTTCCTGACGGCTCTACAGGGGTTGCTTCGTTTCTGGAACCGCCTGTCTCCATGTTGCCAGTTTCCTCTCTCCGGGGGTTGTGGGGGGGTAGGTTGAAAGTGTGTTTGTTCCCCACCGAGGTGCAGGCCGGTGACAGCTGGCACTGAGCGGGGGCTGAGTAGGGACTCGCCCTCCTGCCACGAGGCCCTCCGACGGCTGCTGGGCTTTCTGGGCCTGAGCTCCTCTGTGGCAGGCCTGACGAGCCCCACTGGCTCCGGGTGTTGGCTGCAGCGCTGTCCAGTCCTGGAGGGTGTCCGCTGTGGTGGTCGTATCCACGGCAGGCGGGGAGGAGGGTGCTGTGGGGAGGTCTGAGCAAGCTGGCTGAGCCGAGGCTGTGCAGAGCCCACTGAGTGGAGTTCTTCCTCCTGGAGGTTGCCCCCACCCCACCCCCCCTCCGCCTGTGTGTGGATGGCCCTTTGCCCGCAGGTCTCCTCGCCTCCCCTGTTGTTCACAGCCCTGTGGGGTGCAGAGTCAGTGCCTGAGTGTCTTGTTTCAGGCCTTTTACAGCATCTCAGGCAGTGATGGCGGGGGCGGGGGGGCTTTCTGGGGGCCGTCAGGTCACCTCCAATGTCGTGCAAATGTTATGAAAAGGTGACCACTGGGAAAGAGGAAGCGAAACGGCGGGAGTCCGTGACCTTCTCTTCCGGCTACTGTAACCCGGTGACCTCGGCCTGGGCCGACTTTGCTTGTGGGGGTCCTCGTGGGCGGCAACCAGAGGAAGGGCCGGGAACTGGGCTTATAGAGTGGGTTTCCTGGGGATGGGCCCAGCACCCACACCGGGGTGCAGAGACGGCAGCGGGCTGTGGAGGGTCAGCCACAGGTCAGGTCGGTCCTGGTCCTGTCACAGAGGCTGTGGAGAGAAAGCGGCCCTTCCCCGCACCCCCTGCCCTACCCAGATCTGGCTCTTCTGGAGGGGATCACCCACCTGCTGAGTCAGTCACCTGGTGACCCCGGATGCCTGCGCCTTGTTTTGTTCCCTCCCCTCCCCTCTGCTCCTCCTCTTTCCCCTCCCTTCCTCTCCTTCCTCTCCCCCCTGCCCACCCCACTGTCCCACTTCCCTTCCCACAGCTGGCTCTGCTCCGCAGGTCTCAGTGGCCCTCAGCAGCAGCTCCATCCGCGTGGCGGTGCTGGAGGAGAGCGGGGAGCGCGTCCTCGTGGAGGGGAAGTTCACGCACAAGGTCAACACGGAAAGCTCTCTGTGGAGCCTGGAGCCCGGCAAGTGTGTCCTGGTGAGTGCGTGCTGTGCGTGCGCCACCGGTGCCCTCGGACGGGACGGTGAGGAGGCCCAGGGTCCCTGTGACTGACTGACTTGTGGGCACTGGGGACCCGACTCAGCCCGGCTCTGGGGGCGCCCTGCTCTGCGCTCGGGTGGAGCAGGTCCCGTGGTCACCTGTCTGGCTTGTGGCCGGCCCCACTCACTCGCCCCTGGTTTGGGTCATCTCGGGGCCTGGGGGACCTCCGCTCTTTGTCCTGTCCCGTGGCCCCGGGCATCTCATCAGGCCCTGGGGGGCTAGGGTGGAAGGACCCGCTGTCCTCCCAGCCCTGGCCTGTGGTGGGACTTGGGAGCAGGTGTTTGCAGGGGGGAGGCCGAGATGGGGGTCGCCCTGGTTGTCCATGACACGTGTCCTTAGAGAGGAGCGGGGATTGGAGAGCAGAGGGACCCAGACCCGAGGGAGTGGCGGTGGGCAGGGCTGAGCGTGTGGTCTCGGGTGTGCGGCCTCCAGGCTGAGGGAAGGACTGTCAGGGAACCCTGGGACAGGGGGGGCTCCCGGGAGCCTGCCCCAGCCTTCATCCGCTCACCTCCCAGCCACCCTCCGAGTGGGGCCCCATGGCAGCCCCGCCAGGCGGAGGCAGCAGTTAAACCCGGTGGAGTCCTCCCTCCTCCCTCCCTCCTCCTCCCACACACAGTGCCAGCGAGGCTGCGTGACTCCCCCTTCCGCTCCCTGTGGTTACCAGCCTCCCTGCTCCTTGCAGGGTGCCGGCTCACTGCCACGAGCTGCGGGCCAGGCCGTCCCGCCGGCGACGCCTCACAGTCGCTCAGGCTGGTCCGAGCGTCTCACTCGGGGGCTGTCAGACCCAGGGCGGGGTTGGCACAGGCACACCCTGCCCTTTGTCACAGCGCTCGAGAGGGGTGATAGGCTGGCAGTACTTGGCCTCTAGTTGTGGGCTCCCCCAACCCTGGGCTGGTCATTCCCTGCCTTTGCTGACTCCCCCTTACCCCACTGTCGGCTCTCTGGTGAGGACGAGGTTCCGCTGAGCAGGGGCGGTGGTCAGAGCGGCCGTCCCGGGCTGAGACTCGCAGCTCGCTTCTGCTCGGCGTGCTGGGGGGGCAGCCACCTGCCCCTCACGTCGATGTTCCTCTGCCTCCTCCCCTCCGCTCGCTCTGGAGTTCAAGGGAAAGCCCAGCCGGTGTGGCTCAGCGGATAGAGCGTCGGCCTGTGTATTGAAGGGCCTGGGTTCGATTCTTGGTCAGGGCACATGTCTGGGTTGTGGGCTCCATCCCCAGTAGGGGGCGTACAGGAGGCAGCCCGTCAATGATTCTCTGTCATCGTTGATGTTTCTGTCTCTCTTCCTGTCCCTTCCTCTCTGAAATCAATAAAAACGCATTTTAAAAAGTAATAAAATTCCATGGGAAAATATCCTGGGGTGAGGATTGAAAAACAACAAATACAGGTTGGGTATGTCAGGGTGTTGGTGAGCGGAGGCTGTGGAGGCAGTTGGGCCTGGAATGGGGTGAGGCTGGTGGCCCTCGGTGCTCAGGCCTCGCCCCTCCCGTCTGTTGGTGCCTGGTCTGAGGCGTTGGCCGAGGCCCAGGCCCGGGGAGAGCGGGGTTCGAGTCCAGGGTGGGCTGGTGTCAGAGAGAAGCCTCCTGGGACTCACTGGCCGGCAGGCGGCCCTCGTAGTGGATGGAGCATCTCCTTGTCTGGCTTCCAGCCCAGGCCAGCTGCTCCAGCGGCTTAAGCCCCGGGCACTGCCCTGAGGGGCCGTGTGGACTTGGCACACGTCCTCGACCGGAGCATCTCGTCCTCGACCCCCCCCCCCCCCACCACACACCACAGGAGCGGCTCATTCTCGACCCCCCCCACACACACACACACACACAACCCCCGACTCTCGGGCATCTCCTTGGCCCAGACTAGCCCAGGGGCAGCTGTGGGGAGCGTCCTCCACGGGCAGGCTGCCTCCCTGACTAGGAGCGAGGTGTGTGGCTGAGGAGGAGAGTCCCCAGCACAGTCGGGGTGGAGCGCCATGTCCGTTCCGTGTCTGTGAGAAGGTTCTGGGAAAACCAGCCAGCAGCCTGGGGTCCCCGAGAAACCGAGGTCGCCAGTGCTGAGAGGAGCCTGGAGGGAGGAGGGAGAGCCCTCCCCCTCGCCAGGTCACAGTCCCGCCCCGTCCAGCGGGGGAACTTCAGCGTCAGGGCCTGGGGGGAGGAGTCCTTCACCCTCGCAGGGCTCAGCAATCAGCCCCAAGCCCAGTCCCACAGGCAGGAAACGGGTCTGGGCTTGGGAGCAGGAGCTGGCTCGGGGTGGGGTGGGGTGGCTAGGAGGGCGGTGGGTCTGTTGGAAGGAGTTCCTGTTGGTGGTGGAGCCTTTGTGGCGACTCAGGGAGGCGTGGTTGGAGGGGACAGGTGGGGGCGGCCGGCGGCTTGGGACTCCTGGGCACGTCCCGGCAAGCGAGGGTGGGTTGGGCCCTGGCGGCCAGTGGGTGTGGGTGGTGACACAGAAGCTTGGTCCTCTGTGAGGGCCTGGCCCCCCACCCCCCTCCCCTCCACCCCCCACCCCAGACTGCAGTCCCCACACTGACCGCCCCCCCCCCCCAGGTGAGCCTGAACAAGGCGGGCGAGTACTGGTGGAGCGCCGTGCTGGAGGGCGAGGAGCCCATCGACATTGACCAGATCAACAAGGAGCGCTCCATGGCCACGGTGGGCGAGGAGGAGCACGCCGTGCTGGACCGGCTCACCTTCGACTACCACCAGAAGCTGCAGGGCAAGCCCCAGAGCCACGAGCTGGTGCGAGCCCCGTCTGCCTGGGGCTGGGCGGCAGAGGGTGTGGGGAGGTGGCGGGCTGGGTGGTGGGTGGACCGGAGGTGAGGCTGTGGACGGGGCGGGCAGAGAGGGTGTGGACGGGGTGGGGCGGTGCCTTTGCTGCAGGGCAGGGATGTCCCCTGCGTCCTGACTCCAGCAGCTCCGGCTGGTCACCTGGTCACTGTCCAGAGAGGACACACTGTTCACACCTGTCAGAGCTCGGGGCAGGGCCGTCCTCCCGACTCGCTGGTCGGAGGCAAGAGGCGGCGTGGCCCAGGCTGTGGTGAGGAGGAGGATGCTGGCGATCGAGGGTCACCCTGAGCGGTGGAGCGGGGTGGCCGGGAGATGAGTTGAGAGCAAGTCCCTTCTGCACAGGGACCCCGGGAGCCTGGAACCGCGGACGGCACGGAACCCTGGTGGGCCATTTCCCCACGCGGGCTGCCTTCCCTTTAGGGTCACTTCCCGCTCCTCACGGGGTCCGAGCCGGCGGCACCGCCCTGTCCTGGGCACCGAGGGCAGGATCGGGCGGCTGGCGCAGCCTGTGATGTCTGATGGTCAGTTTGACCCCTTAGACATGGAGACGGGACAAATGGATGTGTCCCAACTGGGTGGCGGAGAGGGACAGGGAGGGACCTCATCGCCCACTCAGAGCAGCGCACGATTTGGACTCGGGGTGTCTGTTTCTAGACTTTTCCGCTTAACACACTTCAGCCCACGCTGACCGTGGTGACCCCGGGGTCCGCGGGCCACGCCGCCTCCCTCGGTCTCAGTCCCGGAGGAGTCGGGTGAGGAGGGGCTTCCGCAGGCGGTTCAGCACCCAGACCCGGGTGGAGTGGTCTCCCCGATGTGACGGGCGAGCAGCTGGACAAACACGGACCCTCCCCAACACTGCCGGCCGCTCGGGGCCCGTCTTCTGGGCCTGACTGGCTCTGAGCGCCCGGGTCCCACGGCCAGGGCCTGTAGGTCTGTCCGCCCGCCCGCCCGCCATGTCCTTCCTTCAGCAGTGGGGTTGGGTTGGCGGGTCAGACTCCCCAGGGCCCTGAAGAGCACGGGGTGGGCTGGTCCCTGAGCTGGGCCGCCCTGTCCTTCCTCCCGCGTCGCGGAGCCAGGCCGCTGGGGCAGGGCGGGCTGACCTGGGGCTGGCGGAAGGTCACAGCATCTGCTGGTCGAGTCTGGGCAGCAGCCTCTGGCGTCATCCCTGAGCTGCCTCTGCTGCTTGGGCGGCATTGGCTGTGGCCACCGGACCAGCAGTCTGGGCACCAGCCCCACCCTCCACAGGGAGGGCCTCGCAGCGGGGGCAGACACTGGTGCCCCGCCCTGGTGCACTTGGGGAGAGGCAGGCACCCCGATGGATGACTGGCCAGGGACGCTGCCAACTGGGGACTGTGAAGACATGCCTGGGAGGCAGGGGGGCTGATGGAGAGAGGGTGGAGGCTGGTGGAGGGAGGCGGAGGGGGAATTGGGGGGCTGATGGAGTGGGGGAGGGGCTGATGGAAGGAGTGGGAGAAGGGGTGATGGAGGGAGTGGGGGAGGGGGCTGATGGAGGGAGAGGGAGGGGCTGATGGAGAGGAAGGGGGCTGATGGGGGGGAGGGTGATGGGGGTGGCTGATGGAGGGGGAACAGAGACACCCGCCCCTCCCTCTACCCCATGGGCCACAGTCCTTGAGCCCTTGGGTTTGGACGATTCCTGGTGGGAAGGGGCACCAGCGCATGAAGGCGCCATTGGCAGGGACAGACGGTGGGGAGTCTGAATGGTGCTCGGCCTGGGGGGGCTCAGGCGCTCAGGTGGCCGGAGGAGGAAGCGTGTGTCCGGTGGGACGGGCTGGCAGAGGGTAACCTGTCTGTTTTCTGTTGTAGAAAGTCCATGAGATGCTGAAGAAGGGGTGGGACGCTGAAGGCTCGCCCTTCCGAGGCCAGCGCTTCGACCCGGCCATGTTCAACATCTCCCCGGGGGCCGTGCAGTTCTAGGGACAGGCCCTCGCCCTCACAGCGGGAGGCGGGCCTGGCGGGCCCTCCTGGGGGACCTGTTGTCCGGTGCCCTCCCTGTCCTCTCTTCAAGGGCTGTGGCCTCTGCCCTGCCTGCTTCTCCAGCCGCTCAGAGCAGGCGGGCCGCCCGCGGGTGCTGGGGGAGCAGGCCCCGCAGGCCTCCCCCTCGCTGCCGTCCGTAGCTCTGCTTGCTGTTCTCGTGCCGGACGTTTGGGGACTCGGCCTCCCTTGCACCCGGCACCCGTCCTGGGTGATGCTCTGGATGTTGGAGAGTGTCCTCTGACCTCTGACCGCTGCCCTGACCCACCACCCTGCACCTTCCTTTGTGGGACCTGGTTCCTGTCGGAGCTGAGCGGCTGCCGTGCCTCTCAGCAACCCGACCGCAGCTCTACCCCCACCGCCTGGACCCGAGCCTGCGCCCCGTCCCGCAGGCCACGGCCCTTCACCAGGACCGGCCTCCGCCCCTGGAGCCGGGGGACCAGGAGCCTGTGGCAGACAGCCCTTCCAGAGGCTTCCCCGCTGTGCGCGTGGGCGGGACCTGGTTCCTCGCCGGCGTTTCTGCTCCAAGGGCGGCTGCCTGGGCCCCTGAGATGCTGTTGGCAGGGGCACTCGGTGCCCGGTGGCCTGAGCCCTGACCACACCTGCTGTGACCCCCTCTCGGGCCCCAGGTCTCTGTGGTCTGTGGGACAAACGTGCCCCCAGGGTCTCCCCAGAGGCAAGGTGGGTGCGCCTGTGTCTCTGTGACCTGGGGACTGGGAGCACGACTGGTGGCTGTCCTGGGGCCCGCCTTTGTTCCCGTGCCGCGTCCGTCCACCGCGCCGCTGTCAGCGTCCAGGAGGGGTGCTGGTCGCTGCGGCGAAGGCGGTGCCCTCCCATCGGTGGCGCCTCTGCCCTGGCTGCCCTGCGGCTGCTGCTCCTGCCTGTTTTCTCTCTGCAGACGCAGCGGCAGCAGCAGACGGGCCTCGGAGCACGGCCAGGCCTGAGGACAGGACCGCCGGCCGCCGCGTGGGTTTGCAATAAACGTGTTTGAATTCTCAGCCTCCGCGTGGGTTGCTGCTGCGTTGTTCTGTGTGCCGTTCCCGCGTGCCAGCCGTGGTCTGACCCAGGCTCCTGCACGGCCCGTGGGGTGCTTCTGGGCAGGAAGTGAGGAGGAAGGGTCCCACAGTGTTCGGGGTGGGGGCACAGTTGGTCCTGTGGGGGGTCTGGCGGCTGCAGCCCTAGGAGCCCACACCCACGTGGGCTTGTGTATGAGAAGGGCTGTGGGGCCCCGGGCGGTGGTGCAGGTGAGTCTGAACTGGGCAGTGGGCCCTGAGCGTCCACCAGCACCACGTGGACGTGGGCACCCCATGGGAGGGAGCCGGCCAGCCTGTCCTTCAGTCTCACCCTGCCTGGGGAGTGAGGCTCAGCAGCTGCTGCCTGCTGGAGGGCGTGGGGCGGCAGGGCCCTGGGGGAGACGGCCCCCCTGACTTTGTCTTCCTGGTACCAAGAGCTGGGGGAGGGGCCCTGTGCCTTGTGGGACAGGGTCTTCGGGAAGCTGCCCAGGTCGAGACCTTCCAGGGGTTGAGGCAGGTCACTGGGACCCAGCAGTGTCCCAGTTGTCCTGGACTCAGGAGGACACAGTTGCAGAGCACCCGCCAGGAGCCCATCCTTAGTGGTGGTGGTGGGAGGGGTCACAGAGGTTCTGGAGTGACAGGCTGGGAGGTGCCAGCAGCCCTGGGCCCCCTCAAGGGCCGTGGAGGGAGCAGAGCCAGGCCCAGGAAGGAGGCGAGAGGAGCTGCCACTGCTCCTGAAGCCCTGCTGGACCCCTCACTCATCCTATGAACTCAGGTAAATGGCCTTCCTGTCCCTGACAGAATAACTGGGGTCACCCTATCCTCCATCTGTGGGGCTCCCCACACCCACAGCGACAGCCTGCAGACCTCTCCCTGCAGGAGCCAGACCAAGCTCAGGGGCATCAGCCTTGGCTCCTGACCCCCACCTGTATCCTGGCACCCTCTATTGACATAGCCGCCCAGACACCCTGACAGCAGCTCCTGCCCTCCCTCAGGAACCCCCTGGGCCTGCCTCCCCCAGCCCTCTAGGGCACTTAGAAGCTTCTCTTTAAAATGGTTATGGCGGTGAAACACCACGGACTATCTTAGCCATTCTTTATTGTGTTTTTTTAAAATTTCTTTATTAAGGTACTACATATGTGTCCTCATCACCCATTCCCCTTTCCAATCCCCTCCTCCCCCCGTCACCACTTATGCCCTCACCCCCCTGGTGTCCGTGTCCATTGATTAGGCTTATATGCGTGCATAAAAGTCCTTTGGTTGATCTCTTCCCCTTACCCCCACCCACCCCTACCATCCCTCTGAGGTTTGACAGTCAATGCTTCTCTGTCTCTGGATCTGTTTTTGTTCATCAGTTTATGTTGTTCATTGTATACCATAAATGAGTGAGATCATGTGATACTTATCTTTTTTTGACTGGCTTATTTCACTTAGCATAATGTTCCCCAGTTCCATCCATGCTCTAGTTTGAAGCAAACACCTTTTTCTCCTTTTTCTTCTTCTTAAAGAATACCTTTTAGCATTTCATATAATACTGGTTTGGTGTTGATGAACTTCTTTAGCTTCTTATCTGTGAAGCTCTTTATCTGACCTTCACTTCTGAATGATAGCTTTGCTGGGTAGAGTAATCTTGGTTGTAGGTTCTTGCTATTCATCACTTGGAAAATTTCTTGCCACTCTGGCCTGCATAGTTTCTGTTGAGAAGTCAGCTGACAAGCGTATAGGTGCTCCCTTGTAGGTAATTGTTTTTCTCTTGCTGCTTTTAATATTCTCTCTTTGTCCTTTGCTCTTGGCATTTTAATTATGATGTGTCTTGGTGTATTCCTCTTTGGATTTCTTTTGCTTAGGGTTCTGTGCGCTTCCTGGACTTGTAAGTCTATTTCTTTCACCAGGTGGGGGAAGTTTTCAGTCATTATTTCTTCAAATATGTTTTCAGTATCTTGCTCTCTCTCTTCTTCTGGCACCCCCATAATTCTGATGTTGGTATGTTTGAAGTTGTCCCAGAGGCTTCTTACACTAGCCTCAAATTTTTGGATTCTTTTTTTCCAGTTGAGTGTTTTTGGCCTCTTAGTATTTCAAATCTTTGACTTGATTCTTACGTTCCTCCAGTCTGCTGTTGGGTTTCTGTAAAATATTTTTTATTTCAGTCAGTGTATGTTTAGTTTCTAGTAGGTCCTTTTTCATATCCAAGACCATCTCTTCGAGGGTCTTGCTCATATCCTTGAGGTTCTCGCTAAGCTTATCGACCTTTTCTAGGAGCCTCTTGAAATACCTTATAACTGTGGTTTTGAACTCTATATCCAGTCGTTTGTTTTCCTCCATTTCTTTTGTTTGTGATCTGTTTCTTTCTCTCCCCATTTTCACTGCTTCCCTGAGTTGGTTGGGTAGCTTTGTGTGCTAGGTGTCTTGGCCTCCCCTTTTACCTGAAGTGTACACTCTTGGTGCACCCCTTTGTGGACTGTGTATACAGCCTTGTTGCAGATAAGCCTTCTTTGTTGTTGGTATCACTGGGAGGAATTGACCTCCAGGCCAACTGACTGTGAGAATCAGCTGTGTCTACTCTAGGAGACAGCCTTATGCGCCAGGACTTGCAAACTTGCCAAAGTCTCTGTGCTCAGTTTGGATGGGGTGGAGTTTCTGGGTGGGGTGGAGTTTCAGGGTGGAGCCGACAGCCTTGGCTTCCAGTCAGCCCCAGCCCACGAGGTCGCCGGGTCCTAGCGTCCGCAGGCAATCGCCACAGGCACCTCTGTGAAAAAATTGCCCTCGTGTTTCACCTGCCACCAGACCGTCCACTCCCCAATGAATCCAGAATCTTGGATTTTTGCCTGGCACCTGGGTTCAGTGCAATAGAAACTCCTTTTCCCTTCCCCCAGACGTCAGCCACACAATCAACAGAACACCCTCACCGTGAGCACTTTTGCCCGGCCCCAGTGCTCTGCCTCTGGCCGGAGCTCCTTTCTTCTGCCAGACACCACCAGGCCAGCAACTCATTTGTCTTCTCTGCGCGCACTTGTGCGCACACCTACGGAGCTCTGCCTCTGGCTCTTCCCCTGGGATTCCGCTCGCAATCCAGGTTCTCCCAGTAAGGGCCTGGTTCCTTGGGTTTTGAGTGCAAACCGAACTGGGTTCAGCGCAGCCTGGAGTTTTTGTCTCCTTTCCCGCCAGAGCACGCCTGCCAGGTTCAGACACCCTATCCTCTCGCTCACGCTAGTCTCCCACCTCACTTGGGCTTTGCAGAGGCTCTGATTATCCGTGTGCACTTCTGTGTCCCTCCAGTTTCAGATCTTCCAGTCAGCCAGCCTTCCCGTGGTTCTGGACAGTGTCTCGTTCTGTTGTATTCTTGAAATTGTTGTGCTGGCAAAAGCCTAGGTGTTTATCTATGCCGCCATCTTGGTTTCTGTCCTATTTTATTTTTAATTTAAATCAAAGAGGAAGGGAAGTGTGGAGAGAGAAACAATGTTGAGAATCATTGCTCGGCTGCCTCCTGCACACCCCACAGTGGGGGCGGAGCCTGCAACTCGGGCATGTGACCTGACGGGGAATCGAACCGTGACCTCCCCGTTCACAGGTGGATGCACAACCACGGAGCCACGCCAGCCGAGCCCATCTTAACCACCGCCGCAGCCAAACAGCAGCACCCGTGTGAGGCCCCCGCCAGGCATCACTGGGCCAGGTGTTGTCCCGGGTGGTCATGCGGCCCGCACACCAGGCCTCGGCCGCTCGGTCTGCAGCTCCCAGAGGTCACGGATGCAGCAGAGTCGGCCTGGGACAGACCGAGCCGGCCCCCAGAGCACGCCCCCCCGGTGCACGTCAGGTTGTATTAGTCGGTAAGAGCCGCCTAACAACGCGCCTGGAGCGTCGCTGACACAACAGAAATCCCTGCTCACGCCCGGAGGCTCGGTTTTCCCCGAGGCCTCCCCACGGCTCCGCTCGCAGACACTGCCTTCTCCCGTGTCCTCACACGGCCTTTCCCTGAGCCTGAGGGTGCCAGTGCCTCCCGGGGCGCATCCTAATAACCCCTCGTAAGGACGTTGGTGAGACTGGATTAGGGCCTGCCCACATCATCCCGCTAACTTCATCGCCTCCAGAGCCCCCCCACTTGGGAGGTGCTGGGGTTAGGGCTTCAGCATGGATTTGGGGGGGACACGTTTAATTAAACCCGGTCCAGTAGATGCAGGATGACCAAGGCCTCGGGCGCACAGGAACACGCCAGCAGGGGGTGCTGAGGGCCCGGGGCTGTCTTCCCAGGAGCAGGCAGCTCTAGGGTTTGGGCAAACCAGGTCAATGCGTCAGGGCGGACTGCACACGTGCCAAGAGCAGCTGGTGCAGCTGGGCTGTCCCTGAGGATGTCGGCATCAGGGAAATACGGGAAACTAGGGGTAAAGGTGGATGTCATGATCGAGGGTGTACTCACCAAAATACACAATTTAAGGTTTTGTATAAGCCTAATAACAATTTCAAAATGTACAAAGAAGAAAAATGGCAATAATAGTGGAAGCCTTTAACTCACCTTTAATATGTTAGAGAGCAAGTAGACTAACACACACACACACACACACCAAAAAACTCAGTAAGGATCAGATAGCATGACTATCAAAGGACATATCTGACAGAATAGAATACCATACTCACTAATGAAAGTGCACACTTCCTATGTACATAGAACATTACAAAAATGTGTATGTTTGAGCCATGAGTTTTAACACATTTTAAAAGGTTTAAAATTATTCAAATTTTATCCTAGGAGTAGAAGGGAACTTCCTTATTCTGTTCAAGAGTCTACAGATACCTTCACTGATGATGCAATATTGAAAACTTGCCATGGTATCAGAGAGCTCCGTGCAAAGGGCAAGCAGGAAAGGTCAGAAAGGAAGAAATAAAGTAATTTAGAGTTGAAAAGATCCAAAAGCTTTTCAGGCACCTTATAAAAGCGTGAGATTAGCAAGGTTGCTGGCTATAATGTCAGTATTTTAAACCTTGTGTTTATATATGCCAGCAACAATTCAAAATATCTTTAAGAATTATTTACAATAGGATGTTCAACACATCAAAAATCTAGCAATAAAACTAACAGAAGACCTACAAAACCTGTTTGCAGGGGTTGTGAGCTTTACTGAGATGGGAGGACCCCGAAATGAAGGAAGTGTTAACAAATTCTACTGGAGAGACATAGAGGTCTGTTGGCAGCATCTCGCCTGGCAAAGCGGGGCCAGCTCGGTCTGTCCCAGGCCGACTGCTGCAGGGGCTGTACGGGACAAAAGGCTTGTAGGAGAGGCTAGGCAGGCATCACAGCAGGAAGTAAGAAAGGTCATTGGAGGAGAGTTCAGAGGACAGGACGGTTTGTCCTTGGCTGAGCTACAGCCTCCGCTTGTTGCTGGGCAAGAAGAGAATCTTCCTCCGGCTTGGCTAATACAGTGGTGCCCTGTGGAGTTGGGGGGCGGTCTCCTCCTGTTGGGTCTGTAACCTAAGGGGCTGATTGACAGCTGTGGCAGAAGGCTTCCTGTTGGCAGAGTGGACAGCAGTGTGGGGAACGCGAGGGCTCCCCCTGCAGGCCTTTCCGACTCCAGTGGCGGTTCCTTAGGTTCACCTGTGGGTGTTGTGCTGTGGATTGTTAGACTCTGTGGAAATTATTTCCATTCTCTGCCTCTGAGCTAGATACCTACCACACATCACTCCCCGAAGTTACACAGCACAAGTGTGTGTGTGTGAGTGTGTGTGTGTGTGTGTGTGTGTGTGAGAGTTGGTGTGTGAGTATGTGTGTGTGAGTGTGTGTGTGTGTGTGTGTGTGTGTGAGTGTGTGTGAGCATGTGTATGTGTGTATGTGAATGTGTGAGTGTGTTTGTGAATCAGTATGTGTGTGTGTGTATGAGTGTGAGAGTGTGTGTGTGAGTGTGTGTGTGACAGTGTGAGTATGTGTGTGTGAGACAGTGTGAATGTGTGAGTGAGTGTGTGAATCAGTATGTGTGTGTGTGTGTGTATGAGTGTGTGAGAGTGTGTGTGTGTGATTACTGGCTGCCTCTAAGAGTCACGGAAGGCTGCAAAGAGAGGAGCCAAGTGCAGGGGGAGGAACAAACTGCTGAGGAGTCGCCAAAGCATCCCCAGGACTCAGTCTTTCCCTCCAAACCCCGTTACCCCGAGGCCATTGCCGCCCAGGTCTCTGCGCCGATCCGGTCCCTGGGTAGTAAGTTGTGGGCACGATCACGGTCTCCACACAAACACTGTGTAACTGTCACACGAGGGAGGATGTCAGCCTGGCCGCCTGGCCGTCATCGAACCCCAGACCGGGGCCAGGTCGGCTGCTCCCCCCACACGTCTTGGGCGCAGCCTCCGTCTGCCGGGGCGATCAGACTCCCGCAGCCTAGACCGGCTCTTTGGTCTCGCTCGCCTTTCGGGACTTGACGTTTCTGAAGCGTTGGTGTCGGCTGCTCTGCGAGTGTCTCACCTCCCGTGTTTGCCGACGGGCGAGCCCGAGGCGGTGCTGTGACGCCCGCTGCCCCGCTCCGGCACACGCCTCCCGCCACAGCTCACCCCTGCCGGTGCGCACCCTGCGGCTGGCCCCGCAGACCCGGCGTCCGTCTGCGCCCCCCGGACCCGAGACGGCCGCGTGTCCTCTACGTGGCTTCTCGGCTCCGTCTGTGTGAATGTCTTCCCGTCAGCCTTGTTTTTGTCTTTTTTAAAAATATATATATTTTATTGATTTTTCACAGAGAGGAAGGGAGCGGGATAGAGTCAGAAACATCGATGAGAGAGAAACATCCATCAGCTGCCTCTTGCACGCCCCCCACTGGGGATGTGCCTGCAGCCAAGGCACATGCCCTTGACCAGAATCGAACCCAGGACCCTTCAGTCCGCAGTCCGACGCTCTATCCACTGAGCCAAACCGGTTTCGGCAGCCTTGTTTTTGTCTTTTTAAAGACATACTTTTAAAACTATGTGTATTTCTATTGATTTCAGAGAAGGCAGAGGGGGAGAGACACATCGATGATGAGAGAGAAGCACTGATTGGCTACCTCTTGCACACCCCACCCTGGGGATCGAGTCTACAGTCCCGGCCTGAGTCCTGACCGGGAATCACACTTTGACCTCCTGGTTCATAAGGTTGATGCGCAACCACTGAGCCACACTGGCTGGGCATGTCCACCCTGTTTTTTTCTAATATGTTTTATTGATTTTTACAGAGAGGAAGGGAGAGGGACAGAAAGTTAGAAACATCGATGTGAGAGAAACATCCATCAGCTGCCTCCTGCACGCCCCCTACTGGAGATGTGCCCGCAACCAAAGTACATGCCCTTGACTGGAATCGAACCCGGGACCCTTCAGTCCATAGGACAACGCTCTATCCACTGAGCCGAACTGGTTTTGGCTCCACCCTATTTTTTAAGGAGGTTTTTACTGGGCACAGATTTGGGGGTTGACAGTGTCTTTTCCTTCAGAACTTGGCTGATGCCACTTCATTAACGCCGACTCGCACTGCTTCTGGTGAGAAGTCAGTTACGAGTCTCCCATTGTTCCTCGTACAGAATGTGTCTTTCTCTCTGGCTGCTGGTTTTCAGGACTGTGGGTGTCTGAGTGTGGTTCTTTTTATACTTACGCTGATTGCTGTTTGTTGAAATTATTGGAGATGTAAATTGATGTTTTCCATCAAATTTGGGACGTTCTTGGCCATTATATCTTCAAATATTTATTCTGCTCAGTCTCACGCCCCTTCTTCTGAGACTCGCTGTGTGTGTGGGAGCCGGTTCGTTACTGTTCCCGGGTCTTCGGCTCCGTGTTTCCTCAGCCTCTTACTCAGAGCATTCCTGCTGTTCTACCTGCCATTTGGGGCCAAGGTTTTGGATCCACTCACTGATGAAAGCCATCCTTCCTTTAATTCTCCGAACGCACCTGTGGTGTTGCCCTCACCGTCTGCTCGTCCAACATCTGGGTCGTTTTGGGTTCAGTTATCTCCATTGATTTTTTGCTGGGATCACACTTGTCTGTTTCTGTGTAAACCTACTGTTACTGAAATCACACAGTGGACACTGCGGGGTGCTGTGAACCCCAATAGCCCCCAACTTCCTTGCAAGGGAGTGGACTCTGTTTATGCAGGCAGTTCAGTCAGGGCCTGGGGACCTGCCTTCGTGGCTCATCCTGGAACCGCTGAGGCGCCTAGGGCCCTCTGCTTACCCACCCCCCCTTCTCCCCCACCCCCGTGCACCCACAGCCTGGCGGTCCGCAGGACCCCCGGGTCCCCGTGCTGTCCGGGACCCTGCTCAGTGCCCTCCTGCCCTCTGCCCTGCTGTCCTGGCTCTCCTCACAGCCTGTCCCGCCCGTGACCTTGGGCCTCAGTCAAGTGAGAGCTGAGCCATCACCGAGTTGTCCTGTTGGGACCCTTCCCCTGCCCCCCGCCCCCTACGGGTAGAAAGCCATCTCGCCTGTGTTCAGGGCAATGGTTGCTCAGGACACCAGCCTGCCCTGCGCCTGGGCTGTCCTGTGTCCAAGCCCCAGGGCCTGGGGCGCCAGGTGGGCTGCACGCTGGGCACGGGCCCCGTCCATGGTGGGGAGCTGCTTCTGCACCCACTGGGGAGGCAGCCGCCGCAGCAGCCAGGGCCACTCGGCCACCCCACTCGGCAGGCTCAGGGTTCACCCGCACCCTCCTCCACCCAGCTGCCCTCGACTCCTGGCTGGAGGGGAGCCCAGACGCTGGGATACCCGGGAACCCAGGGACACTCCGAGGGGGCTGAGACGCTTGCCCATGTCCCCACGCGGGTGGGAGCTCAGAGGCAGACGTGTAACCCTGGGACAAAGGCCCAGGACCTCCAGGTTCTGTCTCCCTCCGTTGTACACTTTGCAGGGGCTGCACAGCCCGCTTGCTGGCTGGGGAGGCCTGGGTGGCTGGCTCCACCCCCTCTCTACTGGGGCTCCCACCTCTCCCAGCCCGCCGCCTGCTTTGTGGGGAGAGGTGCCGGTGACTGTGCGGGTGCAGGAGGGTAGGGTGTCGGCAGACACCGTCCCGCGCTGTCCGTAATTACCGGCTGTGTGCAAACCACGTTATATTTGGCTCCCCCCACGCACGCGCTGTCTCCAGGGAGCCCGGAGCTCGTCACAGCCTGGCATCTCCACCCCCCCCCCGCGTCGCTGCGCTGCCGGCGGGTCCCAGCGGGGGCCCCTTGGGTTGTTTCCAGTTTTCTGGGTTATAAATAGCTCCGCTGAGCACGTCTTCATTACAGTCCTTCCTCCAGCCCCCAGTAGCCGAGCCCCAGGCGCCCAGGCCCAGCGAGCGAGTGAGCGAGCGCATCCTGCAAAGCCCTCGGGCCCGCTGCAGGGACAGGGACGGCGGCCGCAGCCTCCGCACAGGCTGAGCCAGCGCCAGAGGAACCGGCGCCTGCCGCTTCCTGGTGTTTTGTGTCTTCAGTTCCGGGAGCCAGGAGCCTCCGTCCCTCCTCGGGACAGTGGGCTTGTTTTCCCCGATTCTCCTTGTCACGTCTTTTTGTCTTTAAAAAAAAATATATAGATTTCATTGATTCCAGAGACAGAGAGACAGAAGCGTCCATGCTGAGAGAGAATCACGGATGGGCTGCCTCCTGCATGCCCCCCACTGGGGATCCAGCCACAGGAGGCATGTGCCCTCGGCGGGGACGGAACCTGGGACCCTTCCGTCCGCAGGCCGACGCTCTGCCCACTGGGCCACACCGGCAGGCCCATTGTCCTTTCTTTGTTAGTACAGATACGGTTTGAGTGGAAACATCCTCCTTGTGCGCTCAGCGCAGTCTTTACGTTTCTTCTGTCGTTTTACTTTTTTTGAGCCAAATGAAACATTTGCATTTCAAATAACATTCTTCCATTTATTTATTTATTTTTTTAAAGATTTTTAAAGATTGATTTGTAGACAGAAAGGGGGAGAGAGGGAGAGAAGCATCCATGTTAGAAGGAAACATCCACCGGCTGTCTCCTCCTGCCCCCGGGGGAGGGGGGGTGAGGTCGCCCGGACCAGAAGGAGCAGGCGGCCTTTTGGCGGGAGGGATGACGCCCCAGCCGCAGCCTGTTTCTTGGTAAAACGCCGTGCGTCATGCTCTTTAATAGCCTTTGCCTCTTACTCCATTTTGTCCCCCATTTTGTACCTACTGATTTGGATTCTGTTATCAACCAGACTTTGTTTTACTATTAAAAGTTTTCGAAACACATCTAGCTCTGCCGAACCCATTTGGCTCAGTGGATACAGCATCGGTCTGCGGACTGAAAGGTCCCAGGTTCGATTCTGGTCAAGGGCATGTACCTTGGCTGCGGGCACATCCCCAGTTGGAGGTGTGCAAGAGGCAGCTGATCGATGTTTCTGACTTTCTATCCCTCTCCCTTCCTCTCTGTGAAAAATCAATAAAATATATTAAAAAAATAAAAAAAATAAAAGTGGCCTGAGCGACCTCCCTAGCTTTAAACAACAACAACAACAAAACCCACATCTAGCTCTGGTGTTTCATTCATCCCATCAGCTGTCTCAGACTCCCCTCCCCGCTCTCGGCTATTTTATTCTGTTTCACCTCCTTCAGCTGTGAACTGCGGCTCACGTCAGCCTTGCTGCTTTCTCGAGTGGCCAGAGCAGTGGGAGCCTGGCCTTCACCGTCTGGCACAGCACCCAGGGCCTCTGGGTGGGAGCACCAGGTTGGCCAACCCTGATGCTAAGCAGAGGGCCGGGCGCAGTGCATCCCCGCGGGCTCCGTGGAGCCCAGTGTGTGACCAGTAGGGGGTGCCGCTGGGGTGCAGGAAAATTGGAGCTGATGCACGCAGGTCTCCTGAGGTTGCACTGGGAGCCCCGGGCTGGTGGCCATGTCAGCATGCCCTGCGGCTTGCAGGTGAGCACAGGAGGCAGTTGCCACCACAAGCCCCGTGTCTGGGAGGGAAGTCTAGCGGGATGACTCCACAGCCCCTCCTGCTGGTCATTTGGGACACGAATCCTGCTCCCCAGACAGCCCGCCTTGATGGACATGCCTGTGTGACCAGCACAGGCCGGGGGACCAGGTTGGGATAAGCCTGCCTTCTGGGGCCCAGGGTCAGGCATCTCCAGGAGCACGGCACTAACATCCTGGGGTAAAGCTGGATAGGAGGGGCCGGGACCGGGCGGGAGCCCCAGCAGCCCGAGGTCTGGGAGTGTCAGGAGAGGGTCAGGAGCAGGGCCAAGCAGGGGGCTCAGCAGGGGGGGCCCCACACCCCGAGGTGTGGCCTTGCACAGTTGGGGCTGCCCACCTCATCCTAGACGCCTGGAGGGCCCATCCCCTCCTGTCCTCGGCTCAGCCTTTGCACAGGACCCTGGCCAGGTCCCTGCTTTCCGGTGGCTTCATTGCTTTGCTCGTTAGTCACTTAGGTGGCTCAATTCGTGCGGGGAAACTCAGGTGCCAAGCAGAGCGTGCAGGTGAACAGACTGCAGATGACGGCAATGTCTTGCGTGCCCTCCCGGTTTCCTGCCTTCGCCATCCCCACATCCAGCCAGGTCCAGCTCCCGGCCCATCACAGTTGCCACCTCTACCTGTGGGCGCTTCCCTGTCCCAGCATCCCCCTCATTCAGACCTCGGCAAGGACCTCACCCTCACAGGGGCTGCCTGGGGCACGTGTCGAAGCTGCCACCCTGTTGCTTTCCAGTGGTCACTGTTTTGGTTTATTTTATTTTATTTTATTTTATTTCTAGAGGCCCAATGCACGAATTCATGTACCAATAGGGTCCTTCGGCCTGGCCTGTGGGATTGGGCTGAAACTGGCTCTCCAACATACCCCTATGGGTTCTGGATTGTGAGAAGGTGCAGGCCAGACCAAGGGACCCCACTGGGGCCAGGGAGAGATGCGGGAGGCTGGCCAGGTGGGGAGGGACTACAGAAGGGCTCCAGGATATGTCTGGCTCAGTTCGATCAGTCCCGATAGGCTGGACCCCAGCAGCAGGCTAACCTACTGGTCGGAACAGTCTGCACCCTGGTGGTCAGTGCACATCATAGCAAGTGGCTGAGGGGCCTTAGCATATCATTAGCATATTACACTTTGATTGGTTGAATAGACGGCTGGACACTTAGGATATTAGGCTCTTATTATATAGGATATAGGATTTTATTTTATTTCCCCCTTGTTCATGTGCCTGTTCTCTCGTGGTCATGTGACTCCACCCCTTGCTCACCTCCAGCAGCCAGTTTTAAATGGATGCATAGGATATCACTGCTGTATTTTCTTGTTTGCTGCCAGTGGGTCTTCAGCAGAGCCCTCCTCCTTCCCGGTGACATCGCCACGTGAACAGGCCTGCAGTCCCAGGCCACAGTGCGGGGGGGTGAAGAACCAGCTGCAGAGTCACTGGCTGAGCCCAGTGACAGCACCTCTGTGCCTCTGTTTCCTCATTTGTACAAGGAGGCTGACAATAGCTGCCACCTTACAAGGTTGCTGTAACGTTTAGTAAGGTGGTGGCAGACCTTCAGAAGAGTTTCCAGTAGGTTGTGAGTATATTGTAAATTGTAGCTTGGCCTTCATCTCCATCACCACCACCACCATCATCACAGTTTTCATCATCACCATCACCACCATCCCCCGTGCCTGCCACAGCACCCAGCACAGGCTGCCACCTCCAGGGCCAGGTGGTTGGAGAGGAGGGTTGGGTTGGGGTCTTCCTGTTTGGGACCAGCCTGCCCCTCCAGGAAGACGGCTGTGCCTGGAGAGGAAACCTGGAGGCGAGGGGTAGAGGAGCCCGTGTGCACACTTTGGGCTCTGCAGATGTGATGCTCGTTGCCATGGGGACTGTCCTAACAATAACCTCCCAGAACTGAGATTCCCACACCCTCCCCAGCTGCTACTTGGGAGGAAGAGCCCTCCTCTCGGATGAAAGCCAGCTAGGAAGGATGCGGGGGGGGGGGGGGGCCTGAGATGACACGGTGGGGATGGAAGAGGGCCTTCCTGCAGGAGAGGGAGAGGCCAGAGCCAGGTGAGAGGCCTCGGGGCCCAGGAAGAGTCATGGCTGACAGCCCTTCACCCTTCTCGCTCTGGGACCCTACCACCTGGAGGGGAGAGAGGCTGTGCTGTGAGGGGGAGAGGGGAGGGGCTGTCCAGGCAGGGGCAGGCTGGGTCCTGGTAACCACCATTCCCCTGGGGGTGCCCTGATCATCCCACCTTCCTACATGCATAGAAACTTTAATATTTCAGCCTGGGGAACCCCAGGTGCTAACAGTAGAAGGAGGGCCTCAAGCTGCACCCCTTAGTGACCCCGACCTCTGCGTAACCTCAGTGCTGGGAAGCCTCCCTGCCCAGGGAAGGAGCCTCAAAGCAAACCCAGGATGCTGCTGCGTCCTCACCTGGGGCCTCGGAAGCCATGCTCATGTGAATGTGAATGTGTGTGTGAGTTTGTGATTGTGTGACTGTGAGTGTGCGAGTGTGTGTGTGAGAATGAAAGACAGAGGTTCTCTGGTGCAGTGGGGTGTCAGGCCCAGGAGTGCTGGCCTGTGTGGCCCCTGGGCAGGTTACCTCACCTGTCTCTGCTGTCCACCTAGTGAGGTGGCGGTGACCAAGTACCTGCCTTGGACCGTCAGTGGGTGAAATGAGGTAGGACATGTGGAATATGTGTTGGCTGGGCATGGCCGGCGGCAGGAGGAGTGCGCGTGGCCTATGAGCACGGCTTGTCTGGGGGAGCGATGCTGTTGTTTGCTAACTGCACTCTGTGTGGGACTGCCTCCTCTCGCTGAGCTCCGAGTGGTGCCCAGGGCCAGGTGTGGGGGAAGATTCTGGGGTCTGAGCACACCCCAGAGCCAGCCTGCAGCTTGTGTGGGCCTCACGGGCGAGGTGGGTGTCAGCTGCTGGGACAGGCCAGTGGCTCTGCCAGGTGTGGAGGTGGAGGTGGTCTCCCCTCCCACCTCCCTGCTGAGAGCAAGGCCAGGCCCCCACAGGCCCTCCATGCTCCCCCGACACCAGGACTTACCATTACCCAGTGTCCTCTGCCCCTGGCCGTCTCCTGAGTATACATCAGATCTGTATAACCTCCCAAGAAGCAGACTGTGGGCCCCCTCCCCCCTTCTGCTAATCTCTGGGACAACCATGCTCCAAAGGCATCTTGGGAGGAGGCCCGACTCCCCCCACCCTAGAACCCCTTCTATGTGAACTTGACCCAGGAAGCATTTATTGTGGCCACCAAGGTGAGCCCTGAGCGCACAGGCCCGGAACCCACCGCTGGAAGCCTGTGGTGCCGCCAGGGCTCACCCGTGGCAGCGGGGCCACCCCAATCTGGAGCTGGCGTCTGGAAATGTCCTTCCTGGGGGCCTGCCCGGGACTGAGCCTGCTCTGCCCCAGTCCCTGCACGTGGGGGCACCAGAGCCCAGTGGGCCTCTCGTTGGATCCGAAGTCCCTGTTCTAGATGGCAGCCTGGGCGGGCCCTGGGGAGACTCATCTGTGGAAAAACGGGTCAGCCAGCCGCTCTGCCTGGCCGCCTCCTGCCCCCCCTCCGCTCCGGGGGCCACTGTTGAGATGGACACTGTTAGATGAGGCCAGGGCAGGACCAGGAGGCGGACTATGTGTGGGCGAGGGGAGCGTGTCCCCCAGGCAGGGGGCTGGGAGCTCTCAGGGGCCCAGTTCCTCAGGGAGCAGCCCCTGTTCCCCTGGCTCTTTGACTCCCTCCGGGGGCCCCCACTCCCCCCCTTCCACCCCCGCATTCCTTCTGGGACCCCTCCTGCAGACCTCAGTGCTGGGAGTAGGGAGAGGGGCTGGGACCCTAGAGGAGGGCAGCCTCCACCTTCCATCTCGCCTCCCTCCCCACTCACCCCGTGTCCCCAGTGGGACCTGGTCCGGAGGCCTCGGAACAGCTCCAGGGACGGATGGGGACTGGGGTGCAAGTGTGGAGGAGTGAGGAGCACCTCCTTCTGGGGGTGAGCGCCGAATCCTGGGGGGGGGGGGGGGGGGCGGACTCAGGTGTCCTGGCCACCCGGGGAACTCCCAGCCCCTCCTGCAGCCCAGGGCTGGGGGCCTTTAGGGAGAGGGGCTGTGTGTGTGTGTGTGTGTGTGTGTGTGTGTGTGTGTATGGGTGTGTGTCCGCGGGGGGTCACCAGCAGGGAGTCCGTGTGCGAGGCCCGGATCTCCAGGCGTGTGAGGAGCGAGGCACGTGCGCGCGTGTGCGGGGCGCGGGGCCGTGTGTAGGGAGCGGGTGCAGGTGAGGGCGCGGGCGCGGGCGCGGGCAGGTGGCACAGGCTGTGGGCGCGTGTTCAGCGAGTGTGCGTGTGCGGGGCGCGGGCTCGGGCGCGAGCCTCCGCGGGGGAAGGCGGGCGGGAGGGGCGGCGGCGACTCCCGCTTCCCGGCCACGCGTAGGTGTGAGGCGCGTTCCCGGGAGCTCGGGGCGCGCGGCTCTCGCGGGCGCCCGCAGCCAGCCCGGCCCCCGCCCGGCGCCGAGCCGAGGTGTCGCCGCGCCCGCGCCCTGCAGCCGCCGTGCCCGCGAGCGGGAGCCGGAGCCGCCGCCGCCCGAGCGCAGCGGAGCGCACGGAGCCGCCGTCATGGCCACCACGGTGCCCTGCACCCGCTTCACCGACGAGTACCAGCTCTACGAGGACATTGGCAAGTAAGAGCCGCGCGCGGCGGGCAGGCTCCGGCGGGAGCCCCGAACCCCGCCGATCCGGCGCCCCTGACCCGCCGATGCCCCCGCCCGGGCCGAGCGCACAGCCCCGAGCGGCCCCGACCCCCGGCCCGGCCGGACATCCGCGCGCGGCCCTCCGTGGCCCTCCCCGCGCAGCCGCCCGGCCCGGAGCCCGGCTCGGGGCACCATGGGGGCGGCAGCAGGTGTCCTCGGGTCGCGGGCAGACGTGACGCATTTGGCGGCGGGAGGTCGGAGGGAAGGGGCTCGTGGCGGGGCCGCGGGGCCGCGGGGCCCGGGAGCCAGGCAGGGGCGGCCCGTCCTGCGTGGGTCTCGGGTCCCCGCCTCCACGGCGCAGGCAGCGGGTGCGGGGGCGGCAGGACCTGCTCGGCCCCGGCTCCTCCGCGTGGCTCCCTCCGAGCGGGAGGGGGCTCCTGGCGTGTCGGGCAGCGGGCAGCGTGGGAACAGCCTCGGCCGCGGGTGTCCGCTGGCACCTGGGCTCCGCGTGTCTCCGGGCCCTCCTGGGAGGGGGAGCGGGGACCTCGGTCAAGGCGGTCGGGTCAGCCTCCGGGCTGAGCCTGCGGGGGCGGGGGGGCTGGCGGGTCCTGCAGGGTCACAGGCAGATGGGCCTCCAGGAGGGTTCGGTCCTGGTGGGAAGGGCTGCTGAAGGCGGTTCCGGTGGGAACTCTGCGGGACAGCTGCTCCGGGGCCGGGGGGGGGGGGGTAATCACTGACGGGGAGGCCCCGAGGGGGGCCCTGAGGTCTGAGCATGGGAGGTTGCTCAGACCAAGCCCCTTCCTCCTCCATCCCTCGTAGCTGCCAGAGGATTCCTCTTATACACCTAGGGTTGGATCCTTGTTTTCTTTATTTCTTTAAAAAATACATGTTTATTGATTTCAGAAAAAAAATGAGAGGGGGAGAGAGAGAGAAAGAGAGAGAGAGAGAGAGAGAGAGAGAGAGAGAGAGAAACATCAATGGTGAGAGAGGATCATGGACCAGCTGCCTCCTGCACGACCCACACTAGGAATCCAGCCTACAACCCGGGCATGTGCCCTGACGGGGAATGGAACCATGACCTCCTGGTTCATAGGTCAACGCTCAACCACTGAGCCACACCGGCAGGGCCTTATTTTGGTGATCATTGGTGACTGGTGCCCAGATGCTGATCATGGTGACTGTTGGTGTCCAGATGCTGATCATTGGTGACTGGTGGTGTCCAGATGCTGATCATTGGTGACTGTTGGTGTCCAGATGCTGATCATTGGTGACTGTTGTGTCCAGATGCTGATCATTGGTGACTGGTGTCCAGATGCTGATCACTGGTGACTGGTGTCCAGATGCTGATCATTGGTGACTGGTGGTGTCCAGATGCTGATCATTGGTGACTGTTGTGTCCAGATGCTGATCATTGGTGACTGTTGTGTCCAGATGCTGATCATTGGTGACTGTTGGTGCCCAGATGCTGATCATTGGTGACTGGTGGTGTCCAGATGCTGATCATTGGTGACTGGTGTCCAGATGCTGATCATTGGTGACTGGTGTCCAGATGCTGATCATTGGTGACTGTTGGTGCCCAGATGCTGATCATTGGTGACTGTTGGTGTCCAGATGCTGATCATTGGTGACTGTTGTGTCCAGATGCTGATCATTGGTGACTGGTGTCCAGATGCTGATCATTGGTGACTGGTGTCCAGATGCTGATCATTGGTGACTGTTGTGTCCAGATGCTGATCATTGGTGACTGTTGGTGCCCAGATGCTGATCATTGGTGACTGGTGGTGTCCAGATGCTGATCATTGGTGACTGGTGTCCAGATGCTGATCATTGGTGACTGTTGTGTCCAGATGCTGATCATTGGTGACTGTTGTGTCCAGATGCTGATCATTGGTGACTGTTGTGTCCAGATGCTGATCATTGGTGACTGTTGGTGCCCAGATGCTGATCATTGGTGACTGTGGTGTCCAGATGCTGATCATTGGTTACTGATGCCCAGATGGTGATCATTGGGTTGGTGCCCAGATGCTGATCATTGGTGACTGTGGTGTCCAGATGCTGATCATTGGTGACTGTTGGTGCCCAGATGCTGATCATTGGTGACTGTTGATGTCCAGATGGTGATCATTGGTGATTGTTGGTGCTCAGATGGTGATCATTGGAGACTGTTGGTGCACAGATGGTGATCATTGGTGGCTGGTGTCCAGATGCTAATCATTGGTGACTGTTGGTGCCCAGATGCTGATCATTGGACTGGTGCCCAGATGCTGATCATTGGTGACTGTGGTGTCCAGATGCTGATCATTGGTGACTGTTGGTGCCCAGATGCTGATCATTGGTGACTGTGGTGTCCAGATGCTGATCATTGGTGGCTGGTGGTGTCCAGATGCTGATCATTGGTGATTGTTGGTGTCCAGCTGGTGATCATCGGAGACTGTTGGTGCCCAGATGGTGATCATTGGTGACTGGTGTCCAGATGCTGATCATTGGTGACTGGTGTCCAGATGCTGATCATTGGTGATTGTTGGTGCCTGGATGCTGATCATTGGTTACTCATGCCCAGATGGTGATCATTGGATTGGTGCCCAGATGCTGATCATTGGTGACTGTTGGTGCCCAGATGCTGATCATTGGTGACTGTTGGTGCCCAGATGCTGATCATTGGTGACTGTTGGTGCCCAGATGCTGATCATTGGTGACTGTTGATGTCCAGATGCTGATCATTGGTGACTGTTGGTGCCCAGAGGCTGATCATTGGTGACTGTTTGGTGTCCAGATGTTGATCATTGGTGACTGTGGTGTCCAGATGCTGATCATAGGTGACTGTTGGTGCCCAGATGCTGATCATTGGTGACTGTGGTGTCCAGAAGCTGATCATAGGTGACTGTTGGTGCCCAGATGCTGATCATTGGGGACTGGTGCCCAGAAGCTGATCATTGGTAACTGGTACCGAGATGCTGATCATTGGTGACTGGTGCCCAGATGGTGATCACTGGTGACTGGTGTCCAGATGCTGATCATTGGTGACTGGTACCGAGATGCTGATCATTGGTGACTGGTGCCCAGATGGTGATCATTGGTGACTGGTGTCCAGATGCTGATCATTGGTGACTGGTACCGAGATGCTGATCATTGGTGACTGTTGGTGCCCAGATGCTGATCATTGGTGACTGGTACCGAGATGCTGATCATTGGTGGCTGGTGGTGCCCAGATGCTGATCATTGGACTGGTGTCCAGATGCTGATCATTGGTGACTGTTGGTGCCCAGATGCTGATCATTGGTGACTGGTGGTGCCCAGATGCTGATCATTGGTGACTGGTGCCCAGATGGTGATCATTGGTGACTGGTGTCCAGATGCTGATCATTGGTGACTGTTGGTGCCCAGATGCTGATCATTGGTGACTGGTGGTGTCCAGATGGTGATCATTGGTGGCTGGTGGTGTCCAGATGGTGATCATTGGTGGCTGGTGGTGTCCAGATGGTGATCATTGGTGGCTGGTGGTGCCCAGATGCTGATCATTGGTGAGTGGTGTCCAGATGCTGATCATTGGTGACTGTCGGTGTCCAGATGCTGATCATTGGTGGCTGGTGGTGCTCAGTGGTGATCATTGGTGACTGTTGGTTCCTAGATGCTGATCATTGGTGACTGGTGCCCAGATGCTGATCATTGGTGACTGTTGGTGTCCAGATGCTGATCATTGGTGGCTGGTGGTGCTCAGTGGTGATCATTGGAGACTGTTGGTGTCCAGATGCTGATCATTGGTGACTGTTGGTGTCCAGATGCTGATCATTGGTGACTGTGGTGCCCAGCTGGAGGACGGCAGAGGTTTGCAAATTCTTCAGTTTACCCTGCAGGTGCTGGGGTGTGCCAGACCTAGGGCCAAGAGGGTGGCTGAGGGAACCCCTCATTGGGGCAAGGTTAGGCCCTGGGGACCCACAGATTCCCTTCTCTCAGGTGGGGGCTAGTGGGGTGCCTGTCCTCTGGAGAGCAGAGCAGAGGTTAGCTCCCCTGTGCCCCAAATCCCCCCTAAAGGAAGGCATAGCTTGGGGCTCCTCAGATGGGGGCAGAGGTTGGCTGGGAGGAAGGTCGCCCATTCAGAGACATCGTGTTGTTTCTCTGCTTGCACCAGGGACACCCCATCCTCTCCTCATAGTGCACCCTGATACCTGGACCTGAAGTTCAGAGCTCCTCACTTTTCTGTGAGCTCTCAGGGTCCACAGCTATGCAGGCCCCCGCCCCCGGCTCTGACTCCAGTCATGGCTGCTTATGGTGCTGGCTGCCGCCCACCCACCCTGCAGAGTGGAGGCCCTTGGGGCTCCATTGGGAATGAGAGGGGGTGGCATGCCCTGCAGTGCATGCTGGGTGCCCACCCTGCCCGCAGGGACAAGAGCAGCTGACAGCAGACAGGCAGCTGAGCCCAGGGACAGGCCTGAGTGGGTGGGAAGCCTCGGGTGGAGGGGCCAGGAGCCAGGAGGGCCTCGGCTCTGCCTAGCACCCCCTGTTGGAGCTCCCTGGGTGCCAGGTGCGGTGAGGGCTGCCGAGGGGCCTGTCGCAACTCTGCGGGCGTCCTGGGCAGGGAGAAGGCCAGGCCGGTGCAGGGGAGCTGTCGGGGTCCACAGTGGCCGTGCTGGCCGGCTGTTGTCAGCAGAGGCACAGTTGGTGTTGCTTCCTGGCCCAGGTGGACGTGTCCAAGTTTATTTAAAGCTGCAGCCCCTGGCACCAGTCTGGCAATGCCGAGTGCCAGGAAGGGCCAGGCCCCTGCCCATAGTTGCCCCTGATGTGGCCTCAGCTCCTCTCCTCCTGCCCCCTCTCCTTGGCCCATTCCCTCACCTGCTGCCTCTGCTGGCATTGTCCCCAGGGGCCTGGGCAGTGGGGTCTGAGGGCTGAAAGGAGCCATTTTCTGGGCTCTGCCCTCTCTCAGGCAGCCTGGCTTGGCCCTGGTCCCGGGGTAAGAGGCACCTCGAGAGGAGTCCCAGGCTGGGCAGGGAGCCGGTGGTGAGGCTGGGCCAGCATAGGCCAGAGGAGAGAACTCTCAGGAGCAATAAATAAACGCACGTGTCTCTTCGACCAGAATTGGAAACTTACTCTCTTATCCTTTGGGCTTTAAGTACTTCTAAATATATACATATGTATATATATACATATATATATATATACATATATATATACACACACACACATATATATATATACATATACACACATACATATATATATTCTGTTGGTTTCAGAGAGAGAGAGAGAGAGAGAGAGAGAGAGAGAGAGAGAGGAGAGAGAGAGAGAGAAACATCAATTACGAGGGAGAATCATGGACCGGCTGCCTCCTGCACGCCCCACACTGGGGATGGAGCCCACAACCCGGGCCTGTGCCCTGACGGAATTGATCCGTGACCTCCTGGCTCACAGGCCGGGCTCAGGTCCCCCTTTTGTTAAAAGCAGCGAGCGCTGCAGGGAACCGTGAGCCTGTGTCCCTCCCGCACGGCGGTCATCCTTCCCAGTTGTTTTTGGTTGATTCACACGGACGTCCGCGTCCACCACTAACGTGGAATATTCTCCCTGTGTGTTCTCGACACTTTGCATACACACCGTGAGACCCGCGTTTGCGCTCAGCTGCGCCTCCGGGCCCGGGTGCGGTGACCCGAGGTGACCCGGATCCGGCTGCGGCCTGGGCACAGTGACCAGCGGAGCACACCTTGCCCCCGGTGGCAGTCGGGGTTGCTGGAGGTTGTCCCCTCTCGGACCCACGGCTGGGCTGCTGGGCACAGGTCTGCGGCTCCTCAGGGTGTGGCATTCTGTGCCCCCCGTGGCTCCCACCCGCCAGCCCTTGTGGGTCTTACACGCTGGGTCTTTCATTGAGTCAGAAGAGGTGCTTGTGCCCAAGTTCCCGAGCCTTCGGCTTTGGAGGTGTCTCCTTTAAAACATGGGGGCTCACCCATGAGAGCAGCTCTCGGGAGGCTCTGAACCAGGACCTGCGCCGACCCCTCTGAGAGCGGGTCACCTTGAACCCGGGTTTTGTTTCATTAGCTGCCCGTTTAACGATGCTGAGTGAGGCCCAAGAGCGAGGAGGCCCAGCCTCCAGTCCAGGCCAGAGCTGACCTTGATGTGCCCTTGACTCCATCCTGGGGGTGACCCCTACCGAGGTGGTCCCTGGCTGGCTAGGTGGGCGATGAGCTGACACTCAGGGCAGAGGGGGTGCAGGTGTCTGGAGCCGGATGGAAGGTGTGGGTGGAGGAGGAGCGAGGTGTTGGCTTCCTCCCGCCCAGCAGCCCTCCTGCCTCAGGGCCTTGGCCTGTACCCAGCGGCCACGCAGCTCCTCCCTGCTGCTTATCGAGGTCACGTCCCAGACCCCCTTCCACCCCCCCCGGAAGCACCTGGCACTGTCGGACACTCAGGAGCCCCCCCAAAATGTGGGGCTTGGGCCCTCCACAGCGGTGACCCCTCGCGCTGCCTTTGCTCGAGGAGGGACGCCGGCGGCTGGAGCCCCGCCTGCGAAGGAGGGTCGGACAGGCTCGGCGCTGCTGCAGGAGCACATGAAGGTGATGCTCGCTTCGTTACTACCGAGCGGTATTTTTAACCGTAACCTACTTTGCTGGGAGCTAAGAATATAGCTCGCGCTCGCTACCTGCACTCTCTGCTCTGTGGCGGTCGGCAGCAGCTCCACCGTGGTGGTCACAGTAGCGCCGGGTCTGCAGTCACGGCCCGTGTGGGAGAGGGGAGCGGCCCGGCCACAGACTCGGGTTCCGTCCTCTGCTTCTCTCAGGAGCTGGTGACCTCACTCCCTCTGCGTGGTTAAGGGCTGCTGTTCCACCCCGGCTGCCGGGGAAGAACGTTACCCTGGGCACCAGGCTCTGGTTCTGTTCCCCGTCAGGGCACAGGTCCTGGATTTGGGGCTTGATCCCCGATAGGGGGCGTGCAGGAGGTAGCAGATCTATGATTATCATCGTTGATGCTTCCATCTCTCCCTTCATCTCCCTCTAAAATCACTTGAAAAGCATATTTAAGCTCTGGTCTGTGGGGTTCAGTAGTTGGGGTGTCAGCCTGCACACCGAAGTGTTTCCGGTTCGATTCCTCATCAAGAGTTCGTAACTGGGTTGCAAGTTCACTCCCGGCCCCATGTTGGGTGCATGTCATGAGGATTAATTTAAAAAATACCAAAACATTTTGTATTTTAAATATTTTTATTGGCTTCAGAGAAGAAAGGAGGGAGGGAGAGAGAAACAGCAATGATAAGAGAGAATCATGGATCAGCTGCCTCCTGCACGCCCCACACAGGAACCGAGCCCGCAACCGGGGCTTGACCGGGAATCGAACCCTGACTTCCTGGCTCATAGATTGACGCTCAACCACTGAGCCATATGGGCAAAAACAAACAAACTTATCAAAATTATGTTAAAAAATGTTGTTATTCCACCGGCTGACGCTGCCTGCTGGTGGTCCGCTCTGGCCCTCAGCTCCGGAGGCTGCGCCTCGGCCCCCTTGTGCCTTCTCAACGCGAGCTGTCCCTGGCTCCCTTTCCTCGTCTCTCCATGGCAACCAACACTCTGCCCCCATTTGGGAGAAGCGAGGCTCAGAATTTTATCTTATTAATCAAACTGCAAGGACAATTTCATCTTATTAAAAAAAAAAGCAATTCACACGTATGTGCAATAAATGTGACTCGTACACGCATCGTTTCCTCGCTCCCAGAGGACCCTGGACTACGTGTTAACGTCAGCACAGGGATCTGTGTGTGGGGGTGGTACCTGTGTGTGTACAGACACACTTACGTATGCACATCTCTCACACACACACACACACACACACATACACGGTTTAAAAAATGCAGGTGGAACCTCCGTGTGCGTGATTCTCGATCCGCTGGCCCCCAGCCTTGTCCATGACGACAGCTGCATGTCAGTCTGTCTTACAGCCCGGGGCCTGCTGGCTCTCAGACTCAGGCACGTGTGTGTGTGTGTGTGTGTGTGTGTGTGTGTGTGTGTTGGGGGGGGGGGCGGATTTTGAAACAAAAAATGGAGCCTAGCTGGTGTGGCTCAGTAGTTGGGCATTAGCCTATGAACCAGGAGGTCAAGGCTTGATTCCCAGTCAGGGCACCAAAAAAACAATAGTAATAAAATAAGTTCCTAGCAGAGCTGGTTTCCTACCGTCCACACTGAGCCGCCCGGACTGAGATGCGGCTCAGGGCGGGCCACGGGGCGTGGGGGCAGTGCCTCTGCCCGAGACTGCCTGGGCCCAGCAAGAGGTGGCCTTTCTGGAGGTTTCCAATGTATTTTCAAGATGTAGTTTTCTCTCTGACTCTGACAAAAATGGAACCTGATTATTTTTAAAGCATCTTTCGCCGCTGCGAGCCGCTTTGTTAATGCGGAGACATAAAAATGCATTATGTAGCGACGAGGCTTTCCAAAAATGATCCTCTTGGCAGAGTGCAGGAAACGTATGTGTTATTCACGCGAAGAGCGGGATCCGTCTAAAAGGAAAACATGCCATCATGCCAGAGGGCCGCCGGGTGCCCAGCCTCGGGGCCTGCACGGCGGGCAAGTCCCTCTGCCTCCGGGGACGGCGCGTCCTGAGCCTCCATCAGTGACGCTCCGTGCGGAGCCAGCGCGAGCCTCTGTTGGTTCTGGAACAGATTGGCACTCCGGGCACAGATCTGAGAACATTCATGGAGGAAGCATGAGCCACGCTGTTCGTGGGAGCCGTGTGCGAGCCGCCCCCGCCCCATGACGCAGGCCGGCAGCCGCACGGGAGGGAAGGGTGGCACAGGGTGCGGCGAGAGCACGTTTTCGGGGCACCCAGCACCTCCCCATGGTGCCTGTCCCTCGAGGAGCCACCCTGTCCCCATGCCCCACCGGGTTCCAGGACTGGGGCCGTTCCCCACCGAGGGGCCCTGCAGGCTGAGGTCCTTCCCCAGTGTGTTGGGCACTCACCCCCTTGGGAGATGGAGCCTTGGGGGGCGCCGGGAGGTGCTGGTGGCCCTGGGTCCTTGGGTGGCCCGAGGGTGAGGTCAGTGCAGGGCTGGAGGGTGCCCCGTGCTCAGTGCCAGAGGGTCTGCAGCTGTGCCTGGAGGGGCAGCGGGCCCAGGCATCGGTGTGGCGTTGGTTATGGGCTCTCAGAGTAAAGGGCGGGTGGGTGGCGTGGGCACGGACCTGCTGGGGCCTTTCACCCAGTCAGCCACGTCCCCTCTCACTGCCCGGCCAAGCGGAGCGCACCTGACCGTCCGTGTGGGGGCTGTGGTTTTCGTGTTCGCGCACGGCGTCGGCCGGCCCCATCAGGTTGCTGAGCCCAACACTGTCCAGAGAAACAAAACTCAAGCCATGAGTGTAATTTAGAGTTTTTCTTACGTAAAAAAAACACACAAATAAATAAAAGGAAACGGGTGAGCCCAGCGGACATGGCTGAGCATCATCCCATGACCCAGGAGGTCAGGGTTCAGTTCCTGGTCAGGGCACAGGCCCGGGTGTGGTCCCCATCCCCACTGGGGACACGCAGGAGGCAGCCGATCAACGATTCTCTCTCATCATGGATGTTTCTATCTCTCTCCCTCTCCCTTCCTCTCTGAAACCAATAAGAACTTATTTTTAAAAAATAAGTAGAAGAGGAGGGTGTTTTTTCAGCCCATCTGAGGCCAAAGTACCGACAGTCAAACCAGACAGACTTCCCAGGACAGGAGACGGAGAGCCGCATCCCTGTGAGCATGGACATGGCTTCGTCGGCGAAGTCCCACAACGTGCAGGAAGGGCTCATTCGGCTAACGGCAGCGCTTCACCCCGGGAGGGGAGGCGAGGCGGGTGCACACGTAGACATCGCCCAGGGTGAACCTGTGTCAACAGAGCGAATGGCAGAACTGCAGGATGCTCCGAGAGAGGGAGACAGTCGACCACGTTTCCTCCATAAAAAAAACACTCGGCAAACCGGAAACAGAGGGACTTCCTCCGCTGACCCCACAGCAGCAGCCGGAAGCTTCCTCCTGAGACCGGGAGCCGGACGGGACCATCCTGAGCCTGACAGACCGTCAGAACGCAGACGCGAGGCCCGCCAAGCGCACCAAGATCCCGTGTTTCATCCCCAAAATAAAGGCAGGAAATGGTCCGTTCGCAGCGGGGTCTCAGACTGCCTGGTGCTGAGTAACGAACACAGGACGTGGATGCTGGACACCCGACCTGCTGCTGAAAGGTGAAAGGTCACTCCTCCGTGCTAAGACAGGGAGACCTGGTGCCGCCCCCTCCGCGCTGACCGCGGTTCAGGGTGAGGCCTGTTGAGGTACCAGCTGCTTTAAAAAATTCACAAGCCTATCCTTCTTAAAAATACATCTTTTATTGATCTCAGAGAGAGAGGGAGAGGGAGAATCAACAACGATGAGAGAGAATCATGCATCGGCTGCCTCCTGCACGCCCCCGACTGGGGATCCAGCCTGGAACCCAGGCCTGTGTCCCGACGGGAATCACGCAGCCCTGACCTGGCTCACAGGTCGGTGCTCGCTGCAGAGCCACACGGCCGCTCGCCCGCTGATCCTGTGGTTCCGAATGGAAATGCCAGGCCCAGAAGAGCCAGGACGGTCCTGAGTGAGGGGAGGACTCGGACTCACACTCCCGATCCCACAGCTGGTGGAGCAGCCACAGCCGTCAGAGGCGTGTGGGCCCCGGGCGGGAGGACAGACGTGGCGGGAGGCCGCGTGGGGCAGGCATCGCGGTCGGCGGCGTTTTGACAGGGACGGCCAGACGGTTGAAGTGAGGACGGAATCACGGTCCATTCAACAAGTGGACGCTGGGCATCCACCAGAATGCTGGAAGCCAGCCCACCGGACACAACGTTTCCTGAAAATGGTCTCGGGGGTCACTGTCGGGGCGAAAACAGGAACATCGGCTGAAGAAAACATGAGCGTCTTTGGTTTGGCCGCGGTGGTTCAGACACGACCCCAGAGACCCGAGCACAGAGAGACACGGACAGACTGGACTAAGGCTGACCCTGCGTGCTCCCGGGCGCCCTCCCGAGGGAACAGGTGCCGGGCGTGGATCTGACACGGACTCTCGTGTGGAGCGCTGAAGAACTTAGTGCCGGACGGTGACACGGCAAATGACCCAGGTGGACAGTTAGCTTAGGAAGAGACGCTCCACTCCCAGAGTCATCGGGGAGCGCGGCGAAGCCTCAGTGCGGTCCCTGGGACGGCGAGGGAAGGGATGCCCTGTTCCTGCTGGCGGGATGTGGCTGCCGCGGCTCCCGGGGGGGACGGGGGCGGCTCCCGGTGTCCCGCACCCACACAGAGCTGTGTCCACAGCAAGTAACCCTGGACGGTCGAAACAGACACACCTGCCCTCGACACTGGTGCCGATGGTCGGAGCTTCGTCCCGACATCGCAAGGTTGCTGAGAGGGCACAGACAACAGCCAATGAATGCATAGAGAAGCGGGACAACAACTGGCGTTTCTTTCTCTTTAAAAATCAACAAGTAAAAATCTAAAAAGAAAACGAGAAACGTCCCAAATGTGTGCCCAATGATGAACGGATATAGGAAGCGTGTGCGGACCCCAGGCCTGCCGGTCTGCCCCGTCCCCGATCTCCCAGCTCTGCGCCCGGCACCTGCTGAGCGGGATTGGATGCCTGAAAGTGCCTGTCTGGTTGGGCCAGCTTCGCTGCTGCCTGATCGGGTCCCACCTTCGTGACTGACAGCCACGGGCCGCCGAGCCCAACCGGGGTTTCCCGGGAACAGGCTCCGTGCTGTGGTCCTGTGGAAACCCCGTCTTCCCTCTGGACCTGCACGCGCTCACACGGACACTGAGAAGCCGCGATGCTGACCCTGGTGTTTGCATTCTGAACGAGGCTGAAGGCAACGAAGTGCCGTCGATCTGAAACGAAACAGGCCCCTGGGACTGGCACGGACACACACGTCGGCCTGTGGGCCTGTGATGTGGGACTCGCAGCCTCTGCTGTGGGAAAGGAGGGGGGAGGGGCCCGGGGAAGGGGGCCATGAAAGGGGGCTGTGGAGGTGGGGGGGCCGGGGAGGGGAGTCAGGGGGGGGCTGCTCCTCCAGCTTTGGTGCTCCTTTCTCCACTACCCTCGGTGAGTCCTGTGTGGCCACACTGACTTCCATCCATGGGAACACTCCCTCTGGGTCTCCTGGGTCCTGGCCCCGGGTCCTGCTCACTGGGTGAGGGCGCTCACTCTGCCAGCTGCCAGGGCAGGGCCCCCCGCGCTGGTGCAGAGTAGAGGCAGGAGCTGTTTGGGGAGGGAACCCCTTCCTTCACAGCTCCTGCCCACGGCCAGCCTCACGCATGTGCTGGGTGTCTAGGGAGACTAACCAGCTCTCTCCGTGTCTCTGTCCCCCTTGACTCCCAGGGGGGCTTTCTCTGTGGTCCGACGCTGCGTCAAGCTCTGCACCGGCCATGAATACGCAGCCAAGATCATCAACACCAAGAAGCTGTCGGCCAGAGGTAGGTGGGCCTGTGCAGAGGGTAGGTGGGCCGTGTGCAGAGGTAGGTGGGCCGTGTACAGAGGGCTGAGTGCAGGGGCAGAGGGTAGGTGGGTCTTGTGCAGAGGGCTGGCACAGGGGCACAGAGGGTGTGAGTGGGGTCCTGGCCACCACAGGACCTGAGGATCCCACCCTCAGAATGGGGATCACACCTTCTCAGGGGCGTGGGGGCCAGGCCTCTGTGCTGGCCAGGTGATGCCATCTGCCATGACCTGGGGCCGGAGGACTGGGGTGCTGGGAGATGCGGAGGCTGTGTGAGCTGTGCATCCTTCCCAGCCCCTCCTGGACTTCTCACACGGATGCCAGCCTGTCCTGGCGAGGGGGCCGTGGGCCTGCAGGTGGAGCATGGCCCTGGCACCTGGCTCACTGCCCGCACCTTCCGAGCTCTTGCTGAGTGACGCCCTCATGGGGTTGGACAGGGTGCCCGGTGGGGAAATGAGGGTGGGGGGTGAGGATGTTGGTGAGCGGCTGTGATGGGGTCTGCTGGTGGGGTTGCTGCCCTGAGCAGGTGCCACAGGAGTGCAGAGGCTGCTGGCCAGGCTGGGCTGGAATGCAGGGGCCAGGGAGGCCAGCAGCTGGGGCTCTGTCTGCCCGCCCTGTGGAGTCTGAGATGTTTTGTTTTCCTGCTTAACTCCTTACCACGGAAGATGTCAAACGTTCCTGATTAGGAAGTGATAGAATGAGGCCCATCTTCAAAACTGACCGGCCAATTTTGTTCCATCTGTACCCCCCGTCCCCCCTCTCCCCCCATCTTAGGGCAGAGCCAGACGCCAGGGTGAGAGAGAGTTTTAAAGTTTGTAGTTAGAGGGGATTGTGACATTCAGGCCTGCGGACGTGCTGAACAGTTCGAGGCGATGAGGCTCCTGTTCAGAGAGCAGCCAGAGGACAATTAGTTGACGGAGGGCGGGGGGTCGCGAGGGGAGGTCATTGGGGGAGCTGACCTCACAGCTAATGCTGACCTCCCGGGGGGCTGACCTCACAGAGGCTAACCTCATAGTGCTGACCTCACAGCTAACGCTGACCTCATAGTGCTGACCTCACAGCTAACGCTGACCTCATAGTGCTGACCTCACAGCTAACGCTGACCTCCCAAGGGGCTGACCTCACAGTGGTGACCTATAGGGGGCTGACCTCACAGGGGCCTGACCTCACAGCTAACGCTGACCTCATAGTGCTGACCTCACAGGGGGCTGGCCTCACAGCTAATGCTGACCTCACAGCCAATGGTCAGGCCATAGGGAGGAGTTCTGGGCTGACCTCTGCGCCTCCTCTCACATCCAGGTTAATGCCATCCGCTCCCCAGGACTGTGGGGCTCCTGGAGGAGGGAGTGACAGGGTGAAGCTTCCGCCCGCACCGGTACTGCGGCGGCTACCCATAGCTCACGATCCCATTCGGGAGACGAGAGGGCGCCTCGAATCCCCCAAACTGGGTGAACAGAGGCAGCGCTGCACTGCAGGGGCACCCTCTCGCTTCTACTCCCTCCCACACCCCTCTCCTACCCCTCTGCCGCCCCCTCCCCCCCACTCTCCATTCATCACCTGGGCACCTCTCTTCCTCCTCCCCCCCCTCCTAAGTCTCAGGGCCAGCCTGTGCGGGGGTCCAGGTTCCAGCAGGCAGGTGCAGGGGGCGGGGCCAGCCACCCACTGGGTCCTTCTGACTACCTTCTCCTGGCTCCCCCACCCCACAGCCAGGGAGCTGTGGGATCCAGGGTGTGGAGTGGGCCTGGGAGGGGTGGAGTCAGGACGGCTGTCCCCAGGCATGGGGAGGCACCAGCTGTCGGGGGTGCCCGTCCGCTGCCTCGGTTTCCTCTGCCTGCCCTGCCACGGCTCCACAGCCCTCTCCCAGCTCTCGATCCCTAGCAGCTTCCTTCGTCTGTTTATTTTGGGGTTAGTCCTCACCTGACGATACTCTTTTCACTGCTTTCTATTTATTTTTAAGAAAAATCTATATTGTCGAAAACATTACATATGGCTGGCTCTGGTTGAGTGTTGACCTGTGAACCAGGAGGTCAGAGTTCGATTCCCGGTCAAGGGCACAGACCCCAGCTTTTTTATCCACTAGTCTGCTGGTAGGCACTCGAGCTGTTTCCAGATCTTAGCTACTGTAAATGGTGCTGCTGTGAACCTAGGGGTGCATGCATTCTTTCTGGTTGGTGTTTCTGATTTCTTTCCATTGATTTTTAGGAAGCGTGTGGGGGGGATAAAAGAGAGAGAGAGAAAATAAAACATGGATGAGAGAGACACATCTGTTGGCTGCCTTCCTGTGCTCCCGGCAGATGGAACCTACAACCCAAGTAAGTGCCAATGCTCTATCCACTGAGGACACCAGGCAGGGTGAGGGTCAACTATTTTTTAAAAAAACAGCATTTTACCTAATTATGAAAGTAACCCCAGATCATGGTCAAAGATGGGAAAACTATACAGAATAGTAAAATCCCTTCCAGTCCTGCCACCCTGCAGGGAAGCACTGTTACCAGGGTGATGCATTGTAGGCAGGTGTGGTGATGGAGTCCCGAACCCCTCCCCCCCCAACCAGGTGCCGCTGGCCTTGGGCCATGACGGCCAGCCACTGGCCTGATGGGGCGGCCAGGGGCCCCTTCTCGGCCCCACGCAAATAAGTTACGTCCCAAACCCACAGGAGCAGGTGAGGCCAGGGTGGGGCTCCACCTCGCACAGGGGTTTCAGCGACAGGACGCAGTCCCTTGTCATTTACCCCAAAGAGGGCCCCCACACGTTTCTCTCCTGGTCTTCGTTTGGTATCAATCAGTGTGGTTCCGAAGTCGGCCGTCCCGCCCTCCCAGGCTCTCCCTGACCTCGGCCTGGCTCCGCCCCCTCCACAGCGGGTGTCTCAGCTGTCACCCCGGGACTCTGTGGGTCAGGTGGCAAAACGGGACTGTGAACTGGAGGCTGGATTCAAGTGTCATGTCAGCGTGGGGCTTATGGAGGGGACTGCACCGAGATCGTCCTGTAGGCACGAGGGCATGTGTGCGTGCGTGCTCTGGCAGCTCTTCTCCGTGTGGAAACCGTCTAGATACTAAGTTTAAAAAACACAAGGAAAGGGAAACGTGCCCTGTGAGCCCACGCCTGCACCTCTAGTCCCCCCCAGTGAACCCGGGGTGGGGGGGGGGCGGTGTCGGGGTGGCACCCTGCCCGCTGGTGCTGGGCCTACCCTGGACCCCACAGATGTGGGGGGTTGCATTGCCATCTGTCTGTCTGGTCGGGGTGCTGGCTGCGTCCAGCGTCTGATGGCACCTTGGACTGTCGCCACAGCATGGGGTGCGGACGTGAGGGGCCCGCCCAGGGCCAGGGACAGAGCAGCAGGGGCGGGAGGCGCAGGAGCCATGGCATTCCCAGGAGCTGGAGTGCCCGTCCTGGGAGGGGGGACAGCTGGATGCCCCAGGTGTCCCCTTCTTTCCACAAGCAGTTCCCGTCTGCAGGTGTGACTCCCTGCTAGGGAAAGACCCATGCGTGTGTGCAAGTATATACATGTGCCCTGATACAGCCTGTTAGCAGCACACAGTGACGTGTTTTTGTGTGTGTGTGTGTGTGTGTGCCCAGTGGCATGTATGCTTATGTGTGTGCACCTATGTGTGCAAAGCACAATCGGGCGTTTTCTCTGCCAGCGGCTCTTCTTGCTCGGCCTTCGTGGGCTGGGGTGATGTATGCTGTTGTGAGAGGCAGCCACGCTCTGCTCTGCTTTCTGACCAGTGCGCACGAGTTTTTTCCGGTTTTTGCTTTTACAACCTCCATCAGCTTTTTAAACCCTCCTGGCACCTCTGTGTGTGTGTGTGTGAGGGGTTTCGTTTCTGGCTGGTAAGTGGCGGGTCCTGGGGGTGACCCTGCAATGGGGTCCTGCATCGGGTGTGGGTGCAGGGCAGGGCCCGTGACCTCGAGCCCCCCTCCTGCTGAGTGGCAGAGACACCCTCCCAGGCACGGGCCCCTGGCTGAGGGGTGTGCGGGGTGGAGGTCAGGTCCTGCCCGAGGCCCGTGTCCCAGGCAGCCACCTCCCGAGGCGGCGGCTGGGCCAGCACAGGTGGTAGGGGCCCAGCCTGGGGAGTGACGGCTGCTGGGACCGCAGGTGACCCCGTGCCCCTTTCTGCCCCAGACCACCAGAAGCTGGAGAGGGAGGCTCGCATCTGCCGCCTGCTGAAGCATTCCAACATCGGTGAGCCCGGGCTGGCCCCTCCAATCCCTTCCCCACCGCCTCTCTCTTCTGCATCAAAGCCCCCTCTCCCTCCCCCTCATCTTTCCCCTCCCCCCTCTCTATCCCCCTCACTTGAGGGTCTGGACCAGGCAGCCCCGTGGGGGAGACTGAGGCCAAGCCCACTCCAAGGAACTCCCGTCAGGGCTCTCAGGAGGCGGGGGGCGGGGGGGGCCTGAGGTCCTGCGGCTTCAGCAAAGCCCTGAGGTCCTGCGGCTTCAGCAAAGCCCCGAGGTGGCTGCTGACAAAGGAAAAAGGTTGGGAACCAAAGACAAGGCAGGCACAGCTGGCCTGGGGTCCGAGGCCTCGTTCTCAGCAGCCCCAAACCCAGAACTTGGGTAGGGGGGTCCGGGGGGGGGCACCCGCCAGCTGCCCCTTGGGGACACGGGGTACGTGCAGCCTCAGAGCGGGTCTGGGTCTTGAGGTGCAGCTTAGGGAGCCCCTTCCCTCCGACACCCCAGAGCAGGTCTGTGGGTGGGACAGTTGCTGGAGCTGCTTGGCCCTCGTACCGTGCTGACCCTGGAAATAGGGGTGGGTCTCGGCCTGCCTGCCTCTGCCTGCCTTAGCCCCCCCCCCCCCCGGCTCCTTTCCGGGGTCTTGTATGTGAGTCTCATTGGGATACCAGACCCCCCATGAATCGGCCCGGCCATCAGGCCCAGGGGGGCTCTCCGCTCACACGGGGCGGCTCCCCGGCTGCCTCACGGTCTCCGTCCCCGCAGTGCGCCTGCACGACAGCATCTCGGAGGAGGGCTTCCACTACCTGGTCTTCGACCTGTAAGTGCTCCGCGTCGGGCCTCCCGCCTGGCGGGTAGTCCGGCTCCCTGGCCTGGCCCCCTCGCCTCCCCACTGCTGAGCACTGGGCTCCGTAGTCCCCTGGCTGGGGCCACTGCTCTGGGCCCCTCCTCCAGACAGAACACGGGGGGCTCCACTGGGGGGGGAGGGCAGAGGCACAGGCCTCCCGTCCCCTTCTCTCCCCCGCTGTCCCCACCACTCTGGCATGTGCACGGAGTGTGAGAATACACGCGTGTGGCTCTGGTTCCACGTGTGTATTTGTGTATGTTGACGAGTGCATGTGTGATTGCATGCACCTGTGTGTGGGATTTGTGAGGGTACGTCTGTGCGTGTGGTGTGTGTACCTAGGTGCATGTGTGAACTGTGATTTGCAAGGGGTGTACGTGTGTGTATGTGTAGTTTGTGTATGTGCATGTGTATTTGTGGGGTGCGTGTGTGCGTGTGTGTGCATGCGGGGGCTGAGTGGGAGGCACCTGGCCCAGCCTCTGGCTTCCTGCTGGATTTGGAAGTGGTGATCTCACCCGGCTCCCCGGCACCCCCCACCCCCAGCGCTGTATTTAGCTTCTGTGAGTCAGTGCCCTGGGGACGGGGCGGGCAGGGCCATGGGCTCAGGCAGCCCTGGGGCCTCCAGGCTGCCAGGGGCCAGGGAAGCCCACTGTGTGCTGTCGCCATGGTGACGGGGCTGCCTGCAGGAGGACACTCTCTCCCTTAAAGGACAGCTGCCTCGGGCCACGGGGCGCACGGAGGCCTGAGGCGCCCTCTGCCCACTCAGCTTCCTCGGTCAGGAGAGGCTGGACTGTCCCTGCGAGGGTGTGGTCTCCGCTCAGTACCGTGTCCCACAGACACCACTTCGGGTCACAAGCCAGATGGCCAGGCCTATGGCCGGGCTGCGCCCTGAACGCTGTCCGTGGTCCTGTAGAGGTGGCAGCCCCCCCCCCCCCCCCCCCCGGCAGTACCATGCCACGAGCTGGAGGTGCCCTGTCCGGGGCCTGGGTGGCTGGGGCAGGCCGTGGGACTCAGGAGCAGACGGGGAGGGAATGGTGTGCGTGTGCACGCTTGTACACGTGAACGCGTGCAGTGTGTAAGTACGTTCACCCGTGTGCATGTGTATGTGTGTGCCCACAGGACTTTCTTGTCCCTCCTGTCCACATGACCCTGCTTTCTGCCCCCTCTGTCCACACCCATGTGCCCCAGCTCACTCCAGCCCAGGGCACCCAAGGGCCGGGTCCCCCTCCGAGCAGTGGCTCTGGCCCAGGGCCCACCCCTGAGGGACGGACACTGCGGGAGGGTGGGTCTTCGGACGGGGTTTGCTCTCCTGGCAGTGGGACCTTGAGCCCCTGCAGACCTCGCCCCCCCGGGGGGCGAGACCCCTGCTCACCCTCTGGCCCTGTGGGGGAGGAGGAAAACCCATCTCTCAGGCCGGGCATCAGTCTCCAGGCCCCAGCACCACGCAGACCTGGCTCCCTTTGGGCGGTCACTAATCTCTGCTTTCTGAGCTTGGGTGCCATGGGGGGGGGGGGCACGCACAAAATGTGACATGCCCCTCAGCGAGTCGTCAGTCCTGGGTGGCAGGCGATGGGGCTGAGGTGCTGGTGGAGGAGGTGGGGGAAGTGGAGAAGTGGAGGGGGGGATGGGGGAGGGGGAGCAGGGGGAGGTTGGGGAGGAGGAGGCAGGGGAGAGGGAGCTGGGGGTAGCAGGGGAGGAGGAAGGGGGGGGAGGAGGAAGGGGGGGGAGGATGTCAGGAAGGGGACTGAATGGGTATCGGAGGCTGTGACTCCCTGTGCTCCCCGCAGGGTCACTGGCGGGGAGCTGTTTGAGGACATTGTGGCCAGAGAGTACTACAGCGAGGCGGATGCCAGGTGAGTGAGGAGCCCTCGCCTCACCTGCCCTCCCCTCCCTCTGCCCCACACCTGGCCCCGCTGCCCCTAACATGGCCAGGCAGACAGCTGGGCGGAGATGCCAGGCTGCCCACCGGCTGAGCCCACGGGGCCTCTGAGCAGGTTGGGGCAGGGTGGCCGAGTGCCTCTGGTTCCCCCGGGGGAAGGTGCTGTCCTCAGGGGGCTGGTGGAGGCAGGTGGAGAGCAAGCAGGTGGGTGTCCTCCCGCCCCCCTTGCATGTCAGTCCATGGCCCCCAGCCGCCCCCACGCCCCGGCTGCCTCCTCACGCAGTTTCCAAATCCGTGTCCCAAAGACACACCTGGATTCCTTTCCCAGCGTCCTCCGGGGCCACCCTTACGGCCAGAGTCCTCTGCCCCCAGATGTTCTCCCTGGAGACCCTGTGGGGTCCGGGCTGTGGACAGGAAGCCAGGTCCCCGTGTCGGGGGTGGAGGGGCTTGGGCAGCTCTTCCTGCGGGTCAGCCTCCCAGGGGAAGAGGGGCTGTGGCCCCAGAGGTGCCCTCTGCAGTGTGGCTGCTGGGGGTGCAGGTGCATCCTGGAGGGGAGGCCTGGGGGGGAGCTGTGTCCCCGGCCATGGGCCAGACGCCGCTCCGATCTGTGACAGGGTCGCTCCTGATGGGTTCTCAGCTGAGGGCGGTCACCCGTCTTGCCCTCCTGGCCAAGGAGACGGCGTTTAAAAAGGAAGAAAGGCTGACCAGGGCCCCCTCTAGGGAGTGGATTGCGGATGCTTTTCCATTTTTAATCCTCTTTGTCTATTTTAAAGCTTTAATGAATATGCATTACTTCTCTAATCAAGGAAAATGAGGGTGGTTTTTTAAAGTAGCTTTCTGTGACTTGCTTCTGCACCCACAGGCCACCTTGCCTGCTGTGGGGCCTGAGTGCCCGTGGAGGTGTGAGGGGTTCTGGTGGCGCCGAGCGGGGCAGCTGGAGGGAGGGGGAAGGGGGGGCCTGTCCCCACCGGGCAGGCACCGGCTGGTTCGAGGCTCTGGAGGAGTGTCCTTTGCAGGCAGCCTGGGCGTGGCCGGCCGCCCCCCCCCCCCCCCCCAGGAGGAAGCACTTCATCTCCCCGCTTAGTGAAAATGCAGCCTTTGCCTCCTGCTCCGCCAGGCTCCAGCGGGCCTGACCAGGGCGAGTGCCCTCCTGCCTGTTGGCAGGTCGAATCCAGGGCCAAGCTGACCTCACACCTGCCAGGGCCCAGGGCCGCTGGACTGAGCTCGCCGGAGGAGGAGGGTGTCCCCGGCTGCAGGGAACAGCTGCTGCCCTCACTGCCATTTCCGCCCGGGACCCTCTGGCCCAGCTCCTGGTGCTCAGTGCCCACCACTGGGCACCACCAGGCCTGGCACCTTCCCGTGGTATGGGATGGGCACAGCCCCCAGGCCTAGCCCAGCTCTGGGCCTGGGGTTTTGGATCCTCCCTCGCTGCTCACAGCAATTTCCTGGAGCGCCCATGTGGACCACGCCTTGACCACGTCCTGGGCATACCATATCCATATGCCCATCCACCCCCGCCCCCACCTCCACCTCCAACCACCCCACCTCCACCTCCAGCCACCCCCACCTCCACCTCCAACCACCCCACCTCCACCTCCAGCCACCCCCACCTCCACCTCCAGCCACCCCCACCTCCACCTCCAGCCACCCCCACCTCCACCTCCAGCCACCCCCACCTCCACCTCCAGCCACCCCCACCTCACCTCCAGCCACCCCCACCTCCACCTCCAGCCACCCCCACCTCCACCTCCAGCCACCCTCACCTCCACCTCCAGCCACCCCCACCTCCACCTCCAACCACCCCCACACCACCACCCTTGCCTCTTCACCTGTGCCCACCGGGCCCCTCCCACATCCGACCTGCCCACAAGCCAGTCACCTGTGCTCACCTGCCCTACCTCCGGGCCTCACCCCTTCACTCCTGGGAACCCTCCTGCCTGCTTCCTGCCCTCTGGTGCACAGTGGGGCTCTCCTAGCTTTGGGGTCCTTGGTAACTGGCCGGGGGGATGGGCTCTGCGCTGGGGCCCCTCCTGCGATGCCCAGTCTCCTCTCAGAGCCAGGCGGGGAGGAGGGTGGCCGGAGGAGGGATGCTCCTAACCATCCCCGTGGGAAACCCTCGGAGCCTCTTTCCAGAGTCCTGGCCCCGAGGGGAGACCTGTGTTCAACCGTCGTGTTGGTGCTTGGGGTCAGGACGGAGTCGGGGTCACTGCGGGCGTCGTGAGGAGAAGCCGTCCTGGGAGGGCTGTATCCCCCCGGGGTTGTGCTGAGGAGCCCCAGCCAGACCTGAGGGCCTTCCATGACCTGTGACCCCAGGCCTGTGTCCGCTGGGCGACCTGGTGTGGGCCCCTGGGGTCCCTGGAGGGAGCCCCCCAGGATGGTGCTGGTGACTCTCCCAGGAGGCTGGGGAGGCCTCTGAGGAGGCGGTGGATTCTTCATTTGGGAGGAGGAAGCCGAGCCGTCCCATCAAACCTGGAAAACAGCCGTGATAAAAGCCCCAAAAGCAGCGTGGCTCCTGAGATGGGGCGGGGCCGTAGGGTAGCCCAGGACCGAGCACACGCCCGGGGCCCGGCCAGCGTCTGGACGTCTCTCGGGAACAACTCTGACCACGCAGTGACTCCGAACTGCCCAGACGTGACCGCGGCCGGCTGGGGAAGAGGGCGTGTCCGAGGCGCCAAGAAGACAGGACCCTCGGCGGCCGAGCCGGGGCCTCCTGTTCCGGCCGGGTCAGCGCGGAGGTCAGTCAGGCGAGAGCAAGGCGCCGTCCCTCCCGGAGCCGTGCCCAGAGGCCCCCGGACTTGGCTGTCGGGGTGGCACCCACAGACTGCAGATGGGACTCCCCCGTGGGGAGACGCCCAGCACTGCGTGGGCAGGTAGCGCGTGTTCCGTGTCCGGCCGAGGCGAGCAGGGCTGAAGCCCGGAAGTCGGGTCCTGCCGCCCCCGGGGGGGCGGGGCCTGCAGGACAGAGTGCAGCGGAGCGCAGCCTGGATGTCAGCGACCCGGACCCCCTTGGTGCTGGGAGAAGCGGACCCGCGTGCTCAGCGGGAGCCCCCAGGAGGGGCCGCCACCCCGAGGGCAGCTGTGCTGACGCTGGGGAGCTCCTGCCGGGCCGAGGCCCAGAGAGAGAGATGGGGTCCTGCTGTCACCGTGGCCCCCTCAGTGGCTGGATGCCGCCCGATGCGCGCACAGCACCGGTAGCCCAGGACCGCGTGGGGGGACCCCCGACACAGATGCCAGCGGCGTCCGGGAAGGCGGGGCCGCGGGGCGAAGACACTCACGGTTTGCCCACAGTGGAGACCCCCTCACAGCTGCGGCGGGTCCAGGCAGAGGTCCCCCCGGGGGCGTGGACGGCGGCTGGAGGCCAGGGGCTGGGCCGTGAGGCCTCTGGTCCCCGCGGGAGGGGGGGCTCCGCAGGACAGCGGGGCTCACAGCGGCACGCACACACCCCACCCCGGCAGAGCCAGGGTCTGGCAGCAGCAGAGCAGGGCGAGCTGGTCAGTGGGGTCACGCTGCCGTCTGGTGTCGCGCGTGCGGTGAGGGATCGCGGGGTCTGTGTGAGCCCCATCCTCCTCGGCACATCCTGGGGGCTTTGCGGGGCCTCGGCCTCCTGTCCCAGCCGGTGTGGGCGCAGAGCTCCTCTGCCCAGGGTGCTGGACCAGTGTGGGGGTCAGCCCTGGGCCTGCGGTGACCGGTCTTCAGGAAGGGAGGCAGACAGGACGGAGAGCCTGGGGCCAAGTGGGGTGGGGTCTGCCTCCCCCAGGTCGAGGCCTGGCTGCCTCTGACTCGCAACTTCAGCCGAGGGCTTCGCCGGGTACTTAGGGGTGGGGCTCCCTGGGGACTCTGTGCCGTAGCTGATGATGCCCAGCTGTGCACACAGCTTTTTGAGGAGAAGGCTGGCCCCCCCTCCTTGTTCTCCTTGGTCATCAGAAAACAAAACTGGCCCTCGGTCACTTCGCAGGGCCCGGCAGTGGCAGGAAGGGTCCTGGAGGATCTGTCTTCCCTCCCTCCCCCCATTCGGAGGGGCCGTGAGGGAGACCCGGGTGGTGGCAACACTAACGAGTGGGGGGACCTTGAGGGCCAGTGTCTGGCCCTGAGGCTGCTGGACACTTGGGGTGGCTCCAGCCACTGGCCTCCTGTGTGCGGGCAGGGACACTGAAGCACAGTGGGCAGAGCTGAGCAGCCTGACCTGGAGAGAACTTGGCTCAGGCCTGGGTGATGCCTGCTGGTCCCCCAAGAGAGCATCCAGCTGCGGCCGCCCAGAACTGAGCTGGGGTGGTTGTGGGGGGGGGGCGGGTTCTAATTTATTGGGTGAGTGGCACCTGCTCTGGCCCATGAGTGACTGGGGGCTGCAGCATCAGCACTGCCCACACCCAGGTACCCACCTTCCCTCTCTCTCTTTGCCCTTTCACCTCTGCCCTTTCCTGCCTGGGTTCCCCCAGGCTATGTCGCAGGATGAGGGCTCAACCCTGGCCTCCCTCCCAGAGGGCCCAGCTCAGGGTCAGGCTTGGCCAGCATGAGCCTGGGGAGGGGCCGGGATGGGTAGGCCTGGCCCAGGGGAGGGCGTCGGGGGCACAGGGCCTGGCCAAGCCTCACCCCAGCGTCCAGTCCCTGCTTCTGCGCCCCACGGGCCACCGCTCCCCTGCCCCCTTCTGCATCCTGCAGGCCACGCCCCTGCCCCCGTTTCTGCACCCTGCAGGCCACGCCCCTGCCCCCCGTTTCTGCACCCTGCAGGCCACGCCCCTCCCCCCGTTTCTGCACCCTGCAGGCCACGCCCCCCGCGCCCACTAACGCACGTGCTTCCGCTGCAGCCACTGCATCCAGCAGATCCTGGAGGCTGTCCTCCACTGCCACCAGATGGGGGTCGTGCACAGGGACCTCAAGGTGAGTCCCCGCCTCGCACTTCACCCGGGCCCTGTCTGTACCTGCATGTCCTTGTGAGGACACGCCTGTACATGCATGAGGTGCGTGATTATGCGTGAGAGATGTGTGTGCACACGTGTGTGTGCGCGCACGCGCGCGCGTGCAGGGTGTCTGCACACAGCCCTCACACACCTGCAGGCTCCAGGGCTGAGGGGATGGTTGTCGACAGACCACGAGCACATGACCCTCAGGGTCTCACTCTCTGGCAGGCGGACCGGATGGGGTGCTATAGGCCGGGCTGATGCCCAGGAGCAGAGGGTGAGGTGCCCACCGGGGTCTCTGCCAACTCCCAGCCTCGTCCTGAGACCCTGTGGCCCTCAGCTCAGCCCTGGGCCAAGCGCCCCAGACCCTTCCAGAGGAGTCATCCTTCCCCCTCCCCTCCCCTCCCTCTCTCCTCTCCTCCCCTCTTTCTATCCCCTCCCTCCTCCTTCCCCCTCCCTCTCCCTCCTCTCCATCCCCTCCCCTCTCCGTCCCTTCCCTTCTCCATCCCCTCCCTCCTCCCCCTGCTCCCCTCCCCACCCCTTCCTCCCCCTTTCCCTCACCTCTCTCTATCCCCTCCCTCCCCTTCCCCCTCCTCTCATCCCTCTCCATCCCCTCCCTCCCCCTCCTCTCCTCCCTCTTCACCTCCTTCCTCTCCCCTCCCCTCACCTCTTCATCCCCTCCCTCCCCTTTCCCACTCACTCCTCTCTACCTCTTTCCTCTTCCCCCTCCCCCCTCTCCACACCCTCTCATCCCCCTCCCCTCACCCTTCTCCATCCTCTCCTTCCCCCCTCCCCCTCCCCTCTGCCCTCTGTCCACACTCTCCCCTCTCCATCCCCTTCCTCGTCCTCCCCTCATCCTTCTCCACCCCCTCCCTCCCCTTCTCTTCCCCCTCCCCTCATCCCTCTTCATCCCCTCCTTCCCCCTCCCCCCTTCTCTCTAACCCCTCTTCATCTCCTCCCCTTTCCACCCCCTTCCTCCCCCCTCCCCTCTCACCATCCCCTCCCTCCTTCCTCCACTCACCTCTCTTCATCCCCTCCCTCCCCTCTCCCACTCACTCCTCCCTACCCTTCTCTCCCCTTACCCCTACCCCCTCCCCTCTCACTCCTCTCCTCCTCCCCTTTCCACCTTGCCCCCCTTCTCTATCTTCCACCCCAGCTCTCTCTGGGGCCCTGGGCTGTCCTTTCTGCTGAGAGGCCCCCTGGTGGCAGTGAGGCATCTTTCCCTTGGAGCTGGCCCTGAATGTGCTCACATGCGTGAGTGTGCATGTGCGTGAGTGTGCGTGTGTGAGTGTGCGTGTGTGTGTCTGTGGAGTGCTCTGGGATAGACATGTCCTGTGCTCTTCCTGTGCCCCGGCTCCCTCAGTGCATGTCCTGTGGTTCTGTCCTCCCACGTGTCTGCTTCGTGCGCTGCCCCACCCCCGTCACTGCCTCCCTGTGGGCCTCTAAGAGGCGAGGCCACAGGGGCGTGGGGGGAGTCCCGCCTCCTTCCTGGACCCAGCATTCAGGGGCCAAGGCGGAACTATGGGTGGGCTCCCAGCCCAGAGCGACGGGGCGGGGGAGGGGGCGCACAGAGCCTCTCTGGGAAGGGGACCGGCCTGGCTGAGCCCCCTCCCCGAGGAGCACTGTGGGTCAGCAGAGCCTTGTCGCCATTTGGGGCTGCGGGGAGGCAGGGGAGTGGGGCCAGCAGGGGCGGGAGTGTCCTCCTTCCTGGGGGCTGTGACCCTGAGATTCAGCTCCAGCCTTCGCTGCAGACCTCCTGATCTGGAGATAGGGTCCCTGGTCGGTTCTCGCTGGCTGTGGGGACCTGGCACACGTGGACACGCACACCTTGGGGTCACAGGTTGTGTCCAAAAACTTGGGGTGTGGCGTTGGCCTTCCTTGGTGGCGCTGAAGTGTGTGCTGGGATGTCGGGCCTGGAAAGAGTTTGAGTTCATTTGTGCCCAACCAAGGGCATTGTGGGAGCAGGTGCAGAGGCTGAGGGCAGCAGTTCGGGCCTTTCAGAATCGAGGGGATGGAGGTTCGGGGACTGGACTCCAGGCTTGTGACCAAGACCAGGGCTCCCGAGGGTGGTCCGCTCGTACGGGTGGGTACCAGGCACCCAGAAGCCTGGGCAGGCCTCCCGGCAGAGGGCAATGAGTGACAGGCCGGACATGACCCCACGACCCCCCCCCCGGAGTAACAGCTGCTTTCCACAGAGCCCTTTCCTCGCCCCCTGCCCTGTGGTCTCAGGCTGGCCTGTACGGAGGGCGCCGGCGGTCAGGGGCAAGCCGTCCAGCAGCCGAGAGCTCTGAGCGCTGACCATGGGGGTGGGGGTGGGAGAGAGAACAGGGGAAGGGGCCCGCCTGGGTTGGGCCAGGTCCAGGTCAGAGGGCAGAAGCCTCCCTGGCTCCAGCAACCCTTCCCCCCAGCGGGGGTGCTGCTCCCCGAGGGGGGCCGGCCCTGCCCGGCTTCGGGGCCTCGGCTGTCCCTCTGCGCGCTTGGGGGTCACCGTCCTGCAGGAAGTGCCCAAGCCCCCTCAGGCACCCCCACTGTGTCAACCAGCAGCCAGACGGGGCGGGAGGGAGCCCCTCGGTGATGGTGCCCCCAGCCGCACTCATAACCAGCTTTTCCCCTCGAGGCTCTAGTCTTAGGCTAGGGGTGCGGGCCCAGGGCCCGCGGGTGTCAGCGGTGCCGGGAGACACCCACATGTGGTCAGGCCGAGCGCCCACCTCTGTCCCTCTGCTTCTCCCTTGGGGACCCTGCGTGAACGCCGTGGCTCCTGCAGCCCGAGAACCTGCTCCTGGCCAGCAAGTGCAAGGGGGCGGCTGTGAAGCTGGCAGACTTCGGCCTGGCCATCGAGGTGCAGGGGGACCAGCAGGCGTGGTTTGGTAAGCTCCCAGCTGGGCTGTAGGGGGGCAGGGGAGGTTCAACCGCCCAGGCCTCACCCCCTCTCTTCCCACCAGGGTTCGCGGGCACACCGGGCTACCTGTCCCCCGAGGTCCTGCGCAAGGAGGCTTACGGCAAACCGGTGGACATCTGGGCATGCGGTGAGGCCCGGAGCGGGCTGGAAGCAGGAGGGGAGCGGGCAGGGGGGAGGGGGGCTGCCCCAGCTGGAGCCCCTCCCTCCCAGACTGGACCTGGGGCCCCAGCTGCTGCCCAGACCCCCTGTGCCAGGGATCATGGGTTCTGGGGCATGCAGACTGCCCTGTGATGGAGGTGAGGATTGGGGTGAGGTGAGAGGCGTGAGTAACGTTCTGCCGGCATGAGGGTCCCCGAGAATGACCCAGGCTGCCAGTGGGGAGCCCAGGACCCCGGGGCCTTCCTGGGGCTGCCTGGCTTCGGGGAGGACCCCCCTTAGCCAGGGCTGGGAACCGGCTGAGAGTCCACCCCTGCCGGCCACACACTCATACCTCCTCCCCCGGGGGCGCGGGTGCGGTGGGGGCGCGACTCGCTGAGCCTACCCTCACTGCAGGGGTCATCCTGTACATCCTGCTGGTGGGCTACCCGCCCTTCTGGGACGAGGACCAGCACAAGCTGTACCAGCAGATCAAGGCCGGCGCCTACGATGTGAGTGCCCGCCCCACCTCGGAGAGCCTGGCCCTGCTGGGGCTCCAGCCCCCTGAGCACCGTTTCTCCTCCAGTTCCCCTCCCCCGAGTGGGACACGGTCACGCCCGAAGCCAAAAACCTCATCAACCAGATGCTGACCATCAACCCCGCCAAGCGCATCACTGCGCACGAGGCGCTGAAGCACCCGTGGGTCTGCGTGAGTCCAGCCCTGACCTCCCGGGCGGCGACTGGTCCTGTCCCTGCCCCTGTCCCCTCCTCCCCCTGAGCCCCCTCCTCCCCGGGTTCCCCCTGAGCCCCCTCGTTCCCTGCCCCCTCCCCCCTGAGCCCCCGTCCCCGCCCCCTCTTCCCCCTAAGCCCCCTCCCCCCTGAGTCCTCTCTGAGCCCCCCCCCCCCCCGTTCCCTGCCTCCTTCCTCCTGAGTCCCCCCCGTGTCCCCACTGAGCCCCCGTCCCCTGCTCCCTTCCTCCTGAGTCCCCCCCGTGTCCCCTCTGAGCCCCCACCCCCCGCTCCCTTCCTCCTGAGGCCCCCTGAGTCCCCCCTGAGCCCCTATCCCCTGCCCCCTCTTCCCCCTGAACCCCCTCCCCCCTGAGCCCCCGTGTCCTGCCCCCTCCCCCTTGAGCCCCCCTGAGTCCCTTGCCCATCCCCACAGCAACGCTCCACGGTGGCCTCCATGATGCACAGGCAGGAGACGGTGGAATGCCTGAAGAAGTTCAACGCGCGCAGGAAGCTCAAGGTGAGGGGGCCGGCCACACCGTGTCCGGAAGGCGCCTGCCCCTCATGGGCCCTGTGCTGGGAGGGGGGGCTGCTGCCCCCCACCCTGGCAACCACACCCAGGTGCCCGGCTGGCCCCACCCAAGCCTCCCACCCCCCAGGGGCTCCGAGTGTGAGGGCATTCCCAGCTTCTGGCCAGGCCTAGTGCTTGGTGGGGCGTAGGAGGGAGGTGGCCTGGCCCCACTGCAGGCGGTTGCAGGCAGGGGTACCACCCATGGCTGTGCAGTCAGGGAGAGGCCCCCCAAGAGGCCCCGGGGCCCTGCAGCCCTTTGCTGTGGGCAGTTCTGGAAGCGGGAGACTCGTGTGGGAGCAGCTGGGGAGTCCGGCCAGACCCCTGGGGCTCCCGGCCTGCAGACTCCGGTCCCAGCCTGTGTCTCTCCCCAGGGTGCCATCCTCACCACCATGCTGGCCACCCGCAACTTCTCAGGTGAGAGCCCCTTCTGGCAGGCCCCTGACCCCGTCCACCCTCTCCTCCCCTGCTGCCCGAGGCCCCCCCAGGGCACCGCATCTGGGTCTGCGTCTGCGTTCGACACCCCAGCTCTGTGTGTCTGTCCGGGCGTCCGTGGGTCGGCACCCTGTGGCCTGTCGTCGTGCTGACCTGGGCACCGTCCTGTGCGGGGGAGAGCGCCGGGCTCTTGGCTCCGGGCTTGCTGGGGCCGGCCAGACTGCAGGGGTGGGGCCGTTTGGGACCTGCAGGCCCACCAGGGACAGCGTCACCCTGTCCTGTGGCTCGTGTGTGCGGCGTCCGTGGTCCGTCCTCGCTGTCTGTCTGCACCGGCACCCTCCCGTGACCTGCTGTGGCCGCGCTGTGGGGCGCCCCGTCCCCGGACGCCCACGGCCCACGTGTCAGTCTCACCTGTCGTCCTCTGTGAGGGGCCTGGACCCCCCGCCCCCCAGCCCGACTCTAACCTTCTCTGCTTCCTTTCTCTTCTCTCCCTCACCTCCCCGTCCGCCGCCCTCCCCTCCTAACGGTGCTCACAGTGGGCAGACAGACCACCGCTCCGGCCACAATGTCCGCCGCGGCCTCCGGCGCCCCCATGGGGCTGGTGGAACAAGGTAGACGCTTGGACCCGTGTCCGCAGCCGCATGGAGCTCCCCTGGCTGCACGCAGCCCCCGGGCAGGGAGCCCTGCTCCCGCCGCACCCCACTGCCCGCCGCCGTGGCCCCTGAGCCGTGCCCACATGCATTTGCCTGAACCCCAGCCCTGGCCCCTGAGTCGGGGGGTCGGGAGACCTCTTTGGCCAGAGCTCCTTGCTTCAGAAGCTCCGCCCCCTTGTCCATCCTCATTCAGCGTGACCCTGACCCACAGAAGACTCAGGGCTGCTGCTGGGGGGCCCAGTGGTACAGGGGCCTCAGGAGAAGGCCTGGAGGCAGAGACCCCACCTGAGAGCCTGAGGCCCTCCGTCCAACTGGCCTAGCGCCCCCCCCCCCAGTTCTCCCACCCTCCCCGCACACACACTGGCTCCGCTGCTCTCTTGTGCCGCCGGGGTCTGTGCCGAGTCAGCCCTGCGAGCCCTGGTGGGGTCCTAGGCGCCCTGAGAATGACTCTCAAGGCCGCCCGGTTCTTTCTACAAGGGCCCTCTCCCCGAGTCCCAAGCCGTGAGGGCTGACACAGGTTCTGCCGGCCTCCCAGGAGAACCGGCTCTGCTCCCGCCACCTGAGGGCTGCCCACCTCGTCTTCCTCGTGAGCCCGCGGCCCAGCACCTGCTGCAGGAGGTGCCCGCCCACAGGGGGCTGAGGACCCCTCCCAGGCCCAGGCCCTTTTCCCTCCTGCAGGCCCACCCTGCTCAGCCCAACCCACAGCCTGGGCAGCCCCTGGCCCCCCTCCCCAGAGAGGACCCAGCATTCCAGCTGCCCTTGCGCACTGGGATGGGGCCCGCCTCAGGGAGGGTCTGTGGACACTCAGCAGGCCCACAGGGCTGTCCAGTGCCTCATTCTTGGGGCCATCAGGGGGTTGGGAGCAGAGAGCAGGAGGCAGAGGCTCCGGGTGCAGCCCTGCCCGACCGGCACAGGAGTGAGGCGGGCGCCGGAGCTGCCCTACCCGCTCACCGCAAGGCCGCCTCCTGCATGAGCCGCGTGCATGCGGGCTCCATCCTGGGCACTGAGGGCTCCATCCTGGGCGCTGAGGGCCACTGTCGGGGAGGTCAGTGCATGTGGGGGGGACCAGCATGGCTGCCCTGTGACCAGCTGCAGGGCAAGGCAGACTGGCCTGTGGACCGAGGGCCCTCCTTGGCCTCACCAACACAGGCAGATGTGGTGGGGGCGGGGCTGGGATGGGGGTGGGGCGTCTGAGGTCTGGCTGCTCTGTGGGTGACGGGCACCCTCTGCCCTCGGAAGTCTGGGTGTCTTTGTGGAGCCGTTCATCATAGCCCCGGTCGGGTCCCGCCCAGCTTGGCCCCACGGAGGGTGGTTTGTCTCTCCGGGGCCCGGGGTGCGCGTGCTCAGGCCCTTGGCTGCTGCCGGGTAACCACGCATGAGCTTGCCGGGCCTTTGCAGGGATAGATGGGACTCAGCGGGCTCAGAGTCGCTTGGGTAGCGTTGCTAGGAGACAGCTTGCACAGGGCTGGAGGGGAACTGGGTGAAAGGCAGGTGTTTGTTTGGAGCCCAGGCCGAGTGCTCACTGCTGTGCCCGCGCGTTTGATCGAATTGGGCTGAAGGGGACCCTCTGCCTGGGCCTGACCCAGGGGCCTGCAAACCACCCACGGGGACGACTGACTCTCCCTGCTGGGGACAGCACAGGCCTGCACTGCCTCCAACTCTGAGCCCGGGAAAGCCCCCGGACAGCTACCTGCCCCCGTCTTCCATCGGAGAGGGGGGTCAGCGTGCTCAGCCCCAGAGCTGATGCCCCTCCTGCAGGCCCAGCTGGTCAGCCAGCCGACGACGGGTCCCTGGGCGCTACCACCTCAGACCACTTCCCCTTGAGGGGAGTGGGGCTCCCCTATCCTGGGGCAGAGGCGAGGTGATGGGGAGGATGAGCCTGCTGGGGAGACCCCGCTGTCTGAGGGCTGTCTGGGCCTCCTCACTGAGGGAGGTGTCCTTGAGGCCCCAGGAGTGTCAAGTCCTCGATGCCTGAGGGCTGGCCGCCAGGTGTCTGTCAGGGTCCTGAGTCCGGCTGCCCTGGCCTGGCCTGGAGGGTCTGATGGGGGGACGAGGAAAGGCCGTCTGGGATCCTTCACTCCCTGGGACCCCGCAGGCAGCGCTTCTCACAGAGGGAGGCCAACGAGGCAGGCTGCTGGCTCAACTCTGCCCAGGATGCTGGGAGGGAAGCGTTTTAATACACACACACACCACATACACACACACACACACATACACACACACACACAGACAGACATAAACAGAGACACACACACACTCACAGACACACATATAGACACACACACACACACACACACACATACACACACAGACATAAACAGAGACACACACACACTCACAGACACACATATAGACACATACATACACACACACCACATACACACACACACATACACACACACACAGAGACACACATATAGACACATACACACACACACCACATACACACACACACATACACACACACACATAAATAGAGACACACTCACAGACACACATATAGACACATACACACCACACACAGATACACAAACACGCACAGACACACACAGAGACACACACACACCACACACACACACACATCATACACTCACAGACACACACAGATACACACAGACACATACACACAGACACACTCACAGATCCACACACAGAGACAAACACACACCACACACACACACAGACACACATAGACACACACACACCACACACACACTCAGACACACATAGACACACACACACCACACACACTCAGACACAGACACACACAAACACACACACACACACTCACAGACACACACACACACACCACATATACACACACAAACACATTCAAACGCACGCCACACACACACTCCCACACACCACACACACACACACACACAGCACACAGCACACACACAGCACACATACACAGCACACACACTCATACATACAATACATACACACACATTCACACACAGAGACACACACATATAACACAGACACACACACACACACACACCACACACACACATATACCACACACACACACTCACATACACCACACACACACTCACACACACACACACAAACACATTCACACACACACAAACATACTGGATAGTGTTGCTCAGTGGATAGACCATCAGCTTGTGGACCAAAAGGTCCCAGATTCGATTCTGGTCAAGGGCATGTAATCTTGGTTGCAGCCTCCTCCCTGGTCGGGCCCTGGGCCTGGCGTGCAGGAGACAACCAGTTGCTGTGTTTTTCTCACGTCACTGTTTCTTTCTGTTTCTCTCTCTCTCTTCCACTCCCTCTAAAAGTCAATGGAAAAACTTCCTTGGGTGAGGATTAACAAAAAGAAGAAATATATATGTATGTGTGTGTGTGTGTGTGTGTGTGTGTATATATATATATATATATATATATATATATATATATTAATTGCTTTTAGGGAGAGGAAACGAGAGGGAGAGAGAGAAACATCAGTGATGAGAGAATCATTGATCAGCTGCTTCCTGCACACCCCACACTGGGGATGGAGCCCACAACCTTGGCCTGTGCCCTGACCGGAATCGAACTGTGACTCCTGGTTCCTAAGCAATGCTCACCACTGAGTCACGCGGCCGGGCTGGGAGGGGAGCTTGTGAGGAGGGAAGACACCGGGGAGCAGGAAGCCAGTCCAGTGTGGCTGCTCATGGCCTGATGGCTTCTGACCGTGCAGCCCCCTGGTCCCCATGCAGAGCCCCAGGGGCTTGTGGTCAGCAGGCAACTTGTGGCCCTGGCCCCCCAGCCACTGCACCGGGTCCTGAGCAGCATCAGGACCCCTCAGAGGGCTTGCTGAGCAGATACCACCCCCACCCCAAGTTTCTGCCTCAGAGGGCCTGGGAGTCCAGGGGGTGCTAATGCTGCCAGCAGGGGACCCACGCGCTCTGGGTCTAAGTGCCGGTCTTGGTCTTGGCCAGGAATGCTCCCAGCAGGTGGTTGTTCCCCGGGGGCCTCTGTGGGGTTCTCCCCCTTCCCCCTCCCCCCTCCCCTCCCTCATCCCTGCGAGCCTTTGGGAAGGCCTGGGGCCCGGGACAAGGGGACCCTCCTGCTTCTCTAACCACACCTGCCAGCCTGCTGGGCACTGCTTGACTGGCGGAGGTGGGGGGGCAGGGGGCGCACTTGGCCTGAACTGACACAAACCTGTTTTCTCTCCCCTCACGCCCTCCCTCCCCTCTCACCTTTGTGTGAGGTAAGCTGACTCCCTTTTCTTTGCAGTTGTCATTCCCGTGAGCCTCTGGGAGGGAGGTGCTGGGCCGATGCCAGAGGGGAAGCCGCAGGCTGCCCTGACCTCCATGGGGGGGGCAGGTCGCCTGGGTGCAATTGGCCTTTGACCCTCTCCCATGCGTGTCATCCTACTGACCTCACGGAGCTGGGAGCCGGGGGTGGGCACAGAGGCGGCAGCTGCTGGGCAAGGCCAGGAAGTGGCCCAAAGGAGAGGTGCCTCGGGCTCCGGCCAGGCGGGGGGGGGGTGGGGGGGCGGGGGGGCAGAACGAGTCCTTCCTCCAGTGGAGGGGCCCAGAGGCCGAAAGCAGAAGGCACCTGGGGTGGGGACAAATCCCGCCTGTGGTAGCCAGCAGTACACACACACCCCCCCCCCCCCCCCCCCCCGCTGCAAACATGCACTGAGGAGGGACGCCCACCACAGCCTGACGCCATCCTGTGTTCTCGACGGGGGCACCCACCGTCTCCCTCATAGACTGCCTGCCCCCTGCAGCCAGGGGCCCGAATCGGGGCGACACCTCGGTCCCCAAGGGCAGCCACCCCTCCTCACTCGGGGAGCCCGGCAGCTTGCGGTCCCCGAGGTCACGCGTGCCAGGGGGCTGCAGAGGTGGCTCCTCACGATGCCTTTCCTCCCCATGCAGCAGCCAAGAGCATGCTCAACAAGAAGGCCGACGGCGTGAAGGTGAGGCTTCCCTGCTCCCCGGCCGGCCCAGGGAGGGGCCCTCGTTCCCCCCTGACGCCCTCTCTGTCTCCACTGCAGACTCCGACCAACAGCACCAAGAACAATGCCGTCACCAGCCCGAAGGGGACGCTTCCACCAGCCACCCTGGTACTGGCCCCAGATCCTGGTCTGGGCCCCTGGGCCCCTGGCCTGGGCCCGCAGCCCCCTCCTGGCCCCGGGATCCTGCTACTGGGACCCCGAACCCTGCTACTGGGCTCCTGGGACCTGGCCTGGGTCCGAAGCCCACTCTTGGCCCCAGGACCCTGCTACTGGGCCTGCAGCACCCTCCTGGCCCCCAGGACCCTGCTACTGGGACCCCAAACCCTGCTACTGGGCCCCCAGGACCCTGGCCTGGGCCTGCAGCGCCCTCCTGGCCCCCAGGACCCTGCTACTGGGACCCCAAACCCTGCTACTGGGCCCCCAGGACCCTGGCCTGGGCCTGCAGCACCCTCCTGGCCCCCAGGACCCTGCTACTGGGACCCCAAACACTGCTCCTGGGCCCCTAGGACCCTAGCCTGGGCCTGCAGCGCCCTCCTGGCCCCGGGACCCTGCTCCTGGGACCCCAAACCCTGCTACTGGGCCCCCTGAACTCTGGCGAACATGGGAACCCCCTGCTTGGGAGGGATCCTGGGCTCTAGGCCTTGCCTGGTGGGAGGGTCCTGTCCAGGGGATCCCACAGCTGTTGGTCAGGTTGTGGCTGTGAGGTGGGGTTGCTGGTCCACCTGTTCTCAGTGATGCCCTGGCCAGCCCCACCCCGAAGGGCCCACCTGATGCCCCAGGAAGGCTGGGTTTGCCCAGGGCCCCCCCCCAGGACATGTGGGGTTCAGGCCCAGCAGGGAAATCCGTGCGGCCTCACAGCCAGCCCCCTGCCGCCGCGTCATGCACCATCCCCCAGCCCAGGCGCCACGCCAACCCCTCTGCAGCCTCCCCCCGCCCCTGGCCAAGCTCTTCACCCCGGCCTGGGCATCCCGGCTGCTTCATCGCCGCCCCTTCCCCCCTCCTCTGCTCCCCGAAGGCCCCTGCGTCCCTGCCTCCCCCTCTGCTTCTCGGCTCTCTGGGTGCCCGGCCCCTCCTCTCACTCCCTCTTTCTCTGCAGGAGCCTCAAACCACCGTCATTCATAACCCTGTGGATGGGATCAAGGTACGGCCTCACCCTCAGGAGCTCCTGTGGGGGTCGGAGCAGACCCCTGGCCCCAGGGGGGGGGGGAGGGCTGGGCATTGACCCTGAGGGGTCAGGTGTCCCAAAACCCATCCCGTGAGGCACCGCGGCTCCCCGCCCCCTGGCCAGGGGCCAGGCTTCTGATTGCAGAGCGCGGCCCCTGCTCAGGGCCTCCTGCTGCCGTCCCCCTCTTTCCCCACCCCTGTCCACTCTGCCCTGGCTGAGTGCAGGGCCTGGGGGAAGGGTCTGGGGGCGCTCAGCCCGGGATCTCGCCCACCTTCACCTTGCTGCCAGAGCTTCCTGCCAGCTGGCCTCTCTGCTGCCATCCCACCCGCATCCCAGGGACAGGGAAGGGCTATGGCCTTAGTCCTGGGCCTCCTGCCGGCCCACAGCTCGGAGCCACATTCGACAGGCGGGATCCCGTGGAGATATCCTTTCGGGGAGCAGGCTGCCTGGGAGCTTGGTGACGGGCGGGGCAGCTGGTTTGTTACGTGAAGGGCAGCATCTGGGCCCCCAGGCCAAGGAGGGCTGGGCCGGGCCTTGGCTAGACAGCAGGCCGGGAAGGAGGTGTGGGCACCCACACCCCACCTGGGCCACCCAGCTTCCCTCCCACTCTGGGTGCCTTCTGGTCCCAGGAGCCTCGGGATGTTATAAGCCTGCCTTCCTCTGTGTCAGACCATCCAAACGGTCCTCCCACCACACATGCCATGTGGCCTTGGGACACGGGCCTGTGGGTCTCCGGGGCCAGCGTCCAGCAAAGCCACCTCCCAGGCCCCGACCCCCAGGCCCCTTGGCGGGCGGGCCGGGCAGTCAAATGCTGACCCCTGCCTCCCTGTCTCCCCAGGACTCGTCGGACAGTGCCCACACCACCATCGAGGACGAGGACACGAAAGGTACCGTGGGCTCCCCACGGCAGAGGCGCGGGGCGGGGTGCGTCGGCAGCAGGTTCCTGGTCAGGGTCTGTGACTCCATGTCCCCGGGGCTGGCCGTACTTGGCAACAGCGACCGGGCCCAGCCCGCAGGCCGGGCGTCCAGGTGTGCAGGCCTCCAGCCCGCCTGCCAGGCCGGCCCCTGACAGCAAGGAAGCTCCCGCCGCCCTTCGCCTTCCCCACCTCTCCCCCAAGCTCAACCCAGGGCCAGGTGCCCCGTTTTTCCAGGAGAAACAAGTTCACAGTTGAATTTGCTCAATTTCTTCAAGTTCCGAAAAGTCATGGCCATCTGGTGGGCAGTTGAGCGGACGAGCAGCGGGGGCCTTGCCTCGGTTCTGCGCGATTCCGTGGGGCAGGGATCCGGTGCCCAGGCCCCAGTCTAGGCCATCCCTCCCCCAAGTGGGGCTGTGAACCCCGACACACACCTGTGCCCTCAGGGCTGCCCAGGGCACCCAGCCGGCCATGCTGCAGTTGGGGGGAGAGGCCAGGCCCACCCTACATGGTGGCTGCCCAGCATTCCCACAGCCCAATGCTTGGGGGGGGGGGGGGGGGGGCACAGAGCATGGGTCTGAGCAGGGAAACGTACGTGTGTGTGTGTGTGTGTGTGTGTGTGTGTGTGTGTGTGTCCCAAACAGACAGACAAGCTGGAGCCAGCAGCATCAGGCCAGCCCCCACCTGGCCTGTGGGGGGATCCGGTCCAGGCCTGCTGGGGAGAGAGGACGGGGCGGGGGGGAGGGGCGGGGTCTGGCCGCTGCTTCCCAAATCTGACCCCAGCCGTCGGCTGGGAGGGGTGGGAAGTGCCTGAGAGCCTCATCCACAGAGGAGCCCCCTGAGCCTGTCCCCCACCCGGCACACGCAGGCCCCCACCCACTGCGTGGACCTCAACACCTGCTATGAGGGGACAGTCCTAGACGCTCCTGGGTCGGGGTTCTCCAGCTTCACCCCCACCTTCTCTTTCTTCTGCCCCTTCTCTCTGCAGCCCCCTCCCCGCCTGCCTCCTGGTCACGTCTGTCTGTCCACCCGGGGCCCCGACCTCCTGATCTTGGTTGAAGGGCCCGGGCTCGGTGAGGCTGAGGGCCTCCTGCCCTGCCCCCATGTACCAGCTGGCCCTGTGGCTGCAGTCCCTCTCCGGGGACCCTGAGAGCCGAGGGCGGCTGAGCACCCCCCTGGGATGTCTCCCCTGGCTCAGGCCTCGCTTCCACCTCAGGAGGCTCCTTCCTGAGACAGGCCCAGGCAGGAGGCATGGTTCCCTGTCCCTTCCTCACTGCCACCCGCCAGCCCCAGGGCCTCTGACGTCCCGAGCTCCAGCCGGAGGGGCTCAGGGACCGTGAAAGCTGAGGGCCCCCTGCCCACCCCATGTAAGTCACGTGGTTCTGCACCCCGCCAGGCATGGCCGAATGTCTGCCAGGCACCCTGCTCATGCTGCAGCCAGCACCCCACACGCTCGCTGCTGCCCAGCTCCGGCCAGCAGCCTCTGAGGCCGAAAGCCTGTCCCCTCGCCTCCCCAGGCGTCTGCCGTGGCCTCCACAATCACGATGCCTTCACACGGCCCCATCTGAGCCCAGGCAGCACCGAGGGAGCCCCTGACGGCTCGCAGGCCGTGGCTGAAGGAACAGAGGGCCCTGCTCTCCAATGTGTCCTCCCCACGGCTGGCGGGTCCCGGCACATTCTCACCCTCCGTCCCATCACCCACGATCCAGCCTGTCTCCCACTATCCAGACCTGTCACTTGCTTTCCAGGCCTGTCACATGCTTACCAGGCCTGTCACACGCTTATCAGGCCTATCATGTGCTTACCAGGCCTGTCATGTGCTTACCAGGCCTGTCACACGCTTATCAGGCCTGTCATATGCTTACAGTGCCTGTCACACGCTTACCAGGCCTGTCACACGCTTATCAGGCCTGTCATATGCCTACAGTGCCTATCACATGCTTACCAGACCTGTCACACACTTATCAGGCCTATCATGTGCTTACCAGGCCTGTCATGTGCTTACCAGGCCTGTCACATGCTTATCAGGCCTGTCATATGCCTACAGTGCCTGTCACATGCTTACCAGACCTGTCACACACTTATCAGGCCTATCATGTGCTTACCAGGCCTGTCACGTGCTTACCAGGCCTGTCACATGCTTACCAGGCCTATCTCACGCTTACCAGGCCTATCACATGCTTACCAGGCCTGTCATATGCTTATAGTGCCTGTCACACGCTTATCAGGCCTGTCACACGCTTACAGTGCCTGACATGCGCTTACCAGGCCTGTCATGTGCTTACCAGGCCTATCACATGCTTATCAGGTCTGTCACATGCTTACAGTGCCTGTCATGTGCTTACCAGGCCTGTCACGTGCTTACCAGGCCTGTCACATGCTTACCAGGCCTGTCATATGCTTATAGTGCCTGTCACACGCTTATCAGGCCTGTCACACGCTTACAGTGCCTGACATGTGCTTACCAGGCCTGTCACACGCTTACCAGGCCTATCACACGCTTACCAGGCCTGTCACACATTGTCCTGGGCCAGGTGACCCCCCTTGGTCTTGCTGGCACCTCTGCTCCAAGCAGCTCCCCCCAACATCTGCCACGTCCCCACACCTGCCATGTGACCCTTCCATCCTCCCATGACTCCCAGTGTCCCCCTATTTCCTCCACAACCCCTCCATCCCCTGCATGTCCCTCATGACCCCCTTTTCCTCCTCCACCCCCCGACGGCCCCCTCTGTCTCCCAAGGTCCCCCATGGCCTCCTCTGTGCTTCCCCATGCTTGGCTGTCAGCCCTTGGCTTTCCTCTTGCACGCCCCCTCTCGTGTTCACATCTGTTCTGTTCGCCTCAGCCCCCAGGATCTCTGACATCCTGAACACAGTGAGGAGGGGCTCAGGGACCCCAGAAGCCCAGGGCCCCCCACCCTGCCCGTCTCCAGCTCTCCCAGGCCCCCCACCCGCCCCAAGTAAGTAACACCTCGAGGGGCCCAGCTGCTGTTCCCAGGGCTCTGTGCTGTGAAGAGCCAGGCTACAATGTGGGTCCCCACCCCACCCCCGCTCTGGGACGGGCAGCTGGGGGCATGGAAGGGGCCGGGGCTTCCATGTGAGGTGCCTCTGGCCTCGGAAATGGAGTTCATGGCTAAAGACAGGGTATGAGCAACCCCACCCTTGTCCGGGAGCACCTAGAGGCGGCCCAGGGTGGATGGGGCCCGTCCCCCGTGACCTGCGGGGTCTGCTGCGGCGAGGCTGGTCTGAGCAGAGGGGGTGTGTCTGGTGTCCCTCCGGCTGGGGTTCCTCCTGCTGGGTCCAGGGCCTAGGGCAGCTCCGTGGGGTGCTCCGTGGAAGGGGAGGCTTCCCTGCAGGGAGTGGAAGCGTGCAGCAGAGGCCTCAGCCGGCTGCCCCCAGGAGGGAGGAGCGAGCGCTGGCCCGTCTGCCGACTGCCCGCCAGTATCGCTTACAGGGATGGATGACACCCCGGGCTGCGGCCACCCCCACCCGTGGGGAGGCTCCGGGCTCAGAGGAGAGGCAGCGGGGCCAGGGGCCAGGCATGGCGGGGGAGTGGCTGGGTGAGTGTGGCCCCTGCCCACCCTGGGGGCCAGGCGGGGGGGGGGGGGCGGGCAAGGCAGGGCGGAGGAAACGGGCTAAGCCGTAGGGGAGGGCTGGCGGTCTGGACCTGTCGGCTAAAGCCCTGTGGGCGGCCCTGCCGAGAGGGCTCTGTGAGGGGCAAGGGCCTGAGTGGGGGCCCCTGGGCTCTGATATGGCTGATGGTTGGGGCAAGTGGAGGTGGTGGCCCCTGGTCAGCTGGTGGGATGGGGTGAATCTGGTGACTCTGTGGCGTCGCGTCTGTATTCAGAGGTTCCATGTCCCGGACGCTGGACCCCTGCCCGAGGCTTGGAGACCAGGATGCTCCTGGGGCATCTGCATGGACCGGCTCAGGCTGCATCCTCACGGGGTGGAGGGGAGGCAGCCAGCAGCCTGGGAGGCTCTGAGGACGGGCCTGCGTGGGGCTGCAGCGCGGCCCTGCCTGCTTAGGGGTCTGCCCTCAGCCTGACTAAGGGTGTGGGGACCACAGAGGGGCTGTGGGCTGGACCAAATGGCAGGGGATGGGTTTTGGAGCCAGCAGAGGTGGCCTGGCCTGGGGGGTGGAGGTGGGGCATTGGGGCGCCGAGGGTAGGGGCCTCCTAGGCAGCCTCCCTTGGGGAACAGGGTGAGTCTTGTTCCTGGATGTGCCCCCACTTGAGTCCCTGGCACCCCAGCACCTTGATCCTGTGAGAGTGTGGTTGGGGCGGTCCCCAGGTGTGAGGTCGGGGTGGGGCAGCTTGGGGAAGGAATTGTTTGGGGCTGAGGTCTGCTCTCCATGGGTCTGAGCAGGTGAGCCAACCCCAGGTGCCCCATCTCCAACTTGGGGATGCCCAGCGCGGAGGCCCAGGCACAGGGGTCTCCTGGGAGGTCGGGGGGGAGGGGGGTTGGCTGCCGTGGCCCCTCGTCTCACAGCTGCTGCCGCCAGCTGTCTCGGTGTGTAATGGGGCCGGCCGCAGCTCCGTAATCGGGATTAAACACAGTCCTGATCCTGCAGCCGTCTGCCTGCATGGCTGGGGCCCCGCACCCACAGACACCAAGGCATAGGGCTTGGTGCCAGCAAGGAGTCACTGGGTGCCCCAGGCCCCTGACCAACAGTGGGAGCAGCGGCTCCCCCTGAGCTGGTTTGTGTCCACAGATTTATGCTGTGAGCTCGGGAATGTCCTGTTTATTGAATACTTTCTCTACACCAACTCCCATTTTAAATTAAAATTGGTTTAAAACATTCATTTCCTCCCTACCCCCCCCCCCCCCCGCCGCCCAGTGGAAGGTTGGGGTCACTTACAGTAGCCGGTGACTGTGACCTCAAAGTGTAGGGAACCAGCAGGAAAACGTCCCTCGTCCACGGAGGGCTGGGGGCCAGGGCGCGTGGGTCGGGCAGCTCCGCCGACTAAAAAGAAAGGGTGACTCCGTCGGTGGGAGGTGGGGGCCCTGGGCAGGGGCTGGACTCACCCTGAGCCGGGGGTCCAGACAGGATGAGGCAGGAGCTGGCAGCTGTGGGAAGGAAGTGGCTGGGCCCCCCTGGGAGGGTGGGTGCGGGGGAGGGAGGGAACAGTGGGCTGCAGATGGGAAGCCTGGAGCTGGAAATGGCCTTCCTGAAGGTGAAGGTGAACCTCAATGGGGTGGATGAGGTCCCAGAGTAGGAGGGATGCTCAGCATTGGGACTTGCCCAGGCCAAGGGTAGAGAGATAGGCCGGCCACTGGGGGCACGCTGGGACCTGAAGCATCGGATTCGGCCTGTACGGGACCAGGGACCTGGGAGCTGGAGCCGCAGCCCCTCCTAGAGGCCAGCCTTCAGGACAGACCTGCCAGGTCAGACAAGGGGCAGGGAAGGAAAGCAGCACAGAAGCAGTGGGGCCGTTTCAAGAAGGGAGCCTACGCATGCTTGCAGGCTGTGCACACGCACTCAAAGACAGGCACACACTCCCACCTGACACGCACATGCATGTTCCCATCTGTCAGGTGTCACAGACACCTGGGCTCACACGCAGCAGGCAGCATCTTCTGCCATGGACTCAGTCTCCCTCCAGGTGGGTTCCTGGGAGAGGGAGTGCCCAGACAGCCCCAGGGACAGCCAGCCAAAAGCCCATCGTCCCACATGGCAGCCCTGCAGCGCCATGGTCTCTAGCTCTGCCGGGAGCCGCACAGACACGCACTGGGCAGCCTCGGCCCCTGGGGCTCTGGGAGAGCCTGTGGGATCCTGAGTTCTTCTCAGCCATTGGGTCGTTGCTGTAAGACAGTGGTCGGCAAACTCAGTCAACAGAGTGGCAAACCGCGGCTCATGAGCCACAGTTTGCCGACCACTGCTGTAAGAGACCGCCGCCGTGTGTGCGTGCCCGAGGCACGTCTGTGCACGGAAGTGGTGCAGCACCTCCCCAGGGACAGTGAGTGCAGAACAAGACTGAGGGAACACGGGGCCTGCAACTACGTAAGAATTTTTTTTATATATATATTTTTTTACAGAGAGGAAGGGAGAGGGACAGAAAGCCAGAAACATCGATAAGAGAGAACCATCAATCAGCTGCCTCCTGCACACCCCCTACTGGGAATGTGCCCGCAACCAAGGTACATGCCCCTGGCCGGAATCGAACCCGGGACCCTTCAGTCTGCAGGCCGACGCTCGATCCGCTGAGCCGAACTGGTTTCGGCGAGATTTTGTTTATTTAAAAAGCATCTGGAGTCAAGAAGACAAGTGACCAGACTTGAGGCCCCGGAGTGGGCTGGATTATCCTCTCCACCGCTTCCACGTGTTGAAAATGTTTTGCACAAAAATAAATACTTAGAGACAAAGGGCCCCGGGCGACCACTCTAGGGGCCAGGCTGCTAAGACTCAGGGCCAAGTAGGCCGGAGCCTGAAGGATGGTGGAGAGTGCGGGGTGACAAGTGGTGTGCTGGCCGGCTCCTGGGCCCAGGACTGCAAACAGGTAGAGCCCGCGGAGGCGGAGGCCAGCACCTGTTTTGCTGCCTTCCTGGGAGAGGGGTGAGGCTCACGTGCTCCGCTCTGAGCTGCTTGGCCTTAGGGCAGAGGCTTCCCGAGCCCCCAACTTCTCCCTGCTGTGCTTGCCAGCCCTTCCTCGTCCGCTGCCCCCCAGCCCCAGAGGAGCTGTTGGATTTGGGAAGGACCAGGGCTGCAGGAAGGTAGACCAGGGCAGCAGAAGGCCCAGGCTGTGGTGCTTATGGTGGGTCCCCAACCCCTTTCTGTGTCTCCCAGACATGTTGTACCGGTGGAGTTCTCTTCCTCAGAAACGCCGTATTTATGGCAGCCGAGGTAGAAACTTGTTGGACTTGTGGGAGCCGTGCTGGCCTCGGAGAGAAGGGCGGGCTGGGTGGTTTGGGCACAGGGCTTGGCCCTGGAGAGGAGAGGAGAGCAGAGGAGAGGCGGGGCCGTGGGTCACTGGGCCTCTCCCCGCAGCGCGGAAGCAGGAGATCATCAAGGTCACGGAGCAGCTCATCGAGGCCGTCAACAGCGGGGACTTCGAGGCCTACGCGTGAGTCGGGGCCTGTGCGGCTCCTGGGACGTCCCGGGGGACGGGTGGACTGAGTGTCCCCCAAGAGAGAGGGCTGGACGCCCGGGGCGGGTGCAGAGGGGGGGCCCTCCTCACCTGGGTCTCCCCCCAGGAAAATCTGCGACCCAGGCCTGACCTCGTTTGAGCCTGAAGCTTTGGGCAACCTGGTCGAAGGGATGGACTTCCACAGGTTCTACTTCGAGAACTGTGAGTTGGGGGGCCTGGGGTGGGGTGGCGGGGAGCCTAGGGAAGCCCCTCCCTGCCCAGGCCACGCAGCCAGGAGGACCCGGCCCCAGAGGGAGGGGGGCAGCGCCAGGCGAGGGTGGCCGCGGGCTGATCTCGACCCGTCCACAGTGCTCGCCAAAAACAGCAGCAAGCCGATCCACACGACCATCCTGAACCCGCACGTGCACGTCATCGGGGAGGACGCGGCCTGCATCGCCTACATCCGCCTCACGCAGTACATCGACGGCCAGGGCCGGCCCCGCACCAGCCAGTCCGAGGAGACTCGCGTGTGGCACCGCCGTGAGGGCAAGTGGCAGAACGTGCACTTCCACTGCTCAGGCGCGCCCGTGGCCCCGCTGCAGTGAGGTGAGCCGAGGGGAGACCTGGGGCGCACACGGGGACCTGGGGCGCAGACCTCGGGGCACACGGGCGCTGATCCTCTGCCCTCACGTTGCAGAGCCCGATGATGATGGATCGTGTTTGGCGCCCAGCCGCCCTAGGCTCACGGCCTGCCTGTCGCATGTTTGTGTCTGCCTCTTCCTTCCCTGGTGCCTGTTGTCTGCAGAAAACCAAGACCAGATGTGGTTCCTTTTTAAAAACAAGATGATGGCAACCACCGCAAAAAAAGAGAAAAAAAAGAAAAAGAAAAATAAATGTCGGATGAAATGTGGAAAAAAGACTTAAACAAAGGAAGCGCTGTAAAAATGACTGGCATTGGTGTGGCTTGAACCTACTGGCCACTCTGCACCCAAGCTCCACTTGTCTGTCCACTCCAGGCCTCCAGCCGGGCGGCGCACTTGTCCATGGGGCAGGCCTGTTGCCCTCACGTGTTTGTTTGATGGGCCCCCCCCCACCCTGCTTGAGGTGGGCAATGTCAGGTGTCGTCTAGGGGGCTGCGGGCCGCGGCCTGAGCGCAGCTGTTCCCTCTGCTTCTTTTCCCTTCCTCCAACCCCTCCCCCGAAGGTGGGTGTGGGCTCCTCCCGTGCCAGCGCCTGGTGCCCCGATGCCCCAGTGTGGACGGGCAGTGCAGAGGCCAGGCCAACCCCAGAGAGGACGCCTATGAGAAGCTCTGAGGGCCCAGGCCGGCTCTGCTCTGCCCCCGGGGCTGGACGTGCAGACAGGTGCAGCTAGCTTCAGACTCAGGGGGCTGCTCCCTTTGGCAGCAGCCCTGTGGGGAGGGGAACCGTAGGCTGGCCTCCCTCCTGTTCGTGGGGCATTCCTCTGACACAGAGGGACGTGGGCTGGAGGGCCCAGGGCTCAGGGCTTGGTCCTGAGGCAGGAAGGAGGGTCAGAGGGGGCGGGGCTCCCTGACCTCCAGGTGCTGCAGGGTCCAGGCCTGAGGCATTGCTCTGGGCAGCACAGGGCAGGCCAGTCACTCGCCAGGATTCAGGGGATGCTGTGTGACAGGGACCCTGAGTGGGAGGGGGGCTGGGCTCACTTCCAGGCGGCTCAGGGACGGCCTTGTGGTCAGCAGCAGAAAGCAGCCAGGGGTGGAGGCAGGTCCGGCTGGGTCTTGTCAGAGACTGGGCTCCTCCTGCCCCAGCACCAGGCACTCTTCAATTCACGTTGTTTTCAACAAAGATTTTCTTTATCTTTCCCCCCAAAAATCAACCCCAGGGAGGGGCATAGGATGGGGAACACGACATAGGACCTGATCTCCACGGAGACTGTCCATGCCACTCTGAGTGGACACTCATATGCCCATCCACAGCTCTGCTCAGGACAGCTGTCCCCACCCGTGGACACGGTAGACATCCGCCCGTCTGGGCATGGGCGGGGAGTGTGTGTGCCTGGCCGCTCACCTCCTGGGGCCTCCTCCCACTCCTCCTCTCCATGGAGCTGCCTGTCTGGATTAATTTGGGGATTTTTTCCTGGGGGATAGTTCTTTTGCATGACCCCCAAAGCAAGCCACACCTGCTCTTCCAGCTCGATGTCCATGGTGTGGCCTCCCTTGGCCCGCCCTGCAGGGGTCGGCTTTCTTCCTCTCTTTTTGCTGAGTTTCGTTGTCTTTTCTTTCTGAGCCTTGTAAGTGTACAAAAAATTATTTTGTTCTGTCTCGGGAAATTGCAAATAAAAGGAAAACAGGACAAACTGTTTCATGTGCAGCTCGGTGCTTTCTGCTGGGACCCCACCACGCTCACCCAGCCCCTCCCGTGGGGCCCCAATGGGCCTGGCTGTAGAGGCTGAGTCTAGACTTTCCTGAGCCTGTTCGGGTGGACGGCCCACCTTCGGTCCCTCTGTGCAGCCGCAGGTCACAGCTCCAATACCTGATCCCCCTCTCCCCTTTCCCAACCTCTCTAGTCACCCCAGTGGCATCTGAGGTGGGAGGAGCCGCAGGGCTGGGCTCTACTAACCTATGGGGTTGTTCCCTCCATCAGCCACCTCTAGCCTGTGTGCTTTGCTGACCGCTGGCGAATGTGGTGTGCATGGCCACCCTGTCTGCTTGCAAGAGCCCACACCCTGGGTTGTGCGGACAAGCACACAGGCCTGCCCGGTTCAGACACCTGAGTCACCCGTGCACAGTGGCAGCTGCTGGGAGGATGAAACAGCAGGGACCAGGCAGGCTTCTCAAGGTCCAAATGGCCAGAGCCTCCAGCAGGATGTGGGGACAAGCCTCCAGCAAGATGTGGGGACAAAGGTCATCTGAGCACATGGCCACCATGCCTGGGGCCCAGCTGCAGGGCTTTCCCCTCTCCTCCCCAGATGTGCTCACGTGGAGGCAGAGGCCTCCCCGACTCCAGGCCTTGCTGCTGCCATCCTCTACCTGTGCCCCTTGCTATCCTGGGACACAAACGGGGCTTCAAAACCACCTTTGCCCTCCTTGCACATGTGAGCCTGAGGCTGAGAATGCAGGGACCCAGGGACCACCTCGGCCATCTCCTCCAGCTTCCCCCCTGGGCAGACGCCTCACCAGGCCCAGGCCAGCCGGCCCTCGGCATCAGTGTTGGTGTCACGGGCTCCCCCTGGCAGCACTCGGGGACCTGAGCGGGTGGAGAATGTAGGGCAGAGCCAGAGCGGTGCCGAGCGGTGTCTCCTAGACCCAGGCCTATCAGCTGTAATCAGAGGAGACTCCCGCCTGGCCCCCTTAGTTCCTGTGCCTGAGGTAGACATGGCATCCCAGCACGCCGGCAAGCCTGTGGGCAGGACAGGCACCACAGCAGAGGGAGGTCAGGAGGCCCTTACTGTGGCGCTTGCTTTGGACAGAGCTCCCTCCCCGGGCCTCAAAAGGAAGAGGTCGGGGCTGCTGTGGGTTTGGACAGTCACGCAGAGTAAGCTGAGCACAGGATCCTGGGCCAGGACGGACCAGGCTGCCAAGTCTCCACCGACCTCCACAGACCAGCTGCTAAGACCACGCCCTACACTAGGACCAGGCTGGCTCCCCAACCCACAAGGATGTCCGAAGACCTGCAGGTTCTGGTCTGCTCGCTCCCCCGCCTGGTTCCTGTCAGGTCTGAGACAGATACAGCCTGAGCCTGGGGCAGATGCCACCTCCCTGCCCCCACCCCAGCTTGCACACCTGGCCTCCATCCCCAGGCCTGGCCCTGCCCTCCCTCTGCAGAGCAGAGAACAGAGGGTGCACTGCACAGAGGGCACACTGAGAAAGGGCCTCCTGCGTCCCCGTTTCCCCCCCGAACCCCCCGCTAGGCTCAAACAAAGCACTGGACCGTTTTAGGGATTTCAAAAGACAACTTTATCCAGGCAGGAATCTCTCAAACAACACAAGAAAAGTTAGGCAGCAATTAAAATACACTCTTAGCCGATGATGACATGAACAGGGAGCACACGGGCACAGGGCCTCCACCAGCCACCCTCCCTCTTCCCAAATCCACCCACGCCCAGGTCCTCCCTATCATCCATAACCCTACTGTCCTCAGTGGAGTCACAGCCACCACAGAGGCCATGAACAGGATGAGCCTGCACCCCAAGGCAGGGTCCACCAGGGGTCATACGGACAGACAGCTACCTTAGGGAGGCCAGCAGTGCTGGGGAAAAGGCAGCCGGCAGATGAACCTGTTGGGGCAGGTACTCAGAAGCTACACACAGATCCCATTCTCTGGCCCAAGTGAGATTTGGGGTTGCTGGCACTTCCTGCTGGATGAGTGGGAACTTCAGGCTGGACAAGAACCAGCACCCAAGGAAGGACCCCCGGGTGAGACCACACTAGCTGATACCACCCCAGCACAGGCACCTCATCCTCAGGTGGCACGCAGAGCAAGGAGGCAGTGTGGACAGGGCAGCATGACCCAGGACCAGGCAGGCTGAGGGGCTGGGACCTACTGGGTCATCACCTGGGCTGCTGTGCAGCCAGGTTTCCTGTTAATGAGGGTCAGGAAGGATTGGGGGGCTGAGAGGTCAGGAGGGATGGGGGGGCTGAGAGGTCAGGAGGGATGGGGGGGCTGCCACACTCAAGACAAGTGGGGTGTTGGGTCCTTGGCTGGCTGGCACCTGCTCTTGATGCCCAGTAACAGTGGGCACGGCAAGGCCACTTGCTAAGACACGCAGGCCCAGGTGGTTGCCAAAACAGTTTTGCTGCCAGAGGCCCATACCTGGGATGCAGGTTCAAGGCCAAACTGCAGGTCAGGCAGGTGCCCTGCCCCCTCCTCCACCTCCACGGCATCAGTGGAGGTCAGTTTCAGCAGAAATGCAAACCATAGCTCAGAACTTGTGAACCCCAGGGGCTGTCTCCTCGTGGCCCTGCTGGCCCCCACCCCCATGTCCCTGGGTGGCTTTCCCAGGAGAAGCCAGTATGCGCTCTGCCACCCCCAGCCCTGTGGTTTGAGAACCCCCCTGCACTGGATGTGCAAGTAAAACCCAAAGGCTGCTGAGGATCAAACGAATAGGTTAGACTAGAGCCCTTCGGCATCTGCAGGAGTCATGGAGTGTTTACGGCTTCTTTTGGCCCAAAATACCTCTGAGGATCTCAAATTATCTTTTCAAAAATGACCGGAAACATGAATTTGAACATTCCCCTCTCCAGGTCCCTTCCACTGCCTCGGCGCTTCCAGGAGCTCTAGTGAACGGTGACCGTGCTCTGGTCTGGCCGTGGCCGAGGCGTCGCCGGAAGCCACGTTCGGATGGAATGACAGGGACTGCAGCAAGGGGGCCTCTGTGCGTGACGGTCACATGACTGCACAACACGAGTTCTGCTTCCGGGCCTAGGAAGAGACAGAGGGGCAGACGTGGGGCTGAGGACGGCCTGGGCACACAGAGGGAGCCTAAGTGGAGGGGAAAGGACTGGAAATGCCCGTCCTGCCGCCTCCTGGCAGCTGAAACAGCTCACAACCATGTCGTCCTCGCCGCCCTGCCACCAGGAAGGCACCCGACACAAAAATGGGCATGTGCACTGGCTGGCCGAGGACTTCCTTGCTCATCGTCAACCCAATAAGGCTGGCAGCTCTGATGTTTATCCAGACAACAGAGTGGCTCCCCCTTAAGTCCTAAGCCCCCGTGACCTCCTCTCTTGTTTCCTGTTCAGATACCCCAACCCCACAGGCCAGCTCCCCCCAAGACACTCACGAAAGCAACTTGCCCCACTGCTCAGTGAGATTCTGTGCAAGGAACCTGTGAACAGGCAGCGTCAGAACCTGGGGACGCTGCACCCCACTGCTCAGCCGACAGCAGGCAAGGGTGAGCCTAGGCTTGGAGCCTAAACCCGCCTGCGCCCCCTGCAGGGCACCCCCAAAACGGGGACAGGCCCTGGCTGGCTCACTGCCGCAGCACCCAAGCCACAGGGGTGTGCTGCTCCTGCTCGTGGCAAGAGGCCTAGGGCACCTGGTACTCACTGTTTTGTAGAAGGCTTTAGAGTGAATTCCCAGCACTTCGGATTTGGACACCAAGTCGTCTATCTTCTCGCCTCGCTCTAACAGGGACTCCATGGTGTTATGCTGCAGAAGGAATAGAAGGGAGGCTCTGCCTGTTCACCATGAGCAGCCACAGCCCTCATCCAGCCCATCAGGGGAATCACGTCCCCTGAGCCCTCCCGCACACAAGCACCCAGCACATGGCCCACATGGGTATGCCCTAGGACCCATGACCTTCCTGTGGAACCTACAAGGGTCTACTGGTGCAGAGAACATGTCCCAGTTCTGCACAGCACAGACGTGGACAGCCATGCAGGCAGAGGCTGCTAGTGCATCTACATGGATTCCCACTGGACAGGGCACTTCCGGATTCCCTCAAGGGGCCTGTAAGTTCACAGACCCTCTCCAAGGGGTAAAGGGCCACAGCCCCACTGCCCACTCACACACCCTCACCTCCTCCCTCTCCCCCAGCCCCTTGGCCATTGCCAGAGCAGCTGCCAGGCCCACTGGGCCCAATTTCACACATGTGAAAAGGCATGGAGTGAGGAAGGAGTGAGGAAGGCATGGGCCTCGTCACTGATTCCCATCACCAAAGTTAACTTGATTGCCCATCTGGCATGGTTCAGTGGTTGAGTGACAGCCTATGACCTAGGAAGTCATGGTTCAATTCCTGGGCTGAGCACTTGTCTAGGTTGTGGGCTGGATCCCTAGTGTGGGGCGTGCAGGAGACAACCAATCAATGATTCTCATCTTGATGTTTCTCTCTCCCAAACAACAAAAAAATATTTTTTAAAAAGTTAACTGGATTGAGGTACAAATGAAAGTAAGGCAGCATGGCCCTTCACCCAGGTCCCTGCACCCCTCATCTGTGACTTCCTTACCAGAATGATCTTGGTCTCATCAAGTTCAGCCTGCACTTTACTCATGGGGTCAGCTTCTCGGGGATTCTAAAGAGCCAAAAATAAAAACAACGTTAGAACTGGAGTGACCACCTAGAATCAAAGCTCAAACACCCAGGCAGCTGGACACACTCTCACAGGCTACTTGAGCCCGCGGCAGCAGCGGCAGCAGCGGCAGCAGCGGCAGCAGCAGCAGCAGCGGCAGCAGCGGCAGCAGCGACAGCCTGCTCGGCGCCCAGGTTCCAGGCCCTCGTGTAGTCCCCAAGACCCCCAGGGTCGACATCAAGGCTGTCAGGAAGTCACTGTGCCCAGCTGTCAGGCTGGAGGTTCCCAAGGCTCTGGGCCCCTACCTGGTAGGTACTAAGGTAGCCATCCAGGGCTGTGTAGTGGATGGTAGCAGGGGATCCGACGGGCCAGTCAATCCTGTCCACCTGCTTGGAGAAATCGTCCAGCACCTGCAAGACAAAGTTGCTCAATGACACTCCTGTGCTCGCTGTGCCCACAGCAACAGGATTGGTCCAAAGAGGCTCTCTGGCCCCCAGGATCCTGGCAGGGAAGAGGCAAACAGTCAATGGCAAGGGGAAAGTTCAGGCGCAAGTTCCTCCTCCTCTGGGCATTCAAATCCAAGGGTGCCCAGCCTGAGACACACCTCAGCTAATGAGTGATACCAGTATTAGAATTCTGAAGGTCAAAAATGGCTGCCACAGGAAGGCAGGCTGCAAGATAATGAGAGAATGAAAGGATACGTGGGGAGTGTCTATTTGTGAGTGAGGTACAACTATATTCCAAGGAACTGTTGGGGACTGCCGGACCAGGCTCCCCTGAAGGGGCAGCCTCCACTGCTGCTGAAATCTCTCCTGGAGCGACTGGCTCTGCCGCAGGGACCGCGCCACCTTGGAGGGGAGAGTGGTTGTGATCAGAAGCCTAGCCTTACCTTCAGTCGGAAAGAATCGGATACCCCTTTCTTTTCTCTTACTTTTTTTTCCTTTTCTCATTATCATTTTTGCACTTTTATTTTTTTTTTTTTTTTTTATCCTCTAATTCTCTCTTCTCTGGTGGTCACCTTTATTTGGGGTTATTAGTATTGTGAATACATTTGTGTTCAGTGCCTTGTGCGTTATGCCTTGTTGTGTTATATTTTGTGCCTTTAAGTCAACGCAGGAGAGAGACAGCTACATAACCAGACACCCAGAGAGAAGAGATCATGGGAAGACAAAGAAACAGCCCATATACAAAAGAAATGGAGACATCACCAGAAAAGGAAGCAAAAAAAAAAAAAAAAATGGAGGCAAGCAATATGTCAGAGAAAGAATTCAGAGAAATGGTCATGAGGTAGCTGAAAAGGTTGGAAGACAAATTCAACTATATGTGTGAGAACCAAGAAGAAATGAAGAACCAAGAAGAAATGAAAAATGACATCACTGCAATAAAGAACTCAATAGAAAGCGTCAACAGATTAGAAGAAGCAGAGGACTGCATCAGTGAGCTAGAAGACAAGGTAGGAAAAAATACCCACACAGAGCAGTATCTAGAAAAAAAGCTTAAAGAAAGGAAAGCCTAAGGGAACTTTGGGACAACACGAAACAAAACAACATCCGCTAATAGGGGTGCCAGGAGGAGAGAAAACTGAGCAAGGAATAGAAAACCCATTTGAAGAAATAATGACAGAAAACTTCCGATATAGGGAAGGAAAAACTCACACAAGTCCAAGAAGCTCAGGGATACAATACAAAATGAACCCCAAAAGGCCGAAGCCAAGGCACATTATAATTAAAATGGCAAACACCAACAATGAAGTAAGAATCTTAAAAGCAGCCAGAAAGAGAACATTACTTACAAAGGATCCCTCATCAGACTAGCGACTGATTTCTCAACAGAAACACATCAAGCCAGAAGGGAATGGAATTAAATATACAAAGCCATGCAAAGGAAGGGTCTGAATCCAAGAATTCTATACCCAGCAAGGCTATCAATCAAAACTGAAGATGAAATCTGGAGTTTCACTACAAAAAAAGGACTAAGGGAGTAGTTTATCAAACCAGCAATGCAAGAAATGCTAAAGGGTCTGCTAGGAAGTGAAGAAGGAACACAGGCATAAAGAATAAAAATGGTGACAAACAAGTACCTATCAATAATAACTTTAAATGTAAATGATTAAGTGCCCCAATCAAAAGACAAAAGGTAACTGAGTGGATAAGAAAACATGACCCATATATCTGCTGTCTACAGGACACCTCATAAAAAAGGACTCACACAGACTGATGGTGAAGGGATGGAAAAAGTATTTCAGGTGAATGGAAATGGGGGGAAAAAAAGCTGGGGTAGCAATACTTACATCTAACAAATTAGACCTCAAGGTGAAAGACATAACAAGAGATAAGGAAGGCCACTTCATAATACTAAAGGGAGCAATCCAACAAGAAGAAATAATTCGGGTAAACATATATGCACCCAATACAGGGGCACCCAAATACATAAAAAAAAACTTCTGGAGGGTATCAAAGGAGAGATTGACAGCAATACATAGTAGGGGACCTTAATATCCCATTAACACCAGTGGACAAATCCTCTAAACAAAAAATCAACAAAGAAATATCAATCCTAAATGACGCACTACATCAGATAGAATTGATATCTTCAGAACATTTCACCCCAAAGCCACAGAATATACATTCTTCTCAAGTACACATGGGTCATTTTCAAAGATAAGACCATACGTTGGGTCATAAGCAAAGTCTCTTCAAATTCAAGAAGATAGAAATCATATCAAGCATCTCCTCAGATTACAGTGGCATAAAACTAGAAATCATCCACAATCAAACATCTGGAGACTAAATAGCATGGTATTAAACAATGACTGGGCTACCAGAGAGATCAAAGAAGAAATAAAAAGCATCATGGCAACAAACGACAATGAAAACACAACAATCCAAAATCTATGGGACACAGTGAAAGCAGTCTTGAGAGGGAAGTTCATAGCTCTACAGGCCTGCCTCAAAAAACAGAAAAATGGTAATAAATTATCTAACCCTACAACTCAAAGAATTAGAAAGAGAGCAACAAGAAAAGCCCAGTGTAAGCCAAAGGACGGATATAATAAAAATCAGAGCAGAGATAAATGACAGAGACAAAAACAAAACAACAATACAAAAGATCAACAAAACCAAGAGCTGGTTCTTTGAAAGGATAAACAAGATTGATGAACTTCTAAAAGCAAAGAGAGAGGACTCAAATAAACAAATCAGAAATGAAAGAGGTGAATAACCGATCCCACAGAAATACAAACGATTATGAAAAAATACTATGAACTCTATTGCAACAAAAGGGACAACCTAGATGAAATGGACATATTCTTAGAAAAATACAAGCTCCCAAAACTCAACCAAGAAGAATAAAAAAACCTGAATAGGCCGATAACTAGCAAAGAAATTGAAACAGCGATCAAAAATCTTCCAGCAAACAAAGCCCTAGTCCGAATGGCTTTATAGGAGCGTTCTATCTACCAAGCATTCAAAGAACTAAAACCTATGCTCCTCACACTATTCCAAAAAATCCAAGAGGCAGGCACACTTCCAAACTCTTTCTATGAAGCCAGCATTACCCTAATCCCAAAACCAGATAAAGACACCAGAGGGAGGGAGGGAGGGAGAGAGAGAGAGAGAGAGAGAGAGAGAGAGAACACGAACGAGAACTACAGGCTAATATCCTTGATGAACACAGAAGCTAAAATCCTCAACAAAATTATAGCACAGTGGTCAGCAAACTGTGGCTCGCGAGCCGCAGTTTGCGGCTCTGCTGACTAATGAGTTTGCTGACCACTGACCTAGACTCTCAATTCCAATAATTACATGCTGCTGTTGTTCCTTGTGATCAAGCCCCTATCCCAGTGGTCGGCAAACTCATTAGTCACGGAGTGGCAAACCATGCTCACAAGCTGCATGTGGCTCGTGAGCCACAGTTTGCTGACCACTGTCTAGCATATCAGATTCAGCAATACATTGAAAAGATTATACACCATAACCAAATGGGATTTATCCCGGGGATGCAAGGATGGTTCAATATACACAAATCAATAATTGTGATACATCACATAAGCAAACTGAAGAGACAAAAATCACAAAATCATATCAATTGATGCAGAAAAAGCATTTGACAAAACCCAACACCCATTCGAAATAGAGGGATCACACCTCAACATAATAAAAGCCCTATATGACAAACCTACAGCCAACATCATACTCAATGGGCAAAAACTAAAGCCATTTCCCCTAAGAATAGGAACAAGATAGGGATGCCCACTTTCATCACTCCTGATAGACATAGTACTGGAAGTACTAGCCATTGTGATCAAACAAGAAAAAGAAGTAAAAGGCATCCAAATTGGAAAAGAAGTAAAACTGTCCTTATTCACTGATGAAATCATACTATATATAGAAAATCCCAAAGACTCCATCAAAAAACTACTAGACCTAAGAAATGTATTTGACAATGTAGCAGGATACAAAATTAACACCCAGAAATCTATGGACTTTTTATACACCAATAATGAACTCACAGAAAGAGAAATGAAAAAAAATAAATCCTATTTATCACAGCACCAAAAAAATTAAGATATCTAGGAATAAACCTAACTAAGGATGTAAAAGAACTGTACTTAGAAAACTACAAGACATTAAAAAAAGAGAGGAAAAACATAAACAAATGGAAGAACACAGCATGTTCATGGGTTGGTGGAATCAACATCATTAAAATGTCCATACTACCTAAAACAATCTATAGATTCAATGCAATGCCTATTAAAATACCAATGGCATATTTCAAAGATCTAGAACAAACTCTACAAAAATTCATCTGGAATTAAAAAAAAGACCCCGAATGGCCACAGCTATCCTGAGAAAGAAGAACAAAGTTGGAGGGATTACAATACCAGACATCAAGCTACATTACCAAGCCAAAACTGCCTGGTACTGGCACAAGAGCAGACATACAGACCAATGGAACAGAATAGCGGACCCAGAAATTGACCCCAAAGCCATTATACTCAATATTTGACAAAGGATGCAAGAGCATACAATGGAGTCAAAACAGTCTCTTTAATAAATGGTGCTGGGAAAATTGGACAGATATATGCAAAAAAATGAAACTAGATCACCAACTTAACACCATACACAAAAACAAACTCAAAATGGCTACAGGACTTGAATGTAAGACGGGAAACCATAAAAATCCTACAAGACTCCATAGGCAGCAAATTGCAGACATTTGTCGTAGCAATATCTTTACAGATACAGATCCTAGGGCAAGAGAGATTAAGGAGAAAATAAACAAATGGGACTACATCAAAATAAAAAGCTTCTGCACAGCAAAGGAAACCACCAACAAAAGAGAAAGCCCACTGCATAGGAGAACACATTTGCCAATGTTATCTTCAATAAGGGTTTAATCTCCAACATTTATAGGGAACTCATACAACTTAACAAAAGGAAGACAAACAATCCAATCAAAAAATGGGCCAAAGATCTAAAGGACATTCAGAAAGCCAAGAGACATCTGAAAACATGCTCGAAGTCACTAATTATCTGAGACATGCAAATCAAAATAACGAGGTACCACCTCACACCTGTCAGAATGGCAATCATCAACAAACCAACAAGCACCAAGTGCTGGAGAGCATGTGGAGAAAAAGAAACCCTCGTGCACTGCTCGTGGGAATGCAGACTGGTGCAGTCACTGTGATGAACAGTATGGAGTTTCCTCAAAAAACTAAAAATGGAACTGCCATTTGACCCCATAATACCACTTCTAGGAATATGGCTCGGGAGCCACGGTTTGCCGACCACTGTCCTAAGAAAACAGAAACGCCAATTAGAAAGGATATATGCACCCATATATTCATAGCAGCACAATTTACCATAGCTAAGATCTGGAAACTGCCTAAGTGCCCATCAGCAGATGAGTGGGTAAGAAAACTATGGTACATCTACACAATGGAATACCACGCTGTTATAAAAAAGAAGGAATTCTTACCATTTGCAGCAGCATGGATGGAACTGGAGAGCATTATGTTAAGTGAAATAAGTCAATCAGTGAAAGAAAAATACCAAATGATCTCATTTATGGATGGTAAAAAACATTATAACCTGATGAACAAAAAGACAATACAGAGGCAGAGAAGCATAGAACACAGTCAAATTATAGCAGGAAGGCTTGGGAGGAGTTGGGGAGGTAAGAGATCAACTGAAGGAATTGTATGCACGCATATATGCATAACCAATGGACGCAAGACACTGGGGGTGTGGGGTGAGGGCATGTGCCAGGGGTTAGGGGAGGCCGGGGAAAAGTCAATTGGGGGAAGGGGGGAGACATGTACAACTATTTATAATACTTTAGGCAATAAAAAAAAGTATTAGACTTTTAAACTGCAGATTCTATTTTTGCCAGGTTATAAATTTCCAGGAATCAGGGAAAATTAGTCCTCTAATTTTCCAACCAATTCTTCAAAGAGGAAAGATTTAAGCCACCACCAAACTTCATGTGCTCATAAGTATATCAATCCTCTGGGGACAAAACACGACAGTGCCTTCTAGAAGTCTGTAATCAGCCCATGTGAAGAAACCGAAGGACATGTGGTGCTGAGTCCACACCGGGGAAGGGGCGCAGGGGTGGCTCAGTGGAGGGGAGGTAGGGCTGGAGTTGGGTGACACAGGCGAGAGAGCACAGACACAGCTGACCCAAAGGCTCCGTCCCAGAGGAGAGAGGCGGAGACATGGGCAGCCTGGGGCATGAGCGTGGGCATAGGGCAGGAATCGGTGTCATGGAGGAGCCTGGGGAGGGCGAGGGGAAAGCTGACCACAGCTGACTGTGGACACACTATGCCACCCCTAGGCCTCGAAAACTGTGGTCACCCGGCCCCAGCCCCACTCGCCCACCCAAGACCAGTCCAGCCAAGTACACACTCACCTTCTCCAGCAAGGTGAAAGCCACCCGGGACGGGTACTCGCTGTCGGCAATGACCACTCCCGCAAGACTGTCGTTCCGCACGTAGACGTGGCACAGGTATTCTAAGGAGACACACGGGACAGGAGGGCCATCAACCCGTTTCCTGCTGGGCTCCTGCCTTTGGATCAACGAAGCTGCTCTGCAGACCAAGCTAAGGGGTCGCATACAGGACTAGATGCACACGGGACAGGACACATGCAAGACAGCTCACGAAACATGGCCATGAGCATAGCCCTGAGGCCGTGTGCTAAACCAGTGTCTGTGGCCACCTTTCCAGGCACAACCTTGAGCTCCAGGCCCAACCTGGCAGCGTCTCAGGAGAGGCAGCCCCCTAAGGCTCTGCTCCAGAACTGAGGAAACCCTGGGCAAGCAACGCAGTCTCTTTTTTAAAAAACCTGTCAGAGTGGCCCCAGGTCAGGAAATCCACTCTCTGGCCCTGTCTGGCCAGCTCCATTCTGGGGAGGGGAGGGAGCGAAGAGAGGGGTCCATGCAGGCTGGGGTCTCCAGAGAACTGTGAGTGTCCAAGTAGCAATAGGTCAGCCTGGACAGGGCTCTGCCGGACATTCACAACCCACAGAATTAACGTCTGTCACTCGGAAGGACTGCAGCTGACAAGAAAGAACCTTCTTGAGTTTAAAACTTTCAGCCAGGAGACTCAGAACTAAACAAGGAAAACAAATTAAAGAGGCAAGGGGAACCGTGAGCCCTGAAATCAGAACAGGCAGAGATGAACAGGGATGAGAGGGACAGGAGCTCACACCGACGTGCTCCAGCCAGCCATCCTCAAGAAGTGACTCAAATATGAGGACAAAGCACACCTCACAGAGAAGTGGGGTCAGGGTCTGAGGAGTGTCCCTGAGGACTAAGCTGAGAAGGCCAAGTTCCCCCTGAGGGGACTGAGCATATTCAAATGCCCGGGATCCAACTGCAGTGCCAAAGATGAGCAAACAGGGTCCCGCAGAACACAGCCCCTGACACCATCGACACCGTCACACTGGGCACAGCACCCCATACCCGGGACCCACGGTCCCACCACCATGCAACAGCCCTTGTACAGGGAGTGGTTATAGGAAACTAGTCCCAGGTTAGAAGGCACGGCCCTCTTAGCATAATTAGCTTGACCTTATAACCCCCCTAGATCCTTCCTGGGTAGCTAATAGGCTGTGGGAGGTGCAGCAAGTGCTGCCAAAACAAGTGAAACTCACAAGAACACTAACTATGGTGACCACTACCTTGCTTACTTTTGATTATAAAATAAAGGCTCAACTTGCACCTGGATCCCTCTGTGGCCTCAAGTCACGGCACAGAAGATCCACCTAGACCAGTGATGGGCAACCTTTTGAGCGTGGTGTGTCAAAATCTGCCAAAAAAACGAGCGTAACTCGGGTGGTTGTCACTTCGAGAAAAAAAACACACCATGATTTCACGATATTTATAATTTAAATAACAAAAATGTACATTTGTAATATATACAGAATGTCTACACTACACTACAGCAAATGTTTCATCCTTGGCACGCTGCCGCGTGTCATCGAAAATGGCTACGCATGTCAGTGCTGACACAAGTGTCATAGGTTCGCCATCACGGACCTAGACCCAGCTTATTCTCTTTGTCTTTTCCTCATCCTTCGCCAGCCCTGCCTCAGGCTTGCCGAGCCCTCGGCTGTGCTGGCACGGCACACCTTGCTTCTGCCGGAAGTTTGCGCACCCCTCCTGACGTGCCTGACACTCACCCCGTTCACATCTGAGCACACAGGAGGCAGCAGCCCTGGACAGGGCAGGCGAGAAATCCTTTCCTGAGAGGCCCACATTCTGGAGGAGGCGTTGCTACTGCTCCGAGATACGGGCCCTAATCTGAAGACGGGTCCAAGCTCTGGGGCTAACTTTAACCAGGCAGCTAGTCGCCCATGCAGGGCACAGAACTGTGTGCAGGAGGAGGAGAAGGGAAGAGAGGTCAGGTTGGCAGTGGATCCTGGCAGTCTCATTCCTCGAGGTGACAGGGCGTGCTCAGAGAAGGCTGCCTGCGTACACGCTCGGGGAGGGTCCTCTTACCTTGTTCTTTGACGGAAGCTCTGCTGCCTTTGGCCGAGCGCTCCACAATCAGCTGGCTGGTGAAGGTCATGAATTCCTGAACACTAAGAAACAACACACATTACCTACTCCGGTCACCTTGTCCGCAGGAGACACTGCTCCTTGATTTCCTTCCTTCCTCCCAACCTCAGACAAATGATAAACTCTCTGCAAACGAGTCCAGCGTGTCCCAAATCGTCATAGCCATTCACACCACCTGTTCGCTACCCAGCTCACTCCAACAGCCCGTCCAGACTTGTGAGCTGTGGTACATTTCACACCTGGTCAGAGCATGATCTGGGACACGGGAGCTAAGCAGAAGCCAGTGCCTGTTGTCCAGGCCCACTCACTTCCAGGAAGAGGACAAACAGAGCCTGTTCTGGAAAAACACAAGTGGCCGGAACTGCTTGGCAGGGGCACAGCCAGTTATGGCCGCGGAAGGAATGGAGGATAGCAGCTGGGCCAGGATGTGGAAATGGAAAATGGCTGGGACAAGACTTAGAGGGAGAGAGAGCTTGTCGGGGGCCACACAACAAGATTTTGGCCAGTGACAAACTGCAGATACAACAGTGGTCCCACAAGAACCTCCGGAAAGTTCACAGTGAAGGGCTTAGCAGAAGCACTTGCAGGGCTCAACAAGCTCCTTAAAAAGTAGGGAAACAGCCTGACTGGCATGGCCCCGTATCTGAGCATTGACCACCAGGAAGTGATGGTTATTCCTGGCCAGGGCACATGCCTGGGTTGCAGGCTTGATCCCCAGTAGGGAGTGTGCAGGAGGTAGCCGACCGATGATTCTCCCTCATCATTGATGTTCTCTCTCTGTCTCTCCCTCTCCAATCTCTCTGAAAATAGAAAACTATCCTCAACTGAGATTTTAAAAAAAATTTTAAAGTTCATAAAGTAAAAATGTTATAGTAAACTAAAGTTAATGTGTCACTAAAGAAAAAATAATAATATAAATTGGTGTAGCCTTGGTGTCCAGAGTATAAAGTCCACAGCTGGGTCCAGTCATGTCCTTGCCTTCAACCTTCAATCACTACTCACCCTCACCCCCACCCAGAGCAACGTCCGGTCCCAGGGCTCCACTCTTGGGGAGCCCTGCGCAGGTGCTTTCCCTCGGAGCCTGTTTCCACTGCACCTTTCCACACTGAGCTGTTTAGGTGCACAAATACCACCGTTACAACTGCCTATAGCACCCAGCACAGCAACAGGCTGTGCCATGCAGCCCAGGTGAGCTGTGGACTCACCATCCAGGTGTAAGCACACCCTGTATGTTCGCACGACAACACCTAACGACACACTTCTCAACATATCCCTGTTGTTAGGTGACACGTGACTGCAATCCCTCAGATAAAGTCTCCAAATAAGAAATCCTTGCTGTAAGACCACAGACAGCGCTTAGAACAGGACTGTACTTAGACAAGGCCGAACTGCATTTGTTGTGAAAGCCTGCAAGCTGGGGAATAGCCCTGGCCGGTTTGCTCAGTGGTTAAAGCGTTGGCCTGCAGACCAAAGGGTCTCAGGTTTAATTCCCCGTCAAGGGCACGTATCTCGGCTCCTGGTTCACCAGCCCTGTCCGGGGCTCGTGTGGGAGACAACCAATCCATGTTTCTCTCCCTCTACCCTCTCTTCCACTGACTCTAGAAATCAGTAGAATAGTATCCTCAGGTGAGAATTTAAAAAGAAAAAAAGCTGGGAAACTATAAGAAGGTTTCAGGTTTGGGGTGCGGCCATTGAGAGACGGGAAGGACAAAGTGAGGAGCCTCAGGAGAAAAACAGCCCAGCTGGCACGTGTGCTGTCGCTGGAAATACCCTGCAGTTGTGATGCTGGGCTAACCACCCGTACGGGTGTGGGCATCCCAAGCTCCTGTGGTGTCAGTCCTACCCGGGAACCCAGAACCTTCAGAGTTCACCCGCAGGGAAGAAGGAAAAGCATCGGAGTGAGCCAGGCTGACACAGAGCAGAGGACAGAGGCCAGAGGCACTGAGACTGACCCAAAAGAAAAAACAAGTGTCAATAAAGTAACAAACTGTTTCAGATCGGGGATCCTGCCAGCAAGCCACTCTCATCAAGAACCAACAGCTCCGCAGAAGCAGCAGACACACAATACAGCTAGCAGACAGCACCGGGCCCGGCACAGACACAAGCGGATTCTGGGGTCCCTCTCCTTCCGTGCAGGGGGGGGGGGGGGGGTCACCCCACCCTGCCACGGATGGGCTGGAAATTTGTCCTACTTCCAATACCCACCTTTTTGCAATAAAGCGCCTCCGAATCCTGCAAAGCCCACAAACCCCCTGCTTCCTTCCAGGTCCTCAGTGGAGAACCCTTTCGTACCAGGGGCCCAACATACGGGGGGAGGGGGGAACACAATTTGGGTCCGGGTGCTGGCTGGCCGGTTTCTTGGGGCCTCAGTGACTTCATCCGTGAAAGGAGGAGTCCGCCTGCACCCCGCCCCCTGAGTGGTTGGGATACACGGGTTCCCAAGACGTGGCCGAGGCGGGCCTGGCAGCCCAGGGCCTGGTCCAGGACCATCGAGATTTCCGGGCCTCGGCCTCCTAGTTCAGACACCCAGACGTGACCCCGGGGAGCCTGCATTTCCAAAGTTCCCTTATAATTATTACTGGGCGGAAATTTGAAAAGCACTGAGGAGTATTTTCTAGAATGGCCTCTATTCAGCGAGAGGCTGACTTGCTCAGCGGTCCGCGGACCAGGGAGAAGCCACGCCCGATTTCCCCAGACCCCCGCCCCCCCATCCCCACCCCCCGCGGTCCGCCGTCCGCCCCTCGGCCCGCCCACCTGGTCCTCTGGAAAAAGCTGAAGGACGACACGTCGTAGGCGGCGCTGAGCAGCACCGCCCTGGAGTCGCCTTTGTAGAGGACGCTCAGGCTGAACAGCTTCATGGCGCCGGGGGGCCGCCCGCCCGCCCGACCGACCGCCGAGCAGCGAGCAGAGCGGCCGCCGCCCCTCGAGACCGCCGGCTGCTGACGGGTCAACACTGTTTCCTCCTCCCGGCTCGGGGTCTACTTCCGGTTCCGGTCAGGGCCGCCGCCCGAGGCCTGCGGCGTGAGTCCGGCCGGAAACACGCAGGCGAGAGGCGGGGTGTGTGCGCACGCGCGTGAGCCCGGCCCCGCCCCACCCCACAGGGGTGCCCTGTGTCCTCCCGAGTCCCCGAAGCCGCCCCGAGCCGCCCCGAGCTCCCGGGTTGTCCAGTCCCAGCCGCCTCCTTACCTGCGTGGCTGAGATGCTGCTCTGTCCACGGCGGAGGCGGCTGAGGCGGCAGCTCCCTCGCGCCCCTGGGGCTACGGGGCACGCGTGGTCGGGACGCACGCTCACCCCCAGCGATGAAGCGACGGGGTGGCCGGGACCCAGGAATTCCGTGCAGCTTTCGCACCTGGCCTCTGAGTCCGCAGGTTCGGGCCTGCAGGCTGCGTGAGGAGCGTCGACGTCTTCGTGCTGAGTCCCGGAGCCCGGCTCCTGTGTGCTGGGCTGGTTCGCTCTTCTGCACCGAGGGGAGCAGCCTGCCCGTGACGTGATGCGCCCTGGCCTCTCGGTTCACCCGCTGGGCAAGGCTTAGGCTACAAGACACTAGCCACGAAGACAGCTGCAGAGCTCAGAGACGCCCACTCCCTCTCCTCTGAGGGCCTCTGCTCATTAGGGTGTAACCCTGCCTGGGCAACTGAACAGTGGCGAAGTCTGGTGACAAGGCCATTGTGCTGTTGCTATGGTGATGGGGATGGAGGCCTTTTGCCTTCAGTCCGTTTTCTGCATGGCAGCTCTAATGACCGGGCGGACAGCCCTGCGGAGGCCCTGCTCTTGGTTGCCATGGCAGCGCAGTCCTTTCTTCCCCTTCCCTCCCCCAGCAGGAGGCCCCCCGCAGGAGAATTCCCCACTGCACACCTGGTCACTGCACACCTGGTCGCAGCAGGAAGTTGGGTGGCAGCTGAGCTCTGGGAAGCAGGTTAGGGTGTGAGAGAAACAGTCACCTTCAGCCTAATTACTCAAATGCTGTCCAAGGCACCGAGGGGACAGGAGCTTTTCTGCTGAGTCTGCCTGGAGACTGCACCGCGGCACAGCTCAGCACAGCCTGAGACCTGAGCAGCCAGAACCCAGCGATGGCCCTGCCCTGGCCACACCCGGCCTGACCAGGCCTCTGTGGGGAAGGGTCCCAGGTGCCAGGCTCGTGGGCTTGCTGGGAACAATGAAAAGGAGGAAACTGTGACTGAAGCTCCAGCCAGAACGCAGCCAAAGGGGGACCATAGTTGCCCAGGAGCCCAGGCCAGCCAGCCCCTGGTTGGGAGAAGCCCCGGGACAGTCCTGCTCCGGAAACCTGTTGGGGAAGGCGGAGGGGTCCCAGCCCCCAGGAGCGGGCTGCGGTGCCGATGCCGGATGACGGTGCTGGGATGGAGACCACCAAGAAGGAAAAGGTAGCTCTGCCTCCTCTGGCTTGGAAGCCTCTGTCCCAGTTCCCCACGCCCAGGGGTGGGTTCAGCTTGGACATACACACACACACACACACACACACACACACAGGAGCACACGCCTGCCGCTCAGAGTCTGGGTGATACTCAGGCTACGTAGGGAAACTCTGCTGGGAGGGAGTCACCTACTGGGAGGGATCGTGGGTGCCCATGTGTTGGGCAGAAAGACCCTTCCTCCCAGCAGACCAGAACTCTCTGGGCTTCAGACTCCAGCCTGGGGCCTGGAAGGTAGGCTGCCAGGAGGTCCGGGAAGCGCCTAATGTTGGTTGGAGGTCTGGGGAGTTTAGAGCCTGGGGTCTCAGTGGAAGACCAGCAGCCCAGTCCTGAGACATGCTCTGCAGACATGACGACAGGTCTCAGGTGCCCACACACGTCCTCCTAGAAGGAATCACCTCATGGGGAGCCTGAGGGCCGTTCCCTCCCCGGGAGGAGCAGAGATCAGTTACTTTTTCCAAAACAGAGAAATCCAGACCAAATAGTGAGCAAGGAGAAGGGCAGGCCCCAGGGCAAGGGGCTGGCTGGAGTGCAGTGGGGGCTCGGGAGTGGCCTGGGCCTTCCCTGCGACATGATTCTCTCTGCACACGCCTCCTCTTCCTATGAAACAACAAGGTCAGCACAAATGGCGCTGCTTCTGCTGCTGGCAGAGCTGATGATGTCAGGAGAAAACCGCCAGTCCAGGCAGCCAGGCAGGCAGAGACCCTGCCCTCTGTCCCCATACCTACAGGGTTTGGAGACAGCCCAGCGGCTGCCTGAGGAGGAATGGGGGTGGGATGTCTGTGACAAGCATAGAGATGGCGTGGCAAGAGTGTGAGGGGCTGTGGCCGCCGTGGGGAATCCATTCCCAGATTTGTGTCCACGGGCAGACCTTCTGCTCCTGAGGGAGGGATGCAGGTCCCAGCCAGGAGCCAGGCTGCCTGCAGAGGCCAACGGTCGCTGGTCTGGGCTGAGCAGAGTGAGGCACATGCTTCAGGGAAGGCAACAAAAGCATCCATCATCTATATAAATGCCATTTTAATGGAAGAAATTGTACTTCAAAGGGAACCTAAGTGCTGCTAGTTTCTCGTCTGTGTCTGTGGTTCCTCTCACCTGTGCTGACCTCCAGGCCTTACCTGTGGTCATCCTTCTGTAACCTCCAGAGCTGTGTGGCCACAGGCTTTCCCAGTAGATGTCAGCTCCGAGCAGATTCTAGAACTACTTGGGGGCAGGTCTGCGTCCACTGATGCTGTCCTAAAACTGGGCCCTGGGAACCCCTTGTGATCCTGGTCTGTACTCCCCCACCCCTCACTGGCCCCTCCTCTGGTCCACCCTGCCCACGAGTTCCTGGAGCCTGGGAGACACGGGCTTCACAGCGTGTCCAGTTGCCGTGTGTGAGTTGGCTCCGACAGCAAACACAATGGCTCTGGAGACGGGAGTAGGAGATCAGGGCCAGCGTGGCCGGTCCTGGTGTGGCCTCTTCCGGGCTCGCAGATGCCCCCTCCCAACTGTGTCCTCCTGGAGGTGGGGGTGCAGTGAGGGGAATGGGGGCGCCAGCTCTCCGTCTTCTCAGAAGAACACTAATCTCTGAGTCCCTACCCTCTTCTAACCCTGATGCCCTCCCAAAGCCCCACCTGCAAATCTCATCACATTGGGGTTGAGGCTTCAACTTGGATTTGGGCACATAGTTTGGTCTGTAGCATGGGCCAGGGTGGACAGCCTGGGAGGAGCTGACTGCCCTCCATTCTGGCCCTCAGGCTCCCCGGCACTTTGCCCCCAGGAAGAAGGCGGCTCAGCAATGGGGTGAGGCCCTGTGCTTGCTCTGCTTTGAGCCTCTGCAGGAAAGGCCAGCAAGTGTGCTGGGATGGGGCCAGCTTGGGGAAGAGTGTGAGATGACCCTGATTGTGGAGGACAGGCTCCCCGTGGGCAGGAGCAGGTCAGCCAGTTTCACACAGGCTCATCGTACTGCCCACCCTCCCCACTGAGCTGGCCCCCTGGAGCGGCCACAGCCTCTGTCCACCCACTGGGCAGTAGTGAAGACCTGGGTGGGCCCAGTTGATCCACCCCCTGCTCCTGGGAGGAAAAGGGTGGGAGAGGATAAAGAAGCCCCTGTGAGCACCCCGAAAGAGCAGAACTGACACAGCCCAGGGAGAGAAGGCTCCCGTCTCCATGTCTAGCACCTGCACCCACACTGGGCGGCTCTCCCCGTTCCCAGCACAGTAGCCTTCAGAAACAAAGTCCCTCCAGACCTCAGTGTCCCCTCTGGAAAGGCCCGGCTGCTGTGTGAGTGAGACCCCAGCGTGCCTGGGGGTGCCCTGTGGATGGAAATGCTGGAAAGCCCTGCAGCAGAGAATGGGGGCCACTGTGACACACCCCTTTCCAAAACACACAGAACCCTGGCTGGCCCTCCCTGCTGTGACATCTGCCCACAGATAGGCTCCGGGGAGACCACATCCTACACTGCAGGTGTGCCCTGGGGTCCCGCCACGGGCGCCTGGTTTTGGCCAGAGCAGAGCCTGGAGCAGCGCGGTCCCAGCTGTGGACCCAGGCCCCCTTCCGGGCACCCAGATCAGGCAGGCATGCCTGGGGAGCACCCCTTCTCCCCATCCCTGCAGCCCCAGGCTCACCAGCAGGCGTAATGTCCGTGAACAAACTATCAGAAATGTGAATGCATGAAGTGGTAACGAAAACGGCAATGAAAGCTGGGCAGCTGGCTATGACAGAGCCCAGCCCGGCCGTGGCTCTGTTGGGAACGTTTCCTGGAACAGCCAGAGGTGTAGGGATCCGTTCGACCAGGGCACACACCTAGGCTGGGGTTCCACCCCCACGGGGCATGTTCAGGAGGCACCTGGTGGATGTGTCTGTCTGTCTCTCTCTCTCATCACTGACCACATCCTGGGTGAGGAGTGAAAGGACAGCCCCAGAAGCCCACTAATGGGCAGGTGGAGCTTTCAGTTGGGTACAACGAAGTGGTGGGTGTTTCCCTAAACACACACACGCGGGCACACAGTCTCTCATCAGCTTCTGACCAATGTATCGCTTATTAGTTACTTAGAAACTATAACAGAGAGAACACATACAGGGCAGAGCTCTGGTTTTCCAGTAACCAAGCCCATGGTACACTCAGCAGGTGCCCAGCACCCCTGCCCCTCCTGTGCCCCAGCCCCCTGTGTGCCTGGAGCCAGCCCCCCCCCCCCACCAAGACCAGGCCAGGCCCACAGCAGAGTGATGGGCGCTCCTGAGCCCCCATTAGAGCTGCAGGACGAAAGGTATTGGCAAGAGAGACCCGTACCTGGGTCCCTCAAGGCCCCAGCCCCCACCGCCCGGGATTTGGGTTGTAAATGCTTCCCACCCTCCACATCCACCCCACCCCCCCCACCCCCCACCCCCCCCACCCCCGTCTCCGAGCTCCTAGGCACAGCAGGGTCCGGGGTCCGAGTGCCAACAGCCAGCTTTGCAAACGGCCTCAGTCCTGTGGCTGGAGGCTCAGGAAGCTTTGACACCTGCTGCCACACTCGGGCCACCCAGGCCGTGCCCTTCACTGCCCTCTGCCAGCCTCTTGGCCTTGGCCGTCGGTGGTGCTCCCCCTGGTGTCCCTGCCGTGTCTTGTGTCTTCCTTCGCTAGCTCTCAGTGGGCACAGGTTGTGGGGGGTGGGGTTGGGGGTGGGGGGGGGGAGTGCGCAGAGGAAATGGTCACGCTTCAACTGTGACTACCTGTGCCTTTCGCTTGCTGCTGTCTTTCATCCTTGGCCGGCCCAAGTGTTTGCTCTTTTGAAAGAACTGGTGTGGGATTCGTTCATCGAGTTCACTATTGTTTCACATGTGTGTTTTCTGTGTGATTTGTTTCCGCTTATATCATTCCTGACTCTTCCACCCCGTCTCCCGTGGGTGCACTGTGTTGGGATTTGACCTCTTGGGGACCTGCTTTGCTCACCGACGCCCATTTATTTGACTGTGCGCCCTCTGAGGGAGTGCATGCTCTGGCTGGGAGACACTTCATGTATTTGGTGCCGTCACTGTTATCTGTGAAGGGTCTGCACTCCAACCAGATGTCCTCTTCAGCCCAGACACTGCTGACCACAGCCCTCTGCCTGCGTCCCGCTCAGGCCCTCCACACCCCTGCACTTCTGCCAGTGTTTTCCTCTCTTCTCCCTTCCATTTTCTCCAAAAATCAACGGGAAAAAATGTCCTCGGGTGAGGATCAACATCCACAACAAGAAAGACAGTCAGAGGGGGCAGAGTGGTAGGCATGGGCCGAAGATACCTGCCCTCCATGTGCCAGCAGCTGCAGGCTGCACCCACTCAGCTAACACTGGTGCTCGGATCTGGGTGTCTGCTTATAGACGTTGTCAGCTGTCCCTGGATCTCCATGTTCTGTCGTGTGGTCTTGGTGAGCCGCAGGGCTCCTAAGTTAGGACAGGAACCCAACAGGCATGCTCCGGGTGCAGGAAACCAGAAACCCTCACCTGGGCCTGGTGTTAGTGTGCGCTCCCCTAGCCAGCACCTGGGCTGGTGTCTGGGGTGACACTAGTGACATCACCAGGACCTCCTCTCTTTCCCATCTGTGGTTTGCTAGCAGCTTTCCCTTCCGCCGTGGCTCCTCGTGGTTGTGGGACAGCTGCTGCCAGCCAGCCACATGCCTCCCAGCTGTGTTCATACTGACCTTCCCAGAAGGCCCTCCTGCTAACCCAGGCTTCCTTCACTCGCCATTGGCCACTGGCTTAGCCCAGTACAGGCTGGTCCCTGGCCTGGGGAGGGGCGGCCTTCCTTCAATACGCCACTGCCTACCCTGGCTGGATTCCTGGCACCTACGTGGAGGAGACCCCCAGCTTTTATCAAGTATCTTTCCTTTCCTTTGGGTCCAAACAGCCAGTGAACCTACTCGACCTCCTCTGCAGGAATGAGGCCTATTGTGCAAGAGCCAACCCACCCACACATGGAGCAGAGCGAGGTCCAGTCATGGGGGCGCATGGGCACGGGCAGCTGGTTCAGGAGTGGCTGGCCATGCCCCAGGAGGTTCAGGAGGAGACCCCTCCAGGTCATCGCATTCGCAGGGAAGGTGGGGCTGGCTGCACAGGCCTCGCTCCTGTCGGTGCATGGGGGCCGAGGGCGCAGAGCCTTCCACTTTTGGACAGCGGCGCTGTCAGCTGCCCTAACTGTCCCTCTGGGCAGTGTGCACAGGGTGCATTCACGCCCTTAGCCTCAGCCTGGAGTAGGAGTGACTGTGTCCCTCACACAGTAATGCCTCTGCCCCCACCCCCGCGCCCTTCAAACAGGCTGTCCAGGCCTCATCCCTCTCCTGCTCAATGCCTTCTCCCCCCTCGCCTCCCACATCTGCCCTCTGCCCTCACCCTGGACCCCCGGGCCATCCGTGAGGCTGTTCTTGGAGCGCTTGCTCTAACTGCTCAGGTGGTTTTAACTGTGGTGACTTGAGTCATCACCTGGACCAGGGCCAGAGAGCAAAGGAGACCCTCATGTGAGTGGGGATGCCCGGTACCCAGCCTCCCCCTCCCCTGCGCAGGCCGAGCAGATCCTGGCTGAGTTCCGACTGCAGGAGGAGGACTTGAAGAAGGTGATGAGGCGGATGCAGAAGGAGATGGACCGGGGCCTGAGGCTGGAGACTCACCAGGAGGCCAGCGTGAAGATGCTGCCCACCTATGTGCGCTCCACCCCCGAAGGCTCAGGTACTGCCAGGGCCCGGGGTGGGGCCGCCCTGCTGGGCCAGCTGTCCCCAGGCCCTCCAAGGGCTCTGGCCCCAGCAGCCTGGAATCAGGCCCCGGTTGGCTGGCCCCCAGACAGGCCGACCCCCACCTGGGTTGCAGGCTCACTGTGGCCTCAAGAACTGGTTTTTCTTATCTCATTGGGAAAGTACTCCCTGTGGTTCCTTGCCCGCCACCCCCTCCCCCCCACCCTAGCCCCAGTCCTGAGTCTGGGCCATTTCACTAGTTTTTCAGGTGAGCTCTGGACTGAGGGTGACTTCAGTTCAAGGCCGGGGTTCCCACGGACTTCCCAGTTCACCTTTTACTCCCTCCCCATTGAAAGTGGTGTCCCCAGACATCTGGCATTTTGGCCCCTTGCCCAGTGCCTCTGGCCTCCTGCCTTCCCTCCTCCTCCTCTCCCTGTGGCTGCAGAAGTCGGGGACTTCCTCTCGCTTGACCTGGGCGGCACCAACTTCCGGGTAATGCTGGTGAAGGTGGGGGAGGGGGAGGCCGGCCACTGGAGCGTGAAGACCAAGCACCAGATGTACTGCATCCCCGAGGACGCCATGACGGGCACCGCAGAGATGGTGAGGGGGCCTCAGGCTCTAGTCCTAGAGGGTGGGCCCTCCACCTGGGTGAGCCCACCTGTCCACCTGGGTGAGGGCCCACCTGTCCACCTGGATGAGGGCCCACCTGTCCATCTGGGTGAGCCCACCTGTCCACCTGGGGGGGGTCCACCTGACCACTGGGGGGGCCAGTCCTGGAGGAAACGTAAGTCATAGTTGTCTATGACTTAGTCACCAGGTCACTGGGACAGAGCACATCTGGGGAGGACCAGGCCCAGCTGAGCCACCCTGGCCTGAGGCTGCCATCGGCTGGGCTCTAGGGGAGGCTCAGGACCCAATAAATGGGGGGACTGAGCACAGCGGAGCCGGCTTCCCTGGGGGCTGGGAGTTTCTCTGGGGGCTGGGGGCTCAGTACAGGCTCTGGGTGGAGGGGACCGGGCTACGGCCGCCCACCGCTCTGGCCACGTGCTTCCAGCTCTTCGACTACATCTCCGAGTGCATCTCTGACTTCCTGGACAAGCACCACATGAAGCACAAGAAACTGCCATTGGGCTTCACCTTCTCCTTTCCCGTGAGGCATGAAGATCTCGACAAGGTGGGGCCCAGGGCTGGGCAAACAGACAGACGGAGGGATGGACATGCACCGGAGAGAGGCACCCCGTGCACCCTTCAAACACAGATCCTTTGTTGGGAAATGTGCCTGTCACTCACACTCGTGACACTGTGGGCACTGACATTGGCTGGGGTCACTGTTTGCCTTGAACTCCCCATAACATCGCCCTATTCACACCCCCGACTACCGATCGGGGTGTGAACCCTGCCTTCAAGCCTGGCATTTACACGCATGCCAATTACACGTACATACACAAGCACATCAGTTGTGTGCATACCTTACCTCTACATGTATTTACGCGCATCAAGCGTACACACGTCTGTGACACGACATGCACAACAACAGCAGGAGCGACTTCCCGCACAGGTTTTCCAGCCATGACCCCACTCGCACTGAGCGCAGAGGTTCTCTTGCCTGCAGGGCCTCACCACAGAGGAACCTGCTCACATACGGGCTGCTCCACCCCAGACCCCACACCCTCACTCTGGGCTGTACTGGACAAACATCCTCAAGTTGCTGGGACCCCGCTCTGCGGAAGTGTGAACAGTTGTGTAGTTGTCAAACCTCTCAAAACTATGGGAGCTTCAGTCTGCCCACTCCCCAAGGAGGGTCTGGGGTCCGAGGTAGCTCCCCCTTCACACCTGCCCCAGCCCTCCTCAGCGGCCACTGAGGACCTTCTCCTCCCGAAGGGCATCCTGCTCAACTGGACCAAGGGCTTCAAGGCCTCAGGAGCAGAAGGGAACAACATCGTGGGGCTCCTGCGAGATGCCATCAAGCGGAGAGGGGTGAGGAGGCACCTGTTCTCTGGCCTCCCTGGCCCTTCCCCCCTCAGGCCAGGATGTCAGGGAGGGCCTCTGGGTCCCCTCAGAAGAGTCTCAGCTCCCTCCTCGGTGGCCCAGCCCAGGCCCCCAGCCCAATCCCCACCCCCTCTGTGCTCTGGCAGGACTTTGAGATGGATGTGGTGGCGATGGTGAACGACACTGTGGCCACAATGATCTCCTGCTACTACGAAGACCGCCAGTGTGAGGTTGGCATGATTGTGGGTAAGGACGCATGCCCTGCCCTGTGTGGGGGCCTGGGCCTCGGGCCCTGAGGAGTGAGGGCCTCAGTCAGCAAGGACCTGTTCCTCTCCCCCCCCCAAGGCTTGGGAAGGGGCAGGGGCGCCCCAGATGCAAGCTCTGTCCTGATAGGAAGTGTTCACACTGCCATCACTGTGTCAGATGGCACGCCTGCTGCACCTGCACCTCCCCATCGGTTTAATTAAAGCACTTTGGTAAATTGACCAAACTGGACAGATTTGTCCACGTGGAAAGGAATTAGCCAAAGTGGTGTCACCTCTTCCTAGAAGGTCTACCCATACCCAGGAAGAGGCAGTGCCTGTAGTGGAGGCTGAGATGGCCCCAGGGCTCTCTGCAAATTCCACAGCCGGTCCCACACTGTGCCTTACCTCAGGGTGTCCCTCCACCGCCCCCCCCCCCCAAAAAAAAAGCACAACACAGTGAGGCTTAAATGCATGAGTGGAAAAGCCAGAAAACAAGGGTGGAGCTAGACAAAACCACAGCATCTAACACCCTCTCTGTTTTGCACATTTGACACATTTCTCTCAGTCCTCCCAAAGGCCCTGGATAAGGGCAGGAGGAGATGTTACCACCCCCTGTGGGCAAGAGGACCAGCCCCAAGGGGTGGGTTCCTCCTCCTGAGTTCACACAGCGACCAGGGCCTGTGGGGGCAGAGAAGACTGCCCTGAGGCTTTCTTCGGGTGGGGTAGGGGGCGGGGCACCCAGGAAGAGGGGGTGAGGGGTGGGACGTGGAGAGGCAGCTGGGGAAGCGCACGCAGCCCCTGCCGGGTCCCGTGGGTCCAACACTCCGCTCCCGCAGGCACGGGCTGCAACGCCTGCTACATGGAGGAGATGCACAACGTGGAGCTGGTGGAAGGGGAAGAGGGCCGCATGTGCGTCAACACCGAGTGGGGCGCCTTCGGGGACGCGGGCGAGCTGGACGAGTTCCTGCTGGAGTACGACCGCGCGGTGGATGAGAGCTCGCTGAACCCGGGCCAGCAGCTGTGAGACCGCCCGCGGCGCGGGGGGTCACGCGGATAACGGGCTTGTTTCTAATCGGGTCTGGGGGAAGCAGGCGGCGGCGGCCTCCTCCAGCTCACGCGCGTGTCCGGCCGCTCTGCGAACCGGCTCCGTGAGCGTTTGGTCCTGAGAAGGGGGGGGGGGGGGGGCTGTGGATAGATAAGCCAGGCCGGGGAGTGTGCTGCGGGGCGAAGGGCACAGCGGGTGCCGTAGGCCCCTCCTGCGCTGCCAGGCCCTGCTGGTCCCCGCGGCAGCCTGCCTCTGGCTCGCCGACACCGCTGTGTCTATGGCAGGCAGTGCCCTTCGGAGGAAACTCGGAGGCTCATGGTGGGGACGCAGGTGCCAGCGCCGCACATGCCAGGGGCGCGGGGCCCTGTGAGCGTGCCCCAGAGCTGTCACCAGCGTCCTGAGCCTCCGTTTCCCGTCCCTGCCTGGGCGGTGAGACTAGCACCCCATCGCCTGGGGGGGGGGGGGGGCCGGGGCCGTGTGGACCCGGCGCAGGGCCGCTCCGGGCCGCTCTCGGAAGGGCTGGACCCAGGTCCCAGGGGGCTGAGCGCCGGAGCAGCGGGTTTGGCGGGGGTCGCGGCGGCGCATGGCCGCGAGGGGGCGCTGATGCCGCCCCCGCCCACCGCTCGCCCTCCGCCAGGTACGAGAAGCTGATCGGCGGCAAGTACATGGGCGAGCTGGTGCGGCTCGTGCTGCTGCGGCTGGTGGACGAGGACCTGCTCTTCCGCGGGGAGGCCTCGGAGCAGCTGCGCACGCGCGGCGCCTTCGAGACGCGCTTCGTGTCGCAGGTGGAGAGGTGCGCGCGGGTAGGGTCCCCGGGGCGGGCTGGCCTCGGTCCCCAGGGCCGCCGGTGGCTGACGGAGGCCGCGTGTCCCTTCCGTGGCTCCTGTCTCCCTCCACCCACGCGACGGCGGGAGGCCCTGGGCTTGAGGAGTGATGACCCGGTCACTGCCCGCCGCTGGCGGAACCCAGTCTTTCCTGGCCTCCGGCCCCGAGCCCCACGGGCTCTGCCTGGACGGGAAGGGGAAGGGAGGGAGGGGGCCGCGGGGCGGGGGGCAGGCTGGCTAGGGCCAAGGGCCCTCCAGCGACGCCCTTCGTGCCCCTGTGACCCCGCAGCGACTCGGGCGACCGCAAGCAGATCTACAACATCCTGCGCACCCTGGGGCTGCAGCCCTCGGCCGCTGACTGCGACCTCGTGCGCCGCGCCTGTGAGAGCGTGTCCACGCGCGCCGCGCACATGTGCTCCGCGGGGCTGGCCGCCGTCATCAACCGCATGCGCGAGAGCCGCAGCGAGGACGTGATGCGCATCACCGTGGGCGTGGACGGCTCCGTGTACAAGCTGCACCCCAGGTGAGCCGCAGCCCCGGCCCTACTCAGCCCTGCCCGGCCCATCCCCGCTAGTCGAGCGTCCTCTGAGCAGAGCCCCATCCTGGCCTCCACCCAGGAGCACGCGGGTGGGGGGTGAGGGGAACAGGCGCTGCCCCAGCTCTCCTGCTGCTCATGGATCCAGGGTTCTTACCTCCTCTTCCCCGCAGGTCCCAGGGGCAGGGGAGGGGCCCCCTGGGCGCGCACAGCAGGTCCCTGGAGGGGGTCTGGCTAGGTGGCAGGGGTGGGGAGGGGGAGCACAGGAGGCGGGCCCTCAGCCCGTCCTTCTCCCCCGCAGCTTCAAGGAGCGGTTCCACACCAGCGTGCGAAGGCTGACTCCCAGCTGCGAAATCACCTTCATCCAGTCGGAGGACGGCAGCGGCCGCGGCGCTGCCCTGGTCTCCGCGGTGGCCTGTAAGAAGGCGTACATGCTGGGCCAGTGACAGCAGTGGTGGCCAGGCACGGAGGAGGCTCCAGGGGACAGACTCCCCCCCATAGGCGACCCCCGCCTGGCCTGCCTCCCCACCGGCTGCCACCCAGAGATGGGGAGGACACGAAGGTGAAGGCCTTGCCGGGCAGGCCAGTCTTCCTGAGTCAGCGGGAGGGACAGCCTCAGGGCCCTGCTTGGGTTGGAGGCTCAAGGAGCAGAAATGGAGACTCCCAGGTCTCCACCACCACCCGGAGGGAGGGGCTTGCTCAGGACTTAGTTGAAGCTTTCAGCTTGGTTCAGCCATGCTGGGCCCGCTCTGGGGAGGGGTGCCCTGTGGACCCTGCTGTGGCCTGCCTTCCCTGGGACTCAGCCCACAGGGGGAGGCAGCCCAGAGACCTGGCCAGATCTCCGCCTGGCTCCACAGTGGGCAGGGCTGCTGACCACCCAGGCCTGCTGGGCTTACCTGCCTGGAATCGGGCGAGAGATGGGCAGGGACCAGCTCAGCATGGAGACTGAGGCACCAGGAGGCCTGGGACACAGCCTCTTCCTGCCCACAACGCCTCTCCTGAGGACCTGGAGGTACAAGAGAGGCCCCCACAGCCCCTGTCAAGGACCCAGGAAGAGGAGGACCCCCCATGGGGCTGCCACACAGCAGCCCAGCAGCATTCAGCACAGCCTCTTCATGCCCAACATGGACTGGGTGGTTTTTTAATTAAAGTTCTAAAAGTTTAGAGCATGGTCTTGTCCGCGTTCTTTCACTTCTGTGCAGTAAGGGCTGTGGGACAGTGTACAGACATGGTCACCTGTGAGACACTGATTTGTTATTTACTCCGGCCAGCAATGGGGGTGAGGGGAGGGATGGGACAGAACAAGGAGCAATAGACCAGGCTGTGGGAGGGGAGCAGGACTGGGCGCCATCTGGGTCAGAGGTCCTAGAAGTGCCCAGGCCCCATCTGCCCGTGGGATTTGGGTGTGGATGCCCTGATGAAATCTCCAGGAGCCCCCAGAGGGGGCAGGGCTGGTCTCTGGGGACAGATCCTGCCCCAGGTCTGCCTCAGCAGGAGGTCCCTCCATCCCACACCTAAATCCACTTACACAAAAACACATTGGTATGATTTCCAGTGAGAGAAAGCCCCGAGCAAATCCAGAGGACTTCCTTCATTCGGAGCTTAGTGAACGGTGTGAGGGGTGAGCAGGGTGATCGGGGCTCTGTCCTCCGTGTCCCGGGGTCTCAGGTGCACTGCTCCGGTCGCCAGTTCTCTGGCATCTGAATTATGCACCAGCTTCGTGGAGCTGTTACTCACTCGGTGCTGATGCAGTGCCGTCCCAGGTCTAGAGCCACGCAGGCATCCGGTCCCCTTCCATGGAAATCACTTCCTACTTGTCCTGAGGTTACTGTTCAGGGCATGGTATTGGCTTTTCAAGGGCTCTGTGTGCATTTCGCTTAGGGATGGGAAGGTGTCCTCAAGTATTTCCTTTTTCTACAAAAGCCGGTGAGACACAGCGGGGCCGCTTGCATGCCTCGCCCTATCCAGCAGAGGGCAGCAGAGCCACTCCTGCTCCAGGTCTCCTGCTTCCCAGGCCTTCTTTGCCCGGCCCCTCACTCCGCGGTTGAGCCGCATCTGGGGCTCATGACACACTTTCATGCGGGGGGGCTGTGACTGTTTGGGGTTCCAGGCGGTGACCCTGCTCTGAAAGCCTCACATGCAGGTTCTGTTCTGTTTGGGGTCACAGCCAGGAGACCAGGGCCAAGCTTCAGCACCAAGGCCTCTGGGAGTTGCTGGAGGTCCTGGCCAGAGACCACCACTGCCCTCCAGGCCCAGGCCCCCAGGCAGCTCCCCTCCCCCCACTGTCCTCTTGGTCTGGGCTGGACGGCAGGAGGGACTGTCAGATGTAGGTGACAGGCCCACGAGCACCGTGAGTGGTGACAGCCAAGAGCCTGCTCTGCTCTCTCTCTCTCGAGGTCTGAGCCTGCGCCTCCCGGATGGGGGACACCCGGTGTTACATGTCAGGGGCCTGAGGGTCACTGGAATGTGGCTGGAATCTGGGGCCTTGTCCTCCCCCAGCCCAGGCAGGGGCTGCCAAGTTTGGCTCTGTCCTCTCTGCCTCTCCTTATTTGGTGCTGCAGGTGATAAGGCTGAGACATAAGGAGGGCCGTGGGCCCCTTAGCCACCAGGCTGCCACCGAGAGGATGGTGAGGGCCAGGGCAGTGGCACTCTGGGGCTGTTCTTGGGTGGGAGAGCAGGGCAACCACTCCTGTGCCTGCCTGACCTGTGCCTCCGGGGGTGGGGAGAGGACCCTGACGCCGGCTCTCCTGGGAATGCTCTGGGGTGTGCACGGGGGCATCTTGGGGGAGCCTTGGAGAGGGCCCCTCCCCACCCACACTGTTGCAGGCCAGCAGGAAGGCTGGGACCCGGGGCAAGGCCGCAGCCACCAAGCAGGCCCAACGAGGCTCTTCCAACGTCTTTTCCATGTTCGAGCAGGCCCAGATCCAGGAGTTCAAGGAGGTGAGCGGCCCACCCCCAGCACCTGCCCCCGCACCCCTTCCCTGGAGGTGGTCCTGCCCCTGGCCCTGCTCTTCCCACACCCAGCACTTCCTCACTGCCCCCTCCCTGGGGTGGGGGCTGCTCCCACCTGGAGACTGTGGCCCCACCCTAGGCCTTCAGCTGCATCGACCAGAACCGTGACGGCATCATCTGCAAGTCGGACCTTCGGGAGACCTATTCCCAGCTGGGTGAGAACCCCATTCCCACCTGTGAGCTCCCCCCTACCCCCCTGGGAGCCTGCTGAGGGGGACAGGCCTCCTCCTCCCTTCACTCCCACCTCACCCACCCACAGCTGCCTCTGACTCTCCACTCCTGGCTGGTAAGGAGGGGAGGGCAACCAGCCTGAGCCCTGCTGGGTACACCTGGGTCCCTGTGTCCACCTCTGCCCCACCCCCCAGGGAAGGTGAGTGTCCCGGAAGAGGAATTGGACGCCATGCTGCAGGAGGGGAAGGGCCCCATCAACTTCACCGTCTTCCTCACGCTCTTCGGAGAGAAGCTCAATGGTGAGCCGGCCGGTCAGGATCCCACAGGGCAGTGAGCTTGGACCCCCCCACCCCATCCCGCCTGGACCCCACCCAAACCCCATCCAGACCCAATGTGTCTTCAGTCTCCGCTTCCAGATCCCAATCTCCCTCCAGACCTGTCCACCTTAGGACTTCCATCTTGGCCTATCTGAGCCTCAGGGACACCTTCCCACCTCTTCTGGGGGTGAGGAGGGCTCCCTGCACCCTGGTTCCTCCTGGATGAACCTGGAGGCTGGGCTATGGGTGCTCACCTGCCCCTCTGCCTCCCAGGAACAGACCCTGAGGAAGCCATTCTGAGTGCCTTCCGGATGTTCGACCCCAGTGGCAAGGGCGTGGTGAACAAGGACGAGTAAGTGGGAGCTGGCTGGGCCGGAGGCCCCGGAGGGGACCTCCCTTATTGGAAGCCCTCTCTGCTCTCTGGACCATGGGGGGCCTTCATCCTGGACTTGTGCGGCCACCCCAGGCTCCCACTGCTCCTCACTCCCCCAGGTTCAAGCAGCTGCTCCTGACCCAGGCAGACAAGTTCTCTCTGGCTGAGGTGAGGAAGCAACTCCCTCATGGGGATCACCCCAGGGGCACCGAGGAGCCTCCAGGGTACCTGCCTCCTGGCCCTGGAGCCCAGCTCTCCAGAGGAGGTGCCATCCCGTTGAGACCCGGAGGGTGAAGATGGTATAGTGCACAGGGAGAGGGTGTGCCAGGCCAGGAGAACCCAGTGTGCAGGGGGGGCACCTGCAGTGTCTGGAGAAGGGCTCACTGGGGGTGGAGGTGGCGCAGAGAGGGGTGTCTGGGGCCAGAGGGGACTATTTGACCCATGGCCCCGCTTAGGGGCCTGCCTCTCCCCAGGCTGCCCAAAGTCACAACAAGGAAATGTTAGCTCCAAGTTTGGGTGTGGGCCCGGCAAGGCGGTGGACCTATTGCTGACTTTCCAGGTGGAGCAGATGTTTGCCCTGACGCCCGTGGACCTGGCAGGGGACATCGACTACAAGTCCCTGTGCTACATCATCACCCACGGGGACGAGAAAGAGGAGTGATGAGCTGCTTAAGACTCAGGGCCATGCTCCGGCACCCCAATAAACGCTATTTCCAAGGAGCCCTGTGTGGTGGCCTCTCTGTGATAGGGATGTGTGTGTGTGTGTGTGTGTGTGTGTGTGTGTGTGCGCATGCAGTTGGGGGGAGAGGGGGAGGAAGCTGAGGGCCAGGTGCAGGGACCACCAGACCCTCAGTTCTCACACTGCCCAGTTTATGGATGGGGACACTGAGGCCTGAGGGTGGGGAACGTCCAGCCTGCATAAGGCCCACGAAATCATCTGGTCTGGCTCTGCCAAGGCATCAGGGGGAGTTATTAAATGTTTGACCCAAACTATCCGCCTGATTTTTAAGTGGGTAATACTGTGTGGCCCTGGAATGATGTTACAAATACCCATGTGGCCCTTGGCAGAGAAAAGGTTCCCCACCCCTGCCCTGAGCCCCGAGTCCGCTGGTGTTTGGCAGTTCCACCGGCCCTGCCCTCCTGGGACCACTGAGCACACAGCCCCATCTCTGCACACGTGTGTGGCATGCTGGCCGTGTGAAAGACCCTGAGGGATGTATTGACATGACCCCATCATCCCATTTATTAAACAAACAGTACGAAAAGCTACAACTCAGGAAAATACCAACCATCCTTTCCCATCAGGTTGGATAGAGCAGTGATTCTTCCCTTCAACCCTCCACCCACCCCGTCTATCCACATCAGCTTAAATGTTGGGGTTCTCTGATTGGGAGTCCTGGGGTGGAGGGAATCGGATGAGCAGTGGAGCCTTAATTCTGGCCTCCTGGGTCCCAGAGAGGAAACTGCAGGGCCTGCCTGTCAAGTGGAAACTGTAGTTGGTGGGTCGTCGAAGTGGCTCCCCAGAGAGGGGCTCAGTTCCTCTGGGACTTGGCCATTTCAGTTCCTCACTGACATTGGATTTGGACGTTATCTGCTCATCAGTGATCACAAGAGTCTTGGTCCAGAGACCCTCCCCCCGCCCACTCCCCTAGGGCCCCTGAGCAGGTGTCCCAGCCTGTGGCCTCTCTGGGACTGTGCCCAGGATGCCCATGCCCAGCTCCTGAGGGCTCCTGGGCCCTGCCTCCTCCTCTGCAGGGGCTCGCGTTCAGTCTGAGGGTTTACAGAGGACCACGACCGTCCCAGGCTCCAACCCAAACCCTGTGTGTGTGTGTGTGTGTGTGTGTGTGTGTGTGTGTGTGTGTGTGCGTGTGCGCGCGCGCGAGCGCATGTGTGCATGCGGTGGGGGGAGGAAGCTGAGGGCCAGGTGCAGGGACCACCACAGACCCTGGAATCCCCAGCGGCAGCACAACCTCATCGGGCTGCTGGACATGCAGAAGCTTGGGGGCCCAGGAGACAGGCCTCAGGACACGCTAAAGCGGGCAGGCTTGCTGTGCCCCAAAGGTGCCCAGAAATGGGAAAATGTTAACACTCCTGGTGCAAAACGGGGGAGTCCTTTTCTCGGGGTAGTGCAGGTAGGAAACTTGTAATCCCAGGATCTTTCCCACCCCTTCTGGGGCAAAACTAAAAGCTCAATGAGCCTCTTGCAAGTTTTACAGCCCGAGACAGTGCCCAGGGGCTGGCCATCCTCTGAAGATCAGGCCCAGCTCCCAGTTCCTTGGGAAGTAGGAGCCTGACTCAGGCCTAGCCCACTGCCCGGGGCAAAGGTGTGAGAAGAGGTTTTCCTACCATTTAAGGCAATGAGCCAGCCCAGGGGAGAGGATGGGAGCAGGACGGTCTGTGGGGTGTCTCCTGAGCTTGGCTGGTGGATGCGCCCGATTCCTCCCCATCGTTGTGAGGAGCTCCCGGTCCAGTTGAATGCTCATTAACAATAAATCAGTCTTCCTTCCCGTTACTAGTGTGGAAAGGCTGTTTGTGTTGATTAGCTTCCCAAAAGGCCTAGAGCTCCCTTCCTCCCCCTGTCTCCCCCCACCCAGCCTCAGTCTCGCCCCAGGGGCCTGGCTCAGCGGCCTCACTGTGAGTGAGTGTCCGGCCCCCTTTTATGGTATTTTCAGATTTTATCCTGAAACCCCTCAACCCCCAGCCAGGGCCCCTGTCACTGCCCTGCCCCGCCCCACCTCTGGCAGGGTGTACCTTCTTTCTTTAGATGTGTTAACTCCTCCGATCAAGGCTGCAATCCTGGCTGTGATCTGCATCCTCCTCCTGGCGGCTGTTCTGTTTCCACACCTCACCTCACCCCCACCCACCCCGCACAGCTTACCCTGCATGCAGACTGGCTCCCACACGGCTAAGGCCAAATCCGCCAGCTTGGGTGGGAGAACCCAGAGATGGCGGTGCAGGCAGGTGGCTGGATTATACTCAGCAGCAATGCAGGAGAGACTGTTAAGTAATAGGTCAAATCCACTCCCCTGTCTTTGCTGGGAGCCATGCAGACACTTCCGGTCGCTTTGGTCAGAGGATGGGGTGTGGAAATGCAGAAGAGCGTGAACTGGGGGAGGCCCTCAGAGACAGGGAGCTGCCTGGGGGTCAGACCACTTCCTGTGCATCAGTGAGCTTGAAGGATGCCAGCTCCCTTTGTGACTCGCTGCCTTCTCTGTCAAGGAGAAGCTGGGCTGATGTTGACAGCAACTGGGTCTCCCTGAGCCTCCAGATATAGTGTTGACAGATATCCCCACCCACCCAGAGTCTCCAGGACACTGACTTAGCTCAGGACCAGGCACAGCCACAGGCAGGGCTGCCACTGTACTTGGCTCCGTTTTTCTGAGTGAATGGCAGATGAGGGACATTGGATAGATGGGGTGCAGCTGGAAGACTTCCGCTCACCCTGAGGTGTCAAGGCCCCTGGAGCCACAGCCAGAGGGCGCACCACCCAGAGGAGTGGGGAGGGGAAACCTTGCACAGGAGGTTGTGTCCGGTAGTACAGAGCCGCCTGGTGAGTGATGAGGGATGTCAGGAATCTAGACTCCTAGAGTCTGCCCATAGGCCCTGCCCCCAGGAGCCAACACAGAGGAAAGGGAAGGAGGGGGTGGCTGCAGCCTTGGGGATGGGACTCCCTCTGCCGGCTGCCCTCCCATCTGTCCCCTCCCTCTTCACCATCTTTGTCCTTCAATGTCTCTCTGCCCCCGGAGCTAAAACAGCTCTGACCTCCCACCGGCCCTTCTGCTGTCTGTGGAGCATCTCCACAGGGACAAGCTGATGACGTGAGAGCCACTTAGCTCTAAAATAGAACCTTATCAGCCCCGTCTGCCTGCCTGGCGTCAGCAACACCCACTCTCCTTCTCCCAGGACCTGCCGAGCACCCTGTCCCCTTCTCAACTGCCGCAGCCAACCCTTGCCCGGATCCCCCTCCCCAAAACACCTACAGGGTCAAGCAGTGGCAGCCTTGAGAGCTGGGGCCCCTACCTGGGGCCACAAGTGACTGACTGCACTGGGTGGTCACTGCTCCCAGAGGTGGCTGGTCTGTGGGGACAGAGGCACTGGCCCAAGACCAGGGACAGAGAGGGAAGGGTCAGCCCTCCTGGCTGTGTTTCTTCAGGGCTGCATCCCTGTAAAGTGGTAACTCTTACACTATGTATACTTTACCACAATGAAACATTGACAAATAAAACATACCAGGGTGCACCGCAGAAGACCCACCAGCCCTTGCACTTATTTTGAGGGGCGCTGCTTTGAAGCCTCCTGGAGCCTTGCCCATGCACATACGTACTACATATTTCATGTAAGAACATCATGGTCTTGTGTTCAGAAAACCCAAAGTGGGAAAAGCAAATGGGGTTCACTCTTTTGCTATGAAATAAGAAGTCAGCAGTTGCTGGGCTTGGTCTGGTGGCTAAGCGGTCCAGGCTGCATCCCCAGTTCCAGGACACGAGAAACAGTGGAAGGGCAGCCAGCTGCACCCTTCCCTTTGATCACACACGCCTACTTCTCAGAAGCCCAGAGTCCTGGCTCTGCCAGATGCTCCTAAGTCTCTGCCAGATCTGACCTCACACGGCACATAACGGCCAGGAGACTGGGAAAGGCAGCACTTGGACTTTCCATCCCTGCCCACAGCAAGGAGAGGGGGTGAGGGAGGCGTGGTGTTAGCCCCTCCGCAGTGGGGGCACCACTCATCGGTCCCAGCCTTTCCCCAGCCCCCAGCATCCTACTGTGGCTGGGTGCCCAACACAGGCCACGTGGCAGTTTCCAGGAGGAATTGCTCAGCCCATGTCAGCATTGGGCCCGCTTCCTGGCTGTGCCACGTGCCACCAATGAATCATTCTGTAAAACAGAAATGGTAATAGTACCTGCCTCTCTGGGCTACGGTAAGATCCAATGACATAATGCGCTTAAGACACTTAGCACACTGCCTGCTCCCCTAAAAATATTCATTCACTCAGAAAAACAAGCTCACATGACCCCTAAGAGCAGGCTCGTTCAGCCTGCAAGGGGAGCTTGGCAAACAGGAGCGGTGATCAGCGGACCTTGGAGGACACCGGCTCTCCGGGAGGCCCCGTACCCCTATGTTAGTCAGACTGCCTTCGGGTGGGTCCAGCTGTTGCTGGCTGTGCGACTTCTCTGTGCCTCTGCTTCCTCATCGTCTGAGGCTTATTTGGGGAGCAGATGGATTGACGGGCCGAGAACGGAGAGCTCAGGCAGGTCTACAGCGAAGCTCTATGTGTCATCCATTGGCACTGTCCACTTTGTTGGTGGGGACAGGATCAGGAATGAGCAGGGGGCGTGGTGGGAGCGGTGGGAGGCTTTCGGGGGGGCGAGATGCGGGAGGGCACCCGCACTGGGGCGGCTGGGGAAGGCGCTGGCGGATGGGAAGCCGGTGGACGGAACTGAGCCGCGCTGCATGGAGGCCGGCAGGGCCGTGGCCCGTGCGGAATGCCTCCCACCGCCCGCTCCCCTGTCCCGCTCCTCGACCCCGCGGAGTCCCCGCTCCCCTGGGTATGCGGCCTGCGGGCTCAGTGCGCCCACCCTGTGGTCAGCACGGGCGACCGCCGCAGAGTCTGGCGACTGGCAGGTCCTGGGGTAGCGCGAGGGGCGCCAACTACCCAGAAGGCACGAGGACCTCGGGGTAACCTGCCTCCTAGGAGGGTCCCGTCTGGATGACGTAACGCCCGCAAGCGCATACGGGTGCCTTGGCGCAAGCCCTGCCCCGCGTTGCCCGGGGAACGGGGGGTGTGTGTGGGGAGGGCGTAACTCCGCGCACGCGCAGCAGCAAGAGATCGGGCGCTCGGCGACGGGTGGAGTGGGGTGTGCGCGGATTGGAGGGTTGCGATGGTAGTGGGCGGGGCGCGCGGTTGGCGGGTAACGGCGCACGGCGGTGGGCAGTCCCCGCGGTGATGGACAGAGCAAGGCGCTCGGCGATTGGCGGGATTCGCGCTGGGCTGGCAGGGCGCTCAGATTGGCGGATGCGGCGCGCGGCGGTGGGCGGGCCCGGGCGCGCGGAGAGGTGAGAGACGTCCGGAGTGGTCCTGGTGGCGTGGGGGCCCCTGGGCCGGGGGCTAAGGAGCCGTCTCGCGGACTCTGAGCCGGTCTCCGCTGTTCCCCTGGAGCGGGCGCGGGGCTGGGCCGGCGGGGCTCCATCCGGGACTGCAGCCGGGTGCAGGCCCCCCGCCCCCACCCCGCGTCTGCACGCTTGGGCTGAAAGTGAATCAGACCCACCCAGATCTGGCCGGTGGAAGTCGGCACAGTCACCCACAGCGGTACCGGGAGGGAGAGGAATCGGTGGGCCTCGTCCGGGTCTGCGTGGCAGGGCCACTCTCGCGCGCACGGGGCAGCCCTGGGGCCGGGTCGGGCTGGGGCTGCGGCTGGGAGGTCCGGCGCGGCACCTCTGCAGTCCTCGAGAGGAACCTTTAAACACACCGTGTTCGGAGGTGAATGCCAGGAGAAAACACCCCAAAGAAGCAGAAGTGCAGGGAGGGCTGGGCAGCAGGAGGCGAGATGTGAGCCACGACGAGGGAGAATGTGGGAGCCCCTCGTGTGGGTTGTTGGGGGGGACCCAGGGCAGGGGCAGATCTTACAAGCCACTGTAGGGACTGGGGGTTTCACTCGGCGCCGTGGAAAAGCTTTGGCGAGTTCTGAGCACAGGGCTGACACCCTCTTGTATTCTGCAGTAATAGGCTATGGGGCAGGCTTGTCTGGCTTCATGCCCGAGATGGAGCAGGTGCTGGGGCGCTGGACGGGCAGAGGATTCGTTTGGGGCCTGTGGACTGGAGACCTGGTAGTTGCTCAGGTGGAGGGGGGGGAGGGGGCAGCAGGGGGCAGGCCGGTTTGGAGAGCTCTCCGAGGAGAAATGCCCAGCCTTCCATCTGGGTGAGTGCAGGCTGAGATGCATCCGGCACAACCGTTTCCCCGAGCAGCTCAGCCCTCTGGCCGGCTTGCAGCCTCCCTCCGTCCCCAAGGCCCATGGGTGCCCGGTGGTCAGCTCCAATGGTCAGCTGGGTGCAGACACACCCAGAGAGCAGCCCTTTGGGGGCAGGGGTTGCAAGAGTATCTGTGTTCACAGGTACCACCTCCTTGGCCTGGAACACATCATGTTTGCCGAACAGGCCACCCAGAGGGCCCACACTCTGCTGTCCCCGCCATCAGCCAGCAACGCCACCTTTGCCCGAGTACCAGTGGGGACGTACACGAACTCCTCCCAGCCCTTCAGGCTAGGAGAGCGCAGCTTTAGCCGTCAGTATGCCCACATCTATGCCACCCGCCTCCTCCAGATGAGGCCCTTCCTGGTAAGCCGGGCCCAGCAGCAGTGGGGTAAGTGACCGGTGTGGGAAGTGTCTCCTCCCACAGCCCGGAGGAACCTGGGCTTGAGTGACACCTGAGACCTGGCAGAACTGGGACCTTCCTGTGTCCCCTCCCCCAGGAAGATACAGGGAGAGCAATGGCTTTCATCCTCAGTGTCTTTGGTGCCGAAGGGGTTAAAGTCAGGTGTCAGTAGGATTGGTCTGTGGCTGCAGGACCCAGTTTGGTGGTAACAGTGGCATTGCACTGGTGTAGGGACATGTCTTCCTTGTCTTCAATGCAGGGGGCACCCACCTCCCTTGGAGGCGCCCACCATCCTGGAGGGGTCTGTTGTCACTGACCTCTCGAACTCTCTGCCCCGCCTCCATGCCTGCTGTCTCTCTTTCCTAGGTACGTGGCCTGGGCAGGGCAGAGCTTTTTTTTTTTTTTTTTTTTTTTAACTCGTTTCTTCCTTGGTGGCCTCTCCTGCAGTTAAGTTATTCTTGGTGGTGAACGGGGACCTCCTTTCACATTTTGGGAGATGCTGCATTCTCCCATGTTGCTATAAGAGAGGCTGTCTGTGTGGTTTTCAATTAACCTGTTACTGTACTAAGCTGGCATTGTGTAGGTGAGACCCTGTCTTCCTCGCTTTTACTGCCCCAGCACCAGGCTCGGGCTCTCAGCCTGACTGCACTGGCCCCCCAGGGAAGCTTTGGGGACTACAGTGCCCAGGCCCAGCCCGCAGGCCAGCAGCTCCCAGCTAGATGGTCACCTTTACTAAAGGCGTTCTGGTTTTCACCTCCTGCCACCTAATAAGGTCTCCTTTCACTGGTTCCCAGTGCCCTTCTCTCGTTCCTGGGAGCCCCGGGTTCACCCTCAGGCCCTATGTTGCTGACACCTTTTAGATTCCTTACAGCCTCGCCCTCTCTGGTACCAGATTTCTCTTCTAGTCCCTACTGCTGCTAACAGAACTCCCCAGAGATGGAACAGCCTTTTCATCCAGCTCACAGACTGGGGGGTTAGGAACCCCGACAGTGGCCCACAGTGCATGGGCCTAACTGGGCAGCATTGCTCTTCACGGGCCTGGCTCTCATTCTGGCTTCACCCCGAACACCTTCATGCGGCCTCCAGTGTGACCTGGAGTCCTCTCCAGAGCCCAGCCTGTGCCGGGAAGCACTTCTCCGTTCCCCTGCTTCCTGAGCTCTTTCTTCCTGTGGCTCTCCTCCTCCCGCTGGCTCTGTCTCCAGGTTCCCTCAGGACCTTCCTGCAAACGCCATGTGCTTCCAGGGGCTGCCTCGGGCCTCCATTGTTGTCTTAGCTGTTGTCTGGCACTTGTCACAGTGGCTGTGAGCTCTGTCTGGTGCTCAGACATGTTGCTTGGCCTCTGTGCTCGGTTCCCTCAGCCGAACGATGGGGCTGTCAGGCCGGGGAGCTCCGTGCACAGTGCTCGGCACAGCCGCTGGGGTGGATGCGGCTCCGATGTTGGGCGTTGGGGTCTGTGGTTCCCGTTGGCGTCTGGCATTTGTGTCCGGTGTTGGTGCCCTTTCATCTTGTTCTGAAGGACTTCTCCGCTCCCTGGGGCAGATCTGTGGTATGCTCCGGTTGTTCCAGGCCAGAGGGTTCATGCTGCAGTCGGCTGAGCTGAGGAAGGGGCTGGTCCCACAACCACATGATCCCGTCACCTTCAGATGGCCTTCTCCCCAGGCCTGGGGGCTGCCAGGACCAGGGGCCTTTGGGAGCCTGCGCTCTTCCTCCCTCTGACCCCTGAGGACCAGCCTATACTGTGCATCCTGATGGTCCCCTCGGTGTTCCCAGGACCCCGGGCGCCTGATGCCACGGGGAGCCGACGGGGTGGGTGGGGATGTGGTTTGATTTGGCCGTGTCTCTGTTTTCAGAGGATGAAGCATTCGTAGAGCTCTCAAAAGAATCCCCTTACAGGAACTTGTTATGTTTTCAGACAGGGCTGTGTGGAGCAGACAGAGTACATCTGTCTCTTTAAGAACCATGCTCTAAAGTCGGTGTAAAAGAGGGAGTGCCTGCCTTAGGGTCCGTGGCTGCTGTAACCACAGAACCCAAAACTGGGCAGCTTAGAGCACATTTATTCTCTAGTCTGGAGGCCAGAGACTGGGGTGCGTGTCACAGGGCTGCACTCCCTCAGGCGCCTCCTCCAGCTCCGTGACTGCTGGTGCTCTGGGCTGTGGCCCTGTCACCGCAGATGGCACCCTCTCTGCATGTCTGCTTCTCACATGGATCCTTCCAGCCATCCCCTGTCCCCCTGGGGCCAAGTGATCCTTTAGTCTAGGGGGTCTTGGTCCTCAGTGGTCTCACCTTCCCTGCAGAGGCAGGGTCCCTGGGCAGCTGGGCTCTGGAAGGCCTGTTTCTGTGTGTGTGTGTGTGGGGGGTGTGTGCAGGAGGGCCACCTGGTCTCTGAGCTCCGGTCTCGTGCCCAGGCAGTGGGGTCCAAGTGAAGAAGCTGTGTGAGCTGCAGCCCGGGGAGAAGTGCTGTGTGGTGGGGACTCTCTTCAAGGCCATGCCGCTTCAGCCCTCCATCCTGCGGGAGGTCAGCGAGGAGGTGAGCACACTTCCTGGGGACAGTGGGCCGCTTGCCTTGGACCCCGGGATTCGGGGCTGGGCGGGGGGACCATCTCGGTGAGCAAGCACGGAAGCCCTGGTGGACTCTGGCTCTGACAAACTTCATCTCTGCCTTCCAGCACAACCTGCTCCCCCAGCCCCCCCGGAGCAAGTACATCCACCCAGACGATGAGCTGGTCCTAGAAGATGAATTGCAGCGAATCAGGCTGGAAGGCACCATCGATGTGTCTAGGCTGGTCACAGGTAGGGAGTGGGCAGGGTGGCCTGTGCCTCAGCAGTAGGTGAGACCCAGGTATGGGTCAGTTCTTCCTGCCTCTGCCCCAAGGCAGTGTCCCAGGAAGCAGGTCCCGTGATGGGAACTCGCCATCACGGCAGCAAAGTGGCAGGCTTTGCCGTGTGTGTGTGTGTGTGTGTGTGTGTGTGTGTGTGTGTGTGTGATGGAGGAAGTGTTCCCTTGGCTCCCCTCCTGGGCCTGACACTGCTGCTCCCAGGGACAGTGCTGGCTGTGCTGGGCTCTGCAAGAGACGACGGCAAGTTCTTGGTGGAGGACCACTGTTTCGCAGGGCTGGCTCCTCAGACACCTGCACCACTCCTTGATCTGGACAGGTGAGCAGGTGCTTGGGGCCCTGGGCAGAGGTCCAGGGAATCATGGTCACTAGGCTCCATCTTCTTGCTCACCTGTGAAGGTGATGGGCTGGGGGCACTTGTTTCCATGGCACCCGGAGTACCCGACTTGTGCTGCAGGTTTGTGCTGCTGGTGTCCGGTCTGGGCCTGGGTGGCGGCGGGGGCGAGAGCCTGCTGGGCACCCAGCTGCTGGTGGACGTGGTGACGGGGCAGCTGGGGGACGAGGGGGAACAGTGCAGTGCTGCCCACGTGTCCCGAGTCATCCTAGCTGGGAACCTCCTCAGCCACAGCACCCAGAGCAGAGACTCCATCAACAAGGTAGGCACCCCCTGCCCGCAGCACCCCCTTCCCTGCGTCGGGCACAGGGTCTTGCAGTTCTCGTGGGCAGAGTCCAATAGCCGTGCCGGGGCCATCTTTGCTCAGGGACCGTCCTGCCTCAGCCCTGCCTTCTCTCCCCTGCCGGAGGGCTTTGCTCTGCTCCAGCCCAGTGCCCCAGGCGTAGCTAGCTGACCCTCTGCTCTGAGACTCCCCAGGGCTCACAGCCTATGGCTCTACTCCCAGGCCAAGTATCTAACCAAGAAAACCCAGGCTGCCAGTGTGGAGGCCGTCAAGATGCTGGATGAGATCCTCCTACAGCTGAGTGTGAGCTCCGGGGCTGGCAGGGATGGGATTGGACACAGGCTGTGGCTGGGCACCGGAAGGCAGAGAGCAAAGGGCTCCAGGCTGCATGGTGGGTGCCTGCCCTGAGCTCCCCTGCCCCGTGCCCTCCAGGCCTCGGTACCTGTGGACGTGATGCCAGGCGAGTTTGACCCAACGAACTACACACTCCCCCAGCAGCCCCTGCACCCCTGCATGTTCCCACTGGCTACCGCCTACTCTACACTGCAGCTGGTCACCAACCCCTACCAGGCCACCATCGATGGAGTCAGGTAGCCAGCACAGCCCACTGCAGCCTGACCCATAACCTTTGGCCTCCGTGGCACCAGAGGGGAGCGTTGGGTCCAGGACTGCAGAGAGCCCACCTCGATTGGCCCCTTTCCAAAGGGTGGCTGGGGACACCCCCATGTGCGCCTGGTGAGCTCAGGCAGCCTGTGGGAGGAGTGCAGGTGTCAGACCCCCTTGCCCTGCAGGTTCCTGGGCACAGCGGGACAGAACGTGAGTGACATTTTCCGGTACAGCAGCATGGAGGATCATCTGGAGATCCTGGAGTGGACCCTGCGTGTCCGTCACATCAGCCCCACAGCTCCTGACACCCTGGGTAATGCACAGGGCTCCGCTGTGTGGGTGGGACTAGAGACCAGGGAAGGCCCCGTGGTGCCCAGGGCCCCGGCAGGTTCCCGCGTGGGTTTGCATTTGCCGGCCTTGCCCCAGAGTGCGATGCTGTCCTGGGAGCTGCCCTAGAACTGCCCACGCTCAGCTGTTGGCCCCCTTCTTCAGGTTGCTACCCTTTCTACAAAAGTGACCCATTCATCTTTCTGGAGTGCCCACACGTCTACTTTTGTGGCAACGCCCCCAGCTTTGGCTCCAAAATCATCCGAGGTGAGCTTTCTCTGGGGCCCGGCCTGCGCTGTCAAGGACTCACATCACCTGGGGACAAGGCTCATGGGAAACCTGCACTGGAGCCCGAGCCCACCTGGTGCTGGCTAACTGCGCCCATGGCCGTGTCAGGGCTCATCTCTGGTCGGCGTCACGCTAGTCTTTGACTTTTGGGGTGTCCTCACCCCTTTGCATTTCTGGCCCAAAGCAGCTTGTGGTCAGCACTCCTGTGTGCTGATGGAGACTCATATGTCTCGTGACTTCCCTTTGAAAGGCGGGCTCACCCAGAACCTAAAGTGGGTTCCCACCTGTCTTGTTTGCAGGCCCCGAGGACCAGACGGTGCTGTTGGTGGCTGTGCCGGACTTCAGTGCCACGCAGACAGCCTGCCTGGTGAACCTGCGCAGCCTGGCCTGCCAGCCCATCAGCTTCTCGGGTTTCGGAGCCGAAGACGACGTCCTGGAAGGCCTGGGTCTGGGTTCCTGAGTTGGGGCGGCGGCCCTGCCCTGCGTTCAGCACGGATCAGCTTGTCTGTGAATAAACCTGATGGCTCACGTGTGATCTGAGTGGACCTGTTTCGCCCGCGCCCTCCTGTGGGGGAGCCCACACCGCGTGGGCCTCCCGTCCTTTCCCAGCCATCAGGCCGCGGTCAGGGACACCTGTGCCGTGAGCTTGTTTATTAGTGTGGCCTGGGCAGCAGTTAACAAGGCTGCTCTGGGCTTGCCTCCAGCTCCGCCTGCAGGATCTGACCTCTCAGGCCAGGCAGTTTAGGAGCCTGGCAGACCTGGCTCTGCGGTGGGGGCATGTGTGTGCCACACCGGGGGCCTTGGTGTGCTGATGGCTGCCAAGCGGGCCCAGCGATGTGATCCTGGCATGGGCTCCTCAGAAGTCCCCAAAGTTCACCGTGTAGGTCTCCACCGTGGTGAAGGGGAGCTCCGGGCCTGCGACCACCCCACCCTCCTCCCACTCCTCCTCCTCCTCCACGGGCCCCACCTCAGTCCCAAACTCCTCAGTCCCCAACTCCGTCACCACCTCCGTGTAGGTCTCGGTCTCAGTTTCGGACTCCCCCCAGTCAGCCGTGGGCTCAGGTGGAAAGCCCCAAGGCCCCAGGGTGGAGTTGGGGGCAGAGGAGGGGGCAAGGGAGGAGGTGGGAAGCAGCATGGGGGGCAGCGTAGGGGTGGTGGCTGGGCCAGCAGTGGCGTTGAGGCGGCGAAGCCGCATCTGTTCACGCATGCGCAGCCGGTACTGTAGGCGGCGGTGCTGCAGGCGCCGCTGCTGGGGGGTCATAGGGCGTGAAGGGTCGATGTGTGGAATGGGCCGGTTCCCATTCATGGCCAGGATCTCCCGGATGCGCTTCCAGTTGGAGCGCGCCAGGACGAAGTTGCACTGGGTGGCCCCGATGTCGTAGTCCACGTTGCAGGTCTTGGCGCTGGGTGTGTAGCCCTCTGCCTGGGCGGTCACTCGGTACTCCCCGGGGTTCAGGATGCGCCAGTAATCGCCGCCAGAGGCTGCAGGGGGAAGGTGGGTTCAGCTGCTGGAGAGCACCCCCCCAGGCCCCTCTGCTGGGCAGACCCCAGCGTCTGGAGGCCCGGACCAACACAGACTGGGCCCCCACCTTGGGAAGTGGGGGAGAGGTGTACAGCAGGTACCTGTCTTCACACCGTGGTTGATTCCACTCACGGAGATGGTGGCATTGGCAATAGGGATGCCCTGTTCATCTGTCACAACCCCCTTGATGCCGCGGTGAACCTGCCGAAGGGGTGAGGGCAGTGTCCACAGGCTGACCCTGCGGCCGGTGTCCCTGCCCTGTCCAGGGCCCCGACACAGCCTTCCCAGCCCCACCTGCTCCATGAAGGTGAGCAGGGCTTCCTTGTTGTTCTCCCACTCTCGGGGCAGCTCGCTCTCATGGGGGAACTTGTCGCAGCCCAGATAGAAGGAGAGCTCCAGGCAGTTGGTGTGCAGGTAACTGAAGTCATTGATGGCTGGTGGGAGCAGACAGAACCGCAGTCACCCTCACTCCACCCCACATGCCCCACCGTGGCCCTGCCCCAGTCGACTCACTCCCAGATCTGGGGTTCCACTTGGCCCCATTGACAATGCCCGTGCCCCCGGTGTGGTCCTGCGCTTGGCACCCTCCCCTGTAGGGCTCGGTCATGGTGAGGTGGGTGGAGGCGAAGGAGATGGCTAGCCAGCGGAAGATGGCGTGGTCTGGTGTCTCCTGGGCCTCGGACACCTCATCCTGGTCCTCTCCGCGGGCGGCCGCCAGAGCTGCAGCCATCAGCTGCTCCTGGCTCGGTGTGCGGGCCATGTCATAGGGGTAGGACACAAGCCGCTCGCCGCCATTCAGGTTCGCCCCCAGCACGAACGGGTTCTTCTCCATCCAAGCGATGATGGCACGGACCTCCGTGGACACCTGGGGGCAACTCAAGTGAGGTCTGGGCCATGGCTCCCACCGCCCTCCATGGAGACCCGTACCGGCCCTCCCGCCCCTGACCTCCCAAAGTCCTGCAGTCAGTGCCCAGAGCTCCAGGGCCCCGGCTGCTCCTCCTGACCTACCGGCCAGCAGCGGCCTCACCGTGGCATCCGGGGAGAGGTAGCGTTCGGGGATGGGCAGGTTGTTGTTGGGAACTCGGTAAGGGACCCACTTCCTCTCCTCCGCTCCCCAGAGCACAGAGTTGAGATCCGGGAAGTCCTCGTAGATGTCGAAGCCCTCCTCGGTCCACAGCCCCAGTGCCCAGTTCCCGAACTCTGAGCCCTGGGTGCGTGGGAGTGAAGTGTCGGCAATTGGGTGGTCCCGACCTGCCCCATGCCATCCCGCCCACCCCGCCTGCCCTCTGCACCCACCATCTGCGCTGCCACCTCATAGCCGTCAGGGTTCAGCGAGGGCACCAGGTGGATGCGCGTGTCGTGGACCAGGCTGCGCACGCGGGGGTTCCCGTCTCGGTACTCGCGGCACAGGTACTGCATGAGCAGCAGCAGCAGCTCTCGGCCCAGGACCTCGTTGCCGTGAATGCCGGCTGTGTAGCGGAACTCCGGCTCCCCTGCAAGGGCAGGGCCTCAGCACCACTCAGCCCAATCGAGGGGGCGTGGGCAAGCTGAGGAGGAACAAGCTGGCCTCACTCCGAGGGCAGGCAGAGGGGAGCTGTCGTGCAGGGCCTGGCCTCCAATCGGGGGGAAGGCCAGGCTCAGGGGCTATGGAGGCCTCACCCAGCTCATGGTCCCCGGGGTTGTCGGAGATCTCCATGGCGTAGATCTTGAGCCCGCGGGAGCTCTTTCCCAGGCTGTACGTGCGGGTGATCGTGGGGCACTCCTCATTCACCACCTTCATCAGCTGGGCACGGGAGAGGACCCGTCACACAGCCCAGCACCCACCTCCCCAGGGACCATGGCCCCGCATTGCCCATCTGCTCCCTGAGAAGGCCTCCGTAGTAGGCATGGCCCCTGCAGGGAGCCCGCCCTCAGGTGCTAGCGTGGGGTGGAGGGTTCCTCCTTCCCGAGGCGAGGGCCAGCCCACCTCCCCTGGGGGACTGGTCAGAGAGGGGAGCAAAATGGAGCTCGGACACAGGACCCTGTGAGCCAGGAGCCTGAGCTCTGGACAGAACCCCGTGCCCTGGGACGAGCACCCACCTGGCGCATGTCCTTGTAGCTGTGGTGCCGGAAGTCCAGATCGTCGGTGGTGACCACCTCATTCTGTGCATAGTAGCTGTAGACAGCTGCAAGGGTAGACAGGTAGGGCCTTGAGCTTGTCAGCTGCCAGCCCAGCCCTGGTCCTCCAGCCTCCCCTCCAAGCCCCTGCCCCGTCTGCACTCACGGGACACGGGGCAGCCCAGCACCTCTAGGCGCATGCACAGGCTGCCATTCCAGGTGAGGGGGTACACACGGATGAAACGGGCAACCACTGGCTCCGGGAGCTCGCTCAGAACGGGCGTGTCCTTGTCCACGTTCCCGTGAAAGGTCTGGGGAGAGGCAGGCCTCAGAGCAGCACCCCATGCTGGGCCAGGGCCCACCTGAGGCCCGGATGCTGGAGCGAGGAGAGGGCTCCGGTACCCACCATTTCCTCGTAGCCGTTGGTGTACATCGTCCACGTCTGGCTGTCATTGCTGAAGCCCACAAAGAAGGAGGTCACGAAGTCGTCACTGGGGAGCGACATGGTTGGTGGTCAGTGGCTGAGGCCCCTCTCCGGGCCCAAGCACTTAAGAGGTGGCAGGGTGTGGGTGCTGCCTGGCATCAGGAGTGGCTCCCGCGCCCGCTGTGTGGCCATGGACAACAATGGCCGAGGAGGAGGCTGAGGCCCACAGGAGTGTCTGGAGTGGGACGGAGGTGGGCCTGGGGCTCCCCCGCTCCCCCGAGTGCCTGTGAGCGACATACTGGACGCTGGAGTCGCGGCCCTGAGTGATGACGCCTGTGAACCTGGTGGTCCTCCTGGTGTCCACCTCGATCCATTGGTTCTGAGCATCGTCCTCGGCACACCACGCCCCGTCATAGTAGTCGTCCTCAACGGCACCAGCCTGCGGGCAGCGGGAGGCTGAGCGGGTGGAGGAGCTGGCCGGCCGGGCGAGGGGGGCTCCTCCCAGCACTCACCTGCATGTTGAGCCGGCCCCGCTGGGCACCCAGGCCGTGGCGCAGCATGGAGGAGGCCCTAATCTGGTTGTCCTCGATGTGGTGTGACTCCATCCCGATGGGGGGGCACTCTGAACACAGACCCCAAGCTGGTGGCCTGTGGCTCCATTCCTCCCTCCAGCCAACTCAGAACTGTGGAGCCCAGAGCTCTCTTCCCTCACACTGGGGAGCCAGGCAGGGCAGTTCCACCCATGCTGTGCTCCCTGCCCCGGTGTTGGCCTTCCCCAGAGAATAGGCTGATGACTCCCCGCTCCAGAGGCCATGGCGCACAGGATATCATGGGACAGCCATCCCAGGGCCCAGCTACCCCAGGCCTCATCCACACGGGAGTCTGCACACCTGCCTGTGCCATGAGCTCTGTGCCCTGGGGTTGGGCTCGGGATGGACCCCAAAAACTTAGGAACAGGAAAGGGCTCTGGAGGCCTGGAGCGCTGGCAGGAAGTCCAGGTTGGAGACCCATGTGTGCTCTTGGGGGAGGGGGGGGTCCCGTGCCCCAGGCCCGCCATGCATACCCTGTACCCACATTCCTAGAACTCACTGATTTTCTCTGCTGGAGCCCACTCTTCTTCCTCACCCTTCCGGGGCCCTGAGCACAAGAGAGAACTTGGTGCCGAGGGTCCTGGCCACCAGGAGCCCAGAGTTCTGCCACCAGGACCTGGCTATGTGGGCCCAACCCCAGCCCCAGACACACCTTTGTGGTCCTTGCCTTTCTCCAGCGTCCACTTGTCATCGGTTTCCTCCTGCTTGGGGCTGCTGCCTTCCTTTTTGGGTTTCTCTGAAAAGTGGAAGGTGGGAGGACCTGTCCCTCAGCCCCAGGCTTCATTCACCGGGCTTGTTGGGGTGGCAGGCGGAGTTAGGAAGGGCGGGTGGGCGGGTGGGGGCAGCCTGATTCCACTCACTCAGCCCCTCCTTCTCTTCGTCAGTCTCCAGCTCAGAGTCAGGCTTCCGGGGGCTGGGAGGCCGGAAGTAATAGTCCACTGGGGGAGGGAGAGCCCTGCTGAGATGGCCAGTTGCTGCTCCCAGGACCTCCCCCAAGCTACTTCCAGGGCCCCCCAGCTACTCCCAGGACTCCCAGGGCCCTCAGCTACTCCCAAGACTCCCCCAGCTACTCCCAGGGTCCCCAGCTACTCCCAGAACCCCCCAGCTACTCCCAGGGCCCACAATAAGAGCAGGCAGGACCGGCCCTGGGCACCTGCCACAATGAGGAAGTGGGGTCAGTGGGCCTTGAAGAATCCACACAGGCCCAGAGGAGGGGGAGGTCCTCTTGCACCAAGAGGCCACCTGGGTTGAGCTGGGCCCGGAAGACCCCAGGAAATCAGCAGCCCCACCTAGCAGGACTCGGCCTGGGGAGAGGTGGGCTGAGCTGGGCAGGGAGTGGTAGCCTCAAGTGACAAGTGGCACCAGTGATCAGGAGGGGTGAGTTAGGAGGGCTGAGCTGGCCAAGGGGTGGAGGGTGGACAGGTCAGGAAAAGGACAAGGACCTGGTAGGCCTGCAGCCAGGAGGGCATCATCCCAGGGGACAGGGAGTCGAGGGAGGGCAGGAGAGGTGGGGGCAGAAAGAGCAGAGTCAGGAACCAGGAAGGTGTCAAGGGGAGGCCCAGGCTGAGCAAGGAGAGGAATGAGGGCAGCAAGGCTGTTGGCATGGGCGGTGGGTCACTGCCTCCAAGCTGGCCTCAGGCACTCACTGTCTTCATAGTCGGGAATCACGTAGCCGTCCCCATAGTCGGGGGGCTTCACAGGCGGCTCTGTGGAGACCGGGAGACAGTGAGCACAGAGCTCCTGGGAGGACTTCCCCCGCCCCCCTGCCCCATCCTACCGGTCTTCTCCTTCTCCTCTGGGACCTCGACCCCTTGCCCCAGGGGCTCGGCCTTCTCCTTGGGGTGCTCGAGCCAGGATTTCTCAGGCCTTCTCCTGCTGGGGGGTGGTCTGGGCTGCTTCTGGCGCCGGATGTACTCGACTGGGGGAGAGGGTGGGCTCAGCGGGTGGAGGCAGCAGGGCTGGGAAGGGTCCCGTGGGGATCACTCACTGATGGCCAGGGCAGGGGTCTGGATCTGGGTAGGGAGGTGGGGCCAGTGGTGGCTGGACAGCTAGGTGTTACTCACAGTCCTCGTAGTCCTCCCTCTCTATCTGGTCATTGTAGTCCAGGGTGGGCTGCTCCGGCTCTGGGAGGAGACATGAGCACTGGCCCATTCAAGACACTCACTGATGCCCCCCACCAGCCCCCAGAAGCCCAACAAGCTCAGGTGGTCGGTCTCCCCCTCACCAGGGTGGTGCTCCACAGGCGTCTCTCCTCCGGGACCTGGCCAGGGGCCTGGGAGGGCCCCACCTGCAACACAAACCCAGCACAGTAGACGGAGGCCTGCGTGGGCCAGGGGTCGCTCCTGGGCCTCGCTGACACCCTGAGGCCCACTCACTCCCAGGAGGCCTGGGAGCTCTGCTCTCAGCACCTGCTGGCATTCCCAGGGTGATTGGAAACCTGGGGAGTCTAGCTACACACAAGGGGTGGCTCTGAGTGGGACCCAGGGGACAGATCCCAGGACAGTGGAGAGCAAACCCCCAGTGAGGCCATCAAGCCCCCACCCAGCAACCTGAGGGAGCTTCATCCCAACTGTGGGGGACCTGAGGGTCTGCAGGAAGCAGGGGCCCAGGACCCACCAGGAACCCCCTTACCCTTCACTCCCCGCAGCCCAGCGGGGCAGAGCCCATCACCCAGAAGAGCGAACACACACCTTCCTCCTGTGGCAGCTCCTTGGGGCTGAGGCTGAGGGGCGGGGGCTGTGGCCACCACGGGGCTTCTGAGGGGGTCGGGGTTGGGGGCGTCTTCCCAGCCAGGGGCCGCTTGGTGACCTTGGGGGACTTCTCTTTAGGCTTCTTAGTGGCCTTGGGGGGCTTCTCCTTGGGCTTCTTAGTGGCCTTGGGGGGCTTCTCCTTGGGCCTCTTAGTGGCTTTGGGGGGCTTCTCCTTTGGCTTCTTAGTGGCCTTGGGTGGCTTGGGGGATCCCTCTAGCAGCTTCCTGGCCGCCTTGGGGCCTTTGTCCTTCTTCCCTTTCTTCCCTTTGTCTTTGGTCTTTTCTGGGGGTGCTGACCAAGATGCAGATGCAGGGCTCATCAACGGAGAAGCCGCCCTGGGCCCCTGCTCCCCCCCCCCAACCCTAACGCTCCTGTTTGCCCGTTTCCCAGGGCAGATGGGAGATGACGTCACCTGCCCCGTGACAGAGCTGGCATTGTAACCCAGGTTCTGTCTGCAAGACTGCTGTCAGCACACCTTGGCTCAGGGCGCACCCCCACACCGTCACCATGCTGGCTCCACTCCCACGAGCAGACACCCTCGTCCTCCCCATCACACTGCACCTTCCCAATACGGCCCCTCGGCCAGTCAGGAAGTGCCGTTCTGTGCTGGACAGAGGAAGCGTCAGGTGACTAAGCCCTCCAGGTCTGGGAGGGGGCCACCCCAATCTCAAGGGGGAGGCAGTCTCCTCCCTGCCTAGTGCCACCAAAACAAAGGGCATGGTGGGTGGGGGAGGCACTGCTGGGCCTCAGGTTCGCTCTCAGGGGCATGAAAAGCTTCCAAGATACCGGGCACTTGTGGCAACTCCCTATGCTGTTGAGAATTTAAAGGGGGTTGGGGGCCAAGGGGCAAAACACAGGAAAATGCACAGAATGCAGACTTGGGGGAGAAACAGGGCTGTCCCCAACATTATCCAAGCCTGAATGTGAGCTGAAGGTGGGGGAGGCACAGTTATCCCAGGACTGCAACCCTCCCCCCTGCCCTCCGCTGGGTAGGAGCCAGGAAAGAGCTAGAGTGGGGCAGAGGCTGCTGAGCTCAGGAAGGAGAGGGGCTGGTCTCCTGGAAGAGAGACCAGCAAGACCTTGCCACCCCCCCAAAGGCGCACAAGCAGCTAAGATTTATAGACCACGGATTGCGCAAGAGGCCAAAGGAATGCCTTGGGGATGCATCATCTGACTGCGCTCCCAGTGAGGCCTAGGGGAGCTTCTTCCCTGCCTCTGAAATCTGGGGGTGGGGGGCCAGGCAGGAGGGTGTGGGCACCCTCCAGTGTCTGCTGAGTCTGGGACACTGGCGGTGCCAGGAGCAGTGTGTGCCTTACAGAGGCTAAGGGGCACCTCTGGGACAGCAGGCGAGTCACAGTGCAGGCTGCGGAGGGGCCCATGAAGTCCCCTGTGGCTCAGACCTGGCCCCCTGGGTGGCTGGGAGCTGGGGCCGAGGTACTGGGCTCATCAGAGCGGCGGGGCAGCAGACCTACTGCATGTGTCTGGTGCCCAAAGGGCTACGGGCCAGCGCTGGCTACAGCCTGGCACGAGTCCCCATACATCTGGGCAGTCCCGTGCTTTAGGAAACCCTTCTCACGCCAGGCGGCTGGGCAACAGCCAGCCCTGAGGCTGCCAGTCCCACCTGAGGCGCGGAGTGCCAGGGCCCCTATTCCGGCAGAGACACCCCTGTTCGGGCACTTACCCTCTCTGTCCACCCCCGGGCGCGCCCCCTTGTCCCCGGCCTGGGCTTTGCGGGGGCGCAGGGTGGGCTCAGAAGGCGGTGGCTCCAGGCCGCCCTTGTCCTCCCGCGGCCCGGGCTCCGGCTCCGACAGGAAGCCCTCGAGGAACTCCTCGATCTCGTCGTCCGTCAGCACCGTCTGCGGGCGCCCCCCGGGCAACAGCGCCAGCAGCGCCAGCAGCGCCAGCAGGGGCGCCCCGCGCCCCGCCGCCATGGCGCACGCCTGGGGGACCGGGCGGGGGCCGGGTGGGGCGTGGATGGGGAGGGGGCGTGGGGTCCGGGGTGGAGCGCGGAAGGAATCCGGGATGAAGTGCGCGAGGAATCCGGGGTGCGACGCGGGGGCTCCGGCCCGGCAGTGGCCGGTGGGGATGCGGGCGAGGCGAGGGACTCCGAGGCGCTGGTCCGGTGGAAAGCTCGGCCCGCGTGGCGCGCTCTGGCGCGGACCGCCCTCTCCAAAGCTCCGGCGGCCGCCTGGGCGGGGGCGTCGAGGCTTCCGGAACCAGCTCCCCAACCCGTGGGGTAGGAGGAGGAGCCGGGCCTGGATGGAGGGGCTGCGGGGTGGTGGAGGCTGGGGGGGGGGGGGGGGGAGCGCTAGCGGTCCGGGCGCAGCGTGTTTGGCGCTTCCCTGAGCGGGATGGGGGCGGCGTCCCGGGCTGGAGGCCTGCACCTCGGCCGCAGGGCCTGTGGGAAGGGCGGTTGGAGTGGATGGGAGGTCCCGCGGGTGCAGGACCGGGAGCTGACGTCCTTGTGCGGCTCCTCCCGCGGGACCAGTACCACCTCGCCCGCTGGAGGGAACCGGGAACGCGCGGAGCAGAGCCCAGGGCGGCCTCTGGCCTCTAGGATCCTCCCATCTCAGCTGTGGCAGGGTCCTGCCAACCCGTGTTTCCAGCTCTGGAGCCTGGCAGCTCTGTCATCCAGACACCAGCTGACCTCCCAGGTCCACAACAGCCGGGCCAGCTGCTCTGCTGGGTGGGAGCCCCAGGTGAGGTCCCCTTCCATCTCAGGTCCTGGCCCAGCGGGTGACGCCTGGAGGAGGGAGAGACAGAGCAGGTTGGTGAAGAGCCTTTTATGAAGTTGTCTGTATAAATCACAGAAATAGGCTGTCCTGGAGTGTGTGTGTGTGTGTGTGTGTGTGTGTGTGAAAAACTTGACACTCACACAGCAATCTCCATACAGGTGCAAAGAGTTCTTGCCCACTCCTGCACTCCCAGCAAGCAGCCTAGGAGGTGGGAGTGCCTGGACCCCAGTGAAGAACCTATCGGTTGGCACAGCCTCCGGTGACCCCAGGTCAGACCAAGCGCGGGTCTTAGGGCCACACCTGTGAGCCCAGCTCCATGTGGAAGACTCAGGGCCTCAAGAGCAGAGGCAGACTGTGCCCAGAGGAGGCGACCACCTGGGGAAGAGTGCCTTTACCACGGAGCTGCATGGGATGTGCCCGTTATGTGCCACCCAAATGGGGCAAGGCTCCCCCCCATTTTTTTTCACTGTTTCCCCAGTGGACATAGCCTCACCTCTACGCACGCACCCACTCCCTGCCAGGTGAGGTGCCTGACAGCCATTCTCTCCTTCCCTTCCTCTTACTAGAACCCAGAACCCAGGCCAGGATGAACCTGGGCCTGCAGGGCCTGGGCAGCTGTGGGAAGGGCTGCTGGTCTCGCCTGGGACTTGGAGCAGGACCCAGGAGGGCTTTGCCTTCTCTCACCTCCTCGCCAGGCCCTTCCTTCGCTTCCCACGGGCTCGGCCAGGAACTTACGTTTTTTAAAAATATATATTTTTTTAATGATTTCAGGGTGGAAGGGAGAGAGATAGAAACATCAATGATGAGAGAATCATGGATCAGCTGCCTTCTGCACACCACCTATTGGTGATCGAGTCCACAGCCTGGGTATGTGTCCTTGATGGGGAATCAACCCTGACCTCCTGGTTGATGCATTGATGCTCAGCCATGGAGCCACGCCGGCCGGGCAGCCTTGTGCTGACTTAACAAGGCAGTGGGACTGTGTCAGCCCTGGGCCCTCTGATGCGTGTCACCTTCTACTCCTCACCTGTGTCCTCGAGCTGCAGGTTGGACCGGTCCTGCTTAGCTCTGCCTCATACAACTTCAGGACCATATCCCCTGGGAGACAAGTGCGCTGGGCTTGCAGCCCCCATTAGGCCTTGCTCCTGGCTGTGCCTGTTCTGCCATGTGTCCCCAGGCTGGCCTGGCAGCAGGCAGTGAAGCTAGCCCTTACCATAAATGTCCTCGGCGAGCCCTGAATCACACTGCTTGGACTCATGGAATCTGCTCTCTGGCCCCCCCGGAGTGGGAGGCAGGGAGGCCAAGGCTGGGGAGCGTCACTCCTCCAGGCCGGCTCAGCTGGCTCCCACATGGATCAGATTTGGGCCCGCAAGCTCTGCCAGGGAAAATAGAAGCCATGAGAGCCTTAAGAGGAACAGAAAGAGCCTTTTCTCAGCCACAGTGACTCACCAACAGGAACACAAGCAAAGGCCTCCTGGGGGCCCTGGACCCTGGTGAAGGCCAGGGAGTGGGGGGATCCTTCACCCAGAAGATATGCGCAGGTAGAGAGGAGGGGTAACTGCTCTCCATGCCAGAGAGGTGGGTAGGGCTGAGGCCCCTCTTAGCTTCAAGACCGCACCATGGAACCTCTCAGACCCAGGCTGTGTCTGGGAGCAGGGAGGCAGCCAGGGCCTGTCAGGAGACCCCGTGTGCTGAGGAGGCAGCATCGAAACCAGCTCCCCGGGGAGAGGCAGGTGGGGGTGGGAGGCTCCTGCTGCTCACCCTCCCAGGGCCCAGTGCCCACCTAGGTCGGGCATCTGTGTCTAAGGACTCCGTGGGCTGGTCTGGGGCTCTGCTGGACACCCTAGGAACCCCCTCCAGTTTCCTCCCTCCTAGGGAGGGTCTGCCCAAGGGACCGCAGCAGAACTGGCTTGTCAGAGAGGGAAGATGACAGGTCACCCAGCAGGTCTATCCTCACTGCTCCCAGGAGAGTTATTGGGAGAACCAGGGTGGGGTTCCCCAACCCAAGATTGGGAACAGGGTCATCTCAGAGGGCTGTGCAGCCAGAAGCCCTGCAGGCTGCAGAGAGGGGCAAGAGGGCATGTAGGCACAGCTGGCACATGGGGCACCAGGGCTGCTTTACCTCGTGCCCCTCCCCCTGCCCCAGTAGAGCTGGCAGCTCCCACACCAGGAGTGAGCAGGAATGGAACCCACCCTCTTCCCAGGCCCACAGATGCAGGGGGGCAAGGGGAAGCTGCTTAGACAGCCTGACTGTTCACACTGCCAGATGGGACAGTTCCCCCCCCCCCCAGGCTTCCTGCTTCCTCCCCATCTCAGCTCCTCCCTCAGCTGTGAGGGGTCAGGGGCTCCGGGTGTGACCCTGGGACCCTCTGCCCCTAAGAGCAGGGTCTCCCATCCACACGTTCCCCATCGAGCAGGCCCACCTGGGACCTGGAGGCAGTGCTGGGCCTTTGAGACCTGAGGGTCAGTCCCATCTCAGCTATGAGCTGCAGGACTCTGGGGGGCTGGGCCTGCTACTGGAGCCTCCATATACTGACATACAGGGATGAGGGGGCTGGAGGACCGGGGGCCTCTCCATGAAGATCCTCTACAGACCCCCGCAGGGAATTCATCCCTGCCCCCGGTGAGAGGTTTCCCAGAAATCTCTGCAACCTGGACTCCATACCTCAGCTTCCTGAGTGTCAGGCCGTCCTGCCAGGAGCTGCCATTCACTTCATGCCATTGTAGCTGGATAACGAGATAAATCAATACCCTCCCCCCCCCCGCCCCCACCCACACCCTCGCCAATGGCTCCAGCCTCCTCACCTGGTACCAGACCATTTGCATGTGGGAGCTCGTGTCCCTGGCGGTCTCTACGGAGTCGTCAGCAAGGTGCCCAGAGATGCAGCCTCCCCCTGGCGGGTCAGGTGGAGGACACAGGGTAAGGAGACCTGGGACAGAGGGCACAGGGGGGCATTGACCCAGGATCGGAGTCCTGCCCTGGGAGGCTCTGCCCCAGGCTGATTCCCCACCTCCGTCTCCAGTACAGAGCCCGGCACGTGGTAGCACATGGGCAGTGACTAGTGCTTGCTGAGTGCGGGCACCACCCTCCCCGTGGCTCGTGAGGAAACCAAGGCCCAGAGAGAAGGGACGTGTCCAGGTCACAGCACCTCAGTGACGGGAAGGGGTTGGGCGAGGTCTCTGAGGCTCCCTAGACTTGGGTCACGGGGCCACGGGGCACTGGTCCCTCCTGCTGGTGCCTCAGCCTGGGCAGAGGTGGGACCTCACCAGCTAGCAGGGCCAGTGCACTGAGGTCTCGCTGGGCAGCTGCAGGAAGAGGGACTGAGAGAAACACGGTCGGGGAGGCCTGGAGGAGACTGTCCCGGTGCTTGGGACTTGGAAGGAGGCAGCGGCTCAGTCACTAGAGGCCAGGCCCCAATGGGCAGGAAGCCCCGATATTGAATGGCCAAGTGGGCCCTGCAAGGTGCCCTCTTCCATGGCCCAGTTCGCCAGCATAACTACTGGGGGTGGAGACCCAGGACCCGGGGCTCTTTGGACAGCAGGCTCCAGGGTCAAGCCCCAGCCCCTCCCAGCCTCCCAAAGTCCTGGGTCTGCCTCCAGGACTCAGGGGAGAAGGACCCAGGCTTGCCCTGTCCCTCTGCCAGTCTGTCTGGTAGGAGGGGCTAGAAGCAGCCCTTGTCTGCAGTCTGGCTATTAGGGCCACAGGAGGTGGCTGCTGAGCCCAGGGACCTGGGTCTCCGCACGATGTCTTGCCATGTGCACAACCAGCAGAACAATTTCCTTGGTTTCTGACAACTTGAAAAGCACTTGTGATTTTCCACTGTCAGTGCCCCTGCCCGGCTCCCCAGGCCTAGACTGCTGAGCGAGCAGAGTTCACCCAAATTCTTTCCACTCACCACAGGACCCAGCCTCTGGGGAGACTTGGGGGTCACCGCAGCTGTGGGGAGGGGGGCCGCCTGGCTGAGGGGGCGGGAGGTTGGCTTCCAGGGCCATGAGTAATTCAGCAGCCGGAAAATAGGGGTGTGGGAGGAAGTGTGAGGAGACCTGTGTGAGCCCAAGGGTGGAGAAAGGAGGGTCTTCAGCACATAGGGCTCCCTGAACCAAAGATCACTGTCACCTCCATGTGCTCCCAAAGGCTAAATGCAGGGGTTAAAGAGGACATCCATGGATTAAAAGAAAAGAGTCTGTGTTGATATTCTAAACAGAGGCTGTAAAAGAAAAAAAAGATGGAGAATTTTAGTTGCACACAACTTTTAGCTTTCTGTTCAAAATATACTGAAAATGAAATTAAAAGGCAAACCAAAGCACAGGAAAGGAATTGCAACTCTTAGGTCAGAGATGAGCATTTCAGGAGCTGGCCAAGGCCTGAGCCTCAGTTTCCCTCCTCTGAGTAGTGGGTAACAACAACACCACCTCTTGCAGGACTGGGCTTCTGCCAGCTGAGAAGTTATGCCTGAAAAATAGTAAGTCTTAGGTAAAGGAAAAAGTGTTAAATAAAGTTCTTTACACCTTCCAAGCCAATTTGACTTTGTTCCCATTTTTTTAAAGTGAGCTATGAGGGCCCTCTCTGGAGAAGAAACCTGGGTCACCCGAGATATGTGATCAGTACCAGGACCCCGCCAGCAGGCGAGGGGACCCCAAGGCAGGTGCTGGACGTGGAGGCCATGGGGCATAGATTACAAAGGAGACAGAACTGAACCTCACATCACCCTGTTTGGCCCCGGAGGATGGCTGGTTAGCCAGAGACGGGTAAGATTCTTTAGGGAAGGAACAACCCAAGACAGGCACAGTCGCAGAGGGGCCAACAGGAGAGAACTAAAAGGTCAACAGAGGTGGGGCACAGACCCTCACCCACAAACCTTGCAGGGGCTTGAATTCTCACCCCTCCTGAGGGAGGTCTCCTACCCCCACAGCTGCTTCGCCTCCCACGCACAACTCAGACCAGGACCCAGGTGGCAGACAGAGTCTTGGCCAGCAATAGCTGCTCTATATCTAAATTCAGTCTATTACCAGGAATGCTCAGGACTTAATAAAAAATGCAAATATTCCTTTCCACTAGTATTTACAGGGTTAACTAAGATTTCTGCTTGAGTATTAAAATTGACAGTAAAATAGTAATCAAGTTTTCAGATTAATTTAAATTGGCCAAGTGAAATAAGTGAATACTCAAGAAAATTTAAGTGTACTGGACAAAAAGCTTTTCCTAAAACATTAACTAAAATATCTATTAGTAGTTCATCTCACTGCAAAATTGCCTAACAGCCAAAGAACCAAAAGCAGTCATATTTGTGTGCAAAAATTAAAATTTAAAATTACCAAGACTGCAAGATAAAATTTCCAAAAGCCCCATTGATCAAAGGGGCGGGGGGGGGGGGGGGAGAGCAGTGGGGTAATATCATGTAAGGAAAAATATCCTGTAAGTAAAATACATCTAGAAAATTCTTACTCCAGAAAAGTAAATTCCATTTGTAAAACCAACTGCAGGACACCCATGAAAAAACACACATGGTGTTAAAATAAGCCAAAGGAAAATCATTTAGGCAAAAATAAAAAGAATCCCGTCTATTTTGCAGAGAGGATCCCTTTGCTAACTTTTGTTTGAGAATGTGTTTGTGTGTTTTCAGAGAACAACTCCAAGATCATGTGGGTTCCTGCGACTGTGAGGAACTGACGGATCTGTTCCAGTCACGAGGACGGTACAGAGATGGGGGACACTGACAATACCTTGCCATGCTAGCAGTTGGCAGCCGTGCATGGCTGCAGGCAGCCCAGGACCAAACCAGAGAGGATGGATCTTGCATTGCCACGATGTGTCCACCATCTGGATACCATTGCTGACATGTACACATAAAGTACTATTTGACACTGAAACTGGGACTCAGAACAGTTGGACATTGAAACTGACACTCAAACATTTTTTGTTCTTATACATTTATTTCTAGTATGCAGAGGCAAGATATTTTTGAAGAAAAGAAACAGGGGAGAGGGATTGATATAGAGGCAGGGAGGCATTGAATAGGCTGTCAAGCTACAGGGGGAAGGCTTGGGTGGATGGGAGGTGAATGCCGGAGGAGATCAACCGAAGGACTTGTATGCATGCATATGAGCATAACCAATGAATGAAAGACACTGGGGCGGGGAGGAGGGTGGGTGGGGACATGTGCTGGGGGGGTAGGGAGGCTGGGGGGAGGATAATGGGGAGGGGGGAAGGAAAACATGTACTACTATTAAATATAAGTTATATTGCAAAAAAATCAATAAAAATTAAATGTTAAAAATAAAAATAAAAGCTATGAGGCCCATTTAGGCAATTTGAAAAAGAAGAAACATAATTGAACAGTAAACATGCAAACATGTTGACCTTACCAGAAGTCATGAAAATGCAAATTAAAACATGCTGAGCAGTACTTTTCCTAGATGGAATCCTCAAAGCTGAGAAGAGGTGCTGGTGTGGGCCGGGCTGGGATGCTCTCATCCAGGGCCACTGGGCTGCAGAGAACAGAAACCCACGATGGCGGCTTCAGTGGCCCACTGAGTAGTCAGGGCCCCCAGGCAGCTGTGGGTGTGGCTATAAGGACGTCTCCAGAAGAGAACCCCTCATCTGAGTCTGTGAGCTGAGAAAGCAGATGCCGTGTGCATGTGCATGTGTGTGTGTGTGTGTGTGTATGTGTGTGTGTATGTGTGTGTGTGGCAGGGACGGAGGGGAGGGGAAGCAGGATGGCAGTCCCTGGTTCTCAGGCTTCCGGGTTTGGATCACCAGATTTCCTGGGTTTCCAGCTTACAGACAGCAGACAGCTCTGTGATCATGTGGCCAATCCCTCATAACAAATCTCTCTATACCCTTCAGGTTCTGTTTCTCTGAAAACCCTGCACTTGGTTGGGTTCTATCCGTGGACCATGTGGGGGTTCCTGTAGCTGAGTGTAGACAGGGAGGCTGGGGCTGTGGTGCAGGGGCTGTGGGTGCAGGGTGTTGGCCTGGGGACGAGGCTGAGCAGGGCCCATAGATGTGGAGGGAGGAGCCAGCAAAGGCACTCACTGGTTGGGAGCTGGGAGGTGGGTGCTGAGGGGCCTGGGAAGAACAGGGACAGGGGAGTGAGGGGGAAGGCTATTGTTGGGCCTGCACTGCGGACAGCTGGGCACACATGGACAGCATGGACTTAGGGGTGACCGATGGGCTCTAGGAGTGAGTGTGTGGGGAGTGGGGCAGTGAGCCCACCCAACAGGTTTGGTGACCAGATGTGAGGTGGTGGTGTCTGATGCCACTGTTGACCTAAACAAATACTTCTCCAGCAAAATCGGTTTATTCAAGAACAGCAGAGAACATGAGGCCCAATGGCCAGACATGGAGAAGAAACTGATGGACTGTTCCCTGAGGGCTCAGAGAGCCACTAGGGCTGAGAGCACCCCCTGCTGGCCGCTCAATGTCATTTCAGCTGCCACTTTCCACACAAGCAGCGGGGCTTGCAAGGCCACAGGGCACATACCTGTGCATGGCTTCTGTCTGCCGGGCTGGACACGGGTATCCAGCAACTTGCTTCCGGGACTGGGATTCTGCCAGCTACCATCATCAGAGACAGGGCTGGAGACCTGGAAGCCCCAATGCCTGCTCCACTCCCACCCCCACCCTGGCTGGCACCCCACCCCACCTGGCTAAAACTTTGACTCCTCCAGCTCCTGGCTGTGGGCCCATTGGACACTTTTCTTATGTCAAAGTTCTTGGTAATGCACATGATGTGTGCTCATTGTGGAAACATTAGAAAACGCAGAAAGGCAAAGTAATAAATGCTGACGATAAGTTCTATTATAATAAATGGTAAGTTGTACCGCATTTCAGACCACCCCACTTACCAGAGAGAACAGGCAGCAGCTTGTTAGCGGGTCGGCCAGGTTTCGGGAGGTCTGTGGTGGGCCAGGAGCACTGGGCCACATCTGAGCGATAATAATAAACATACACACCCGTCTCCCCCCCCCCTCCTGTCCCCCCAGTTCCTGGCACAGAGCTCCTGAAACCCCTGGGACTTCCTGGGTGAAGGGAGTGTGCTTTGTTCTAAAGAGAGGAATCTGGGTGGGTCCCTGGATGGGGCTGGTCACCCCAAAGACCAGGCCACGATGAGAAGCTTGGAACCTTCAGCCCTGCCCTCCCCTCGGAGGGGAAACTGTTGGTGATGGTCCCACCTGTGTGATGAAGCCTGCTGGCGGTCCTGAGGTGCAGGGTTCAGGGAGCTTTGAGTGGTCACACGTCCACGTGAAGGAGGCACAGCCACCTCTGGGCTCAGGACCCTGCCAGGCCTCGCTCTGACCTGTTCCCTCTTCATCTAGCAGTTTTTGCGTGTCCTTGGTAATGAGCGGGTAACCTAGTAGGTAAACTGTTTACCTGTGATCGATTCTAACAAGTTGTCAAATTCATCTGTACTTTACCGACCAATTCATAGCTAGTTGGTCAGAAGCACAGATGCTCAGCTGGACACAAGGTTGGCATCTAAGTGTGTGTGTGTGTGTGTGTGTGTGTGTGTGTGAGGCAACTGAGTTGAACTGTAGGACCTATCATCAATATTATTTTCTGACTCTCTACCCACCCCACTACTTGTACTTGATTATTGCCACTTGTAATTATTACTAGTCAATTACACCTGGCCAAAGAACCCCGGACACGAAAGAAGTTACAGGTCGCTATACTACTTTTACTCCAGCTATTCTTTTTTTTTTTCTTTTTAAAATATTTTTTATTGATTTTTTACAGAGAGGAAGGGAGAGAGATAGAAAGTCAGAAACATCGATGAGAGAGAAACATCGATCAGCTGCCTCCTGCACACCCCCCACTGGGGATGTGCCCGCAGCCAAGGTACGTGCCCTTGACTGGAATTGAAACCGAGACCTTTCAGTCCGTAGGCCGACGCTCTATCCACTGAGCCAAACCGGTTTCGGCACTCCAGCTATTCTTAATCATAACATTTTCTGCCACAGAGTTAATCTTAATTATATCCTATCCGAAGCCACACTGGCTCCCTTATCATCACCCGGCTGGTGTCACGGAGGTGCTCTGTGGGGAAAGCCTGCACACCGGCAGCAGAAGTGCTGTGTTGAGTGGAGAGCACAGTCGTGCTGCTCCAGGACGAGATCCCCACACTGTGTGCACTAGCTGTGCAAACGCAGGCAAGTGACGTGGCCTCTATGTCTCATCTCCTTCTGAGTACAATGGGAACACAGATGTCGTCCATTGACAGCAATGGTCTGGGCACTGGGGAGCTCACTGGAGCCTGGTGAGGCCTGGAACATGCCTGGCAGAGAGCACTCACCTCATCATGTGCACATGCACTTGCTTACAGACATTTGGAGTCTATCAGAGTCCAGAGCTGAACCCGGGTCAGGGTAGCAGGATGAATGGTGGCCTCCAAAACTCATGCTCATATGGATCCTCAAATTCGACCTTATTTGGAATAAAGATCTTTGCGCATGTGATTAAGAATTTCAAGATGAGGTCATCCTGAATCAGGGTGGGACCTAAATCAAATGAGTGGTACCTTTATAAGAAATGAGAAGGGGGGAGAGGAACCAAGATGGCGGCATAGGTAAACAGCTATCTTGCTGCCCCACACAACAATTTCAAAACTACAACTTAACGACAGAACTAACATCATCCAGAATCATCAAAAAGCTGGCTGAGTGAAAATTCCACAAATGAAAGTAAAGATAGGACAGTGTGACTCAGAGGAGCGGCAGAGGGCAGCATTGAAAATACGTGCGGAGTCAGGGGTTTGAAGCTGTGCGCATATGCGCAAGGAGATAGGGCAGGCGGCTGCAAAACTGCCCGGGGAATGGGGAGGTAGACAAAGGCACCCCACTGCACTGATTCCCCAGTTCTGGGCAAGGTCTAGGGAACCCACACTCATACGGGGTAAAACTGGACAGTAAGGAAGCACGCTGAAACTCGGGCACTGCTGAGGTCTTCGAGCTTGTGGAGAGGGCACACAAACTTCGGAACAGCAGAAGTGTGCAAACGCTTAGAGAGGACTTGTGACTTGCTCTCTCATTTGGGAAACCACTGGACTGCATTGTTTTACAACCTTGGGTGAGACTTTGGATGTGCAAACTTATTTGGGGAGAGGCTGAATCGTCCGGCAGCAGGTAGAGCTTGGCGGCAGCTTTCTCTCAGAGGTGCTTGCAGCCATTACCACCTGGCACAGAGACCCAAGTGCCACATAGGGCAGAGCTGATGGAAATCAAGGTTTCCTGCTCAGCCCGGAGACTCTGCCCACCCAACCTGAGCATAGCTGATCCTCACAGCCAATTGGCCTAGAGGTCAAATACTCCTAGTGCTAACAATAATAATCTAGGCTTAACTTCAACAAAACTGTGCAACTCATAAAGGGCTGCAACAAGAGTATCTACCTCAGGTAACTGGGGAGGCTGACCTTAGAGGACATCTACCACACAAAGCTAATCAACCAACTCAGGAAAGCAGCCACAATGCAGAGACATGGAAAGAAATCAGATGTGAAAGAAATGGAGGGAAAAAAACTACTGGACATAGAGTTCAAAACCATGGTTATAAGGTTTTTCAAGAGGCTCCTAGAAAAGGCCGATGAACTTAATGAGACCTTTGAGGATATGAAAAAGGACCAACTAGAAATTAAGCATACACTGACTGAAATAAAAAATATTATACAAAGACCTAAAAGCAGTCTAGAGGACCGCAAGAACCAAGTCAAAGATTTGAAATATGAAGAGGCAAAATCCACTTAGCCGGAAAAGCAAGAAGCCAAAAGAATCCAAAAAATTAAAGATAGTGTAAGGGGCCTCTGGGACAACCTCAAGCATACCAACATCCGAATTATAGGGGTGCCAGAAAAAGAGAGAGAGCAAGATAATGAAAACCTATTTGAAGAAATAGTGACCAGAAACTTCTCCCACCTGGTGAAAGAAATTGACTTAAAAGTCCAGGAAGAGCCGAAACTGGTTTGGCTCAGTGGTAGAGCATCGGCCTTTGGACTGAAGGGTCCCGGGTTCGATTCCGGTCAGGGGCGTGTACCTTGGCTGCGGGCACGTCTCCGGTGGGGGGTGTGCAAGAGGCAGCTGATCAATGTTTCTGACTTTCTATCCCTCTCTCCTCCTCTCTGTAAAAAATCAATAAAATATATTAAAAAAAAAAAAAGTCCAAGAAGAGCACAGAACCCTAAACAAAAGGAATCCAAAGAGGACCACACCAAGACACATCATAATTAAAATGCCAAGAGCAAAAGAAAAAAAAAGAGAGAATATTAAAAGCAGCAAGAGAAAAACAGTTACCTATAAGGGAGCACCCATACAAATGTCACCAGATTTCTCAACAGAAACTATGCAGGCCAGATGGGAGTGGCAAGAAATATTCAAAGTGATGAATAGCAAGAATCTACAACCAAGATTACTCTACCCAGCAAAGCTATCAATAAGAATTGAAGGTCAGATAAAGTGCTTCGCAGATAAGAAAAAGCTAAAGGAATTCATCACCGCCAAAGCAATATTATATGAAATGCTGAAAGATATTCTTTAAGAAGATGAAGAAGAAAAAGATAAAAATAAAAATTATGAACAACAAATACACATCTATCAACAAATGAATATAAAAATCAAGTGAATTAAAAATCTGATGAACAGGATAAACTGGTGAATATAACAGAATCATTGGCATAGAGAGGGAATGGACTGACAATTCTTGGGGAGAAAAGGGGTGTGGGAGGTGCAGCAAAAGACTGGACAAAAATCATGCACCTATGGGAGAGGACAGTGGGGGAGGAGGTGAGGGCAGAGAGTGGGATGGGTACCGGGTGGAGGGGAGCTCTAGGGGGAAAAAGGGGGGAACAATGTAATTAATAAACTGAACAATAAAGATTAAAATATTTTTAAAAAGAAATGAGAAGGGCCTGGCCAGTGTGGCTCAGTGGTTGAGCGTTGACCTATGAATCAGGAGCTCATGGTTCGATTTCTGGTCAAGGCACATGCCCAGGTTTCGGGCTCCATCTCCAGTGGAGTTGTGCAGGAGGCAGCTGATTGATGATTCTCTCTTATGAATGTTTCTATCTTTCTATTCCTCTTCCTTTCCCTCTATCTAAAAATCAATAACAGGGACTCTTTTTTTAAAGAAAGAAACGGAGAAGGCAGAGGGAAGGCAGCCATTAGAAATAGAGCAGAGATTGAGGGGCACAGCCACAGCCCAGGAAAACCAGGAGCCACTGGAAGCTAGAAGCAGCAGGAAGGTCCCTCTAACTCCTTTCAACACTTTAATCTTAGACTCCGGCCTCCAGACCTGGGAGAGAATGTCTGTTGTTTAATCAAGCTCGTTTGTGGTGATTTGGATACACTCATGGGACACAAATACACCAGGTACTATGGACTGAACTGTGTGCCCACAAATTGCTATGCTGGACCTTGACCTAAATGTGACTACATTTGGAGGTGAACCTCTAGGGGCTAATAGATTAACATGAGTCCATAAAGGTGGGGGCCTAATTTGATAGGCCTGGTGGCCTTAAAGAGGAGGGGTCTCTGTCGGTCTCCACACCTGCACAGAGGCTGTGTGGGAGGAGGTGGCCCCCTACAAGCCAAGAGAGGAAGCTTCCTAGTGGAAGGGCCTTGCCAGCACCTGATGGCAGACTTCCAGTCTCCAAAACGACAAGCCGGGATTTCTGTTGTTTAAGCCGCTAGTTCCTGTATTTTGTTCTGTCAGCCTAGCTGACGGACATACCAGGTAACCCAAGCCTCAGGGACGTGGGGATAGCTCAAGAAGGCACGGCCAGCACCAGAGGCCAGCACACTGGGCTCAGCAGCCCGCAGGAGCTCCATCCAGCAGCATCAGCAGTCTGACCACGTGTCACTGGATCGCTGCTGGCAAGCAGGCACAAAAGACAGGAACCTGGAGGGGTGGCCTGAGAGCCCGGGCAGAGTCAGGCCCCACAGGCCAAGGGGCTATGCCAACAGCACTGATGGGAACCTCAAAGACAATGCTCCCTGACGATCATGAGGACTGAAAAATGTCCCCCAGAGATCACGAGGAGCTGGATGTGGGAACAGGAAATAGCTGGATCCGATTCATCTTGGAAAATACAAACTCATACATCTGGGTAAAATTAATCCAAAACACAGGATGAGACAGCACACCGTGGGATAAGGAGGGGGATGGCAACACTCAGGGCAGCCAGAAGGGCCAGCCAGGAGCTCATCTGGGCACCCTCTCTGACTTTTTGTGGGTGGTCTTGTGTGGGGAGCAGGAGGCTGGGGACATAGGCACTTGGGAACCTCAAGCCAGGGTTTTTAGAAATAAGGGCCTGAGGTCTTTGTTTCCTCCTTAGCTGTACAGTGAGTGACCTGGTAGTCCAGGGAGAGGAGCATGCCACCCATGACCTTGCCCGCTGGTGCCCAGGCCTCCACGCAGTGGGCACTGAGGCTCTCCTCACCCTTACAAAACCTCACTGCACCTGAGGAAGCCCTGTGTTTCTCAATTGTGCAAGTTGCTCCGTATTTTAAAATACTCGTGTGTGATGGATCATTAAAAGCTGCTTCTGGCCCGGCCCCCCCAGGACAGAACCCAGGTGCCCTGGCCAGAGACAGTGGACATTAGAAGAAAAGGAGCCAAGACCGGTTTGGCTCAGTGGATAGAGTGTCAGCCTGCTGACTGAAGGGTCCCAGGTTCGATTCCCGTCAAGGGCATGTATCTTGGCTGCGGGCACATCCCCAGTAGGGGGCGTGCAAGAGGCAGCTGATTGATGTTTCTCTCTCAACAGTGTTTCTGACTTTCTATCCCTCTCCCTTCTGCTCTGTAAAAAATCAATAAAATATATTTTTTTAAAAAGAAGAGGAAAAGGAAATGGTCTCAGGGGACAGAGGGCTGCTCTCTGAGGAGAGGTGGAACCCACCGATGGGGACCAAGATTCCCACCCTTTACAGAGCCTCCTGGGTGTGTGTTTGGGGGCTCAGGAGGATAGGCTGGCGGCTGGTGCGGGAGGCTGAGCCCTGAGCTGAGGCACCTGCCTACCTCAGCCCTGTTCCCACTGCATATGGGGCGATGGAGGAGAAGGCTGAGACCGGCCCCATCTGGCCTGGTCCACCTAGTCTGCTAGACTGCTCTAACCAAGAGTCTCCAAAATGTAGTGCACACAGGAACGCTCAGCATTTCCACCACGTCAGCTTTCCCAACCAGATCTGTAGATTCAGCGAAATCCCAATCTTGGAAGAGGAATTGCTGGCTGTGATTTTTTTTTAATTAAAAAATATATATATTTTATTGATTTTTTTACAGAGAGGAAGGGAGAGGGATAGAAAGTTTGAAACATCAGTGAGAGAGAAATATCGATAAGCTGCCTCCTCCACAACCTCTACTGGGGATGTGCCCACAACCAAGGTACGTGCCCTTAACTGGAATCGAACCCTGGACCCTTCAGTCCGAAGGCTGACACTCTATCCACTGAGCCAAACCCATTTCAGCTGGCTGTGATTTCTTAAAATTGGAAATGTTTGCCAAACTGGTTTCCAAAAGACCTTCCTACAAATTGTCAATTGCTTCACATCTTCAACACTTGCAATTAATTTTTTTAAACGCTCAACAATGTGGCAGGTGGACTTGTCTCACCTGTGTGTGCAATTCTCTAATGATTGGGCAGATCAGGCAACATGGTGTAAGTTTATGAGTAGCGTTTCTTCTGTGACTTGTCTACTGCTGTTCTTGCCAATTTTTCTATTAGATCATTGTTCCTTATTTATCTGTGGACAACTTCATAATTACATGAATTAGACTTAATTTTCAAAATGTGTCAAACACTTTCCTCTGGGTTACTTTTAGATTTTAAATTTGTATGTAGTCAAGACTATCCTTTTCTTTCGGTGCTTCAGGTTTATTGGGACACTTAAGACAATGAAAACATTCATCCCCTTTCCAGAACGTTCTTCCTTTGATCCATCTGGATTTTATGTTGGTGCTAGTGAGGGAGGGCCCTGGCTTCTATTCCTCCACATGGCCGGCCAGTGGTCCCAACGCCATTCAACCGAAAACCTCTCCCGAGTTGGAAGCGGCCGCCGCACCAGCGCGTTCCAGGCTCCGCATCCCCTTCCGAGACCACGCGCCGCCTGGTGTCCGTGGTCACCAGGCCGGCCCCGCCCTTCAACAGAGAGGCGTGCCCTACGGTGCTATTTGCATAGAGGCGTGTCCTCTGGTGCTATTTGCATAGAGACGGGGCCTCTGGCGCCCTATCGAACCTTCATTTGCATGGAGCCGAGCCTGCCCCGGCGTGGAGGTCCGCGCCGCTTCCCCTTCCAGTCATTTCCGACCGCCTTCCTTCCGCCCCGCCGCCCGCTGCCTTCTGCCGGGGACGCCGCCTGCCCGCTGCCCGCTGCCCGTTGCCCGCTGCCTTCTGCCGGCGCCGCCCGAGGTCCAGGCCCGATGCTCCCGAGACGGCGGCAGGCGCGGGTCGGGACCCCCTGCGCCGTCTCCTCCGTCGTGCGCTTCCCCAGCGTCGCCATCTACTTGGCGGAACCGCGCATGGGCCGCAGCCGCCGGGCTTTCCTCACGCGCCTGGCTCTGTCCAAGGGCTTCCGCGTGCTGGACGCCTACAGGTGCGTGTCTGCCGTAGGTCGCCTGCCTGGGGGCGGGGCCGGCTTCCTGGGGACGGGTCCGCTTACCTGACAAGGGGACATTTGAAGGATGAATGGTGCTCCCCTGGCTGAGCAAAGGCTTGCAGGTGCGGAGTGAGGCCGGGAGGGTGGCAGGCCTGGGCAAGGGCTCTTTCCCTCTGCCCAGCTCCGAGGTGACACACGTGGTGATGGAGCAGACTTCAGCCGAGGAGGCCGTCCGCTGGCAGGACAGCAGGCCGGCCCCTCCTCCAGGTTGCACCAATCCGGCCCTGCTGGACATCAGCTGGTTCACAGAGAGCATGGCAGCTGGGCAGCCGGTCCCTGTGGAGGGCCGGCACTGCCTGCAGGTGAGCTGGGTAGAGAATTAGCAAGGCCTAGCAGGTGAAGCTCAGCTGGACAGAGATGGGCAGGCATGTCCACATGAGGTGGGCAGCGAGGGCTCTGCCCACATCGCCACAACATGACATCCCACCTTCTCTCAGTTTCTTTTAGGACCCACTTGTTTGTAGATCCCAGTAGTCTCTTCCCCTCAGAGGGGGCTCCTGTCCTGTGTACCTGAGAGCCCCAGGCAAGGCAAGACTCTGAGAGCTGCCAGTCCTGAAGCTTCCACATGGCCTGTTTGTTGCTCATCCCCAGGTGGCTGTGCCGAGGGAGGTGTTGCCAAACCTCGTGTGGATGCCACTCTATGCCTGCCAGCGTCCCACGCCCCTCACACACCACAACACCAGCCTCTCGGTGAGCCAGGGATCCCAGCCTACCTGAGCTGGGGCCAGGCTGCTCCTGTGAACACTCCTCACTCTGTCCCAGCCTCTCGGACAGGGGGGTTGAAGCTGGAGAGATGGGTGAGGCTCCCCACCCACCCTGCCCTCACGAAGGGCCTTTCCTTGCAGGAGGCGCTGGAGGTGCTGGCAGAAGCTGCGGGCTTTGAAGGCAGCGAGGGCCGCCTCCTTTCCTTCTGCAGAGTAGCCTCCATGCTCAAGGCACTGCCCTGCCCCGTCACAGCCCTGAGCCAGCTGCAGGGCCTGCCCCATTTCGGAGAGCATTCCTGCAGGGTCATCCAGGTAGGTGCTCACCGCACTTAGCAAGGTGTGAGTGCGAGTGGGTGTCAGGAAGCTGGAGCCTGGTGACAGCGTCTGGCTCTGTGTGCAGCCCAGCTGGGGAGGAGCCACAGGCTCTCAGTCTGGGATGCCACCCTCCACCCAGACACCTCATGTGAGTGAGGGCCACAGCACCTGCGCCAGGGCAGCTGAGAGGGCTCGGCTGCAGGCTGGTCTCAGACACTGCGGGCATCGGCCCACACTGTCTGGGACATGCAGAGCAGCCAGAGTGGGAGCACCTCTCTGAGGGCAGAGTGTTTGAGGAAAGCTGTGCTTTTGTGCTCGTCACCGGGTGAGGACATCATGGCAAGAGATGCTTTTGAATTCAGTTTGCTTTTAAATGAAGTGGCATTGAATTCACCACCTTTGTTTTAAAGGTAATTATTTACATAAACTGCGACTCATTCGAGGGAGAAGCTCCAAGGCACAGTCTCCACTTGCAAGTCCCTCAGATCCTGACCCCGCAGGGTCCCCTGCTGAACATGGGGTCTGCTCTGTGGTCAGGCTGGGCTTTGCTTTGTCTTGGCCATAGGAGCTGCTAGAACACGGAGTGTGTGAGGAGGTGGAGCGAGTCCGGCGCTCAGAGCGGTACCAGAGCTTAAAGGTACACCAGCAACTCTGACGGGCCACACCCCGTTCCCCAGGGACCCGCCCATAGGTCAGAAGAGGCCTCTGAGGAAGTGGCAGCTGATGTCTGACTCGAATGAGGCAGCCAAACAAACCACAGGGAGAAGCTTGCTTGAGCATAGGAATATTCTAGATCACCCAGCACTGCCTGTCCTTATTGGACTGTTGATGGACTGGCCTCTGGTACGTGACTGGCTCTGTGAGCCTCAGCAGGACATGGGGAGGACGAAAGAGCGTGGGCTCACTGGACTGTCTCTGTCCTGAGCTCGCACTTTTGTTTTCTGGTGTGTCCCACCTGGTTCACGGCGCACCTGACTTTTGCCCCTCACCTCTGGTCTGATGTGGAGCTGGCAGTGTCCCTCCTGCTGACTGGATGCCTGCTTTTGTGGCCAGAGGTTGTCAGATGGGTTGTCGGATGGGCCACCTGTGGGCAGTAGGGCTTCCTGGGCAGACAGGGTCATCGCTGCCCTGGGGCTGCCCATATGTTATGAGGATCAAGGGGGGGCTTTGAGGAGGGGAGAGCTATGTGTGAAGGATGGAGAGGCTCAGGTAGGAGTTAGTGAGTGGGGAAGCGGGGACAGAGGACAGCTCTCTGCCTCCCTGGGGGCACCCCAGAGTGCATCTGAGCCTACAGGGAAGCATGCTAATTAGCAATTAGTTATTTTTATAAACAATGTAATTAGGTTGTTCTCAGCATTTTTATGTGAGGTTTCTATTGGTGACCATGAGCTAGTGCATGCATGCAAGCCCTTGGTTAGGGGATCAAGGAAGGGATGGTCCGCACAGCCTGAAGGGCCGGAGCTCCTGCCCCATGGGTACAGCTCCACCACCGCATGGGCCTGCGCTGGTTTAGTTCCAGAAATTCCCAGGAAGGGGCTCCAAGGGCCAGCCTAGGGCGGTGCCTACCCAGCCAGAGAGCTGTAAGAGACACGTGACTTGCTTGGGCCGGGGTCAGGGCGAGGTCGGCTCTGGTAGGGTCGTCCCCCCTGGCCTGGATTCCGTGCTGACCGCTGGTTGGGCCAGGTCTACGTCCCCAGCCCCTGCCTCCCACAGCCTTGTGTTTGTGCTGCTGAAGGAGAAGAATGCAGTGACAGGTTTCAGCGCCACAAGGGGCCTGATGCTGGTGCTGGTGCTGGTTCTGGGCAAGACCCAGGCCTGATGGGGCTGCCTCATCCTCCCAACAGCTCTTCACCCGGATCTTCGGGGTCGGAGTGAGGACTGCTGACCAGTGGTACCGGGAAGGACTGCGGACACTGGATGATGTCTGGAAGCAGGTGCAGAGGCTGACCCAGCAGCAGAAAGCAGGTGACGGCACCGTGGCCTCCCCCCGCCCCCGCCCCCCGCTTGGGCCTGAAGGTTCCCACCCCGAGGGCTGAGGCTGCTGGTGGGGTCAGAGCAGAGGGACATGGGAGGCACGGGTGAGATGGTGCTTGCTCCTCAGAGATGGAGCGTCTTCCTTGTGCCTTTTCTCAGCTCTTGCCCACCTCACCCGAGGCCAGCACCCTCAGCGCACTACGGTCTAAGATCTGGGGTCGGGGAGCTGGGGAGGGCCCAGGGGACCTCTGGGATTTCTTTCAACGGCCCTGAATCTTTCACCTTTAAAAGGAAGTTTGCTGTTTGAAAGGGAGGAGGGTGGTGGAGAGGAGGGTAGAGAGGCGGTGGGTGGGTCAGAGCAGCTGCTGTGCCCCCAGGCCTCCAGCACTACCAGGACCTGAGCACCCCTGTCCAGCGGCTAGATGCCGAGGCCCTGCTGCAGGTGGTGGAGGAGGCTGTACGGTGGGCCCTTCCTCGGGGCACCGTCACGCTGGCTGGTGGCTTCCGGAGGTAAGGCGATGTGCATGTGGCTAGGCTCCAGGTGGCCCCTGCAGTGGGCCTTCCCACACCCAAGGTTCTCAAGGAAACTGGGAGACCCTGCCTCTGGGCCCCCTGGACATCACACCCGACCTTCAGGGGGAAGTTGCAGGGCCACGACGTGGACTTCCTCATCACCCACCCTGAGGAGGGCCAGGAGGTGGGGCTGCTGCCCAGGGTGATGTGCTACTTGGAGCAGAAGGTGAGAGCGTCCCTGCCCTCCCAGGGAGCTGCTAGGCCCTCCAGCTGCATGGACAGCGGGTCACACCTGCCCCACCCCCACCCCCCGGCAGGGCCTTGTCCTGTATCAGCAGCATCAGCGCGGCCCCCGTGGAGACCCTGCCCGCCTGGCCCCGAAGGACCACTCCATGGACACCTTTGAGCGGAGCTTCTGCATCTTACGTCTGCCGAGGCCCCCAGGCGCAGCTTTGGGGGAGACCCGGAGACGCCACCCTTCCTGGAAGGCTGTGCGTGTCGACCTGGTGGTCGTCCCCATCAGCCAGTTCCCCTTTGCCCTGCTGGGCTGGACTGGCTCCAAGGTAGGCAGTGTTGGGGGCGGGGGGCGGGGGGCGGGTCTGGGCTGTGGCCCGGCTGATGCCTCTCTTCCCCCCAGCATTTTGAGCGGGAGCTTCGCCGATTTAGCCGGAAGGAGCGGGGTCTGTGGCTGAACAGCCATGGGCTGTTTGACCCGGAGCAGGTGTGTGGCCGGGGCAGAAGGCAGGGAGGCCTGGGCCTGACAGAGAGGGCCCTGAGGGGGGCTGCATGGTGGAGGGCCAGTACCAAGGCCCACGTTCTGTTGCAGAAGACCTTTTACCAAGCAGCTGCTGAGGAGGATGTCTTCAAACATCTGGGCCTGGCGTACCTTCCCCCAGAGCTGAGAAACGCCTGATCCCTTTTGCGGCCCTCAGCCACTCCTTGGGATGGGGGCTGCTCAACCAACCAGACCATGGATGCCCTTGGACACTGACCCTCTGCAGGCCGGAGAGGTTGCTGCAACTCTCACCCTCTTGGGGGAGCCCCTTGTGCACCTCCACTCCCCCATGCACACCCTGCCCAGAATGCAATGAAATGAGAACGTGGAGCAAACCAGGCTGTTTTCTGAAAGTTGCTGTGCAGGGGGTGAGGGGGGCTGGGGCGCCTCACCACCCTCTGTGGGTGAGGTGGGCCCTATGGCCATGTGACCCTGGGCTCCTGAAGGGTGAGCTGGGCATCTGGAGAGAGTTGCCGTGATAACAGTACTGCCTTCCAATTCATAAACACAGGTGCCTCTCCGTTTATTTCCATCTCCTTTACTTTTAGTGATGCTTTAAAATTTTCAGAATAAATTTATATTAAAATTTTATAAACTTTAATACATTATGAAATTCCCAAGTATTTTATTCTTCTGATGTTATTTAAGTGGAATTTTATTCATTTTGCCTTCTGATTGTTCACTAGTGTATAGACATGTGGTTGGTTTTTATATCGTGGGACCTTGAACTTTTTATCCTATCGGATCGCCTTTTGGAGGATTCCTATGGTTCCCGTGTACAAGGCCATGCCACCGGCACAGAGCACTCTGCTTCTCCCTTTCCAGCGTGGGTGCCTTTCCTTCCCTTTCCCCGCCTGACTGCCGTGGTTGGGTCCGGCGTGTTCCTGATTTCAGTTTGTCACTGTCAGGACCTGCGTGGCCACATGTGCCATCAGCAGTGAACTATAGGCATCACGTGGCCCATAGATCATAACGCAGCTGAGCTTCCTATGAGAAATGGAAGGAAAAAAGTAAAAGTAAGTAGAAAATAAAGAAATGGAAGATGTGGTTCAGAAGAAATCATTTTTTTCTCTGACGGGAGCAACATCTGTGGGGCCTGGCAAGATACCCTCTCGCAGGGGAGTGCAAGGATTATATACACTGATCAGGCAGCCACGGGCCTGTGTGTGCCCAGAGGAACCTTCCTCCCGCTTCCTGTTTGGAGGGCTCTCAGCTCAGTGGTCTCCAGGATACATGCTGTGCATTCTTTGTGGGGGACCCTATACAAGAACTCAATCCACAGGAGCCACCTTGACAAGTCATGGGTGCCACTGCCACACTAGTGGGTGCTCTCTGTGCTGTGGAGATATTTTTAGGTTGCAATGAAGTAAGTTTTATGTCTTCCATCCATTCAATATTGGAGAGAGTCATGTGTACCAGATGGTGTCAATGGAACAAAGTCAAAACATTGAGTTCTCAGTTCTGCACCTTCTCCATACTAAATGCCCTCTTTTTTTTTTTTTAATGCATACTATCGGCCCTGGCCAGGTAGCTCAGTTGGTTAGAGCATCGTCCCAATACACCAAGTTGCAGGTTCAATCCCTGATCAGGGCACATACAAGAAGCAACCAATGAAAGCATAAATAAGTGTAACAACAAATTGATGTTTCTCTGAAAATCAATATAGTATGTGTTCAGAGTTAGAATAGAATAGACTGTTACAAGATGTTCCATATAGGCTCATGGTAACTACAAAGCCAGAGCCTGTAACGGGTACGTATAGCAAAACCCACGTTTTCCACTGCAGAACAGGATCACGTCACAGGAAGAACAAGAGGCGAAGAAAGGAATCCAGGAGTCACAAAACAACGAGGAAAAATTAATAAAACAGCAACAGGAACTCCATGCCTATCAATAATGATTCAAGTGTAAATGAACTAAATTCTCTAATCAAAAGATGACCAACATCGGTTGCTCTAACGCACCCACCACCTCTCAGCCAACATAGCACAGTAGTTCACCATCGACTTATGAACCAGGAGGTCACGGTTTGATTCCTAGTTCAGGGCACAGGCCTGGGCTGCAGGCTCGATCCCCAGTGGGGGCATGAGAAGGCAGCCAATCAATGATTCATCATTGATGTTTCTATCTCCCTCTCCCGTCCTCCCTGAAATCAATAAAAGCACATATGTTAGAGCAGCTGAATGGATTATAAAAACAAGATCCACCTGTGTGCTCCCTGTGAGAGACTCACTTCAGCTTTAAGGACATACTGAGAAAGTGAAGGGATGGAAAACAATACTCCATGCAAATGGAAACCTAGAGGAAGCAGGACTATATCTACATCAGACAACACTGGCTTTATTCAAAGTCACTAAGGGAACAGAGAGGTCGTTATGTAATAATGGCGTCAATCCAGCAGGAGAACATACACATAGGAGCGCCCACATAGATGAGCACACATTACCAGACCCGAGGGAGAAAGGAGAGGTACAGACCAGCAGGACTTCTGAACCCCTTCTCCACAATGGGTAGATCGTCCAGACAGAAGACAAAGAAAAGTTTGGGCTTAAACAATGCAGTCCACACACATGCACAGTCACACATAGGCCCATGCACACATGCAGGCACACGCAAGACAGGTGTGTGTAGCACACATGGACATATGAACAGTCCACACACCTGCTCAGCCCCCCTTGACTCCAGGTGCTTCCTCACAGCATGCAGGTGGGCTCCCAGCTGTGCTCAGGAACAGGAGAAAGTAAGGGGAGTGGGGAGACTGTGCCTGTGTCATGTGCCAAGTCCCTGGGAGGGAGGGGTTGACAGAGGCTGGAGCGCCAACGTGGGGAATTCTCCCTGGAGAGCCCTTGTTTCTGCTGCCAAACCCCTCAAGCTGGTCCAGGCTAGGGCTTCCAGTCCTTCATTCTCAGCCCTGCCTAGCAGCTGTCCCCGCCCCCGACCCCCTGGGCTCTGGACATACGGGGACCAGTGGCTGTGGGACTATTTTAAGTCCATCTTGCCCCACCCTCCACTGAGTGTTGGAGAGTTTGCTGCTGGCCACCTGTGGCTGCCTGTTGGCCTGGAATGCAGATTGGCAGTTGGCCAGGTGGGGGTGGGGAGGGACTGTTATAAAGCTGGTGCCTGGGCAGAGGCAGCCGTCCTCCTCAGGAGCCTGCCAAGGTCCCCAGCAACCGCAGCCATGTCCACCTACCGCCTGGTGATGGTCCGACATGGCGAGAGCACCTGGAACCAGGAGAACCGCTTCTGCGGCTGGTTCGACGCGGACCTGAGCGAGAAGGGGGCCGAGGAGGCCAGGCGGGGGGCCCAGGCCGTCAAGGACGCCCAGATGGAGTTTGACATCTGCTACACGTCGGTGCTGAAGCGGGCCATCCGCACGCTCTGGACCATCCTGGAAGGCACGGACCAGATGTGGTTGCCAGTGGTGCGCACCTGGCGCCTCAACGAGCGGCACTATGGGGGCTTGACAGGCCTCAACAAGGCAGAGACGGCTGCCAAGCACGGGGAGGAGCAGGTGAAGATCTGGAGGCGCTCCTTCGACATTCCGCCTCCCCCCATGGACGAGAAGCACCCTTACTACAGCCTCATCAGCAAGGTCAGCCACTCAGGGTGCCTGAGGGCAAGCCTGGGGTCAGGGGCCTTGGGAAGGGGCGGCCAGGTAGGGGAACGACTGCGGGGGATGTGAACTGCACGGTGCACACCCCCAGGAGCGCCGGTACGCAGGCCTGAAGCCCGGGGAACTGCCCACCTGTGAGAGCCTCAAGGACACCATTGCCCGGGCCCTGCCCTTCTGGAATGAGGAGATTGTCCCCCAGATCAAGGCCGGCAAAAGGGTGCTCATTGCCGCTCATGGGAACAGCCTGCGAGGCATCGTCAAGCACCTGGAAGGTGAGGCTCTCATGTGGAGCATGGGTGGGATGGGAGAGTGACACCGGGCCCTGAACCTGCCCAGCTCACATTTCAGCAGGTGCCCACAGCCTGGCTGAGGCAGCTCTGCAAGGCTCAGGGCCCAGGGAGGGTTTTTTTTTTTTTAATGGTGAGAGTTGGACAAACCATGTAGGAAACAGCTTTGTAGGATTTTGGTTTCATTTCTGTGAATGTACTAGGGCACTGTGTCATTTCCTTTTGAAGACTGAAGGTGGAAAGGGCTCCCACTCTGACCAGGCCAGGCCCTGCACAGGGGCTGAGGCCCCGGGCCCCTCAGCTTCCTGAAAATGAGCCCTGGGCAGGTGAGGCTGCTGGGGTGGCATCTTGCCCAGGCACACCGGCCAGGAAAAGCAGGGCCGTCTGGCTCCAAACCCTGCTTTGCTGTGTGTCTCTTGCCCAGTCGTGTCACTTGCTGGGCCTCAACCACCCTTTGGGGCAACACCTGGTACTGCTGCCAGGACAGAGCCCCTCCCCAGCCCCAGCTCCATCCACTCAGGCAGAGGTGAGACCACTCAAAAGGGTGCAGGTGTGCAGCAGCCTGGAGACCCCAGGCTCACAGCTAGGCTCCTGATGAAGTGCATGGCGGCTCCTCCTGGGGCTTCCTTGGCAGAACGCCCCAACGGGACCCGGCCCTTCAGGAATTTCAGTCAGGGGGACGGTCTGTTAGTCTCCAATGGCCTTCAAGTTTGGGATCAAGAAGAGAGGAAGGCAAGGGAGTGGTGGGCAGCTGCCAGAGCAGACAGGCCGGCCCGGAGACCTGGCCAGCTCCTGTCCTGCCCGGGATGCCAGGTGCCGCAGACCCCTTAGTGGGCACTGAGCCCAGAAGGCAGACAGACGATGCCCTCCTCGTGCTTGCATGCTGGGAGCATGCTAGGGTCTCCACTGCCGGGAATTCGCTCCTCGCTTCCTGGGGGTGGAAATACCAAAGGGCAAGCTATTCCAGGCGGGAGGCAGTCAGGTCAAGTTTCCTCAGAAAACACAGCCTTCTGCCTGGCAGAGCCTCCGCCCACTGTGGCCCCAGTGACCCCTCTGCTGTCCCTCACCCACACTGTGGGGAACAGCACCCCTGCTCGGGAAGCCCCTGTTTAGCACTCCCCATAACCGAATGTCCCAACTAAACCAAGCATTGGCCATCTGGTCAGAGTCCACACTGGGCCGAGACCGGGAGCTGTGCCAGGACATAGCCCTTGGTTTTGCCGGCTATTTCTGTAAGTCTCAGCTCCGGTCGGCTCTGACCTTCTCGGGCACATGTCTCCAGCCCTGGGTTGGCAGAGAGGCCGTGTCTGCCGACCAGCCGTGGCTTGTAAAGGTCAGCAGCCTGGTGGACAGGCCGGAGGGTTGAGGCCTTGGTTCCTCCCATCCAGGGATGTCGGACCAGGCAATCATGGAGCTGAACCTGCCCACCGGGATCCCTATCGTGTACGAGCTGAACCAGGCCCTGAAGCCCACCAAGCCCATGCGGTTCCTAGGCGACGAGGAGACGGTTCGAAAGGCCATGGAGGCTGTAGCCGCCCAGGGCAAGGCCAAGTGAAGCATCTGCTCTGGCAATAAAGGCGCCTCCCCCATCTCGTGTCCAGCATGGCCTGCGTGCCCAGCGCTCACTCGGGGCTGAGATGCACAATCGCTGCCCAAGGGGCGAGTCCATTGTGTGTGAGGACCTGCCCTTGATCCCTGGCCAGGAGGTAGCTCTAACAAGTCCCTGTGGTGACCCCCTTAAGCAAAAAAGCCGCTTGTCACTTGGCAGGGAGGCTAAGTGACCTGGCCGCTCCCTTTAGATGCTTGTTTTCTGCAGGGTCTGGGTCCCCCTGCCTGGGCGTCCCCTTGTCTGGAGACACACCCCCAGACGGCCTCAAAACTGGGGTCACCTGACTCACAGGGCCTCCACAGTTGGGGTTGGGAGGACACTATCGTCTTTGTGGGAGAGAAATCAAGGCCTGCCTACAGCCTGGCCTGCCCAAGGGCCACACAGGGTGGGCCACCTGCCTACACCCCAGGCCTCCTAGTACAGCCTCCACCCAGGGCACACAGGGAAGTAGACTCTCCCCGTGTCATTGGGTGCCAGGCGCCTCACTGCTTGCACACGTGCACGCGCGCACACACACACACACGCAGTCCCGCCTGGGCACAGGCCCCGTGGAGGGGACAAAGGAGGCCTCAGGCCCCCTCCCCCCCAGAGAGCAAGCGCCGGTGGCTTACTTCACTCACATCCTAATCTCCTTTATTTATTTAATTTTACTGATTTGAGAGAGAAACATCAGTCATGTCTTAATCTTTATGCCTTGTCCAGGTGGCTGCAGCTGGCAGCCTGAGGTGCACACACACTCCCAGACACCAGGAAGGTGGGTCTCACCCAGGGCCGCCAGGCTGTCACAGCATCGGAGCTGGGACCTGGGTGGGCAATGCTGACTCCATGAACAGAGGGGGGGGGGGGGGGGTTGAGATGGGGGCGACAGCAGGTGTCCCCACAAGGCCAGCAGGCAAGAGTGAGCACAAACGTGTTTGCCGCTGCACCCAGGTACTCAGGGGCCTTGTCGTCCCATCCCCAGTGCCCAGAGCCGGGCAGGGGACAGAGGAGCAGGAGCACGGAGCAGGACCAAGACCAGCTGCCACCACCAGAGCTGCCGGGACCAACTGGACATGAGCCGCTGAGCCCCAACCACCACCCTCAGAGCTGCAGGGAACAGGAAAGGCAGAGGCCCCTGCTGTGGGGGCTGCTAGAAGCATGTGGGAACCACCGGTTATTGCTGCGTTTGCGGCCCACGCCAGGAGGAGGATGGGGCGCAGTGTCACGCTGCCACCTCCAGCAGTGAGGCCATGTTGGGGGACGAGGCCACAGGCAGCCTCACTCAATGAGCTCCACGTAGTTGGCAGGAAACATGCCAAAGTGGCCGTCGGGCCCGTAGCCGCGCCACCAGCCTTCATCGATCACCTCGATGCCCGTGATGAGGTTCTCCGGGTCGAAGGAGATCTCGGTCTCATCCGCTGAAAGGAGGGGAGCCCGAAGATGCACTGGGAGCCCCGAGCCAGGCACCAGCCCACCTGTCCAGACACTGTGCCAGGGGCCCTTCCCTACACACCTCCCCCCAAAGCCTGGCTCTGGGCCATCCCCACATCAGCCTGCTCCCCAAGGCCACTCCCAGAGCCACCACTCAGAACCACCTTCAGGCTCTACCACGAGGCTGGCAGGAGTCACGCTGTGGATGAGGAGCTGCCCTGTACCCACAGAGGCCTGCTCTTCTCTCGCCCTCCTTTATTCTGACTCCCTCGGGCTGCCCTGAGGAGCCTGTGGCCGGGGGGTGAGTTGGCACAGTACCTGCCTGGTAGTCGTACAGGGCCCGGGCACAGAGCCCCTTCCCGCTCAGCCCGGGGTCGTGGTCCACGCGCACAGAGCCAGTGTCCTGCTGCTCCCCCTGCGCAGACCAGAAAGAAGTCTGGGTCCTGGCTCCCTTGGATGTGTCCAAGTCCAGGCCTCGGGGACCCCACAGTACTCCCCACCCAGAATTTTCCACACAACTTATTGCACAAGCGGCTCCAAACTTAAACAAGGTAGTGAGCCTCCCAGGTATGGGTGGGGAGGCTATCTCAGGGCCCAGGCCCTCGCAGCCCTGACCCAGCTGCAGGGAACTCACCATGGGGGGCTCCTCGTAGAGGGTCTCCTGGTCTGGGGTCTCCTCGTACACAGCCTCCTCCTCCTCCGCCTGCACCGGGCACGCAGGGGCACTGGGCGCCGGTTCTTCACAGATACCTGCAAAGGCAGTGGAGCTGGCTCGGACCCTGGGGAGGGAAAGGACACCCCGTCTCTCCCCCCTCACCCCACTCCCCGAAGTGGCCAAGAGCCTTGCCTGCGCTGGGCCTTGAGGCGGCATGAGCCCTCTCCCCGCTGAGGGGGCTCTCTGGCTGGGGGAGCTGCCTCTGTAGAAAGGGGCTCCTCAGTTTGCCTGCAATTGACAGTGAACAGGATTCACAGCGGGAGGGAGAACACACCCTGTCCTCTCCGGGGCCCTGCCCACCCACCAGGAGTGAATGGGGACTCTCTCCCAGCAGCCCCTAGGGGCATGTGTAGTGTGGTAGAGCTGGCTGGAGGAATAGTCCTGTGTCCTTTGGGGTCCAAACAGGTGACTGTGTGGGTCCCTGGGCCCCAGCTGACAGCCAAGTGTGACCTCTACCAGGGCTTATGGGGCTGGGGCTAGAGGTCCCCATCTTCTCCTCCAGGTCTGGCTCTGCAGGAAGTCAGGGCAGACTCTGTCCAGAGGCACAGGTGCTCCTGGCTCATTAGTCCCTGCATGCCCTCGCCTAGCCCTGCTCAGTGCAGGGGCATGCTCAGAGAAGTCTCACCTGGCTGGGGGCTGGAGGTGGATGCGGTAGACACGGCTCTCTCCTTCTGCATGAACATCTCCCGAGGTGACTGCTGACCAGGCTCCTAGGGACACGCATGGCCCCAGGGTGAGTGGGAACCGTGAGCCTGCCCGACTCCCACAGTGCTGGGGCTCACAGCACCCCCAGGACAAGGTGAGGTGTACCCATACATCCCAGGCTCCCACCTGCAGGGCAGCTCAAAGTGTGAGGCCTCCACCCAGGGTGGGATGGGCCCTCCAGTGTGAGCACCTCTCACCTGCTCCTCTCTGCTCCTCTCTGCCACTTCCTGCTGCTCACATTTCCTGCTGGGAGGACAGAGGGCAGCGCTGAGTATCTGCCTGCTGACCCCGACAGCCCCATCTCCCAGGGGCTCACCTCTGCCTGGCCTCCTGGCCCTGCTCCTGGTAGCGTTGCTCCCGGAGGGCGGCCTCCCGCAGCTCCCGCTCCCGGCGCTCCTGCTCCAGCTGCTGCCGCTCCTGCTCTGCCCGCCGCTTCTCCTGGGCCCGCCGCTGCTCCTCCTCCTCCTGCAGGGAGTGTGCTCAGCCCGACCCAGGGCAACTCTAGCCTCCCCTCTTAACCCACTAACCCCTGGGGCCATCTATGCATCGGCACGGACAAGAACATCGCACCAATTTTTTGTTTAATTTATCTTTATTGTTTAAAGTATTACAGACGTCCCCCTTTATCCCCTGCCCCTTCAGTTCCCCCAGATCTTCATCACACTACTGTCTGTTCCCATGGGTGATTCTAGGAGCTTGTTATGAGGAAACTGGCAGAGAGAGTGACGTGCTTATTCTATGCTTGGCGTACAATGGACGCTCCACAAACGCCAGCGATCATAGCGCCCGTAGCACTCACCTCCGCTTTGGCCCAGAAGCTGTCTTTGCCGAACCTCTTGATCTCTGACATGGCATTGGTCTTCTGGTACACGGAGCCCTGTGAGGAGGGGGACAGAGCGCAGGGCGCGGGCAGGGACTGTCAGGACAGCACCCAGCAGATGCAGTGTCCCTGGTCCAGTGCCCGAAGGAGGCTGACAACAGGTTGACCTGGAAGGCCCTGGACACTGCTGAGCATGAGGTGCAGCCCACACAGTAGGGTGGGTCTCTGGCTGCAGCAGGCCCTGTGGGTGAAACTAGGGCAGGTCTAGGGTTTACCTCTGGCCAGGGGCCATTCCTAGGAGAGTAGCCCCCGAGCGCAAAGAGCTGACCACTATGGCAGGGTCCACAACATCCCCATGGACCCCCGCTTACTGTCAGGGGACTCGGCTCCCCACCCAGCACCAAGGCCACAGGCCCACAGGCATCTGCCCGACTAGGAAGGGCCTGCCCTGTCTTCCACTTGTTCCCCCGAGGGCGACCACCACACGGGACACACTGGTGCTGTGGCCTTGAGACCAGGCAGGCAGGAGACAGCCCGAGGGAACAGGTGCCCAGGCAGCGTCTGGCCACTGGGAATGCCTCCACCCACTCACCACTGGAGCTTGGGGGCCCATGTCCTGGAAGCGGCCACTCTCCCTGTGGAAAGTGTAGTTGGCGCCCGAGGCCCTGGCCACCTTCTGCATGATGCACTCAGGCTCCACGTCCTCCTCGGCCCTCGCATTGATGGTCACATGGGCGCCCTGCAGGAGAACAGCTGCTGCAGTGCCAGGGCAGACTGCACGCCTGTCTGCAGGCTGGGACCCGTCTTGCTCTGTGCGGGAGACCCTCGTGGCCAAAGCATTCCTGTGGCTCTGCCTTAAGCAGAGGGTTTTCATCAGGGACACCAGTCCTGACAGACGTGTAGAAACCAGCACACATCTTTTACACGGGCCACTGACTGCGGAGGAGCCTCTGCCTGTCACCAAACACCCAGTGACCCTCTCTTCCTGCTCCTAGCTGGAGAAATGGAGGCACATCTGAGGAAGTGTTGGCAGAATTGGAAATCGAAGTCCCAGGTCTCCTTGCTGGTGACCAAGGAAATGCAGTCACCTCACCCTTAAAAACAAATGCTTTTGAAACCACACAAGGTTCCATTTATGACTGACATGCAGAAACAGATGGAAACCAGTGCATCGGGGGAACATGTGTAGGCACTGCAATCCCTGCCTCCTCAAATTCCTGAAACATGGCTGAGTCCTGTTCACAGCACTCAGGAGGCCGGCAGGAGCAAGGCCTGCCAGGACCAGCTCCCGCCCGCCTGCATGGTACTGCTCCTTGCAGTCCTTGGCCCCGCCTCCCCTGAAGACACCCCCAGGCCCTTGCTGAGCAGCCTCAGTCACACCCTGAGGCACAGACAGAGCGGGACATGGGGCACACCTCCGATTCTGGCTGTGGGTCCCATCACTCACTCCACACACCTGGGGCCTGAGGAACTGTGAGGCCCTGCAGGGGCAGCCCTCACCTTCAGGAAGCTGGCCATGGTGCTGACGTGGTTGGCACACACGCCCTTCCGCACATCGTTCACGCCCTCGCCCGTCTGCAACACAACACACCCAGCATGACCTACCCATTTCCTAAAGCCACTGCCCTTCTAGGGTCTCAGCAGGTGGTTGGGGCAGCTTCCGCTGTGGAGCACTGAAAATCCTCATCCCCGCCAGCCCCGCCCTGCACTCCCAGAGCCTCCCCAGCCTCTCTCCAAGCCCTCGGCTCCCAGGGGACGAGAACAGGGTGTCCCGTGGCTGCTGGTACTTCATTCTGCAGGAGTAATTCTGGGCTCGGAGGAAGTGACAGGCCTTCTGGGCCACAGTGAACTAGCCCTCCAGCTGTGAACTCTCCTCTGCTCCAGTCACTCAAAGCAGGAGGGGAAAGAGCTTCCTGGTCACACCCAGATTAAGACCCGAGCCCCAGGTTTCACATACCCAGTTGATGAGGACAAACTTGGGCAGTCCAGAGTTGGGGTCCTTCACCCTGCAGAACGCGTACATCACCTTCCCACTGCTGAGCTCCTCCACCACCTCCTCCAGGCCCCCCTCTGCAGCAGTCACAGGAGGGTCATAGGCAGCAGGCACCCCTGCCCAACCAGCACCCCACCCACCAGGAAAGGAAGGCCAAGCTGCCTCCTGCATCAGAGTGAGATTCTGGCCTGAAGGGCCAGAAGGCGGATGCAGGACTGGGCTGACGAACCGCCGGTGACTTTTGTCGCACTATAGGGTAAACACCATTTTGTAAAGTAGAAACGAGCCTGGGCTGGTTCAGCAGCTGGGAGTGTCAGCCTGTGCCCTGAATGGTCACAAATCTGATTCCTGGTCAAGGACATGTACCTGTACAGTGCATTCGACCACCAGCCCCGGTCAAACTGTGTACAGGATGCAACCCATCGATTATGTCTCTCTCATATCAATGTTTCTCCCTGTATCTCCCCCCCCCTCCTTTTCCTGGACCCAACAAAGGACCCTGCCCACGTGGCTGCTCAGACTGCAGGGCCACCTGGAGGGCTGTGAGCAGACAGGACCAACCCGCAAGGCTCGGCTCTTAGATGCTCACAGGAAAGGCAGGGAGGGCTGCCCAAGACACTCTCTGGACCTCGAGGCCAAGGCCTACCATGTGCTAGGGTTTGCGGCTCCCGTCTGCCTTGCACACCTCCCCAGATTGTGAAGAGGGGCTCAACCACTAAACTCTACAACTGTCACCCATGGCATCCCAGCGCATGAGGCCACCACAGTGGCAGTCCTTCTAGAAAGAGGGCCATGAGGAAGGTGCTGGAGAGAATGTAGGGGCTCTCTACCAACAAATCCTCAGAACCAGCCGCTGGGGCAAAGCTGTGCCCGGCCCAGGTTGGGGAACTGGCCTTGAGCACTCAAAAGCCTGGCACCTCTGGGGGCCAAGCTCACTCTGTCCCCACTGGTTCTAGCCAGGGGATACCTCCTTACAGACTACCCACCGGCCCGCATGCCAGCAGCACTTTTCCAGGTCACCCCATCCCAGCTGAGCATGGGCACTGTTGCACCCCGACCCATCAGATGGGGTGGAGGGAAAAAGTACGTCTGCTCCTCCTCCCCTTCCCCCAGCCCAGGCCCCTGTGAGCTCTCTCAGCTACAACACAGGGCAACCCTGCCCGGCACCGCAGGCCCAGAACATGGAAGAGGGCTTGCTTTCACTTGGAAACCCCCATCCTGCCTGATCAGGGGCCAGAGAACTCCTCAACACTGCCTGCCCGAGCCCTCCTCCTGCTCGGAGGGCTGAAATGCCACCAGAGCTGGAGCCCTTGACAGCCACTCTCCCTCCACCCTCTCACTTTCCCTCCGGGAGCCCCTGGGTCCTCCTGGCCATACTCACCCCCAGTGCCAGCCACGCGGATGTCATTGCTGTTGCCTTCATAGGTAAAGAGAGCCCTGAAACAAATGGGGGGGGGGCACTGTAGTCAGCAGTGGGCACTGTCTGCCCTCATCCCTGACAGCTCAGCATGGCAGTCTCTGTAGGCCAACACGGGCCCCACCATGACCCACTGTGCCTGCAGAAGTGTGGCCTTCTCAGCTCCGAAGCTGCCACGACGCTGGCCTGCCTGACCATAGGGCATGTGAGTGACATATCAAAACCGGGAGCACCGCCCACTCTGAGGAAGGCTTGAGCCTACGACGTTATGGCAGCTTTTGAGACATGCACGCATGAAGTACTCGCCTGGCTGCCAGGTGTGTGAATTTGAAAAGATAGACACCTGCACATTCCTGAACCCAAAGCACAAAGAAGAAGCAGGAAGGTAGGACCGGCACCAGGAGTCTGAGAAGGTGCCACCCCCAGGCATGTCTGCCGTCTGCGGGGACTGTGGGGTGTTGCGCAGGTCTGTCTGGGTCGGGACTCCTGACGAAAATGTGCTGCACTAGCAACCAGGCGGGTCATGACACGGCATGGCACCCGGTCTTTAGGGGACAGGCTCCTTGTTGGACGGGCAAGATCTAGATCGACCAGAGTCTTCCTTCTCCACAGGGGACCTGCCCACACCCCTCTTCTTCCTGAAAGACTAATTATTCCTAAGAACTCTGGAAGAGATTTGGGCTTAAAAACATGTGCCCAGAGGTGTTTAGGAAATGGGGTAAATTTTACCCCATTAGAGATATCTATGGAAGGCCCCTCACCGAGCTCACTGAGTACAGGCCTGTGGAGCCTGGCTCCAGGGCAAACAGTCTGACGAGAAGGAACCTAGTCAGCCCCTGCTTGGCTCCCCACAGCTTTGCTAACACCACTGGGCAGAGCTGCCTCAACCCAGAAACGAAATTCGATCCAGGCCCAATGGATCTGGTTGACAAGGAAGACACGCTGCCAGGAAGGAACAAAGCTTCCTAGGAGAGGAGAGAGAATATGGAAGGAGAGAAACAGAGACAAAAAGACGCGGGAGGTGGTAGGCCTCCAGGAGAACATTCTGGAAGAGGTAGCTTCTCAGCAGTGCAGCCACCAGCACCAACTCTGCAGGAGCGCAGCTCCAGGCCATGCTGTCGAACAGCAAGTCAAAGGGGAAACCTGGTCTGGTACTAGAGGAGAGAACACTATTTCCCCTGAAGGCCACAGAAGTCAGCAGCAAGTAGAGCAGCAGGGACAGCGATGTCCGCCCAGCCAGTCTCTTCCAAGAAGGGACGCAGCAGCTCCCAAGAGCCAGGCTCTGTGTCGGCTCTGAGTCGGCCCTGGTCCTCTGGCCTCACTCCTTTCCACCCTGGGTTCCAGCCGTAGCCATTCTTGGATGTTCCAGTTCAGAGGCTCATTCCCTTATTCCATCAAGTCCCCTCTTCTTTCTGATGAACATGAAAAGAGGGTTTCCTGGCCTGTTCATGGCACATGAAGCGTAGGGCACTGGACACCTTATGATCCAGTCCTTCCTTCCAAACACATTGAGATCCTGCTGGTGATGGGGATGTAGCCACAAGAAAGCCTCAGATGGGGACACACAGCAACACAAGCACTGCCCGGTGGAGAGGTGCAGGAGCTGACCCAGCCTGTGATCTAGGGGAGAACGACCAGGGAGAACCAAGAGATAGCCAAGGTACAGAGCTGACATCCCCTCAGGCCTCAGGACCTGGCCCAGGGTCACCCAGTGCCACCAGCCATGCCAGAGACTACTTCTTCTTGCTGATACCATCTTTCCTGTCTCCCTCAGCCCACCCTTCTCCTAAGCACTGACCACACACCACAGCCCTGCACCAGGGACAGACAGGGCCTACCCTGCCGCTTCCGGAAAAGAGAAAAGCAACACAAAACCAACGACGATGCCTGAATGGGTCTGGAGAATTCGGGAAAAGGGGACCACAACCAGGGGCCGAGGCAGTGAGGAAACCCTGCAAAAAAGCCACTGGGGAGCTAAGAACAACTTTAGGGGCGGGGCGGGGGGGGCCTGGGATGATGTGGAAGGGGGTGCTCCCAGCAGAAGAGGTAGCCATAGCAAGGGCTCCAAGGAGGGACCAACCTGCAGGTCTGAGGAAGAGAAAAAGAGGTATAGTGTGTTCAACCAAAGGGTCTTGGGAGTGGAGGCAAGAGCTGGTCAGTCAGGGACTGTCAGCCAGGCATGCAGTCTGGGCTCTATTGAATGAGCAACCGGAATTCACTTCAGGGAAGCAACTTCAGTGAGTGGGAACTTGCCACACTATCTGTTGACAATGAGGGCAGAGGCCAGGGGCACAGCCACTGGAGCCCGGGGTGAGGAGGCTGGGGAGATGGATGGGTTCTGATTAGAAGAGGAAAATATGCGCCCTAAGAGGAGGTGGGACAGGGGACTAGCAGGCAGCTCTGGAAAGACACTCAAGGAAACATGGGAGGCCTGAAGAGGGATCGCTGAACTACATCATCTCCAAACCAGGGATAGTTGCTGAGAAGACTGAGGATAAAGAGAGACCGGGAAGGCCCATACGAAACCAGGAGTCCCTAGGAAAGTCAGACAGGGCTGCACCGGAGCACGCAAAGGAGCAAAGCCCTAACCAGGAGGACTGGTGAGGGCTGCTGCAGTCAGGCTGTGTGAAACCACTCTGCCGGGCACCAGGGGAGGCAGCGAGGAGACAAGTGGAGACCGGTCCCAGCAGCAGCTGCACCCAGCGGGCCCTGCCCCAAAGTCTGCCGCAGCTGGCATTTCTAACCGGACCTGCTCAGAACCAGTCAGGGAAAACAATGTAAGCAAACGGGCTGCCCAGTCACCCCAGACTCGGACCAGGCTTCCAGGGGCCCTAAAGCCCCAACCTCGGGAGTTGCTACCTCACAGAGGAAGTCACGGGAGGTGGAGGGTGAAGGATGAGGGGTGAGGAGGATGGCAGCAGCACCGACAGGCAGTCCTCTCCCCTGGGCTCCGGCACAGGAAGGGGTCTCCTTGCAGAAAGAGCGGTGCTGACATCTACACAGAGAAGGAACCCAACCCCCGACCTCCCTGTTTGACGCCTTCAGCCAGGGCTCCGGTCCCGCCGGGCCGCCAGCCGCTCTAGGAGGCCCGTCAAGGGGCTCAGCGTTTGCAAGAAGCCGGGCGTGGCTTCCGCTTTCTCAGGGGACTGGGAGGTCCCGGCGGCAAAGCAAGAACCCAGGCGCAGTCCCCGAGCGCAGCCGAGCGCGGAGTACGGCCCGGAGAGCCAGGCTGAGGGGTGCGATGGGGAGGGTCCGGGCGCACGCGGCAGGCACGGCGCCGGACCACCTCCCGGGCGCGGCGCAGGTGTGGGGGCACAGGTGAGCCCGCCCGCCCGCGGCCACGCGGTTCCACCCCCGGTTCCCAACCCGGTCCGGCCCGGCGCCCACCAGTCGGTCGGGGACTTCTCGGCGACCACGCGCGCATAGGCCTCCTGCAGCGCCGGCCCGTTCCGGCTCAGGTTCGCAGCCATGGCCCGGCTCGTCCCAGCGCCACCGCTTCCGGGCCCGCCCCGCCCCCGCGGCCGGAAGCCCCGCCCACCTGCTGGAAAGCCCCGCCCCAGCAGGAAGTGGGCGGGGCCGCGCGACTCTCCTGGGGGCGCGGCCCTACTTGCAAACTGCGTCGCGGTGGGGGCTAAGATTTCCACACAAGCACTTGGGGGACCGGGGACGGGGGGCGGGGGGGGGAGGCCGCGGGGAGGGGGGATACAGGCATTCAGACCAAAGCAACCAATCAGAAATGACAGCTATGTATTCAAAGTATTCATCAACAGAAATGCCAGTGACCAGGAAAATCTTTTCCTAAAACCACCAGGATTACATCTGTTCCAGCCCCACGTGGCCTCATTACTCCAGAGCTAGAGAAATGGAATCATTGCCCTAAAAAGAAACCTTGTTTGTGCTGTATGGTAAGTGGAGTCTCGTAAACAAATGCCTCACAGCTTGAGAGATTAAGAAAACCTCATTGAGTCCCTGTTAGGGTTTGAACAGAGGCAGGAGGTCGGCGGGCTGCAGTCCTGGCCTGGGTCTGGGACACAAGCCTGGAGGCAATGGCTGCAAGGCCTCCTCTTTGAGGGCTGAGTGCAGCCACCGTCCAGGACAAGATGGCTCACAGGAGGGTGAAGGCCCTCCTACATTCAGGAGGAGGGCTCTCCCGCCACCTCCCCTCTTGTCTTGAGGGTTTCTGGCTTCTCAGGTCTTGCCTGAAGCCTCAGCCCAGCTTCCTACTGTCAAGTGTGGGCTCCCAGGAGCCAGCGGAAACCCGCAAGGAGGAACTGGACATACAGGCGGTGGGGAATTTGAAGTTTCACAACTTTGCTGCCATTTTAACCCCAAAATATCAGCAAATCCATCAGTCCTTCCTGCTTCAGGACGAAGGCCTGCTCTGCTGGGCACCTGACTTAGATGCAGAAATTGCCACACGAAGGTGGCAGCCCTGCCCTGAAGAAGGTGGGGAGTGGAGGTCTGGGAGAAGGGGTGAAAGGAAGGGGAAATTTTAAGGAAAATTAAGAAGCTGCTATCTAGTCTGATAGGTTTTGCAGATTCTTTATAGTATTATGCTTTTATTAATAAATCTGTCAACAGGGAGAAACCTGGGTGTGGGGACAGCAAGGCCAGCACTCCTGCTGTCATGGGCGCTGGCTGCCTTTCCTCCACTTCTGGAGGATCTGCATTCATGACTAGGTCTAATCCAGGTCCAGCCTTGCCCAGCACTGCTGGGGAGGAAGCTTGTACTACAGTGATAAGAGGCATAGGAAGGAGGATCTGGGGGCAGGAGAGACCAGGGGGTCCATGCTGATCTTGAGACTTCCTTTGGGTACCACAGACCTCAGGAGTTCTGCAGGCCTGTCCTGCAAGCACTTGTTTGGCACCTAAGGAAACCTCTCTCCTGAATTTCACAGACAGAAACCTGCCCCCTTAAGTACCTGCAGTGAGGTGGTGGAACAGTTTCAGCTCTGAGCTGTGAGGCGGGGGATGTTTGCCTCTAGCACTTTATCCCTGGTCAGAAGATTGTGTGACCCTTTGCCATATTCATAGTTCCTGGAGCTTGACAGAGGATCACGATCTCAGCACTATCCCCCAAACCCAGGTGCTTCTGGCCATAGTTAATAGTCATTGTTCACTGTGGATCGATTGCTTCAGGTCATCTATCTCCCTGATGTCTCTGGTCCAGAGAAAAAAAAAGCCACATCACCCGCCAGTTGGCTTTCTTATCTGCTGTGCAGTTGCCCACCTGGGTCACATCTTAGAAATGGGATGTTTGCCCACCTGGTTTACACGGGAGCTCCACAGCACAGGGTAAGATTTTTGACCTGAGAAACCCATTCTTCAGATATGACAAGTGGGTGAGTTTCCCAGGATCACGCAGGGTCTGGCAGATACAGCACAACTCAGGCTGGCCGAGGGTGAACAGCAGTTTGCACATGGGATTCCAAAGGCCTGATTTCACTTTCTCACCATGTCTCCCAACGGAGACAGCAGGCGAGAATTTTGACAGAACTCAGGAAATTCACCAGCTCCTGGGAGTCCTATTAGATTCGAAAGCGGCCCAGTCTCAACACCAGGTTGGGCTGGGATTTCCCCTCTGAAGCCCTGACTTGTCTCTGAAACATGCACCTGCACCACCTTCCTGTGCTTATGACACTTGGCTAAGGTGCACTGTGACCAGTGTCTGAAAGCCTTCCCAGGGGTCATGCTAATGTCATTTTCCTATGAAGAGTTAACATTTTGTTTAAGCAAAGATTAAAAAGGTGGCAAAGAGACAAAAAATTAAAAAGGCAATCCTCCCCTTGGTGACAGGCAGGGAAAAGGGCCCATGGTACCCCCTAAGTAGCCTATGGTATCAGGGTTCTGAATGGGGACCCCCTAAAGGAAATGCAGAGGCCCAGACTGCTGCCCAGGGAGTCTCGGCAGTGAAGCTGTGACAACTGGGGAGCTCCTGGAGCAGGCTCACCCCTTGCAGTCACCTTTCCTCCATCCCACCAGCCTGCACAGGCCCCACCTGGCCATTTGGGGGTGGAATTTCATGCTTCATCCCCTGCTTCTACTCACTTAAGTTACTTCCATGGCTGTCCTGGAAGGGACCACTTAGAAAACACTAGGTCTGATTTGACTTTAGAGGTTTGAAACCCTTCAAATTTCCTCTCAGGAGGTTTAATTAGAACACTCCACCTGCCCTTCTAGCTAATCTAATCTCAAACCTCTGAACTATAAGGGCAACCCTTAAAATGTATCACCACAGAAAACCATGAGGAGTCCAGCTACTCAAGAGGCAGCTCTAACTCAAGGTTCCAAAGAACCTGTTACAAATTTCCATATTTTATGTTTTGCCTGGAAAAAAAAAGTAAACTCAACTGTCATTTATCATTTCGGGTTATGCGTGAATTACATTTTATTTACATTTAAAAGTCTCTCTCTGCCCTGTGCTCTGGTCTGTGGGTGGCACACACTGGACTTAGTGTAGGCTCCATGAAGGGAGGGAGGTGGTGAAAAACCTCTTTCCATGGAAAGGCAAAATCCCAATCTCTCCAGGTCTTGCTTCAGAAGATAGTCATCTCCTGGGTGTTCTATGCTTTCTACCCCGACATTGTTTGCTGCTTTTCGGAGCCTCCTGGGATGAGCTGAGACTCCTTGGGGTGTGGCTTATGGCAGACAGGATGTGAGGAAAGCCTGTCTGTCCTTCCCTGGATGTCCAAGTTGGCACTGAGTCCCAGAGGGTGAGGGCCAGGCTGTGTGGTGCCACGGCCTGTGATGCCACCATGAGCGAAGCAGGGTAGGGAGGTGACAGCACACTGTCCCCCACGAGTCCAGCAGTGAGTCGGGTGGAGGGACTGATTCCATTGTAGCAAGGAGGCTGCAGATCTAACGGTGACGACTGCTTTGGCATCGGATGGGACGGTGTCAAAGCCACAGGGACTGAGCGGCACCAACATGCTGCGGCTCGAGAGGGTGGGACCACCATTCACTCGTGGAAGAGATGACGCCCTATGGGAGGCTCAGCCAGGGGCTCAGCTTCTCTTAAGCAGTGTCCCCTGTGCAACCTCCAAGGCACTCACATAGCATATTTCTGTGTCCACTCTCTTGCCAATTTGTTGTACCTGAAAGAAAAAAGCAGAGGAGGTGATGTGCTAATTCAAAATGGTCACTTCATTCAATGTCGAGTGGAGAACAGAACTAACGCAGGGACACTGCTGCTGGCAAAGACTGAGGACTAAGGAGTGAGTGGAACGAGGATATGTCATAGTGCCTCCTACATGGGGAGTCCTGATGCTCTCCATAATTGCCTGTTGTGGAAGATGTGGTAATGCACCAACCATCTCTCTTCCTCTCTCCTGTCTCACAACAAGGACGAGGAGGATCAGGAAAGGGGCTGCCGGGTCAGACTCCAGGATGCAGGCCTGGGAGACTGGCCACCAGAGAGTGAGTCATGCCTGCCAGGCAGCAGGTCTGGTGCCTATGGAAGGCTATGTAAACATGCAGCATGTACATTTATTCTCATTATCATAATGAGATCTAGTGCCATGGGGTTGTAAGACAGATTTTTAATTAGAGGGCAATGAAAAAAACCGCTTTTGGTATATCTAAAGTATCTCATAAATGTTAAAATAAATACAGTTCGTAATCTAGTCAATTAAATATGTCTTTGTCATTCTGGAAAACTCAATGAGGGAAATAATGATATATATAAAGCTTTCAAGATTAATATAAGTTGGAAAAGTCACATTCCATTCTAATCTCTTCAGATAAGAGAACTGATAAACTGAAAGACTCACTGGAGACATCCTTTAAAAGAGCCAGCAATTATCCCGCCCTCCTTCCTCCTGTACCATGCACACTGCTCACAGGCCAGGCTCCTGATTGCCAGAGCCCACCAGGCTGGCCCTTTCTCAGCAGACTGTCGATGCCAGAGGTTTTCCCATGGGGAGGCGAGGCCCCAGTCCTTTCCTCTATCTGCTTCCCCTCAAAGACACCTCCCAGACCACAGTGCATATGACTGTGCTGGCCTAATGGGTGCAGTTCTACAACTCTGGGTCTGGTCAAGCAGTGTTTAAACAGAGTTGAGGAGACAAGGATATACAATGGGGTGAAGACTGTCTCTTCAAGAAGTGGTTTTGGCAAAAATAGACAGATACATGCAAAAAAAACTAAACTAGATCACTTTCTTACATAATATACAAAAATAAACTCAAAATAGATTAAAGACTTAAATATTAGACCAAAACTAAAACTCCAAGAAGAAAACAAATGGTAGTATATCAGTGAAGGAAACCAACAAAACAAAAAAGCAACCTACTGAATGGGAGAAGATATTTGCTAATGCTACATTCAAATAAGAAACTTATACAACTTAACACCAAAACACCAATCTAATTAAAAAATGGGCAGAGGCCCTGAATAGACATTCTCCAAAGAGGACATACAGACAGCCAATAGACATGAAAAGGTGCTCAACATCACCAATCACCAGGGAAATACAAACTAAAACCACAATAAAATTTTGTCTCATACCTGTCAGAATGGCTACCAATAATAATTAACAAAAATCAAGGGTTGGCAAGGATGTGGAGAAAAGGGAACTCTCGTGCATCGCTGGTGGGACTGCAGATTGGTGCAGCCACTATTGAAGAGCATGAGATTCCTCAAAACTATAAACATAGAGCTGCCATCTGATCCAGCAATTCCACTTCTGGGCATTAGTATTGAAAACACCAACTCAAAAGGAGATATGCATACCTATGCTCATGGCAGCATCTATATATATATATATAAAAATCCAGCTACCTGACGCTGTAACAACTGGAATGATCAATCACTATGACGCCCACTGAGGCTGGCGAACTGGCCTGACAGTGGGCGGGGCCGGCGGCCAATCTCCTGAAGCCTCTCACCCAATCAGCCCTCCCCATCAGGGTTGGGGCCCACCTGCCAATGGCCAGCAATCCCTCCCTCTTGGCCCTGATTGGGCCCGGATCTGGGCAGGCTGACAGGCTAACCTCCCGCCATCTCCTCCTCCCAACAAGCCCAGCCTTGATCTGCCCGGATCTGGGCCAAGCCAGCCGGAACCCCACCCATGCACGAATTCATGCACTGGGCCTCTATTTAGTTATAATAGCAAAATATGGAAACAACCTAAGTATTCATCAATAGATGACTAGATAAAGGTGTGGTACGTATATAAGGAAATATTACTCATCCATAAAAAATAATGAAATCTTTAAATAAATAAATAAATAAATAAAAATTTAAAAAATAATGAAATCTTGCCATTTGTGACAACATGGATGGACCTGGAGGGTATTACACTAAGTGAATAAGTCAGAGAAAGACAAATACCATATATCTAAAAAAAAGAAATCACATTCCAAAAAATGAAATAGGGCTGGCCACGAGGATGACATAATGTTGAATGCTGAACCTCAATCAGGACACCTCTGCCTTAGCCTGCATAGCTGAGAAGCCACTCTGTCCTATGCCTATCAATTTAGACTGTAATCCAGCACTTTGTCAGATTCTGAGCCCATTCTTGGCTTACCATGACTCAGGTGACCTCAAGGGCAGGCTGGGCAACAAGAGTTTAGGGTGTTGTGGCAGCAGCTGATGAGCTATCAAGGATGGTGAACTGCTTTTATCTCCTCCCTTTTCTCAGAGCCAAAGGGGATGTTCATGAGAGTCAGGAGTCTGAGCCAAGGGACACCCCCTGTACCCCGACATGGCCTGGGCAGGGCAGGAAGACATCCGAGGGAACCTGGTCTGCCAGAAGGCACCAGATCAGGGTGGGTACCACTGAGGCCCGAAGGAGCCCAAAGAGGACGCGTACTTCTCTCGGTTGGCCTTGTAGGTGTGCGCTATCTCTGGCACCAGAGGGTCGTCAGGGTTGGGCTCGCAGAGCAGGGAGCAGATGGATAAGAGCACTGGGAAGAAAAGAGGAGCTGGGTCACCTTTGAGGCTGCCTGGTTGCCCAAATCTGGTGAGCCCCCCAACTCAAGCTCTCTTCTGTCTGAATTATTCTGCTTGACACCCCAAAAGTCATGAAAGGATTTGCTCTGCTCATCTATCAGCTGAACGAGCTGTCCCAGATACAGCTACTCTAGACACTGATGCTCTAGGGAGGCTGCAGTTGTCACAGGATTTTGGTGTGTATTCCAGGGGTCTGTTTACTAATCAGGATATGGGAACTCGGAACATTCTGGAATGGGAGCGGGGGGGCAGCTTTCCCTCTGTATTCACCATTCAGTTTTGAAAATCTGGCCTGCCAGCTGCCTGTGCCTCCCATCCCCTCCCCTCAGCCTGCCTGTCAGGCTCTACTGCCTGCTTTGCCTCACATTCCCCTCTGCTTAATTTCTTGGGCTCTGGGACCCTGCTTCTCTCTGGATGATTTTTTTTTTTTTTTACCATCCCACCCACTCCACTGACAGGACACTCATATCATTTACATTCAGGTTCCGAAGGAATACCTGCATTTCTGAAGCCCCCTTTAGACTGGTCTCTATAACCCCATGTAGGCAACCGACTCCTGTGGACTGGTCGGGGTGGGAACAGCGCCTCCAAATTCCTCCCCTAAGAGCTGTGGGAAGCTGCCTGTGTCTCTGAGTCTCAGTCTCCACCCAGGATGCGGGGCAGAAGGGCTGCTGTGAGAGCCACGACGCAGGACAGGGCCTGTGAGGTTACCTTCCGACACCGTCAGCGATGGAGACCAGTGGGACTGCAGGACGTCGAGACAGATGCTGCCGTTGCTGTGGATGTTGGGGTGGTAAATTTTGGTCGTGAAAGCAACCTGCAGAGATAAGACATCAAGTGAGAAAGGCCACAGGGATGCTCTAGACAGCGTCTGTCTGGAACATGGACAAGGGAGGCAGAAGAGGACGCTGCTGGCTACACGCAGCTGCTGGCGCAGCTCTGGGTGAGCTGGGCCCCCTCCCTGAACTCTGACAGGACTCAGGTGGGGAGCCAAAGGAAGTCCCGACCCATTTATTCTGATCTTGGGATTGACCCATTTCCCCCAAAGCAGTGAGTGAGCTCTGAGGAGCGACAAGAAGGACGGCAGCCACACTGGAAGTTTCCCAGGTAATGGGCTTAGGCACCAGTTCTTTTAATCCTCACGGGATGATATGTTTTTATCGATTTTTAAAGAGGGAAGGAAGGAAGAGAAAGAGAAAGAGAGACATTAATGTGAGAAAGATCGACTGGTTGCCTCCTTTACCCAGCCCTGATCAGGGCTGGGTATGGAGCCTGCAACCAAGGTATGTGCCCTTGAACACAATCAACCCTGGCACCCTTCAGTCTTCGAACTGATGCTCTATCCACTGAGCCAAACCAGCTATGGCAACAAGGTTCTAATCAATCTACCAGTTGTGCAGTCAGAAACATAATCTAAAATGTGGGCGCACCCACATTGCTGTGTTGCCCCTGACCTATGCCTGTCCTCTTGGCTCCACCGTGAGCACCCAAAATGCACCTCTTCTCCCCAGCTCCATGCACCCACTGCTGTTGCCTCTACCCCATTAGCCTCCACCTCAGTGCACAACTCCTTGGGGCCCTCTGGCCTTCTCCCCATCCTGTGGCCCCTGCCCTGCTTAGGACCAGCCCGCTGCCAACCTCCCAGTCGCTCTGGGCTTCCTGGTGCTGCCCACTAGACAGGATTGTTCCCGTAAGAGGCAGGGCTCCTCTGGGTTGGGCTCTGCCCTAGGCTTTTGGCACCTGGTGAGTAATTGGGAGCCCTGCTGGACCAGGGTGTGGAGCAGGACCCTCCCACCTTCTGCCTCTGGTTGATGGCGCTGTCCTCCCTCCGAGGCCCCATGGCTGGGATGGTTTGTGCAGGGAAGTGACTGCCAGGCCCACTGATACTCGGGTCCTGAGCCCACAGGGTATGAGCAGCATTCCTGGGCTCCCCCTCCAGAAACCAGTAGCAACCCTGGTCCCCGCCCGTCCCGTTTTCACAGCCCAAAAATCCCAGGTCTGTGTCCAATGTCCCTGGGGCAGGGCTGAGAACTCCTGGCTGAGACTGAGATGTACTGCAGAAAAGGGCCAAACGCAGCTACAACCAGGCAGAGCACCGCCCCTATGGCTCTAGGGTTTCAAGTTTGGGCTATGGCTGTGCAGCTTTCTGCACCACTGACCAGAGGGCCCCTTCACCACACACTGACCCGTCCTCACCTTTGGGGGTTTGAACGGATAATCTGTGGGAAAGTGGATGTTCAGGAAGAAAATGCCTCCTTGGTAAGGACTGTCATTCTGGAAGGATGAGACAGGCAGTTAATGAGCACAGAAGCAAGCGGCAAAAGAGGAAGCAGAGGGGTGGCACTCAGTGGCAACTACCTACCGGGCCGGTGATGGTGGCCTGCCAGCAGAACCCTGCAAGACAAAGAAGAGGATGGCAGAGACCCCCCCCCCCCCCAAAGTGTCTACTCCACCCCAGGGGCTCAGCTCCCAGGAGATCTGTGCTCACAGTGGTTATCACCAGAGAGGCTCATTAGTGACCAAGACTGATACATGAACTGCCCACATGGCTGACCTCAGGGTCCAGTCCCTCTGGGCAGGACTCACAGACCCACAGGGCCAGTCTCTCGGAAGTGGCCAGCCCCACCCTAAGTCACACTGTTGGTGTGGGTCAAAGCCTCAGGCAGAGATCACCTCCCAAGGCTGTGAACAAAGGCAGATCTCTGACAGAACTAAGTTCTTTACACCAACAGGTCCTTCTTCTCTTTGCACAGAATTAAGACTTTAGCCATTTTCCATCTTCCTTTTAATCAATCGCTTCCAGCCTCTCCTTCCCTAGGTCATTCTGAAGCCCTCTGCCAAGGGTCTCTCAGGAGACATGCCTGCCCTTGGACCTCTATAGGGCCACCCTCCATGGTGTCTCTCTCACATCGCCCTTGGCATTGCCCATGCTCTGGGGACTTGGTGACATCATACCTGGTGCACTCTCTGCATCTCAGCTCGAGAAGCTGGCCTCCGAGGGGTGGTGGCAATGACTCGCCTCCAAGTTCCCAGGGCAATAACTCATTTTTGTGGAATATCCCGGCCACCAAGTGGGCTGCTAAGACCACTGGAGGGATGTGTCACTCTCTAGGGAGTTCTGTCTTATGGCTTCAGGGTGGTGTGAAACTAACCCAAAGTTTCAGACCTGTGCTGGGTTCCTGTCACCTGTTCAAATACCCGACTCTCCCTTGAAAACAGGACAGGAAATCATCAAGGCATGAGGAGGGGCAGGTACAGGGACTCAAGGGAGGTTTTCCAGACCCTAGAGGTGCCAAAAGAGTCAAGACTGCCCAGGACCTTTTCAATACTTCAAGGAACTGGTACAAAGAGCACACCTTTGCCTGTAACAAGACTGAGCTGACCAAAGTGTCACTTCTTTTGCCTTTGACTGGTTTTATGCCAACTCGTGGTAATTACTAGCTGTGGTTGGCAGGTGGATATACCTTTCCTAATACTGTAGAATGGAATTCCTTATTAAATGTTTTTGTTAAGTAACACGAGGGACTGGGAGCCCATGGGGAGAAGTAGAGAGTAGTGAAAGTGGTTCCTTCTGGGACCTCTGAGGGCTGAGGGAGCTGCACAGGGCTTGGGGCCCGGTTCGAAGAGAAGGCCCCAAAAGAGAGGAAGAGAAAGGAAACTGCAGGGACTACTGGAAAGGGGCTGTTTGCCCACAGGGAGACATGGAATAGCCCAAAAGGTTAGGTGTGTCCAAGGCTGTCCATGCGTCAGGTTGGAGGTGCTGGCCAGAACGCCTTTCATCCAGCAATAATGCTGCCTCCAGCATGGGGCTGCTGTGAAGATGCGTGCAGATGCAGAGCAAGCACTAAGCGTGCTGCCAGAAAGCTGGGCTGAGTTGGGACCAGTTCCACCTTAACAGCCACCCTAGTTTGGCATTGCTGTGACAGATAACATGGGAAACTGTGTTACAGAGATCTGGGATGCTTGGAGAGACAGCACGGGCCAGGTGCCAAGCAGGACCAGGGAACAGCGGCACCATAGCCACCCAGTTCACCAGACTGTCACACGTGCCTTCACACCTCCACTCTCAGTGCTGCAGTCCACAGCACGTGCATGTGACCCCACCTCCTTCCTGCCAGCTTTGTGAAGTTATTATTATTTTTTTTTATTGCAGTAACACGTGCAACACTATGGTGACAAGAAAGTTACCAGGATGGAGAGTGATGATGGCTGCCTAGCAGCGTGGATGTATTTGACCCCACTGAACTACGTGCTTAAAAGTGGTTAAGATGGTAAACCTTGTTATGTACATTTTCACACAAAAGTAAAAAGTAACATAAAATGTCATTGTAGCAATTTTAAGTGAGAGTTCAGCAAATTAAGTGTATCAATGTTGCCCAGCCATCACCATTGCCCATTCTGACACATCTTTCATGACTCGAAACAGAAAACTGCACATTTCTGCCTCCCTCCGCTTCCATGAGCTCCCTCCATGTTTGGTCCAGGCACTTGCCTACTCTAGGTAGATCCCCTAACGGGACCACACCTTAGCCCTTTTGTGGAAGGCTTATGTGACCGTCCATCTTTAGCACCAGTCAAAACTCCTTTCCTCTCCCTGGCTAACCACACGCTGCTGTGTGCACATACCCACTCTGCTTACTCCTTCACCTGTCGCCGGGCACTTGGGCCTTCGGTGACTGTGATACCTTCATCGAATTTTGTTTGAGTCCCTATTTTCAGTTCTTTGGTGTCTGTGCAGGACACCCCCCTCTTTGACACCATCTCATAGTCAAGATAAGAGTGGATGTGAGGTGGGAGCAGAACATGTACTTAGGGGCCCATGAGTGGGGCAGCCGGGCCTTGGCTGGTCAGCTGTACAGGAGCCGAGGGCTGGCTGCTGCTCCCTGGGGAGGAGCAGAGTGGGGGAAAGCACACGCCCTGCCCACCCCCTAAACTCCCTTGGCAGAGGCACTACCGCTCTTTCATGACCACTTTTCGTTGGTCAGAGGCACTTTCCAGAGGCCAATGTGCTTTCAGGTGCCCGGTGGAGGTGCAGGCCCAAGTGCCTGGTGACAGGCGAAGGAGTAAGCAGAGGGGGTATATGTGCACACAGCAGCGTGTGGTTAGCCACGGAGAGGAAAGGAGTTTGACTAGTGCTAAAGATGGACGAGCCTTGAGAGCACGCACGGTCACATAGTCTTCCACAAAAGAGCTAAGGGGTGGTCCCATTAGGGGATCTACCTAGAGTAGGCAAGTGCCTGGACCAAGCGTGGAGGGAGTTCAGTGGACAGGGCGGTGGAGGGCTGGTGATGTCAGGCACCATCCTGATCAGCCAGGCTATGAACTCAATGTGTCTAATGAAAAGGCAACGCACAAGCAAATGAGGGAAAACTGCAAGTTTTCTTAAGAAACAGCTGGGCTAATAAATTTCAGGGTCTTAATGGCAAGGCTCTGTGACCTGGAGCTGGAAAAGAATACTCACAATCATCTCCCACAGGTCTGGCGGACCACTGGGCAGGAGGATCTCTCTGCAGGTCACTCAATTCCTAGAACACAAGAGCGGCTCAGAGCTGTGGGCGGGAGGCTGCTCTGCACTCAGACCCCTTGGCCAGCAGTGCATCCTCCTGGGGGAGGGCTTCCAGGCCTCAGGAACGATAGGCCTGGCAATGAAAACAGGAGACCAGTAGGTCTGCTTGTGGTTGTGGAGACACTTGTCAAGTGTATGTTAGCATTTTCCATTTTGTAAGTTGGGAAACTGAAATGTGAATAGGTTTAGCTACCTACCAAGATCACCGAGCCGAGAGAGCAGGACGAGTTCTGTGTGTGCGCCTCACCCACAAGCCTACCCTTGCTTACACGCAGGTGAAAGGAAGGTTTTAGCTCTGAACTCCAGAGGTAACGCAGAGAAGCCTTCACCCCAGAGGAGGAGCTCAGTGAAGGACAGGGCTCCTGCACTTCCATCTGGCTCCCCTCCCACCTGACCCACCACGGGGTGAGAGACTAAGGCCACGAGTCAGTCTGACTGATGCAGCCGCCCGTGTACCTGCAAAGAAACGGGAATTACACGACAGCTCGATTCACAATCCCCTTGTTTTCCTGGCCCAGCATAAGCGCCAAAGCCCAAGCTTTTGGACAGTGACTCTCACACTGAGCTTGCATGTCCTTATCTTCTCCATCCTTCATGTTGCAGATCTGGGCAAACCTCGGAGTTTCCCGGGAGGCTCTAACCCAGGAAGAAGGCACAGACCAAGATCCAGCAGGTGGCAAGGGGACACCCCTGGGTCTGGAGAACATGCACAAAGCTCGCACCTGGCTGGTGACACTCCTACCTGACAAGACCCTCCTCCTCTTGACTCCCAATGTCTGGGGTGTGCTGACCATTATAGTCCCCCTCACTCTACACTTTCGCTCTCCTGCCACCTGTGTCTACTCCCCCCTCTCCCCCCAATACTGGGCACGCAGGAGTGTTTACACCATAGTGACAAGCAAGCACTACACATCCAGCAACATTTCATCCCAGAGAGTTGGTTGTAAACAGCTCCAGGCTCTCAGAAGCTCCAGTGCTTACCTAAACTGCCCTCGGTAAGCTGGCAGTCAGCGTCAAGGCAGAAATGAACTTGGGAAACAACTAAGGTCATGGACAGGAGGGAAGGTGCGCTTGGAGATGCAGTGCAGCCACCAAAACCTCCCACCCAAAATCCTAACTGGTTTGGCTTAGTGGATGGAGTGTCAGTCTGTAAACTGAAGGGTCCCAGGTTCAACTCCTAGCAAGGGCACATTCTCAGGTTGCAGCCTAAATTCCTAGTGGGGAGCCTGCAGGAAGTAGCCAATCAATGATTCTCATCATTGACGTTTCTCTCTCTCTCCTCTCTGAAATCAGTAAAAATATATTAAAAAAAAAAAAGAAAAGAAAAGAAACCTCCCACCCAAACAGGTCCTCCCCTGCCCACAGATCCTTCCCTGCCCACACATCCTTCCCTGCCCACACCTACACTGCACGCTCAGCGCCCCCACAGCCACAGCCACAGCCACCGCCATGGGGAGAGAGAAGGGCTATTAGGACAACCCTGGAGAGACCACGGGAAGGGCCTAGCGCAGGACCAACTCCCCATCCTCTTTCCCCTCCTTCTCCCCCTCCCCCTCCCCTTCCCTCTCGCCACCTCCCCCCAGAATGTGGCCCCTCTCTCCTGGCGTGGGAAATGGTTACTGAGACCTAATGCTTCTTGAAAGACCGCAAGTCTTTTTTTTTTTTTTAATAACATAATATATTGATTTCAGAGAGGAAAGGAGAGGAAGCGATAGAAACATCAATGATGAGAGAATCGTTGACTGGCTGCCTCCTGCACGCCCCCTACTGGGGATCGCGCCCACAACCCGAGCATGTGCCCTTGGTATCGAGCCTTAGTCCTCAGGCCAAGGCTCTAGCCACGGAGCCACACCAGCCGGGCAAGACCGCAAGTCTTCATGGAGGGAGTCCAACAGTATCGAGGCGCGTCAACTGCTAACTGGCATTAAAGGAAGAACAATGTGATTTCAGAAAAACAAGCCCGCACGTTCCCTAACAGGCGCGGGCCGCAGCAGGTGCGGGCCGGCCTTGTTCGGTTCAGCCCCACGCGCCGTGTCTCGCCCTTAAATTTTTCTAAATTTACTGACGAAGAGAGAGGAGAAGGGAAAGGAAACATGGATTTGTTATCCGCTGATTTTTGCGCTACTGGTTGGTATTGTACGTGCCCTGAGTGGGTCCAACCGCAATCGAGGCGTCCGGGGACGCTCGCACCAACGGCGCTACTGGCCCAGCCTGCGCGCGCCGTTTAGGCGGCGGTTCGTCTCCCTCAGGGGAGGTGTCGCCGCGCTCGGTGGCCTTCCGACCCCGTCCAGTCGGGCCAACGACCCGCGGGCGAGTGGACGCTTGGGACTCGCAAGGAGCCCGAGAACCAAAGGGCTCCTTACCTTCTTGATCCGCTTCAGAGCCATCCTCTCCCCGCTGCTGGGGACCAGGCTGCTGCCGGTCCAGGGCGGCCAGGGGCTGCCCGCTGCCGGCTCCGCCGCCGCGCAGCGCCGCTAGGGGAACGGCAGCCTGCGCGTGCGCGCCGCGGGGCATTGTGGGTCGGCGACCGGAGGCGCGCGGGAAGCGAGTCGCGCAGGGTTCGGAGGCCCGGATGTCGCCGGGAGGGGGCGCTCCCGGTCAGCAGCGAGCGCGCAGCTCTGGCACGCGGCACTGGTGCGGGTTCCGGGCGCCCTCCCCGGCTGCCGCGTAGCGGCTCTCAGACTCGCCTTGAACATAAGTGTAAGTATTCCCACCCTTTCGTGTGTGGGTGTCAGGTATTTACAGCCCTTGCCCTGGAGACACACGGAGCATGGCAGCGGGTGCAGCGGGGTTGAGATGTGCATTCCCAGGTCTGCGTGGCGGTTTTGACGCGGCCTCACACCCCTCACATCCTTTCCCTTTCTTCCCAAGACCTGCAGGCACCCAGGACCGAGCCTTGACACCGGGCGAGGAACAATTCGTGTGGCACAAAGTAAGTGTAATGGGTTGCAATCAGCAGAAAATAAAATAGAATAGAATACAAAGTATCAGTGCGTCTCAAATTGCAAGGATTGTTGAAGTTTTGTGTTGTGTGTATAGATATTTACCCTCCAAATTGAGACCCTTTGAGACTGAAACGCGGTGCAGTATAATTAGGACAAAGGTGTCATCCGAGCCTGTCTCTGGCCAAGCAGGACATGTGCGCACTCAGAATATAAAATGTATCACAGACATTTCCATGGTCCCCATCCCAGTCCCTGGCGTCCATTCTCATTCCTCTAATCTCTCTCACACACAGCTTCACGAACTGCCTCTAAAATGGAAATCTTATCATGACGCGTCCTTGCCTAAACCTCTGCAAGGATGCCCTGTGTTATACAAGGATTACATACGTCCTCTGTCATCAGGGCCCTTCGAATCCAGGATTGTCCCACCTGGCTTACTGTCAGCGATTCTGTCCCTGCCCCTATCGCATTCCTTTACTCCTGGCTGCCCTCTATCTGAAAAGCCCTCTCTTCCTTCCCCCCCCCCCCACCCCAAAGCAGAGCCATCACACCTTGCAAAACCAGGTTAAGCGACACCCCGCCCCCAATGGCTTCTTGTTTCTGGGCAACACAAATTTCTGTTGGTCCAGGAGTCAGACATGGCCACTTTGTGTACCTGGCAGTGCCCTCACAGAAAAAAATGACCCTAAATTTTTATAAATGTTTATTTATTCCTTTAAGACTATAAATCTGAATTACAATGATGGTTATCTCTGGATGGTGACCTTACTTATGATGTTAATTTCCAAAATTTCCTCAGAGAATTTGCATCGCTTGTTTAATCGGAAAAAAGGAAAAGAAACAAGTTTGTGTTGAACAGCACATGAAAATTTCATTTCTATTTCCTGTTGGTAGTTTAATGCACAGTTTTCTAAACTCTTTACATAAAGTTTTATGCGTAGTTTTTAAAAAAAAATTGGAAGTAGTTTTAGCTGTACAGAAGCATTGCCAAAAATTTTTGAAATGAATAAATTGAATTTCATAAAAATTTAAAAATTTTGTGCTTTAAACAGTATCATCAAGGAAGCAAAAAAGACACCCCACAGAATGGGAGTAATTATTTGCAATTTGATAAGGGTTCAGTATGCAGAATACACAAAGTAACTCTTCCTTCCTTCCTTATTATCCTATATAATAAAAGACTAATATGCAAATTGTTCCCTTGACCAGAAGTTCAACTCAGGGCAGGGCTGGCCAGCCCCAGCTCAATCTGCTCCAATTGGGGGGCTAGCCAGACCCCAGCCACGTATGAATTCTTGCACCAAGCCTCTAGTTGTCTAATAAAAGAGTAACATGCAAATGTGACCATACCTTGGCTCCTAATTGACTTTGCCACCAGCCAATTGGAACAGGGGACAGGGGACAGGGCAGGGGCAGGGGCAGGGGCATAGTCAGCACACAGGGGGCAAGGCTGGTAGGGATGTGGCTGCTGTGCAGTAAAAGCAACCACCAGCCTATGTGGGTGGCCCCCAAGGTACTTAAGGGCCGGCCCTCCTTAAGCTTATGGTGCCTGAATCACATGCAAATGATCGCCCGGGGTCCCTGCATTCCCCCCAGCCCAGCACCCACAATGGGAGTGGAGGGCTGCTGCCAGTCTCTGGAGTGTTTGGAGACCCCCGTGGCCACCACGAGGTGGAGAAAATTCATGGTGCTCTTGGTTCGTGCAGGGTATCATGGGCGCCAGGAATTCTGGGAAATGTAGTTCACTGTAGGAGTGAGTTTGAAGTACTGAGGGGGGGTGTTTGGAAGCGGCAGGGTGGGGGCTTTAGGCCTTGGGCTGGCGGTGGGCTCGGCGGGCGGGGCGAATTCGGGGTGCAAACCTGCTGAGAGGCACAAACCGGATCAGAGACACAAACCCACAGGGGGCTGGTACCCAGCACCCACAAGCTCTGCCACCCAGGTGCTGGAGCTGCAAAGGCCAAATCAGAGACATAAACCTGCATGGAGGTTAGCACCTAGTGGCCCCCAGACTGGAGATACAAACCAGCAGGGAGGCTGGCACCCAGCAGCTGCAAGCCCCGCCACCACATACCTGGAGCTGGGGGGTGGGAAGGGGGTGGACTGGAGATACAAACCCGCAGGCCTGGCAGCCAGCAGCCCCAAGGCCCGATGCATAGGCCCTGGGGCTGCTGGCGGGCGGGGGTGGGGCAGGTGGGGGCAGCTGAAACACAAACCCACAAGAAACCTGTGGAAAGGGAGATAAACTATTATAACTTTCCTCAAGATGAGAAAACTGTCCCTGGATTATTCAGTGATGTGGCCCACACCTTTCTACATACACAGGGTATGTTATGACCACTCCCAGAATGCCGTCTCCAGGGAATAACTTACTGTGGCAAATCATCTGAGAGAGGAAACAAGCTTTGGTTGGGTTTATTCTGAAGGTCAGAGAACATGCCACCCCCCAACATATGCTTTATTGTTATATTGATGATCTTGAGCTGCAGATTCTTGAAAAACTGCAAGTGCATGCAGAGGATTTCACTGAAGTCTCCTGATCTGTCTAAAATTGGATCCCCCCTACAGGAGCTTAAATGTCATATTTCCCCTTGATGGGAGAAGTGTCATCAGGCAGAGAAGACTGACTCCTATCACAGGATATAACACCCAAACTTTGTTACAAACTATTTCTTTCCACCCCCATTCATCTTTCCTAAAAATCATTTACTCTCCTCCAGGAAGCCTACATCGCCTGTTCCCTTTCCCTAGGAAGAAGGTATTTAAATCTGCATTCTAAGCCAGCTTGGGGAGTTATTCATTTTTCCCTGAGATCTCCCACATATACATGAAGTACACATGTTAATGAACTTTGGTTTTCTCTTGGTGATCTGTCTTTCATTACAAGAGCCTCCACTAAGAACTCAGAAAGGTTGAGGAAAACTATTTTTCTTCCTCCATAATTCTATCTCGGGAAATCAAGTCCCCACCTGAACAATGAGCTTGGCTCAAGTATCAAGCGTTCCCTGCTGACGGGAGGGAAGCTTCTAGGGAGAAATCAATGATATTGGCATCAAAGTGGGATGGAGGGCACACGCATGGTTGATGGTGGGAGTTTAAAGTGGATTGACATTTTTGGAGGATGACTTGGCAAATTTGATAGAAATGTTCAAGGTATATCCAAGAGTCTTCTTCTAGGAATCACATCTGCTGAGATAAAGCACAAGCACTTAAGCCCTGGTCAGAACCCAGGATGCTACTGCGGACTCCCCTTCCATGATAGGAAAACCTGGGAACAACCTGCATTTTTAGGACAAGGTAGCATCTATGCTAATAAAAGTGTAATATGCTAATTAGATTGAACATCTTTCTGGCGACCTTCCAGATGTCCTTCTAGACATCCTTCCTGACAAAGCCATGTTGGTGGGGCCAAGGCAGAGAAGGTTAGAGGCAATCAGGTAAGCAGGGGAGAGCAGTTAGGGGGACCAGGCCAGCAGAGGAGAGCAGTTAGGGCAAACAGGCTGTCAGGAGAGAGCAGTCAGGGGGATCAGGCTGGCAGGCAGGTAAGTGGTTAGGAGCCAGAGGCCTGAGGGGTCCCAGATTGGAGAGGGTACAGGCTGGGCTAAGGGAATCCCTCGCCCCCCTCTCCCATGCACGAATTTCATGCACCAGGCCACTAGTATCTATATAAAAGCCTAAGCGACTGTTTATAACTGGTACCTATGATGCACACTGACCACCAGGGGACAGGTGCTCAACACATAGGCATGGAAACATAGAGCAGACTGATGAATCTTAGAGGGAAGTGGGCAGGGAAGAGTGTGGGAAGAGATTAACCAAAGATCTTATATGCAAATTACAGGCCTGGTGCATGGATTCGTGCACCGGTGGGGTCCCTCTGCTAGGGCTGCGGGGACCGGGCTGAATCTGTGCACCAGGCCTCCAACATCCCCCGACAGGTCACAGAGGATGCAGGCCAGGCCGAGAGACCCTACTGGTGCATGGATCCATGCACTGGACCTCTAGTAATGTAATAAAAATAAGACAAAGTATTAAAAAGTGGGCAAATGATTTGAATAGGAATTTCTTTAAAGAAGAGATAGAAATGGCTATTAGGCACATAACACAAAAAAGGTCAACATCCTTAGTCATTAGGAAAATGCAAATCAAAGTCACAGTGAAATACATTTCATATCCTAATATGCCTCTTATCAAAAGGACAGACAATGACAATTTTGGTGAGGATGTGGCAACATTGGACCAACCCTCACACTTTCACTGGTGAAAATGTAAAATGGTGTGGCCACTTTGGCAAACAGTGTGGCAGTTCCTTAAAAAGGTAAACATGATTATATGACCTAGCAATTCCATTCTTAGGTATATAACAAGAGAAAATAAAACATATCCATACAGCCGAGACCGGTTTGGCTCAGTGGATAGAGCGTTGGACTTCGGACTGAAGGGTCCCGGGTTCGATTCCGGTCAAGGGCATGTACCTTGGCTGCGGGCACATCCCCAGTAGGGGGCGTGCAAGAGGCAGCTGATCTATGTCTCTCTCTCATCGATGTTTCTGACTTTCTATCCCTCTTCCTTCTGCTCTGTAAAAAATCAATAAAATATATTTTTTAAAAATGCAGAGGACCTACCCAAAAATGCAAATATTCCTTTCCACAAGTATTTACTGGGTTAACTAAGATTTCTGCTTGAGTATTAAAATTGACAGTAAAATAGTAATCAAGTTTTCAAATTAATTTTAATTGGCCAAGTGAAATAAGTGAATACTCAAGAAAATCTAACTGTACTGGACAAAAAGCTTTTCCTAAAACATTAACTAAAATATCTATTAGTAGTTCATCTCACTGCAAAATTGCCTAACATCCAAAGAACCTAAAGCAGTAATATTTGTGTGCAAAAATTAAAATTTAAAATTACCAAGACTGCAAGATAAAATTTCCAAAAGCCCCTATTAACCAAAAAAAACAAACAAACAAAAAACGGGGGGGGGGGGGGGACAGTGGGGTAATATCATGTAAGGAAAAATATCCTATAAGTAAAATACATGTAGAAAATTCTTACTCCAGAAAAGAAAATTCCATTTGTAAAACCAACTGCAGGACACCCATGAAAAAACACACATGGTGTCAAAATAAGCCAAAGGAAAATCATTTAGGCAAAAATAAAAAGAATCCCAAGTCTATTTTGCAGAGAGGATCCCTTTGTTAACCTTTGGTCGAGAATGTGTTTGTGTGTTTGCAGAGAACAACTCCAAGACCATGTGGGTTCCTGCGACAGTGAGGAACTGACGGGTCTGTTCCAGCCACGAGGACGGTCCAGAGATGGCGGACGCTGACGACACCTTGCCACGCTAGCAGTCGGCAGCTGTGCGTTGCTGTAGGCGGCCCAGGACCATACCAGAGAGAAGGGATCTTGCATTGCCACGAGGTGTCCACCATCTGGATACTATTGCTGACATGTACACATGAAGAACTAATTGACATTGAAACTGGGACTCAGAACAGTTGGACATTGGAACTGACACTCAAACATTTTTTTGCTCTTATACGTTTGTTTTCAGTATGCAGAGGCAAGATATTTTTGAAGAAAAGAAACAGGGGGAAGTGATTGATATAGAGGCAGGGTGGCCTTGAACAGGCTGTCAAACTACAGGGGGAAGGCTGGAGTGGAGGGGAGGCAGATGCTGGGGGAGATAAACCGAAGGACTTGTATGCATACATATGAGCATAACCAATGAATGAAAGACTCAGGGGTGAGGAGGGGGGTAGGTGGGGACATGTGCTGGGAGGTAAGGGAGGCTGGGGGGAGGATATTGGGAGGGGAGGAAAACATGTACTACTATTAAATATAAATTATATTGTAAATAAAATTAAAAAAAAAAACATGTCCATACAAAAACTTAAACACATGTGTTTATAAGCGGCATTATACATTCTAACCAAAAAGGTCAAAGCAAACCAATTGTTGACTTGATAAACAAAATGTGATATATCCACCTCATGGAAATTTTTGGCAATAAGTAAGAACGAAGTACCAGTATATGCTACAACATGGATATATTAGATTCTTGGGGCTGTCATAACAAAGTACCACAAACTGGGTGGGTTAACAGAAATTTATTGTCTCACAGTTTGGGGCTAGAAGTCTGAAACCAAGTTATTGACAGGTTTGTTTCTTGAGGCTGTGAGGTAGAACCTTTTCCAGGCCTCTCTTAGCTCCTGGTGGCCCCAGGAGTCCTTGGCTTGTGGATGGTGTCCTAACTGTGTCCTGACATTATCTTCATGTCTGTCTCTGTGTCCAAATGTCCCTCTTTTTATAAGGACTCAATCATATTGGGTTAGGGAACACCCCCCCCCCCATTTATTTGTTAGACCCAATTTTCAAATAAATTCACATTCACAGGTACTGGGGGTTAAGATGTCAAAATATTCTTTTGGAGACACAATTCAATATATAACAATGAATGAACTTTGAAAACATTACCCCAAATGAAAAAAGCCAGTCACAAAAGGCCAAATATTGTATGATTCCATTTATATGAAATGTTCAGAATAGGTAACTGTATAAAGACTGTAGTTTAGTGGTCACCTAGGGCTGAGGGAGTAAGGGAATAGGCAGTGGTTGCTAATTGGAAAAGTATATGTCTGTAAAGCTGTTTAAAATGTAACAACAGTATTACACAGAATTCTTGTATACCCTTTATCCAGTTTTCCCTAACATTAGTATATTACATAACTGTAATACAATTATCCAAAAAATTAACATCTGTATAATACTATGAACTATTTACAGACTTTATTCAAATTTTAATAATTGTCTAAGGTCCTTTTTCTGGTTTAGGAGCTGACTTAGGATCCCATGATGCATTTGTTCATTCTGTCCCTCTAACTTCCTGCCATCTTAGGCAGTTGTTTAGTCTTTGCTGACCTTGACACTTTTGAAGAGTATTGGAGTTATTTTGTGGACTGTCCCTCAGTTTGGGTTTTCTGATTGATGAGTTAGTGTGCGCTTTACAGAAGATTGTCTCAGAGGTGACCTCGTGTCCCTCTCAGGGCCTTGTATCAGAGGATAGTGACATTGGTAAGTATGACTGGTTAAGTCTGAGCTCTTCTTGTCATTTTTCAAATTTCTCCATTGTGATTTTTTTAAATTCATTTAAAAAAGTAACTTATGTGGAGAAACAAAAATTTGCTAAGAAGGTAGATCTAGTCTATGCAAAGCTGCAAATCTCTGGTGACTCTAGAGTCCCAACACAGTCCTACCAGCAGGGTCCGCAGTACAACCATCCAGGCAGGAAGTCAGAGCCCTAGTGCTTCCTGGTCTGTTGTCCTCGGGGATCCTGCAGCTCGCTCTCTATGCTCAGTTCCACTGATGAATTGCTTATGGAAGGTTTTTGCATCTGTGTTTTAAGAGATTAGTCTACAGTTCCCCATGTTCAGATGGTCTTTGTGTGGTTTGGCTATCAGGATAATGCTGGCCTCATAAAATGGGTTGGGAAACCTCTTCTTTTTTGTATTTTTTGGAAGATAATGTTAGAATTGGTTCTTCTTTATTTTTTTTTAAATATATTTTATTGATTTTTTACAGAGCAGAAGGGAGAGGGATAGAAAGTCAGAAACATCTATGAGAGAGAGACATCGATCAGCTGCCTCTTGCACGCCCCCCACTGGGGATGTGCCTGCAGCCAAGGTACATGCCCTTGCCGGAATCGAACCCGGGACCCTTCAATCCGCAGTCCGACGCTCTATCCACTGAGCCAAACCGGTCTCGGCAGAATTGGTTCTTCTTTAAACGTTTGGTAGAATGACCAGTGAAGCCATCTTGTCCCACAGTTTCTATTTTGGCAGGTTTTGAAAATTTTTTTATTACTAAGTCAGTGCCTTTACTTATAAATCTATTCAGATTTTCCATTTCTTCATTATTCCAGTTAGGGTTGATTGTGTTTCCAGGAAACTTTTTTTTCACCGAGTTAGTTATCGAAGTTGTTGCATAACTGTTCATATTACTCTGTTACAGTTCTTTTTATTTCTTTACATCAGTATTAATGTCCCCACTTTCATTTCTGATTTTAGTAATTTGAGTTCTCCTTTTTTCTTTTTAATTTTATTTATTGATTTTAGAGATAGAGAGGCAGAGATGGAGATGATAGAGAGGAAGGAATTGATTTGTTCTTGGACTTATTTATGCACTCATTGTTTTCTTCTTGTACATGTACCCTGACTGGAGATCAAACCTGCAACCTTGGCTTATGGGCACAATGCTGTAACCAACTGAGCTACCCAGCTAGGGCTTTCTCCTTTTTTTTAAGTGAGTTTAGCAAAATTTGCTAATTTTGTTGATATTGTAAAAGAACAAACTTTTATTTTAGTTGATTTTTCTCTATTGTTTTTCTAGTCTCTATTTTTCTTTGCTCTAATCTCTATTTCTTTGCTCTAAGTTTTTAAAAATATATATATTTTATTGATTTTTTACAGAGAGGGAGAGGGATAGAAAGTCAGAAACATCAATGGGAGAGAAACAACAATCAGCTGCCTCTTGCACACCTCCAACTGGGGATGTGCCCGCAGCCAAGGTACATGCCCTTGACCGGAATCGAACCTGGGACCCTTCAGTCAGCAGGCTGACACTCTATCCACTGAGTCAAACCGGTTTGGCTCTTTGCTCTAAGTTTTAGTATTTCCTTCGGATTTGGTTTGCTCCTCATTTTTTGTTCCTTATGGCATCGAGTTAACTTGTTGATTCATGTCGAGACCAGTTTGACTCATGGATAGAGCCTCGGCCTGCGGACTGAGAGATACCGAGTTCGATTCCTGGTCAAGGGCATGTACCTTGGTTGCAGGTGTGCAGGGGGCAACTGATGGATGTTTCTCTCTCATCAATGTTTCTGACTTTCTAACCCTCTCCCTTATTTTCTATTAAAAAAATCAATAAGTTATATTTTTAAAAACTTGTTGATTCGACATCTTTATTTTTTTTAAATCCTCACACAGGATATGTTTTTTTTTATTTGAGAGAGAGGAAGGGAAAGAGGGGGAGGAGAGTCAGTGTGAGAGAGAAACATTGATCAGCAACATACCCTGACCAAGGATCAAACCTGCAACCCAGGTGTATGCCCTGAAGAGGAATCAAACCCACAACCTTTTGTTGTACGAATAAGGCTTCAACTGAGCCAGTCAGTCAAGGCTGTTTGCTTTCAATATCCCACATATGAGTGAAATCACATGGTCCTCATCCTTTCTGTCTGACTTATTTCACTTAGCTTGATACTCAAGATCTAGCCAGGATGTCACAAATGGCAGTATTCCATCTTTTTTTATGGCTAAGGGGTATAGTCCATGGCACCATGTCTTCATCCAGTCATCAGTTGAAAGACACTTAGGTGCTGCTCATGCCTGGCAATTGTGACTAATGCTGCATGTATCTTTATAAATGTTTTCATTTTTTGGAGGGTAGACCCCAGAAGAGGAATTGCTGCATAGCTCTATTCTTCATATTAATAGAGCTTTCTTTTGGTTAATATTTGCATGGGATCTCTTTTTCCATTCTTTTACTTTCTACCTTTTTTATCATTAGATCTAAAGGGAGTTTCTTTAGAGTGTAGAGTGTATATAGTCAAATAATTTTTTAATATATTTTTTATTGATTTCAGAGAGAAAGAGAGAGGGAGAGAGAGAGAGAAACAGCAGTGATGAGAGAGAATCATTGATCGGCTGTCTGTTGCACACCCCCTATTGGGTATCAAACCTACAACCTGGGCATGTGCCCTGGGTGCAACCTGGGACTCTTCAGTCCACAGGCCGACGCTCTGTCCATTGAGTCAAACCAGCTAGGGCTCGAATCACTTAAAAAAAATCCATTCTGCCAATCTCTGTCTTTTGCTTAGTTTTTTACATTTACATTGAAATAATTAAAGATGAGAAGGAATTACTGCCATTTTGCTGGGGGGGGTTTTTTTGTGTGTGTGTTTTTTTAATGTCCTTCCAGCCCTGCTGATGTGACTCAATGGTTAAATGTCGACCTATGAACCAAGAGGTTATGGTTCGATTCCTGGTCAGGGCACATGCGGGGTTGCAAGCTGGATTCCTAGTGTGGGGGCAAGCAGGAGGCAGCTGACCCATGATTCTCATGGATGTTTCTCTTTCTCTCCCTTCCTCTCCGAAATCAATGAAGAAAAAAAAAGTTCTTCCACCTACAACCAGAATCAAAGTCCCTCCCTCCCTTCGAACCTGGCTTTCTTACAGGAACCAGAGAACCTGGACTTACTGAGAATGCCGCCACCACCCCCCTTTGAGAGCGGAGGGTCTGTGCCCAGGAAGCCCTGTGCGGACCCCTCACCACATCAATGTCAGGCTCTTCCATTGGAACTTCTTCAGAGCTTTGGTTTCTGTTCCCCATCCAGGTTTTCAGGCCCCCCCTATCCCCTTGAACCTGAGACCACAGAGCAGGCAGGGCCTCCGGATCAGGGCCTTTGGTACCCTGGGGAAGAATGGGCAGCAGAAAGCGAAAAGGCTGTCCTGTGAGATGGCTGTTCCGGCCTGAGACCAGGTTGCTGCAAACTCCCACTAGTGTTCCAAGCCCTGCGGAGTGGATGCAGGCAGTTTCTGGGGTGTTCTCCATGTTTCTGTGGAGAATGGGAGCTGGGAACGTGTAGTCTGCCATTCAGGGGAAGTCTGGTCTTCCATTAAACCTGTGAAATTGGCAATGACAAGCAAACGTGAAATTTATAGGGAGTTTTTGGGAAACTGGCCCTGTCATCCATATTGGTGACTGTGCTGAGGAGCAGCATGTATGTGTGTGCATGTTGCATGCATGTGTGTGTGGTATCTACACATAGCTCTACACGTACTGGTACTCATGTTGTATGCACAGAGACACGGTATCTGAAAAGACTTAACCTCCTGATATAATCTGACCTAGAGATTCAGCCGGGGAAGCTGCGCTCAGGCGACGGTGCTGATGGAAGGGGGGGCGTGTTGGTTATGTCCGCTGCTGTCGAAGAGGAGGGAGTCCCAACAGCAGAGCCTGCGGCTCCAGGGCTGTGCGCACGGCCTAGCCCACCCGCTGGGGATGCCTACACCCATTGACCCATTAAACTCAGCTGAGGAACAAGACTTAACGTCCGAGAACTTACACCAATCATCTAAGATATCTCTCCAAGCCGGCACATTCATTTAAAAATTACCCGACCTCCCTCTCTCCCGGGTTGCCCCTCCCCAGAATCCTTCCCACCCACCCTCGCCCCTCCGGGTCCCCCAACACCCCCTTGGGCCCCCGCCCCTCCGCCCGCTCCGCGGCCACGCGCGCCTCCAGCGCCCCCGCCCTCCCCGACTCCGCCGCCCAGAGCGCCTCGCGGGTAGCGGCGGCCGCGCGAGGCCCCTCCCCGAGCCGCGCGGAGGAAGCGGAGGCGGCGGCGGCGGCGGCGGCGGCGCGGAGACCTCACCGCGCTCATGGCGTCACCGGGGTGAGTGCGGCGCTCGGGCTGGGCCGGCGGGGCCGCGCCGGGCGGGGGTGGGCAAGGCGGGGGCGGCCCCCCTCCCCCCGGCCTCCTGCCGGGCCCTGTGGACCCCGGCGACCTTGGGCGGACGCGGCGGCCGGGCCGGGCCGGGCAAGGGGGAGGAGGCGCCCGGGGCTGTCGCCTCGGTTGGTTCGCTCGCCGGTGGCGGAAGCTGCCCGGATGCCCCGAGAGGCAGCGGCAAGGCGGGGGACCCCGCGCGCCGGCACCGCCTGGCCCCGGCAGAGCGGGGTGCGGGGTGCGCCGTGGGCCTGCGGCCGCCCGGGTCTGACACCCCCACCCCCCACCCCCGCTCTCTGCCTGCTGCGCGTTAACTGTTCTCTCCTCCAGGAAGCGATGCGGGACAGAGTTTGCCGTGTTTAGGAAATCCTACTTCAAAACGAAACCTCATGCATTCGTTGGGGCCACATTTTATTTTGGGAACCTGGCCGGTGAGCCGGCAGTGGCGTCCCTCCCGGCTCCGTTGCGGAGGGAGACTGGACTCAAGGTCATGGCTGGAGTGGGTGGCATCGTCCTTTGACGGTCACCCACCTTCCCGAGGGGCCCGACCTGGTGCGTGTGACATAGAGCAAGTTGTGCCTCTTCCACTTCTCCCCGGGCCTGTGCGGGTGGGCCTGCGGGTGCCAGCCTGCCCTGCAGGGGAGGTGGAAGGGCCAGGCGGGGGGGGTGGGGGGGGTGGAGCGTTGGGGGAGCGCCCCCCCCCCCACCGGTGACGGGCTCTGACCAGCTGTCACTGCTTCCCTCCTTACCGCTGCCTGTCGGCTTGGGGAGCAGTGGTCAGAGGGGCCAGTACTTTGAGCTCAGGAACGGATAAACAAGGGCCCATCCCTCAGAAGGCCGCTGATTCACCAGGGGGTCAAGGTCCCCTGCGGCCAGCCCTCAGGGCAGGGCAGCGGACAGGTGGCTGAGCCTGGGTGGGGAAGCCATGAAGCCTTTTAGAAAGGAATGGTGCCTCTGGCATCCAGGCCCTCTCCTTGCAGGCCTGGTCAGCAGGGGACCCAGTGCCAGGCTGGCATTCCCTTCTGTGAGGCTGTGGGCCCTGCACCGTGTCCCTGTCGAGGGTGGCATTAGTGCGGACTTGTTGTTTGTAGTTCCAGCTACTTGTGAAGTTGGTACAAATCTGTAAGTACCCCCTGCAAAGCTAGGGTCACCAACCCTGTAAGGCACGTTAGGCTGTTTTATAAAGGGAACAGCGCCTCATGCTGCATACAGAGCTGGGGCATCCACACCTCCAGGTGTCTGTTCTGCAGGCTTCCTGACCGTCAGAGTTCAGCCTGGAGCCCTGGCTTCCTCAGCTCCTCTGGCCTGTCTCAGCCAGCTGACCAGCAGGCACCTTGTCTAGTGAAGTCGACGCTGTGGGAGCAGTACGGGGAACCAGGGGATTCATGGAAGGGAAGGGCCGTACAATTTCTGCTGGGGCGTTCATGGAGGAGCTGTCAACTCCCTTGGCACTTTTGCATGTTCTAAGTTATTGAATCTTCACCACAACCCTGTCTGTAAATCCTGTTTTTATCTCCATTATAACAGGTTAGGAAACTGAGGCCTAACTAAGCAGTTTCAGTTAAAACTTGATGTAGATCAACCACAACGAGGAAGGTTGGTTTATATTTGGTTAATGAAGCACAAACAAGCATGTCGGATTCTGTATTTTGTTCTGACCACAGAGTTCTCTGCGTGAAGCTGAAGTGAAGGATGTATTCTCGCTCTTTGTTGGTGTGAGAAGCTGTATTAGAAAAGCGGTTGTCCCTTTGGTTATGGTTTTACAGAAGTTGGCTGGAAAGGGAATGATTGAGAAGTGGCTATTTCCTTTAAAGAAGGATTCCCACCCGAGGTTGTGCTTTCTGAGACTCACCTTGCATGTCCGTGCCGTGCCCAGGATGGCCTTTCCTGTTATAGTTCAGATGTGGTGGTTCTGTAGATTCTCTACATTGTAGCCCTTTTTTGGTTTGTCTTTTCCCCCATTGATTTTTAGGAAGGGGGGCGGGGGAGAGAAGGAGAGAGAAACATCAATGTGAGAGAGACACAGAGATTGGTTGCTGCCCACACACACCCTACTGGTCACAGTTGGACACCTGCAACCTAGGCACATGCCCTTGACCAGGAATGGAACCGAGCCTTCGAGCCTTCGCTGTGGGGGCTGATACTCTAGCCCAGACCAGCAACAGGGCTACTTTGTAGCTTTTCATACAATTGTTAGTTGCCTTATTTTATTTTTTAAAATATGTTTTTATTGAGACAGGAAGAGAGAGGGATTAAGAGAAACATTGATGAGAGAGAAACATCATCAATTGGCTGCCTCCTGCACGCCCCCCACAGGGGATGGAGCCCACAACCTGGGTATGTGCCCTGCCCAGGAATTGAACCAGCGGCCTCTTGGTTCCTGTGTCGATGCTCAACTGCTGAGCTACACTGGCCAGGCTAGTTGCCTTATTTTTCAAATTAAGTAATACATGTGCCAAGAACACATTCCAAAAGGTAAAGAAGGGAACTAGATGAAAATTCAGGGCCCCCTGCTCCTGTTCCTTGCTGAAACTTGGTCTAAGCCAGAAATGCATTATGGAGATGTCCTTGCCTCTTTCTCATGGATTTATAGATGTTCCCACATCGAGAAAGTGAGCCTTTTGTCATTTGTGTCACAAATACTTTTGTGCATCTGTCATTTGCCTTTTGAGCTCACCATACTCTGAGGTTTTAAGTCTTTAATCTTTTCTTCCAGTGCATTTTTTGTTTCATTTTCTAATTTGACTCTTAGACTCATTTGGCATTGACTTTGGTGAAAGCAATATTAGGGATTCCCTTTATTCTTCCAGGCAGTTGTAAGCGAGTAATTAGCAGATACTGAGCTGTGGCCAGACCCTCCACTTGCCAGACTCTGGCAGACCAGCTCTGCAGCCTCCAGTGCTGTGACCTGTGTCTCGCATCACGCGCGTCAGGGTTTGTCCTCCTTCCTTACTGTTTTTTCTAAGAATTTTCCCAATTGGTATTATATAACTCTCTCGCCATAGGATCTGCGTATCTGTTTTGAACCTAAATTCACTGGTAGGCTTTTTGAGGGAGAATTGACTGTATTATTTTATTGTTGTTGTTAATCCTCACCCAAGGGTATTTTTCCATTGATTAAAAAAAAATTATTGATTTCAGAGAGGAAGGGAGAGGGAGAGAGAGAAACATTAATGATGAGAATCATTGATTGGCTGCTTCTTGCACGCCCCTTCCTAGGGATCGAGCCCACAATCACAGCGTATGTCCCTAACCTGAATGGAACCTGGGACCCCTCTAGTCCACAGGCCAACACTCTATCCACTGAGCCAAACCAGCTGGGGCTTTCCAATGATTTTAGAGAGAATGGAAGAGACAGGGAAATACAGAGAGAAACATGGATGTGAGAGAAACACATCGATTGGTTGCCTCCTGCACGAGCCTTCAGCAGGACCTGGGCCCAGGAAGGAGCCTGTAACCAAGGCACGTGCCCTTGACCAGAATCAAACCTGGGACCCTTCGGTCCGCAGGCCGACGCTCCATCCACTGAGCCAAACCGGCTCCTGCTGGGGGAAAATTTTCTTTTAAAATTATATTCAGCCTTCCTTTCCCCAAACACTGGGCTTTTCATTTGTTCAAGACTTCTGTTCTTTCATATTTAGAGTCTTCTCATATACATGTGGCACATTTATAAGGCAGATTCCTAAGTTTCCCCTCCAAGGAGGGAAGACAGCTGGTGTACCCAGACCCCTGTTCCCTTTGTGTGCAGCCCTACAAAGGACTGCCCTTTGGCTTCCCCAGGTCTCTCAGCACCGGGGCTATTTCTGTTGTCGTGTGCACATCAGCAAGTTCATCCTGCCTTCCTTGTGAGTAGTGTCTCTCTGGGGAAGGAGCAGCAGTGGTCTGCCCCGTGCATGACGGAGGGCCAGTGAGCCCCTTCCAGTCCAGTGTCTGCACAGCATCCGCATAGGGCGGGCCCCTCCCTGTGTCCTGGGCTGGCACCTAACACCCACCTGCTCGTGATTCCCTCCAACCTTTTTACTCACCCCTTCCCCCTAAGACGGGCAGCCCTGTTGAGCCTGAACATGAGAGGTTTCCTGGGGTCTCGCCCATGCTCTGGCCAGTCTATTGAAATCCTCAGAGATGTGGAACCCGATTCTGCATTGTCACCTCCGGTGCTGCTGCCGAGGCCTGATCTCCATCTCATCTTTGTCAACATAGGACAGGCGAGTCGCTGGTCCTCTGTGTCCTCAGAATCAAAGCCAGTCTGTTCTTAGGGCCTAGAAGCTCCATCCATCTGACCTTACCTGCTGCCTCCCCCTGCTCACTCTGTATTGGTCTGACCAGGGGCCCTGGGTGCCACCGGGCGTCTCCCTCTGCTTCTGCCAGGTCCACTCCCCTGGGAGAGCTGCATGGTGATGTCCTCACCTCCTGCCAAGCCTGCCGGACACACACCACTTGGGAGGCCCACCCTGAGCGTCCTGTAGCTACAGTAGCATGTCCACCCGGTCACCACCCTGAACGTCTTCCCGGGTGTCCTTCGTTGTTCACTGTCAGTCTCCCCCCACCTCGCTGAGTGGAAGCTAAGAGCAGGGGTGTTTGTGCCCCTCACTGATGCATCCCAGACTTTTACAAAACTTCTAGCCCTAGCCGGCTTGGATTGGTGGGTAGAGGCCTGCAGACTGAAGGGTCCCGGATTCTATTCTAGTCAAGGGTACATGCCCAGGTTGCAGGCTTGGTCCCCAGTAAGGGGCATGCAAGATACAGCCCATCGATGACTCATCATCATTGATGTTTCTCTCTCTCTCCCTTCCTCTCTGAAATCAAAAACATATATTTTTTAATTTTTTAAATTTACAATATAACTTATATTTAATAGTAGTACATATGTTTTCCTTCCCCCCACAATATCCTCCCTCCAGCCTCCCTTACCCCCCAGCACATGTCCCCACCTGCCCCCCTCCCTGCCCCAGTGTCTTTCATTCATTGGTTATGCTCATATGTATGCATACAAGTCCTTCGGTTGATCTCCCCCAGCATCCACCTCCCCTCCACTCCAGCCTTCCCCCTGTAGCTTGACAGCCTGCTCAAGGCCACCCTGCCTCTATATCAATCACTCCCCCCTGTTTCTTTTCTTCAAAAATATCTTGCCTCTGCATACTGAAAGCAAACGTATAAGAGCAAAAAAATGTTTGAGTGTCAGTTTCAATGTCCAACTGTTCTGAGTCCCAGTTTCAATGTCAAATAGTTCTTCATGCGGACATGTCAGCAATGGTATCCAGATGGTGGACACATTGTGGCAATGCAAGATCCATCCTCTCTGGTATGGTCCTGGGCTGCCTGCAGCCACGCACAACTGCCGACTGCTAGCATGGCAAGGTGTCGTCAGCAAAAACATATTTTAAAAAATATTCCTAGCAGCAGATGACTATGGGGATCAATCCAAGAGAACATGGACTGCCTCCTGAAAACCCACGTCATGTCCATCAGTCTCTCTGGATCCCGACACTAACCTTATGAGGTGTGCAGGCCCGTGATCACATGTGTATTCTGTAGAGCAGTGGTTGCCAACCAGTGGTCCATGGACCAGAGTGGTCCAAGGTTCGAAAGGTTGGCGACCGCTGCTGCAGTGTGTGTGAGAGTGTTTACAACTCTTCCCAGCCTGCTCTAGTGTGAGTTCCTGCAGTTTCCTCTCTGCGGGCGGACCTGTGCAGCATGAGATCCTGGCGAGGACTGGGTGCTCAGGACATCTCCTCTCCTTGGAGCGCCCTCAGTTGGGATGTTGCAATATGGTTGCCCCCGGGCCTGCTGAAGGGCCTGGCAGTAGCCATGACAGTGTTGCCCGATGGGAGGTGCCCCCTGGCCAGCGGACGCAGGGCCCTCGGACACCTGGCAGAGGTATGACCCTGGTTTTGGATGTTCTTGTGGAGGTTGTGTGCCCACCTCCTATTGTTGGAAGTCCTAACCTCTAGCACCTGTGGGTGTGGCCTTTTTCCAAGTGGGCTCTTTGCAGAGGGAATTGGTTCAGATGGGGTTGCCCTGGGTGAGGTTGGGCCTTAATCCAATGACTGATGTCCTCCAAGAAGCAGAGAAGACCGTCGATCGACGGGAGAACGGGGCGGCAGCGGCTCCACACACATGGCTAGAGCGAAACCAGTCCAACACTGAGGTGCTGGAGGGCTGTTTCTTCTAGAAGCTCGAGAGTGTCTGTCCCAGGCCTTACCCGAGCGTCTGGCACTGCTGTCCATCCTGGGGCTTCTGGGGTTAGAGATACCTCCCTGCATCTCAGCCTCCATTGTCACGTCCTTCCCGTGTCCAGCTGTCCTCTGTCCATGGCTTGAGGGGCCCACCCTATCCCAGTATAGCCTCATCTTAATTTAATTACACTTGCAAAGACCCTATTTCCAAACAAGTTCCCGTTATGAGTCTGGGGTTAGGACTTGAACATATTTTTTTGGGGGGTGGGGGGTGGGGAGTCACAGTTCAACCCATAACATACACCGAGAGGGTTTGAGAAGATCTGTAATAATTTTGTGAAGCTTTGTGGGCGGAGTAACCGGCTTTGGCTTTGTTGTGTTTTGGGCCCACATGGACTGGAGGGGCAAATGGCAGGTCTTTTTTTTTTTTTTTTTTTTTTTTTTTAATGCTTCACGAATTTGCGTGTCATCCTTGCACAGGGGCCATGCTCATCTCCTCTGTTTTAGTGTATGTACTGCCGAAACCAGCACAAGTGGCAGCTCTTGAAAGCTGTCAGCATCAAACATTTTGTCCGGATCTTCATTATCCAAAGCAGTTGCCACGTGGAGCCGACCACCACACTGCCGTGAGCAGAGCCCGTGTGCTCCCGGTGGCTCCTCTGTGCGGATATGTTCTGTGTGTCGAGTGTGATTGGCACCGTCAGGGAGGAGCTGGGTTGTTGTTAGGAATTGGCCCAGTTTACGGGATGTGGACGCAGTTCTGGGTGCCGAGGGACAATGCAAGCTGTGCATAGCTCTGAGCCGTCGCAGATGTCTGCGTGGTGTGTGTGTGTGTGGGGGGGCCCTGAGCCAGACTCTCCAGGTGTAAGTACAAAGCCCCTCAGGTAGTTCCTTGGAGAGACAGCCAGCAAGGCAGACACTGAGCGTTGTCAGGGTCTTTCTTTGTTTTTGAATATAATTTTTTCTTTATTACATATGTGTTCTTATCCCCCTTTGCCCCCCAAATCTCCCACTCATGCCCTCACCCTCATGGTGTCTGTGTCCTTTGGTTAGGCTTATTTGCATACATACACAAGTCCTTTGGTTGATCTCTCCTTACCCACACCCTCCCCTACCTTTCCTCTGAGGTTTAACGGTCTGATCGATGCTTCTCTGTTTTTGGATCTGTTTTTGCTCATCGGTGTATGTTCATTATATTCCATAAATGAGCGAGATCATGTGGTATTTATCTTTCTCCAATTGGATTATTTCGCTTAGCATAATGCTCTCCAGGTCCATCCATGCTGCTGCAAATGGTAAGAGTTCCTTCTTTTTTACAGCAGTGTAGTATTCCATTGTGTAGATGTACCATCGTTTCCTAATCCACTCATCTGCTGATGGGCACTTAGGCTGTTTCCAGAACTTAGTTGTGGTAAATTGTGCTGCTATGAACATAAAGGTGCATATATCCTTTCTGATTGGTGTTTCTAGTGATCCTAAAAGTGGGATCACTGGGTCGGGTGGGAATTCCATTTTTGATTTTTTGAGGAGTTGCCATACTATTCTCCACAGTGGCTGCACCAGGCTGCATTCCCACCAGCAGTGCAAGTTGTCAGGGTCTTGATGCCACCTGCAGACTTGAAAGAAGCCCTGTGTGCACAGCAGGACCTCCATCTCCTGGTTGAGAAGGAATTGCTAGACACGTTAGGCCTCAGGGCAACAGTCCATCACCCCTCGCCCTGGAGAGAAGTGTGGGGAGGGGCAACAGCAGGAAGGGGAGCCGAGTCGTGTTGTGCCCCAGGCAGTGCCTGCACCTGGCTCCTGTGCCCGTGCCCTGATGTCTGGAGAGGACAGGAGATGAAACCTCAGCAGCCCTAAGCAATGAAACAAGCCGTAGAGTTAGTCCTGAGCATTGTCAGTCCATGGAATGATCTGCAGCATTGTGACTAGATTGAAAGGAGAAGACGGGTTAACAGGTTGAGTATTTTCAAAGAGCAGAGGCCTTTCTTTGTATGTCTGTGTTCTATATTTGTGGTATGTTTGGGATCAGACACAGATATTAATGGTATTAGTGGTTTTCAAACACTGCTGTGCTAAAAGCCCCTTGCCCATGTTTGAGGCCGTTGGAAGGGCTGTTGGTGTGCTGTCTTGGTCTGGTCAGCTGTGGACAGCCTGAGGAGGTGCCTACGGCTGAAGGTTGCTGTGACCAACTAAGTACCAGGACTGGGGGCTGAACAGCAGACCTTTCTCTCGCAGATCACGCTGCAGGCTGGTTTGGTTTCTGCTGGGGCCGCTCCTGGCTTGTAGGTGCCCACCTTCTTGGTGTGGCCTGTTCTGAGCCCTCAGGCAGAGAGCAGCCCACAGGAACCCACTCCCATCAGATCAGGGCAGCCCCATATGACCGCATTTGGTCCCAGGCGATGCCCCTCTTTCTCCAAATAGGCACAGTGGGGGTTATGGCTCCAGCATGGGGACTTGAAGTACACAACTCAGGCACTGGAAGCAGAGTGGTCAGTGAAAAGCATTGGATGGCCCTATCTGGTTTGGCTCAGTGGATAGAGTGTCGGCCTGCAGCCCAAAGGGTCCAGGTTTGATTCCGGTGAAGGGCACATACCTTTTTATAATATATATATATATATATATATATATATATATATATATATATATAATTGATTTTTTACAGAGAAGAAGAGAGAGGGATAGAGGGTTAGAAACATTGATCAGCTGCCTCCTGCACACCTCCTACTGGGGATATGCTTGCAACCAAGGTACATGCCCTTGACCAGAATCCAACCTGGGACCTTTCAGTCCGCAGGCCGACGCTCTAACCAATGAGCCAAACCAGTTAGGGTGGGCACATACCTTTGTTTCAGGCTTCTTCCCGGCCCAGGCCTTGGTCAGGCCCGTGCAGGAGGCAACCAGTAGATGTGTTTCTCTCACATTGATGTTTCTCTCTGTCTTTCCCTCTCTTTTTCACTTTCCCTAAAAATCAGTGGGAAAATATTCTCTGATGAGGATTAACAACAACAAAAAGCATTGGATGAAAGTGACGTTTTTATTGCTGTTCTCACCTGGGCTGTAAATACCTGCCCTCAGGGGAACTCTTTTTAACCCTTTCTGCTGTTTTCTTTTGTTAAGGTTGCTTTCTTTCCTTATTACAAAAGCAATATATGCTCTCTGCAGAACAGTGACCACCAACTACAGCTGACATTGGCTCAAAGAGGTCCCAGAGCTTTGGGTCTCCTTGTGGCACCCACTCCCTATGTACAGGCCCTAACCCCCCCATTCACAGCATCATTTTCATAGCCCTTTTAATTTTATTAAATAAGTACGTGCTCCTATTTATTTCAAATAAGACAGAATAAACACACTATACCCAGAAATTCCTAACCTCTATTTTAAACATTTTATTTAGGAATAATTTTTGGCTTTGAAAGAAATTATAAAAATAAAAATTCCCCTTATCAAGAGTGGCCTAGCCCAGCTGGCATGGCTCAATGGTTGAGTGTTGACCTATGAATCAGGAGGTCAGTGTTTGATTCCCGGTCAGGACACACACATGGGTTGCGGGCTTGAGGGATCGATCTCCATTGGGCATGCAGGAGGCAGCCAATCAATGATTCTCTCTCATCATTGATGTTTCTATCCCTCTCTCCCTTTCCCTTCCTCTCTGAAGTCAATAAAAATATATTTTAAAAAAAGAGTGGCCTATTCTTGACATTTGAATTCATTTGCCATTCTTTCTCTCATTGTCTCTATGTGTATGGATGTGTATATACACACATGCACATGTAAGTTACACACGTGTGCCATTTTTAAAAGCATTAGAGGGTAAGTTGCATACATTATCGCCTTTATCCCTGGATCCTCCTGTGTCTGTGTCCTAAGAATAGGGATGTTCTCACACAACCAGAGTACAGTTGTCAACGTCATAAACTTAACCCATATTTCAATTTGGTCGGTAGACCCTAAAGTTTCTCTTCCTGTTTCAAGATCCAGTTGAGGGCAAGGTGTTGGTTTTGTTTTCCTGCCTCCACAGCACTTAGTCTGGCCCATCTCCTCAGTGCTTGCTGTGTGTGCTGTGACTCTCGTACTTTGGGAAAATGCAGTTGCCTCTCCATCTGGCATGAAGCTTCTCGGGGTGATGGGGTTCTCTCCCTGGTACCTGGCAGGCCGTCTAGGAGACGTTGCGAGGCTGGGCAGACACCTCATCCTTGGGAGTGTTCCTGCCTAGACTGGGTGTCTTGGTGTTTCCTGCTTGTGGTGCTACACATGGTGCCCTTCCAGCTGCCACAGCTCCACGGAGGCATCCCATCATGACAAGCACCCTCGTCCCCCATTGGCTCCTCTGCTAATTGTCTGCACGCACTCATCGATTCCTGCTTTTCAATGGCTTTTAATTAATTACTGTAGCTAATGTTTTTCGTGCTCAAATTGTCCCAGAGGTGACAGAGGGAAGCCATTTAGGCAGGCTGCTGTGTCCTGTAACATGCCCTAGAGTTAATTATTAATTAATGTATGTATCTACTTTTGAGCTCTTTGTATTTTTCTGAAATTAGGTACTTAGGCTCACCCGGTTCTTCCTCTTCCCCAGGTCTGGCATCAACCATTTCTCCATGGAGAGGGGGTGCCTGTCAGTGAGGAATGATTAAGGTGTGCTTGGTGTGCTCATTGCTGCTGTGGCCCTGTCAGTGGACAGAGCTAGGAAATCTACACATGTGTATGTACACACAAACATATGTGCGCGAGCATGCAGGCAGGGATCACGAGGTCACACGTGGACCTGCAATCCCAGCGCGCTCCGTGAGTCCTTTGTCTGACTTCTTCCACTCCTCATCTGTGTGTCCGTTTTTAGCTTTGGGCCCTGCTCTTGACCAAGTCAGCGCGTTGATTCATCCCCATGACACACCTGAAGTAGGGATTCTGAAATAGACTGTGATTATCACACCTACTCAAGAGTTAAGACCACCATCCCTGCCCACACTGCCCACTGTGGGTGAACACCTCTGCTCTCCTGTGTCTGCCTGCAGATAAATTGTCATCGCTCTGTGCACACACTCACCTGACTTTCCCCCAACACCATTCCACAACGTCTTTTTTTAAAAAAAAATTTTATTTTATTGATTTCAGACAGGAAGGGAGAGGGAGAGGGGGATAGAGACATCAGTGATAAGAGAGAATCATTGATCAACTGTCTCTTGCACGCCCATGCTGGGGATCAAGCCCTCTTGGTTCATAGGTCAACACTCAACCACTGAGCCACGCCAACCGAGCTCCATAACATCTTATCCAACATGGCTTTATCTACAAATGAGATCCACAGAATACTTTGTAATGGTAGCAGAATAAGATGTACACAGAACTCCCTGTTATTGGACTTTGCTTTTAAAACGTGTCCAGTTGTTTGCTGTGATATATAAAGCTGGCGTCAGCATCTTTGTAACTAAGTCTTAATTATCTCCTTAGGGTGGAAGTGGAGTTACCGGTCAGAGGGTATGTATGTTTTTATGTCTTTGTGTGGCTCCTGGTTCTGAGAGGGCTGGTTGGTTTTCCAGGCCTGGGCCCCTCCGTGTGGCTGCAGCCAGAACCGCTGAGGGCACTTTCAGAAGCAGTGATGCCCGGCCCAGACTCGGAACCTCTAAGAGTCTGGTTTCAAGGATCTGGGGTGCGATCAGGATTTGTAGTTTTTTTAAAGGCTCCCCAAGTGATTTTGATATGCAGCCAATGTGATATTTCATTATTTTAATCTTAATGCTCTTCTGAAATTATTTCAGACAGTCAGATTTGGGAGACGTGGCCCCCGAAATAAAAGCCTCTGAGGGACCAGCAGCTGTGGCCATTGCAGGTAAGGGTGGGCCCGCACACCTGCAGCAGACACTGCGTTTCTCTGTCCCTTCGGATGCTGCTCCCAGGCCACCCTGGCTGGGGGTCATGCACCGGAAAGTAAATAAACACAGGCTTTGTTTTCCCTTTCACCGAATATTCCATCAAGGAATCCTTTAAACTTCTCTTTTATATTCAAGCTAGGATTCCATTTTATTTATTTTTTTATTTTCTAAAAACATATTTATTGATTTTTTTCACAGAGAGGAAGGGAGAGGGATAGAGAGTTAGATAAGAAGTGGAGGTGGTACAACTTGTGACTGTGCTAAGTGCCACAGAATCATTCACTATAAAATGGTTTTCTTGCCGAAACCGGTTTGGCTCAGTGGATGAAGCGTTGGCCTGCGGACTGAAAGGCCCCATGTTCCATTCCGGTCAAGGCTGCAGGCACATCCCCAGTAGGGGGTGTGCAAGAGTCACATCCCCAGTAGGAGGTGTGCAAGAGGCAGCTGATCAATGTTTCTCTCATGATGTTTCTGACTTTCTACTCCTCTCCCTTCCTCTCTGTAAAAAATCAATAACATATATATTTTTTATTTTTTTAATATATTTTATTGATTTTTTACAGAGCAGAAGGGAGAGGGATAGAAAGTCAGAAACATCGATGAGAGAGAGACATCGATCAGCTGCCTCTTGCACGCCCCCTACTGGGGATGTGCCCGCAGCCAAGGTACATGCCCTTGACCAGAATCGAACCTGGGACCCTTCAGTCCACAGTCTGACGCTCTATCCACTGAGCCAAACCGGTCTCGGCGAACATATATTTTTTTTAAATGGTTTTCTTCCCCAAAGGTTTTCCCTTTTTTGTTAAATACATGTCTTAGCCATTTCTAAGTGTACAATTCAATGGCATTATGTGCATTCACATTGTACTGTGCCCATCAGCGCCATGCATCCCATAACTTTACTCATCCTGTAAATAAGAAATTCTAAACCTAATTAAACCGTAACTTTCCCTTCCCGTTGCCCAACCCCTGGCACCCACCATTACACTTTCTGTCTGTACTGTAGGTATTTCCAGTGAGGGACTCTTAACAGTATTTGTCTGGTTTTGACTGGCTTCCTTCCTTCAGCATCAGGTTCCTCCATGCTGCAGCGTTTTGCAGAACCTGCCATTATAGATACAGACCCCATTTTGTTATCCGTGTATCACTGATGGACACTTGGTTGCTTCTATGTCTTAGCTCTTGTGAATAACGGTATCAGAATACAGTGTGCACATATTGCTGCAAGACCTTGTTTCGGTGTCTGGAGGTGTGCCCCCGACGTGGGATTGCTGTCCTCACCCCTCTAACCTTGCTGCCGAGACTCAGCGTGTATGTGTTTTTCTTTTAGATCTGGAATGGAGAGAAATGGAAGGAGATGACTGTGAGCTTCAGTATGGAGGTAGAAGCCACAGGGTTTGGTGACGGGTGTACGGGGGCAGGGGTAGGGAATGGGCCAAGGGAAACCTAAGTGGGGTTTTATGTGTTGAACAGTCGGAAGAACTTGCTGTCTTAGTGAGAAACACAGGGCTCTGAGTGCAGCTTAAACTGACCGGTGTGAGTCCCGGCACCTGGTTTGATTGACACGCCTTTTCCTTTGCTTTTGCAGATGGTATGAACGATGCTCAGGACAGTGACTTCCCAACAGGTATGTGCTTTCTCTCGCATTTCTGCTCTCTGATCCACATCCTGTCCTGCTGAAGGAAATAGCATCATTGCTGCAGACTTCATCAAACTCACTCCAGTCCAGAAGCCCTTCATATCAACTCACTTATGAGTGATTCTGCAGGAAACAAGCCCTGGGAGCTGTCCCTGTAGAGAGGAACGTAGTGAACTGGCACTTTGGATGTTATTTTAACAAATTCTTCCAAGGGACTCCAAGGCCCAGCCAGTCTGTGCACCCCTCGTGTGGTTCGTGGTTTCATTCACAGACCGCAGAGGGCCACACACTGGGCAGGAGTGGCGGGTAAATGGGCTTGTTTGTGCTGGCTTTTCACTACTTAAGAAATAGACAGTTGTTCCGGGCCTGATGAGAACGATGTCCCTGGTTTCATTCTGTCAAAACTCAGAACCTGAAGGGTTTCTTCTCCAGTGCCCTTCTCCCCACAAGTCAAGTCCCTGCAACAAGTCCCCAGCCCGTGTCCGACGGCAGCCACCGCCCAAGAACCTGCCGAGTGCCCGTGCCGGCACAGACAGCAGATGGACCTTTCAGGGGAGTGTGACATGTGCCCCTGTGCCCAGTGCTGCTGGCCCCGAATGCCCTGAGCCCGTCTCATGTGGCTCTGTGAGCAGCATAGGCGGTGCTTCCTCTCTTGAGAAAGGAAAGGAAAGAACCCTGGAGAACAGTAGGAGGTGTAACTATTTTGTTGATTTATTTAACGTTTAAAGTGTACTAATTACATGTAATATGGAAAGTGCTAAGAGGCTCTGGCCAAGACAGAGAAGTGGGTGAAACCCTCTGCAGGGCCTGACTGTTGTGAGCATCCTGTGTCGTAATGGCTGACATTGAAGATCTGAATAAATAAGTGCAGAAGTACAATAATCTCTAACAAATACTTGAATACGGTGAACACGCAAACCCATCGTATTGGCTTCAGACTTGCAAAATAGGTGAGCTGTGATCTGCAGCAGTGTGTACCTAGTAACCACCTCCTGACTCCTTTAAAAATTCTCCAGTTTTGAAAAGAGAAAAGAACACGAACAAGAAAATCGATCGACTTGGTGATTGTGTCACCGAGGGCAATCTCGGTTGACAGTGTGAGGGCTTCACTGCTGCCGAGTGCAGGGAGCTGTCTCCTGGGCGTCCAGCCGCTCACCCAGGCGGCTGCTTTGGTCTTGGTGCTGCTGAGCCCGTAGTTCCAGAGAAGCAGCTATGTAGACATCTGCATGTGGCCCTGGCGGCCTGTCCACACCCCTCTCTTGTCCCACATGTCTGCCTGTGCTGGGGTTGGGTGGTGTGATGCATGTGTACCTGCGTCTCAGGGGCCCAGGGCGTCCTGCTCTTGGAAAGGCCACCCCCGCCATGCTGATGCCCCTTCCTCCCTCTGCCCTGGGCCCCGCCCTCTCGGCGAGCACTTACCTCTTCCTTTCCCTCCACAGTGGAGAGGAGTCGGCTGCAGGAAATGCTGTTGCTGTTGGGACTGGAGACACACCAGGCCCAGAAACTGGGCCTGCAGGACGCCCTGCAAATCAGCAGTGACAGTGTGAGGAACTGGGCACCTCAGGCTCCCAGAGACCTGCCCTGGGCCTTCCTGAGGAAGCTGCAGGCCCGCAGTGTGGAGGCCCGGAGCACTGCGGTACTGGCCTCGCCCTCGGATGCCCGGCCTGCGGAGAAGGAGAGCCAGATGGAGGAGGAGGTCATCTCCTGGGACACAGCTGACGACATCTCCGCGGACATCTACTCCTTCTCGGAGCTCCCCACGCCCGACACGCCCGTGAACCCCCTGGACCTGCTCTGTGCCTTGCTGCTCGCCTCCGATGGGTTCCTGCAGCAGGAAATTGTGCTGAGGATGTCCCTGTGCCAGTTTGCACTCCCACTCATTCTGCCTGACTCGGAGCACCACGCCCACACCTTCCTGCTGTGGGCCATGCGGGGTGTCGTGCGGACGTGGTGGGCACAGCCCCCAAGGGGCGCAGGCAGCCTCAGGGAGGACAGTGTGGTCTTGGCCCGGGCACCTGCCTTCGCCTTTGTGCGCATGGAGGTCAGCAGCAACTCCAAGTCCCAGCTGCTCAACGCTGTGCTCAGCCCGGGCCATAGGCAGCGTGACTGCTTCTGGCACCGGGACCTGAGCCTGGGCACCAGCCCCCGGGAGATCGCAGACGGGCTGGTGGAGGTCTCCTGGCTCCTGCCCAGTGGTAGGGAGGACCTGGACCTTTGCCCAGAACCCGTGGCCTTTCTGAACCTCAGGGGTGACATTGGGTCTCACTGGCTGCAGTTTAAGCTCTTGACAGAGGTCTCCTCGGCCGTGTTCATCCTGACCGACAACATCAGCAAGAAGGAGTACAAGCTGCTGTCCTCCATGAAGGGGTCGGCTACCAAGTACTACTTCATCCTGAGCCCCTACCGTGGGAAGCGCAACTCCAACCTGAGGTTCCTGAACAGGCTGACCCCCGTGCTGAGGATGGACCACTCCCACGTGCTTGTCAAGGTCAGCAGCACGGATGGCGCCCGCTTCACGCGCAGGGTCCGCGACATCGTAGCTAGTGTGGCCCGGTCCCCCTGCAGGAGGGTGTCGGTGGAGGACATGGCCCAGGCTGCCCGAAGGCTGGGGCTGAAGGTGGACGAGGACTGCGAGGAGTGCCAGCGGGCGAAGGACCGGATGGAGCGGATCACCAGGAGCATCAGGGACCCCGATGCCTACCGCAGGGAAGAGCTGAGGCTGCAGGGGGAGCTGTGGAGGAAAGCGGCTCGCGTGGAGAAGGAGCTGTGCCAGGTGCAGTGGCACGGGGACCCCGCAGACAAGCGCCGGGCCGAGCTGAGGCAACGGCTGCTGGAACTCCGCACGCAGCAGAGTGGCCACGACCCTGCCGGGGGTGTGCAGGAATTCATCGCAGGCATCAGCTGCCCCTCTCTGGGCGAGAGGCAGTATTTCCTGAGGTGGATGGAGTGGGGCCTGGCCTGGGTGGCCCAGCCAAGGCCAAGGCAGCCCCCAGAGACAGCTCCGGCCCTGAGACCAAAGCAGGGTGGGGCCGGGGACCGTGAGCCGCTCTGGCCGGAGCCCCTGGGGGTGGAGCACTTCCTGCGGGAGATGGGACAGTTTTATGAGGCAGAGAGCTGCCTGGTGGAGGCTGGGAAGCTGCCCACAGGTCAGAGGCGGTTCGCCCACTTCCCAGGCTTAGCCTTGGAGTTGCTGGTGAGGGGGCTGCCCCTGGAGCTGGTTGACGGAAGCACGCGGAGCACCCCCCTGCGCTGGGTCACGGGGCTCTTGAAGGAGTTGCACACACACCTGGAGAGAAGGTCACGGCTGGTGGTGCTGTCGGCGCTGGGCGTGCCTGGCACCGGAAAGTCCACTCTTCTCAACACCATGTTCGGGCTTCGGTTTGCCACAGGGAGGGGTCGGGGTCCTCGAGGGGCCTTCATGCAGCTCGTCACAGTGGCTGAGAGCTTCAGCCAGGACTTGGGCTGTGACCACATCCTGGTAATAGACTCGGGGGGCTTGATAGCAGGCGCCCCAGCCATGGCTGGGGAGCGCTTTGAGCTGGAGGCCTCCCTGGCCACTTTGATCATAGGGCTGAGCGATGTCACCGTGGTCAGTTTAGCGGAAACAAGGGACATCCCACCGGCTATTTTACATGCCTTCCTGAGGCTGGAGAAAACAGGGCACATGCCCAACTACCAGTTTGTGTATCAGAACCTTCATGACACGTCCACCCCTGGCCCGAAGCCACGGGAGAGGAGGCCGCTCCTGGAGCCACCCTCAGATGTGAGCAGAGCCTCCACACACGTGGACAAGCAGGCAGATGGCCTCCGGACGCTGGCGGACTTGGCCTTTTGTGACCCTGAGAAGCAGCACATCTGGCATGTTCCCGGCCTGTGGCACGGAGCGCCTCCCACGGCTGCCCTGAGCTTGGGGTACAGTGAGGCCGTGTTTGAACTAAAGAGATGCCTGCTGGAGAACATCCGGAACGGCCTGTCAGGCCCCCACAGAAACATTCAGCAGCTCAGCGAGCTGGTGGGACTGCTGTGAGTGTGGCTGCTCCAGGGTTGTCCACCTGGGGCTGGCACCTAAGGCGCGGTGGCCCTGCCCATGGGAGAAGGTAGAAAAGCAAAGATGGGGCCTGGAGTTTCCTGCCCTATAGAGCTGCAGAGCCTGTGAGTATGGAGCAGCTCTGTGGTAATGCACACAGGACTATGTCTCAGCTCCTTGGGCGGCCTGCAATGGGGCCTCTTTCATTCGTGCCTGGAGCGGAGAGATGCTCTCTCTCCATCATACAGTCGACACACGAATCGCAGGAGAAGGGTGGGGAAGAGGCCCCAGGAAGCATACAGGCTTCCCTCCAGCCCAGCATTGGTGAGTCCATGCTGCCCGGACAGAGTGCCCATTTGGCAGGTCTATTTATTGCCTGACGTGAAGCCCCATCCTGCTGCACCCCACACCCTGCAGCACCTGGTGTACAATTCCCCATAACAGGGACACGTGCTCACATACCAGCTCTGCCCCTAGACTGTGAGCTCTTTGAGGGCAGGGACTGTGTTATTCAACTTTGTCACCCCAGGGCCTGGTACACTGTGGGGGCGTTAATAAAAGTTTGTGAAATGAAAGGATGCACGAGTGAGAGGAGCAGGCGGTTCCTCTCCAGGCCTGATGTTCCTGCTTCCTCCGAGGATCAGTGTCTTTCTGAGGGAGGGTGTGCAGGGGACCCCGAGAGGAGTTCTCTTCTAAGCTGTTCCTGGGAGAAGGAAATGTTCCTACCACAATCCCCATCACTGTCCCCTTCTGTAGGGGAAGGAAGGGGCCAAGAGCAGTGGACCTGGGAGGGCAGAGAGCTGCTAGGAAGCCGCTGCCCTAGGCACTGGGCTCCACTTCCTGGTTCTTGTCGCCAGCACCCACACAGCAGGCTCACCCACTGGCCCATGGTGCCAGCTCTCATTTTGCTGCCGTGCTCCTTGGACCAGCCTTCCTCCCTGTCACCATTTGAGCCAGAATTTGTGGCCCCTCTCCAGTCGATTCTCCAGCTGAAATCCTGGCCCGAACTGGCCCTCATCAAGGTTACTTGTTGAGCCTCAGAACCCGGTCCCAGCAGTGTCACCAGCTCTGAGAATCTCAGCTTAGTCCTTGGGCCGCCTCCCTTCTGTATTTTGTGGCTTCAGAAAAACTCGGCTGGAGGTGGTCGCCCAAGCTCTTCTGTGTCCTTTATTCCTTTTGCCAGACTCAGTCAGTGGGCCTCAGGCTGGAACAGCTTCCTCGAGCCAGGCCCCTTGGCCCCTCGGCCCTCCTCTGCATCCCAGGACACCTGGTCTTCCTTGGTGTTTGGGATATTGCCCCCTGGGCACTGAGTCTCGAGACTCACAACAGACAGAGCCATACTTCAACTCTGGAAACCTGATCTGTGGAAAATGTTTTCTGAAACTTAAAAAGAATCTGTAATCCTCAGGCACTAGAAACTCATCTCTTTCTGGATCATTAAGTAACACAAGTTTTTAAATGTTGGTTCACAGAAAATACCTCAAACTTCCCACTACTTTGCTTCTCCAGCTCAGTGGGACTTTCACCCAGTATGCTTCTGGGCCCACGTCTAAGCATTGGGAAGCTGTCTTAGAATTGCTGTGTATAAGCCCTTTATTTTTTTATTTTCTAAAAAATATATTTTATTGATTTTTTACAGAGCAGAAGGAAGAGGGATAGAAAGTCAGAAACATCGATCAGCTGCCTCTTGCACGCCCCCTACTGGGGATGTGCCCGCAGCCAGGGTACATGCCCTTGACCGGAATCGAACCTGAGACTCTTCAGTCTGCAGTCCGACGCTCTATCCACTGAGCCAAACTGGTCTTGGCCTGTGTATAAGCCCTTTAAAATGGATTCCAGCTATTCCAGAAATCAGATCTAGGCAAACTAGCCCTACTGTCCCTACCAGGGTTCTTTACTAGGGGGTCTGTCTGTTGTCCAAAGTTAAGATTCAGTTATTGAATTCCTGAAAATCAGGTATGTGCTTTTCCTTCTGGGAAGAGAGTTCATAGCTTTAAATGGATTCTCAAAAGAATGTACTCTTTTCTTAACGATATACAAAGCAGTGTCTGCAACTGATGCTATCTCAGCGTTACTGAAATACAGTACCTGGCAGGACTGGTGTTAGAAATGTGTACGGGTCTACGCCTGGTATGGTAGCGCTCTCCAGCTCCTCAGAGGTAAGCAAGCCTGGGAAAGAAAAATTCTTTTTTCTTTCTTCTGGGTCAGTAGTAAAAAAAAAAAATTATTTAAAACCTATCCCGAGTTCCTAAGACATCAACAAACCAATTTGGAGTATGGCTTTCCCTGCATGGAGTCAGGATGCAGAGGAGCGCCTGGGGCTTGATCCCGATGCAGTGACTTTGACCTCTCGCCTCACAGGCCTCACATGTCCTGGGCCTGGGCTTCCTTCCACTGCCTGTAGCTGTCAGGCAAGTACTTCTCCCTCAGGGTGCAGCCCCACCTCCACCCTACGCTCCGAGAAGCGGGGCCTGTGAGTACTCCCTTTACTGCTTTTCTGTACCCCGCTCCTCCCCTCCAAGCTCCCTGTTCCTTGCGGAAGGCAATGTCAGCTACTTTGGAGTCCTGATCTGTCCTCGGGTCTGAAAATCAAAGTGAGGTCTGAGTTGCTGGCATGTGATGCCCATTTCCCATCCACTACTCCAAGCCTGGAGTGTGGTGTTCAGCCCCAGGTTACTGGGCAAAGGAACAGGCGTTTGGAAATGGCTCCGGCAGGAGACTGGTTACTTCCGCACCCTGAAGCTGAGGTCAGAGTGCCGCCCCGTTCTGTGCCTCAGCAGCAGAGAGGGGACCAGAAAAAGGACCAGGGTCAGAGCCCCTTGGCTACCCATAAGAAAGCGGAGGGTGGTGCCGGGACCCGGGTTCCACTGTGGTTTGGCTTCGTTCCCAGATGAGAGCTTGGAGTCTTGGATTCTTCCTGGTGAATGGGCTGGCCACTAGGAGAAAACAAATCACCAGAAGCCATTGGTTTATTTTTTTAATCCTTGTCATTGACAGGATTATTTATGTCCCCTTGTTTTCCCATTGACCCCTTACTACCAGGAGTAATTTTGAGATACAGGTTTGCAAGTGTCAAGTGTGAGCAGTTCTGAGGATGCTAGTCTTACCAGGAAGACAGTTGTGAGTGGGATTGTCTGGGCTAAGCCTGCAGCCAACAGGAAGGCATAGGGCTCTGGCTGGGGCACCTCTCCCTGAGACTAGACTCACCATATTCCTGGCTGGACTGTGCAAATCCAGAGGCCCCGGAGTCCTCCTTCACACAGTGTCACCCACAGTGGCCAGTGCCCTATCTGACAGAGGCAATCCCTTGGGTTGTGCTGGACCCACTGGACAGACCATCTCAAAGACGTCCAGACCACCCACCCAGCAGGCTCCTCCTCTGCCTTGTGGTCCAAGAGGGGTAGGCGTGGACTAAGTCCATCCCCCCTGAGTTTGAGCTGGTGTAAGAGCTAGACCATCCCCCACCTCCAGGTGCTCCCGCACAGGTTCTGGGAGTCTGCCGCATAAACCTGCATTCAGGGCGCTGGTTCTTAAGCCTGCCTACAAATCTGGGTCACCTGAGGAGTACGGAAAAGCACGGTGCCACCCCCAGTCCTATACTCGGGGTGTGGGGCCCAGTGGACTCGCATGTGCAGCCAGGGTTGAGAACCTCTGCTTTGAGAGCAGAGAAGCGACTGATGCCTATTGATCACAAGGGCCTGTGTCTGAGAAAACCCAGTTGCACATCCTTCTCTTCCTGGGCCCTTTCTGTGGTTACTTGTTCTTCATCCAGAAAAGGCCGGTCCTAAGCAGTCTGTACTCAGCCCGAGACACCACCATTCCCAATCCTACGTGGTTCTGAAGGCTCTGCTCACAGATGCAGTGGAGCCCCAAACACTTGCTACCATTACTCATTCTAACCTCAGGTGAATGAATCTCTGGCCTCCATCTTCTCATCTGCAAACCCTGACAATAAATACTGCCTTTCTGCCGAAACCGGTTTGGCTCAGTAGATAGAGCGTCGGACTGCGGACTGAAGGGTCCTGGGTTCGATTCCAGTCAAGGGCATGTACCTTGGCTGCGGGCGCATCCCCAGTAAGGGGCGTGCAAGAGGCAGCTGATGGATGTTCCTCTCTCATCGATGTTTCTGACTTTCCCTCTCCCTTCCGCTCTGTAAAAAATCAATAAAATATATTAAAAAATAAAAATAAATACTGCCTTTCACAGGATTGATGGGGAAGACACAAAGTGCATCAAAAACACTTAACAGGTGAAAATTGCAGAAAAATAAAACACCCGTTAAAAATTTACACTGGCAACATAAAACAGTGCAGCAATTCATGCATTAAGATTGTCCTTTTAAGTTATTTTAATAATGCCCTCCATCGCCCCCCATCAAGGAACCAGCTCCTTTTTGCATCAAGGCAGGTAAGAATTTTAAAAAGGTGGGTAACCATGAGAGAGCCAGAATTGCTCTCATACCTCAGGAATGAAGAAAAAAAACGTTGATAGTGGATTGCCTACTGCCTGCAGACCTTGAATCCTGAGCACAACAGCCCTGCTGAGCACTGCCTTCTGTTCCCAGAGGAGTCAAGGCTATTGTCACCTTTGCTGAAAAAACCAGACATTTCTCTCCTCTGATTGAGGTTGTGTTCTTGTGAGTTCTCGTGAACCCTCACAAGTCCCTCGCCCAGGCTGCCCCACACCCCAAGAGAACTCCCACCCTGATCTGGGACACCCTTCAGGGCAAACCAGTTGGCCTCCACCCATGCACTAGGCCTCTATCCTATCTAATGAAAGAGTAATATGCAGATTGATATCACTCCAAAACACAAGATGGCTGCCCCCGTGGTTAAGGATCCTGCCCCCATGGGGACACAAGATGGCCACCACAAGATGGCCAGCAGGGGAGGGCAGTTGAGAGGGACCAGGCCTGCAAGGGAGAGCAGTTGGGGGTGATCAAGCCTGCAGGGGAGGGCAGTTAGTGGTGACCAGGCCTGCAGTGGGGGAAATTAGGGGCAAACAGGCTGGCAGAGGAGCAGTTAAGCATCAATCAGGCTTGAAGGGAAGTGGTTAGGGGGTGATCAGGTTGGTAGACAGAAGTGGTTAGGGGCAATCAGGAAGGCAGGTAGGTGAGCAGTTGGGAGCCAGCAGTCCTGGATTGTGAGAGGGATGTCTGACTGCCTGTTTAGGCCCAATCCTACTGGGCCTAAACGGGTAGTTGGACATCCCTCAAGAGGTCCCAGATTGGAGAGGGTGCAGGCTGGGCTAAGGGACCAGCCCTCCCCCACCCCACCTCCGCCCTCTGTGCATGAATTTCATGCACTGGGCCTCTAGTGTATATATATAAAATGCTAATAAGCTAAGTTCTTTTCCTTTGTTCTGGTAATGGCGTCACATAGCAACACCTGGATTCCTTTCCCTAGCAACTAGCCTCCTTGCAGTTTCTTCAGCCCAGGAACACGACTTGCTTTATAGCCAGGTGTAAACACTTTACACTTTAACCAAATGTCTGTGAAGTGTTTTCTGGTGCTTCATCTCATGTGATCTTCACGGAAGTTCTGGAGTAGGTAGAGAGGAGACTCAGTAGAATCCTATTTTCATTAGCTGGAAAACGAAGATTAAGAAAGTTTAGAAATTTGAGCCAACTACAAAGAAGTCAGAAATGGTGGACCTTGAAAATCACTTTAGGTTTTCTCACTGCACAGAATAGAGTCAAACACTACTACAGTTAAGTATTTTACCCTTTGTTCTCCCTGTGTGATCTATAATAATATCTGCTCATGTTGATATTTACTGCTGTGTTGCTGACAATTACCTGAAAGAGAAGGTGAGTGCTTCACTGGGCTGGGAAAAGTTTAGCTACATCAGAAAGCAGGCCTAATTAAGCAAGTTTACATCTATAAAAGGCTAAGTTAAGTCACATGTGCATGATACATATAAAGCTCTCACTGGTGCCCATCACACACATGTGTTTTGATCTGTCATTGTCAATTGTGAATTTGGTTGACACTTCTATTATAGAGAAAGGGTGAAATTAAATATTTCATCTATTTAATTTCCTTTAATGTGCATGAATTTGTGCACCAGGCCAATAGTAAGGTTATAAAATGGTCAAACTTTATTGAAAATAAAATAATATCAGTTTAAAAGAGTCCTTCAGGAAGGGTTATAAGTTTTTATAATCTGGGAGTATTGTGCTTAGAGACCAGCTCATTCCTGTTTTGCCCTCTTACCCAACAAATTGGAAATAGAACATTTCTAGTGAAGTGGGTTGAAAGACACTGTCCTTTTTAAAAAATATATATTTTATTGATTTTTTTACAGAGAGGAAGGGAGAGGGATAGAAAGTTAGAAACATCAATCAGCTGCCTCCTGCACACACCCCACCGGAGATATGCCTGCAACCAAGGCACATACCCCTGACTGGAATTGAACCTGGGACCTTTCAGTACACAGGGCGATGTTCTATCCACTGAGCCAAACCGGTTTCAGCAAAGACACTATCTTTTTATTAATTTCTTTTTTTTTGAGGACCCAGCTTCAAGTGGCCAACAGAATCTTGGTCATGGAGAACGTACAGACTTGGTCCCTTTTCCTGTTCCCCAGTGTGATCTTAGGCAACTTACCCTCCACCTTTGCCTCCATTTCCCTTCCACATAGAGGGTAGTCTTGTCCTCCCTCCCATGGGAACCACAGCAGCCTGAGGGTGGATGATGTAGGTAAAACCAACAACAATGGGCCAAAAGCTAGTGATTCCATGAGTCAGCCTAACAGAAACAATGACAACTATTAATTCTGACAGCACTATGAGGTAGGACTATCAATTAGCCCATTTTATAGATAATGGAACTGAGCCTTGAGTGTACACAGATTGTCATACCAAGCCCAAGTCCAGATCTAGAGCCTGGGTTTTCCCCATTCCTGTGTTGAGTTCTGAAATAAGACATACAGTGTTGCTCCTTTCCCCTGTGACACTGCTCACGCTGCCCACTCTCAGCAGCTGCTGAGAGGCCTGGATGCCACCATCTTGTAGCTATGGGTGCTACCACCTTTGTGATGGAGTGATGGTTAATTTGCATATTATCCTTTTATTAGACAGGACTAGAACCACCAGAGAGCAATTAGCAGTAATGCTCTGGTCTGAGTATCCCAGACCCCCAGGGAGATCCCCATGGTTCTCATCCCCCAAGGGAGATGCTAGAAGCCCCAAAGAATATTATTTGAAAATATACTGAAAATAAATTGTATCTGAAAAAATAAAAAATAAATTTAAAAGTTTTCAGAAATATAAAAGAAATATATGTCCATTATAGAAAATACATATAAACCAAAATGAATTACACGTGGTCATTCTTTCCAAAGATAAACTAGTGCTAATATTTGAAATAGGCTTCTATGTTCTTACTGTGTGCATAGGTAGATGATTTTTTTTCACAAAAATGGCATCTTGTTGACAGTTTTTGTGATCTTGTCTTTATGTATCTTGAGGACTTTAATGTAATAAATATAACCCACATTGTGGGGGAAAATATTTGGAGACAAGTAAAGTAGCCTAATTTGTCGACTGAGAAAGGCTTCAAGGGGGTCCGGGTGAGGCGGGGCGGAGCCACACGATAGTCCTCAGGACACCGGCGAAGGGTGCGGGGGTCCACACGCTCTGCATCCTCAGACCTCCTGATTGGAACCGCCACGCAAACTCCGGTGGAGAGAGGTATGGAAACTAGCAAATAGCATCACCCTGCAGCCCCCGCCCCTGCCGAGAGGCCCCGCCCCTGCCGAGAGGCCCCGCCCCGGCCGAGAGGCTTCCACACGCGCTTCAAGTTGGTCCCGTCCATGGCTGCCTTCTGGCGCTGACCTTTGCTCCGCGGCGCGGTGTTACGTCACAGGCTGCGGTCAGCTCAAGATGGCGGCGCCCGTGTGCAGCACGGGGCTCGGGCTGCGGGTGAGTGGGCGACGAGGTGAGCCCGGCGGTCGCGGGGGTGGCATAGTTCCGGTCTCACGCTCTTCGCTCCGCACACACAGGTGCTGTCCTGGAGCCGAGCGCTGCCGGGTGCTTGGCGCGCCCTGCACGTATCCGCGGTCTGTGCCAAGGTGAGCCGGCCGGAGCGAGGGGCCGAGGCAGGCGGACGCGAGGCCGCGGAGGCGGGTGGGGAGAGGTGAGGGGCCGGGGCGAAGACCCGGGAGACGAGAAGCCGTGGGGTTGGGGCTGGAGAGAGGTGAGGGCCCGAGCCCGCTGTCAGCCCGGGTCTTGCGCACGGACTTAGGCCATTCTTTGCTCCTAGAATCGAGCGGCCCGGGTCCGAGTGGGCAAAGGGGACAAGCCCGTGACCTACGAGGAGGCGCATGCGCCTCACTACATCGCCCACCGCAAGGGCTGGCTGTCGCTGCACACAGGTGAGGGGACGACCGCGCGCGCTAGCTGCTGGCGATGCGACCCCACGAAAGGTTTCTCAGTTGTGACTGCCCAACAGACACGAGATGAGCTGGTGTCAAGGTTTGTTGCAAGCAGTCCTCAGTGCGGGAGTCAGAAAGGCGGGCCACGCTCGGAGCATAAGTAAGCAAGCCGAGGCCGGATCAGGATGTTGAGATGCATTGGAAGGATACAGAATTGCCTTTCCGAGGGTGCAGGACCGCAGTGAACCTCCTCAGAAACTGCGGGAGCGGAGAGGGAAACGGTTTTGCTGCATGCGCTGTCACCTGTGATGGACAGAGATGCAAAGTTGCTCAGAGTCAGTGAAAGGAGTGAACCTCCGTAGAACCAGCTGGACTCGTGGGACAGTGTGCTGCAAATAACGCAGTTTCCACAGATTTTTCTTCATTCTGTGTTTGAATTGGCCTATTGTGACTCCTTGGTCACTCTCAGACATGGGCACCTTCCCAGCTGAGGTTGAACAGGACTCTGACCACTTTTTAAAAATACATTTTGTAGATTTCAGAGAGGAAGGGAGAGAGAGAGGAACGTGGACTGATGAGAGAGATCATGGGTCAGGCTGCCTCCTGCACACCCCACACCAGTGATTGAGCCCACAAACCCAGCATATGCCCTGACTAGGAACTGAACTGTGACCTGGTTCATACATAGGTCAATACTCAACCACTGAGCCACACTGGCCAGGCTCTGCCCTCTTTTTAAAAAAATTTAAATATTCACACTTTTTTACTTATTTAAATACATTTTTATTGATTTTTTACAGAGAGGAAGGGAGAGGGATGGAGTTAGAAACATCCTTAAGAGAGAAACATCGATCAGCTGCCTCCTGCACACCCCCTACTGGGAATGTGCCCACAACCAAGGTACATGCCCTTGATCTAATCGAACCTGGGACCCTTCAGTCTGCAGGCCGATGCTGTATCCACTGAGCCAAACCGGTTTTTGCCAAACACACTTATTTGTTTTTAAAAACATCTTATTGAATTTATTGGGGGAGACACTGATTAATAAAATTATATAGATTTTGTGTATACAATTCTAAGACATCATCTGTATATTGTATTGTCTGTTCACCACCTCAAGTCTTTTTCCTGGCTCTGCCCTCTTGTTTCAGTTTTCCTACAGTAAACGTGTCCTTTTTGAGATTTATTACTGCCATGTTTTCACAATTTTGTGCTTTTTGTTGATGACTCTGCTGCTTAAAATACCCGCGGAGCCCTGGCTGGTTTGGCTCAGTGGATAGAGTGTCAGCTTAGACTGGAGGGCCTCAGGCTCGAGTCCAGTCAAGGGGATGTGCCTTGGCTGCGGGCGCATCCCCGGTGGGGTGTGTGTAGGAGGCTGCTGATTAATGTTTCCAACTCTCTATCCCTCTCCCTTTCTGTGAAAAAACTAATAAAATATATTTTAAAACAAATAGCTGTTGATGGTGAGCTCAAGGAGAGCAGGTGTCCATCGAGTAGCTTTCTTCAGGCCTGAGCTATGGTGCTGCTGGGAAACTTCAGTGTCAGTCAGCCCATTTAATAAACAAGGTACCTTGCCGAGACTGGTTTGGTTCAGTGGATAGAGCGTCAGACTGCGGACTGAATGGTCCCGGGTTCGATTCCGGCGAGGGCATGTACCTTGGCTGCGGGCACATCCCCAGTATGGGGCATGCAAGAGGCAGCCGATCGATGTCTCTTTCTCATCGATGTTTCTGACTTTCTATCCCTCTCCCTTCTGCTCTGTAAAAAAATCAATAAAATATATTTTTAAAAAATAAACAAGGTACCTTTAAGTAGAAACATATAAACCAAGGTTCTATATTGATCTGTTGACAAGAAATAATGGAGCCCTAATCAGTTTTGCTCACTGGATAGACCGTCGGCCTGCGTACTGAAGGGTCCCAGGTTCCTTTTCCAGTCAAGGGCATGTACCTTGGTTGCGGTCACATCCCCAGTGGGAATTGTGCAAGAGGCAGCTGAATTGATGTTTCTGACTCTCTATCCCTCTTCCTCTCTGTAAAAAATCAGTAAAATATATTTAATAATTTAAAAAAAGAAATAATGGAGCCAAACGCTTGCAGAGCCTAACCCTGCATTTCCCCAGGAGCTATGGTTAAGTTTTTGCTAATTCATAGATCGTAGCAACTTTATAAAACAGTAAATTGATAACCAACTGTATTTTTCTAAAATATATTTTTATTGATTTCAGAGAGGAAGGAAGATGGGGAGAGAGATAGAAACATCTACAATGAGAGAGAATCAGGGATTGGCTGCCTCCTTTAAGTCCCCAGTTGGGGATGGAGCCCACAACCTGGCCCTTGACCAGAATCGAACCTGGGACCTTTCAGGTCCCAAGCCGATTCTCTATCCACTGATCCAAACCGGCTAGGGCGATAATCAACTGTATTTTGTTCAGGATGAGGCTAAATTAATGATAATCAACTATATTTTGTTAATTATGAGGGTTTTCAATTTGGATGTTTATGATGCATCTACCTAGAGAAGTTATTTAAAGGTTCTTGTCCCCCCACCTTTTCCAAGGTCTGGTTCTGAAGTCTGCAGGTGGGTGTGGAGATTCAGTGGGTGTGAGAGGCATAGGGGTTGCAGGGTCCACACTGAGAATCCACTGGATCTAGGCCATGGTCCTGGCTTATGAGAAAGCTCATGTCCCAAACCTCAGAAAGAGTTGGCGGCCTCATCTCTTGCCTGTCAGATGACCAGTGCTCTAAGGCAGCCAAGAAAGAGTGGGAAGGGAGTAGATGGACTGATCACCTGAGTTTTATATCCTGGCTAAGGCCTCATCTTTCCTTTTGTAAAATAAGTATAGTGATGGTATCTAGTTTGGGAGTTTAGTGAAATAATGTACTTGGAACTTTTAAGTATTATTCTTATTCCACTTACAGAAGAAAAGAGAAGAGGCGGAGTTCATAGAATTGGGTACCCTTTGCTTTTGGATGTTACCTCTGGAGCTTTGCTGATTCTGTGGGCCCTTCTCTCTTCAGGTAACCTGGATGGGGAGGACCACGCCGCAGAGCGAACAGTGGAGGATGTTTTTCTTCGCAAGTTTATGCTGGGCACCTTCCCCGGCTGCCTGGCTGACCAGCTTGTCCTGAAGCGCCGGGCTAACCAGGTGGAGATCTGTGCTCTGGTGCTGAGGCAGCTGCCAGCACACAAGTTCTACTTCCTTGTAGGCTACAGTGAGACCCTGCTGTCCCACTTCTACAAGTGCCCTGTGCGGGTGCACCTGCAAACTGTGCCCTCAAAGGTTGTATACAAGTATATTTAGGACATGCCTCTTGTGTCAAGCTCTAGCCTGCAGAGGACAGAAATGTGTGTAAAGGGGAGAAGTAGAAATGGGGAAACTCATCCCTTCAAAGTCCACAGACCTCACTTTCAAAGCTTCTGCTGAATAAATGGACTGTCCATGTTGTCTGGCCTCTTGCTTTGTCTTTACTCTTCAGGTGAAAGGACTTGATGGGGGTTCTGTGAGGCGCTTGGGGGGTTCCAAGGATGCTGCCACGTACAGTTGTGCGCTCAGCAAATTCCAAGCACGTGAGAAAGTATTGTTAATTGTGGTCACATGGTGGTACCCTAGATCTCCAGTACTTACCATCTTGCATAACTAAAACCAATCATATTTCTCCTTGCCCCAGCCCGTAGTAACCAGTATTCCACTCTGCTTCTATTTCAACTATTGTTGATTCCATACAATATTTGTCATTCTGAGTCTGGCTTATTTCACTTACTATACTGTCTTCCAGGTTCATCCACATCCTAAATGGAAGAGTGTTTTTTTTTATTGTGGCTGGATATACTCCATTGTATGTATGTTCCATGTCTTCATCCATTTATCCATGGATAGACACTTAAGTTGTTCTTATGTCTTGGCTACTGTGAATAATGCTGCAACGAACACGAGAGTGCAGATACTAGTATGTGTTTGAGGTACCGATTTCACCTGTTTTGGATAAATACCCAGAAGAGAAATTGCTGAATCACATGGTAGATCTAGTTTTGATTTTTTTGAGGCACCTCCAACAGTGTCTGAAAGGTGCCCTTTTCTCTGAAGCATTTTCAATTCTCACTTCTCTCCTGAATCTCTCCTCCTTCTCTGATCTCACTTCTGTCCTCATTTAGTTTTTGATCTCTATCTTCTCTCCTGGTTCTCTCTGTTTTCTCCCTTTTCTTGCTTCTCTGAGTATTGGGAGATGTGTTACCAGAGATTGTATGGGGTCCTGTCCTATCAGATCTGGGCCCTGTGATTGTGAGAGGTCACACCTGAGGGAGTAGAAGGTACTGTCAAGTCAGTTTTGAGACCTCTGAGTGGGGAGATGGATTCCCTTCTGAAGGACTTGGGGATCCTTTCACACGAGCTCTGGATCCATTCATGTGAAATGGGAATCCACCTGAGAAAACATGGGGTTCTCTGATATCTCTGGGTCTTGTGAGGGGGTTGGAGGGAGTCCCAATTGAGAGAGTGGAATGTCCTGTGACATTAGTTCTGAGTCCTGTGAGTGTGGAGGTGATGTGAGAGTCAAATTTAGCCCTCGCCATATACAAGTGGGGTGTCCTATTACAGCAGCTATGTGTCCTGTGAGTATGTGGAAAAGTCTCCCTGGGAGATCTGGGGGTTGTGTCATATGACCACTAACTGGTGAGTGAGGGTCGCGGTCTATCCCTGTGAGAGTAGTGAGTGCTCACATTATATCTAGGCACACACAGAACCTGCCACCCATCAGGTGCTCAATGAGCTGCTGACTTAATGCGGCTGCTCCTGCGTGAGGGGTATGGCATGTCTTACTGCTGTTTGTAAAATAATCACCACAAGGCCATCAGTTGGTTACATACTTGAAATAATTTATTCTGCTGAAACCGGTTTGGCTCAGTGGATAGAGTGTGGGCCTGCGGAATGAAAGGTCTCAGATTCTATTCCGGTCAAGGGCATGTACCTTGGTTGGGGGCATATCCCCAGTAGGGAGTGTGCAAGAGGCAGCTGATTGATGTTTCTAACTATCCTTCTCCCTTACTCTCTGTAAAAAAAATCAATAAAATATATATATATATATATATATTTTATATATTTTATTGATTTTTTACAGAGCGGAAGGGAGAGGGATAGAAAGTCAGAAACATCGGTGAGAGAGAGACATCGATCAGCTGCCTCCTGCACGCCCCCCACTGGGGATGTGCCCGCAGCCAAGGCACATGCCCTTGCCGGAATCGAACCCGGGACCCCGCAGTCCGCAGTCCGACGCTCTATCCACTGAGCCAAACCGGTCTCGGCAATAAAATATATTTTAAAAAAATAAAATCTTTGGAATAATTTCCCCCTCTGACTGTCAAGAGACCCAACTGGGTGCCCAAAGAAAGGACTGGTGTTCTCACCATAGCAATCTAGTTCTATACTTTTTAACTATCCCATGTTTTCCTCTAGTCCTTTTTTCTTCTAAGATGAAATGGCTTTGTTGCAGCTTACACTCTTCAGAATAATATGGTTAATTCAAAATCCTACCACAAGAGGTAAAAACTGCTTTCATTTTAAGTGCATATCTTTCTAGACAACTCTACACGCGCAGTTCCTTTCTTTCTGTGGATTTAATTTACTATTCTAGATTCTAAGAAGAGTGTAAAACTTGTAAATATTCCCTAATATGTGCACTTAATATTGCACTTTTCCTGTAAGTCTTATATTTTTATTATCATTCAGTTTTAATTATTTTCTAACGCTTGGGCCCCTGTTCTGGAGCCCTGCTGACAGTGTGAGGCCGGGGGCCTACGGTTTAGCTCCTGTGTCTGATAACTGGTGTATGGTGTCCAGTGCCTGCTTAGGGACCTGGGTTCCTAAACACAGACCTGAGTTTTGACCGCAATGTCTGTGGTCTCAGGTTGAATTGTGTTTAGCTCTTTGTCTGGATTCTGTTTGGGTGTGGCTGGTTTCCTGCATTTCTGTGTGGGGTCCACATGCAGATATGACATCAGGACCTGATGTAAGGTGTCCTGTGTTACTCTCTGGCACCTGATTTCTGGCATTCATGGTCCAAGGTCTGGTTTTATGTCTGAGGTTTAGCTTTTGGTTTGTGACAAAGACCAAAGTTGATCTTTGTTAGAGAATATACTGACCTAGGACATGACTACCCACAATAGACTGCTTTTTAAAATATATATATATATTTTATTGATTTTTAAAAACATATATTTTATTGGTTTTTCACAGAGCGGAAGGGAGAGGGGTAGAAAGTCAGAAACATCGATGAGAGAGACATCGATCAGCTGCCTCTTGCATGCCCCATACTGGGGATGTGCCCGTAGCCAAGGTATATGCCCTTGCTGGAATCGAACCCGGGACCCTTCAGTCCGCAGGCTGACACTCTATCCACTGAGCCAAACTGGTTAGGCTTAGACTGCTTTTTAATATAAAAAGCTTGTGGTCTGCTGTGGAGACCGGTATCTGTTTCTGGGGCCCCAAGCCTGGCTCCGCTGTCTGGGTCTGGTGTCTGTTAATGATGGTTCTTGCCTTTAGCTCAAGCCAAATGGAGTCCTTGTCATGGCTTGAGGAGCCCTGGGTCAGGCTGCCCTGAGTGAATTCCCTTTCAGGCTATACATTTCAGCTCTGCTCTGCTCCAGTCTATGTGTTCTGGTCTGGTCCTGTCATCTCTTCTTTGTTCAGTACAGATGACTTATCAATCAGTTCAATGTGGTAGGACATTTGCAGGTCACTCCATGAATTGAGGTTTGTATGAAAAGCCCCTGTGTAGAAATGAACATGAGGCTCTGGGTTTTTTGTTTGTTTGTTTTTGTGAAATTTGAGCTGTTATTCATCAGGACCCCTTTATAGTAGGGATCTTTATTTTTATCATCTTTATCTGTTGTCTGTTGTGTGAATTGCACGGGGAGTCCTGAGATAAGGGATGAAAAGAGAGCTGGAGGCAGATTTTCTATCCTGGCTCAAACCAGTTAAGGAGATGAGGGGTGTCTAAGGAAGAACATAGCAGACCTGGGGCAACATTTGCATTCTGCCTTAAGATCAGTGTGTGAGGGGCAGAGTAGGTGTTTGGCTAAGACCGTGATGGAAAATCTATGACACACGTGTCAGCACTGACACGAGCAGCCATTTCAATGATATGCAGCTGCATGCAGTCACATACAGAGAAGTATGGGGTGAGGGCTGAATTTGATTCTCACATCACCTCCACACTCACAGGACTCAGAACTAATGTCACAGGACATTCCACTCTCTCAGTTGGGACTCCCCCTCCCCAGTCACAAGACCCAGAGATATCAGAGGACCTCTCATGGGGAATCACTTTGAGTTTGAGTCCCAGGGCAGGGAGTCCAGGTTTTGGTCTGTGGTCCAGTGTAGGATCCAAGTTCTGGAGTCCAGGGTGTGTGCGTGGGGGGGTCCTGATTATGGCTTTGGCATCTAGACTCCGTCCACTGATGGTCACTGCATTGAACTCCTTACTAATAAGAGCCCCTAGTTTATAGAGTTGTGGCAAGTTAGGAAAAAGCTAGAAAAGTCCTTGACAAGTGGATTGGGGAATCTGAGACTCTAACAGGGCCTAATAATTTAGGCACAACCAACAAATCACAAGAACGTATCTTCCCTAACTTAGGATGCTTAGGAGCAAATGGGTTACACATTCCAGACCATTCCCCTGGGAGATCCACCTTGATTCAAGTTCCTTTCCATGGACATTTTTTTAAAGGTGAAACTGATCAAAGAATGACCCTGATCACTGTTTATGCTCTTTGTAATGCATCAGCTTATCAAAGGACACACCTGGAGAGTTTATGAATATTCTATCAATATATTCCATTGAGAACTCCCCTAAAAGTGCAACCTTTAAAAACCAGGTAAGCCCTAGGTTTGGCTCAGTGGATGGAGTGTCAGTCTGTGAACTGAAGGGACCTGGATTCAATTCCGGTCAAAAGCATGTACTTCGGTTGCAGGCTCCTCCCTGGCCCCGGCCCTGTTTGGGGCTTGTGCAGGAGGCAACCAATCAATATGTTTCTCTCACATTGCTATTTCTCTGTCTTCTCCTCTCTCTTCTGTTCTCTCTAAAAAGCAATGAAAAAAATATCCTCTGGTGAGTATAAAACAAATAAACAAAGAAAAAACAGGTAAAACCTTTGTCCTTTCCCTTGTGACTAACTTGGTTGAGCATCATTCCATATATCAAAAGGTAACCTGTTCAATTCCAGGTGTGGACACATGCCAAGGTTGCAGGTTCAACAAATGGCAACTGATTGATATTTCTCTCTTTTTCCCTCTGTTTTCCTTTCTCTCTAAAATCAGACAGTGCGGGTCACAAGGCCTTTACCCTGGCCAGCTGGCTGCTGCAAGCCACCTCTACTGAGGCTGCCAGGAGGTAATAGGCCCCAGTCCTCGAGGCAGGGAGTTGTACGATGCCCACTCGGGTTGCGGCTTGCGGGCCATGTAGGCTGCCGTTCCTGAGGCAGCCAGTTTGCAAAGCAATGTGCTGAGTACTGCTAGATGCAGCATGCTGGCATGAAGCCCTTCAGTTGACGCAAGCTGTAAGCCGCAGGTCGCCATTATTGGGACCTTCGGTAAAACGGAGGCCCCCAGCTAACCATGCAGCTAGTGCAGGGCACAGGGCCTGTTCCCTACAGGCAGGCTGCTGCTGGCCACCTCTACTGATGCTACCAGGTGGTTGGAGAGCCCAGTCCTTGATGCAGGCAGTTATACGGAGCCCACTTGGTTTGCGGCTTGGGGAATGTGGCGGACGCCATTTTACAGGTCACCACTCTATTTCAGAGGTGCTGAGTCCCGTGAGAAGCAGCTGGATGGAGGTATGTCACCACTATACACTAATGAGGCAGGCAGGATTTGACAGTTCTGCTTGTCGACGTTACTAGGTGTAAGTTTACAAGTTTCTAGGATCCTGGTTGCCAGTTACTGTGGTATGTGCTGCTGGTTACTGGTTACCTGGTTAATAGGTACCTGTTAACTAGGTAACTGATTACCTGGTTACTAGTAAATTACAATCTTGCTTCACATTTTTTCAAGTTAATTCTCTGACATTAGGTTATTAAGACTGAGTATTTTTTTCTCCTAGTAAATTATGTGTAAACTTTTTTTTTTTCCTGAATAAAATGTTCCAGTTACTATTTTGGTTCTGAAACACATTGGTTTTAAACCTGTTCTTGTATCTTAAACGGTTCTGCTCATTACCTCTGGCTGTCTCTTTCAGAAGGAAAGATGAAGTAATCCTGTAGAAACATGCTAAGAGCAAGCATCCTTTATTTTGTGATTGAGAATGTAATCACAGAGATAGCAGACTGATACACTGGTTGTATAGGACAAACGATTACATTTTTTTCTTCAGGTAAGTTCCCGATTATACTCTGCAGGTCCGTGGATCTATGTATTTATTACGCGTTTCCTTAACAGACGCTGACAGCTAATTCCTGCGCAAAGGTAATCCTCTGCTGCCCTCCTGTGGACATTTCTGGAATAACACCCTGTGCCTCTATCCATGGTGCTGAAGTTCCAGCTAAAGCCCTGTGAACCTGACCAAACATTGGGGGGGGGGGGGGGGGGCTGTCACAATATCAGCGAGGCTGGCCAGGGCGACATTCCTTCCCAGGAAGGACCGAAGTCACAGCTGTGGTCTCTTCACCTCATCCCGCCCCAGCCCTGCAAAGGGCGGCCTCGGCTGCTGCACTGACATCGTGAGCCGCTTTGAAAGGTAGAAGCCAGAGTTGTTGAGGTGGCCAGTCCATCCAGGGAGTTGCTGAGTACCCTGAGATGCAGAGTGCTCGCAAGGAGCCGCCTTAATTGACCCATGCCTGACGCCGCAGGCCGCCATTACTTAGAGCTTCCCTGTGGCAGAGACACCCCCGTAAAAGAGGAAGCCAGTACTGGTCCCAGGGCCTTTGGTCCTGCAGGCAAGCTGCTGCAGTCTGCCTGCACTGAGGCTGCCAGGTGGTTGGCGTCCACAGTTCACGAGGCAGGCAGTTATACAGAGCCCGAGTCCTTTCATTTCTATGAAGTTCAGTTTCGTGGAGGAGGCATTCAAAGGGTGACTGACCACTGTGACAGCCAGGGCCCAAGGAGCCTGCCCTCTCACCGTTCTGAAATGGGCGGGTGTTGAGGATGCCTATTGGGGTGCAGCCTGGCTTGGAGGTGCCCATTAGCCTTTAACTGAGGAGGAAACAGCTGCGGAGTCAGATAGTTTAGAGTCCTCCCTTCCACGCAGCACTGCTTTGATGACACGACAGACAGACCTCCTGATAGGGTGTCTGGATGACAGGAGACCTCGGCACTGAGGCTACTGAGGAGGTGCAGGGAACCGTAGCTTCTCCTCCCTGAGTTCCTTTCTCCCCGACTCATCAGGAAAAACGAGCTTGGCCGCTGCCGCTGTGGCCAGAGGGCTCGAGGGTCTCGGGTTCCATTCCAGTCAAGGGCACATACCTGGGTTGCGGATGCGATCCCGGAGCGGGCGGGGCGTGGGCAGGAGGCGACCAGTCGCTGTGTCTCTCTCACATCCGTGTCCCTCCTTCCCTCCCTCCCGTTCTCTCTAAAGAGAAAGAAAAAAAGGACCAGCACATGCGCTGCCCTTAATCTGATGCCATCACTTAAACGTGTTTCCTGAGAACCAGCCGCTCCCTCGGCGCCCGGGTCGCAACCCCCAGGTCTAGGCTCGGCGCTCGAGCAGATCGGACCGAGAAACGACCCCCCGAGGCCGATTCGAATCCAGGTCCCGGGGGCGGCTCGGGAAGCGATCCCAGGCCCCATCCCCAAGACGGCCGTGCGAGGAGCCCGCGGAATGGTACCTCCGCCCCGCCGGCCAAACTCGGGCCGGGAAGGCCTGGCGCCGCCCGCCCATCGCGGGGCTCGTAAGTCAGGCCGTCCCGTCCCCGCACTCACCCCGCCAGACAGACCAATCTGCGGGCCTCAGACACACTTCCTGGCGTGCCCCCGCCGCCAAACGACTTACATTCCAGCGGGCCGGAAGTCGCCCAGACACACTTCCGGGACTAGCCCCGCGCTCACACCTAGACGCACCTCCCGGCATGCTGAGGGCTTTGCGCCGACACACTTCCGGGCGTGCTTCACGCGCTACGGAACACACACTTCCCAGCATGCACGGCGACTGACGCAATACTCACCTCCCGGCATGCCCCGGGCCTGCGTCGCCACACTTCCCGGCATGCACAGCGACGGACGCTCAACTCAACTCCCGGCATGCCCCGGGCCTGCGTCGCCACACTTCCCGGCATGCACAGCGACGGACGCTAAACTCACCTCCCGGCATGCCCCGGGCTTGCGTAGCCACGCTTCCGGACATGCGTTGCCGCATTTCCCGGCGTGCTTCACGACCGACGGAAGACGCGCTTCCCAGCATGCAAAGCGACTGACCAGAGACGCACTTCCGGAATGACCGCACAGCTGCTGACACCCTTCTTGGCATGCCCCGCAGGTTCCGTTAGACGCGCTTCCCAGCTTGCACAGCGCCCGTTCCCTGGTACACGTTCCAACGCGTGCGTTGCATTTGCGGACAGGCAGCATTGATTTATTAGGCTGTCAAACGCGCGCGCCGCTCGGAGTCCGAATCAATGGAAGAGCCAGGCTCCAGTTCTGGCGGTTCGGAGGTCCTCGTCACCTTGGCAACGTCCCTGGTTCTGGTTGCGTTTCTGGGCGTCTCTGGTGCCCGGAGGGTCCCTGATGGCGGACATCTGTATCCGCCGGTTCAGCAAAGTGTCAAAGCACTCCAGTATGTAAAGGGTTCGAGAAGGAGGACTGGCGAGAGAGAGGAAGATCCAACGCAAAGTGCGCCTCTCAAGGGGAAGAGGGTGTAAGCGGGATCTCAGGCCACCTGCGAAGGGCGTTCCTGGGACAAACGGGCAACATCTGAATCCCATCAGGGGAAAGGACCTCCGTGAGAGCCGATTTTGACGGTTGTGCAGGAGGAGGCCCTGGTTTATAGAAATTGCCCCTGAAGTATTTGGTAGAAAAATTAAAATATTTGGGGTGGGGGAGTCACAGGATATCACACGGGTAATTTCAGATTGCTCATGAAGAGAGGTATCTGCTAGTAACTTCTTTTAATTTAAACAGACCTCAAGCAATACCAGCGATGTCCACAAGGCAGCGCGATCAACACAAAACAAGTTTTACTTGTCGTTTGGCTTGCTGGGCTTTAAAAAAGGGTTTTTTGTTGTTGTTGTTGTTGTGTGTGTGTGTGTGTGTGTGTGTTTCTTCTTGTAAATATATTATTGATGTCCGAGGGAAAGGAGAAGGGCAGAGAGAAACACCAATGATGAGAGAGGATCATGTATCGGCTGCTTCCTGCTGCCCCACACCAGGGATGGAGCCCCCAACCTGGAATCAGACCCCTGACCCTCTTTTTCAGAGGTCAAAGCTCAACCACTGAGCAACAACGACAGGGCAGCGACATGTGTCACTGCTGTGCACTGGCAAGAAAGACTCCTTGACTGTGAGCCGATGACTCTTTTATTAACTTAGGGCTATAACCCTGCATTTGCTCCGAGGGCGTCTTGGGTTTGTTCGATCCACCATTGTGGGTGCATCCCCCGGCTCCCAGAGACGTGTCAGATGCAAGGTGGTCCGAGGGGGAAGCAGGACACAAGGGACACGTACCAGCTCAGAGAAAGTTTAAAGCAAAGATTACTGTAGGTCTAGGGAACAGATTCGTGCATTTCCGAGGAAATATTGGGGCTCTGTCCACAGGACCCCCCACCCCTTGGTGAGAACTGGAGCAGGCAGTTGATCCACACGCCTGACACAGGTTAGCATGAGAGGGTCCTGTGTTCTGTCTAGTGCACAGTCCGGGTGGACGGACACGGGAGGCTGGGCCCTCGTCACGCAGGCGGCCCCAGTGTCGGCCTAGGTTGGCTTTGGAGCTGCTCAAAACAGGCGAGAAGTGACTGGGAGGCCACGTGCTTGCTTTTCTGCTTTGGTCTGACTATTCAGTAAACATGGGGGTTCCCAGGCAAGGCCCGGGTTTACCGTTGGGGTGCGCCGGAGGGATGAGGTCGGTGGGTGCAGTTCGAAGGTACGTCACACAGCCGGTTGGACTTCATCTCGCAGAAGGTCTCATCCACTGGGGAGAGAGTAGGGGGGGGCCGATCATACTTGTAAACTAGGTAACTGTTTACCTGTTCACTAGTAAATTGCAATACTGCTTCACAATTTTTCAAGTTACTTCTCTGACATTAGGTTATTAAGACTGAGTATTTTTCTCCTAGTAAATAAGGTGTAAACTTTTTTCCCCCGCTGAATAAAAGGTTCCAGTTACTACTTTTGGTTTGAAAGATATTGATTTTGAAACCTGTTCTTGCATCTTGAACGATTCTGCTCATTACCTCTGGCTGTCTCTTTCAGAAGGAAAGATGAAGTAATTCTGCAGAAACATGCTAAGAGCAAGCATCCTTTATTTTGTGATTTTTCAGAATGTAATCATAGAGAGATCAAACTAATACACTGGTTGTATAGGACAAACGATTACATTGTTTACTTCAAGTAAGTTCCCTATTATACTCTACAGGTCTGTGGATCTGTGTATTTATTACGGGATTCCTTAACAGACGCTGTCAGCGGATTCTTGCCCAAAAGTAATCCTCTGCTGCCCTCCTGTGGACATTTCTGGAATAACACGGTGTGTCTCTGTCCATGGTGCTGCAGTTGCAGCTAAAGCCCTGTGAACCTGACCAAGCATTCTACCCAGGGAAAAAAGGGTCATAAGATCAGCGAGGCTGGCCAGGGCGGCAATCATTCCTTCCCAGGAAGGACCGAAGTCACAGTTGTGGGTTCTTTCACCTCATGCCTCCCCAGCCCTGCAAAGGGCGGCTTCGCCTGCTGCACTGACATCATGAGCCCATTTGAAACGAAGAAGCCACCGTTGTTGAGGCGGTCAGTCCATCTAGGGAGTTGCTGAGTACCCTGAGATGCAGAGTGCTCGCAAGGGGCCGCCTTAATTGACCCATGCCTGACGCCGCAGGCCGCCATTACTTAGAGCTTCCCTGCGGCAGAGATGCCCCCGTAAAAGAGGAAGCCAGTACTGGTCCCAGGACCTTTGGTCCTGCAGGCAAGCTGCTGCAGGCTGCGTGCACTGAGGCTGCCAGGAGTATAGCGGCTGCAGTCCACGAGGCAGGCAGTTATACAGAGCCCGCTCGTGTTGCAGCTTGGGGACTGTGTAGACCGCCATTAGGGAGGAAGCCAGTCCATACAGCCAGGTGCTGAGTACCGCGATAGGGAGCTTGCTCGTGAGAGGCCCCCCAAATTGCCCCATGCTTTTCGCTGCTTGCCGGCATTAGAGAGACCTTCCGTGTGGCGGGGGTCCCCGGCTGACTGGCAGCCAGTATGGGGGCCGGTGCCTTTTCCTGGCAGGCAGGCGGCTGCAGGCTGCCTGTACTGGGGCGTCCAGGAGGTTGGCGTCCACAGTCCTTGAGGCAGACAGTTATGCAGAGCCCGCTCGTGTTGTAACTTGGGGACTGGGTAGGCCACCGCTATTGAGGCAGCTAGTCCATACAGCCAGGTGCTGAGTACCACGAGATGCAGCGTGCTCACCAGAGGCCGCCTTAATTGAGGCAGGCTTTATTTACACCGTAGGCCGCCATTACTTAGAGCCTCGGTACAGCATAGTCCCCGCGACCCCCCCCTTCCCCCAACCAGGCAGACAGTGCGGGTCACAAGGCCTTTACCCTGGCAAGCTGGCTGCTGCAAGCCACCTCTACTGAGGCTGCCAGGAGGTAATAGTCCCCAGTCCTCGAGGCCCGGAGTTGTATGAGGCCCACTCGGGTTGCAGCTTGTGGGCCGTGTGGGCCGCCATTCTTGAGGCAGCCAGTTTGCAAAGCCACGTGCTGAGAACCGCTAAATGCAGCATGCTCGCGTGAGGCCCCCTCAATTGATGCAAGCTGTAAGCCGCAGGCTGTCATTACTGGGTCCTTCGGTAAAACGGAGGCCCCCGGCTAACTATGCAGCTAGTGTGGGGCACAGGGCCTTTTCCCTGCAGATAGGCTGCTGCTCGCCACCTCTACTGAGGCTGCCTGGTGGTTGGAGACCCCAGTCCTTGATGCAGTCAGTTATACGGAGCCCGCTCTGTTTGCGGCTTGAGGACTGTTTATGCCGCCATTATGGAGGCCACCAGTCCATACAGCCAGGTGCTGAGTACCTGAGACATAGTTGAGCATCTCACCCTGTATAATTTTCCAGTTCCTTGGAAAGGATGTGAGATTCCTCATGGTTATACTGAGCCACACTCTTCTTTCCCCATAGATAAATGAACGGAACAGAACAGAAGATGCATGAAGAGACCCAACTTCAAAGTTAAATTTTTCTTGATAAATATGTCTCCTGAGGCCAATATGAAAAATGTACATTCTTTTAAAAAATCTTGTTGTTACATGAGTCAAGCAGGAGATCATTGCTCAAAGTGCAGCTGTAGCTCTAGACTGTTCACTCAGTGGTTACAGTGCTGGCCCTGTGCAAGGCTGAGAGTGGGTTAGCTGCATATATGCAGGATATGAGGAGATCCCCCTTTTCCGTGTCATGCAGGAGGCAACACAATGTCCTTTAGTGACGCAGCTGAGTCTTAGCTGCCATTTCTTTGCAGTGACTTTTTTTTTTTTTTTGAGGAGTCACAGCCGCTCACTCCTCAGGCTCTCCTGTTTTGTCTTCTGTGCTGAGCCCTTTTTTTGTCACGTTCTCCAACCATTGTAAATGCATGTTCTCCCCAAAACGATGTGTTTTATCTGTGACAACGTGGGCATGTGACTTGTAACGTGGCTGTGATCCCATTTCTGTTTGCTGGGATTTTGGTATCTCCTCCCCCTCCTCTCTATAGTCAGTGAAGATGAAAGTGGGGGAAAGTTGTTTGCTGGAAAGGATTCATTTCTCACTCATAGGAAGGTGTGGACAAGGAACTGGAAAGGCTCGTCAACTTTGAAACTCTGAAAGGTCAGAGCCAACCACCCTCTATCTAATGGAGACCAGGGCATCTGAAGCAACTTCCCCATCAATAATCATGTAAATCCTTACTGATAAGATAATCTGCTTATTGTCTGCCTAAGGGCAATGGGTGTATTCCAAACCTAAATAAAAAGAATGGCAAGTGCAAAGCAGGCATAATCCTCCCACCATAGTTGTGCTACCACCTGGTCCCTACTTTACCAAATTTATGCTTTTCTAGTCTATTTTTATTATTGTGTGGCCTCCTCCAGAATTCAAACCCTGAGCCTGGAACCCTAAACCACTCGGCAGTTGAAAGGGGTTCCCACAGTTGTTGATATGTTAAGCTTGTAATTCTGGCAAGAGTACAGCTTTAGTTTCTGGATGTAAAACTTGTCTGTACCATTTCAAAGGTTTGAAGAAAGAGGTCCACAGGTTTGCACTTTGCATGTTGCTATTAAACTGTTGTTTAAATGAAGAAAGAACCTATAGTTGTCCTGCATTTTTTCCTAATACTTTTTGAAAGATGAAACAGATGGCGCAGAGAGACCAGGGTACCAGGATTCAGGCTTTATTGAAGAGAAGACCCTGCCAGCTCACTTCCCAAGGGGGGGGGGGGGAGGGGGAGAGAGAGAGAGAGAGAGAGAGAGAGAGAGAGAGAGAGAGTGCAGGGTGAAGGTGTCTTTTAAGGGGTAGGGGAGGGGGCTTAGGGTACCCGGCATGCGCTGATTGGCAGCTTCATATAAGGTGCATGATTGGGTACCCCTGGACCCAGGAGTCAGGGGGCTTAAGGTATTCGGCTTCGCCCACCAGTTGGAGAGGGGTACCTATCATTCCAGGCTTCTGATAATATTAAAAAAAAATAATTGAGAGTCCAGGCAAGGTCTGGGGGCGAAGGTCCATCTTCCATAGCTACTTCCAGCTGAGAGGCGTCTACCGGGAGTCTCAAGGATTCTGGTGTTAGGTTCTGAGTTCAGTGCCAGATAGATCTCTCCCACCTTCCGGTTGGTGAACGCCTGCATTCTGTTCTGCAAGAAACTAGTAAAACAACACATGAGACATGGGCCAAAGAGCAAAATTAAGAGTACAGATGTCAGTGGGCCTAATAGTGGGAGGATCCATGGAGTAAGTGAGCCAAAAATGGCGTATCCTCCTTCTAGCTGGTCTTTGGTCAATCCTGTCCTGGAGGAATTTGATGTGATCTTTGACAATTCCTGATTCATTTACAAAGTAGCAGCATTCCTACCCAAGAAAAACACAGGTACCTCCTTTTTTTGCTGTCAGGAGATCTAAAGCACACAGGTTCTGTAGGGCTACCGCTGCTAAGGAGTCTACTTGCCTTTGAAGGGATTCAAGGGAATTGCTAATGATGGAGATATCTTCAGAAAATTCGGCAATTTGTGGTAGAAATGAACAGAGTAGGAAATGCCTCCCACTCCTGTCCCCACTGCAGTGAGGACTCCCGTACCCACTAAGAGGGGAACAAGGGCCGCCCTTTTGTGGCAGGTCTGAGAAGACCAAGAGAGGATTCGAGTTCTCCCTCTGTTCTGATAGAAAGATTGGGGGTTAGGAAGACATAGAGACAGAGCAAGTGTGGCAGTTTTTGAGGGACGCAGGTGTAGGCTGTAGTCCCGCAGAGGAGAAAAATACCCAGTGGAGGGCAGGCTAAGGGAGGGGGTAAATTTATAGATTGTGCACAATAGAAAGGTGTAGGAGTAGTTGAGGTAGTAGTTTGTGAGGTATTTGTTAAGCAGGTAGTGTTTTCTATATTGAAGAGAGAAACATTGTGTAAAGTGTGATGAGGTCTGGTATAGGTAAAAGTTAGGTTGGTGATCCAATAGGTTGGGGTTGGAGTGGCTATGATGAGGATTCGAGTCAGTGACAGACAAATCTAGCAAGATGTAGAGAAGGAGGGATTGAGATTAGAGAGTAGATGGAAAGTTGTATTGATGAGAGTGGGCAAAGGAGTAGGTTCTGGGTTTGTAGATCGAGAGAGAATGTCCTTTAGTGAGGGAGGGATAGGTCGGGGATTAGTATAAATTTTAACAAAGGTAATTATACCCCCGGGGTCCCTACCTTTCCCATCTATTCTAATTCCTGCTGGCTGAGCTTGTCTCCAGAGTGGGTCTGCTGGGTTTGATATGGTAAAGCTGACAGGATTACACATAAGGGGGCCACAGTCTGAGGGGGGCCTAAGATTTACTAGTGGACTGCGTAAAGTACCAGAGTGGTAGTAAGAGCACTGCCAATATGGACAGTAGAACTCACCTACACTGTCACAATCCCCTTTTTGGCGATATTTCATGCATAGATATTTGTGTTTGGTGGCATAGGTCTGATACCACCCACTGCAGCTGGACCACCCAGGGGCCGTGGCTGCACAAGCATCAAAATAGAGAGTGACACTAGAGGACGTCCCATCCCAGACAGTAGAATTGATAACTCCCTCATCATCCCAAGTCCGTTTTACCTGAAAAGACCAAAAACCCTCATTGGTGCATTCACTATTGGCTGCCTGTAGAAGAATTATGGTGAGGAGACAAGGCATATAAAAAGGAATTCGAAAACCTGAGCTTCTTACGGAGTAAATAATTGGAGGGTCCCTTGCCAGGTAAGCTCCACTATCCATGAGTGTATGTCTTCTGGGGAAGCAGACCGTGGTCGCCACCAGGACCAGTCCTCCAAAATGCCATGCAGGAAATAGTAGAATAGTAGCCTGTAAGGAATGACGGGGCCATCAAGTCCTGGATGGTGTCATCGAGTCCTCTTTGGGGATGGCGGGGAGGCATTTGGTGAGTCTGAGGTAGGTAGGTCCTGTTGGGATAGAAGTGTAGGAAGGTAGTGTTTTGTGTTGAGGTTTGTATGGCTTAATGTGTGAGAGGTGAAACCAGTGGTGGATTCCTTGTACCTTTGCTGCAGTAGGAGTGGATAATATGACTGGGAAGGGTCCCTCCCATGTGGGTGTTAAAGATGCCTTTCCTTTTTTCTTGACATAGACCAAGTCCCCAGGGAGGACTGAGAGATGATTAGAAGTTATAGGAAAGGGACGGGGAAGAAGATTATCAGCATGTTGTTGTAAGAGTGCTCTCATGTGGGCAAAAGCAGGAAAGTAGTCTCCCGGGGAGGGGGAATTGTCTTCCAGGGTTTGGAGGGCAAAAGGCCGTCCATACATGATCTCGAAGGGGCTTAGAAGTAGTGGTTGTCGTGGCATGGCCCTGAGTCTCATTAGTGCCAGGGGAAGTAGTTCAGTCCAAGGCATATGGAGTTCTAAAGATAGCTTGGTTAGATGTGTTTTTAGGAGATGATTGGCCTTTTCTACTTTACCCGAAGACTGAGGGTGGTAGAGGATGTGGAGGTTCCATTTGATGTTTAGCGTTTGAGAAACCAGCTGCGTTATCTGAGAGACGAAAGCAGGGCCATTATCAGATTGAAGAGACATTGGAAAGCCAAAGCAGGGGATGATGTCGTGGGTGAGGGCTACCACTACTGTTTGAGCATTCTCCCTGCTGGTGGGATAGGCTTCTATCCATCCTGAAAATGTGTCAACTAGGGTGAGGAGATAACGGCGTTTTTTGTGTGAGGGCATGTGTGTGAAGTCTATCTGCCAGTCCTTTCCTGGGAGGTTTCCTCTTGTCTGGTGTGTTGGGAAAGAGTGAGGGAGGGCTCCACCCTGAGGAGAGCAGGGATTGCAGATGTCACAGGTGTCAGTTATCTTCTGTATTAAGGAGGATAAAGACAGAAAGGACAGAAAGCTAGTCGTGTACAGCAGGAGGGGTTTTTGTCCTACATGGGAAGTATTATGAATTCCCTGGAGTATCTCCATTGCTTGGGCCTGGGGAAGGATGAATTTTCCTGCCTGAATGTACCATCCTTGCTTCTGGGGGTACCCTAGGTACTTGAGATGTTCTTCCTTTGAGTATTGTGGGGAGATTGTAGGTAGAGCCAGTAGCATTAAGTTAGTTTGGGTGGTGCCTGACTGGGCAACTCTTTTTGCTGTCCTATCTGCCAGGTTATTGCCAATAGCAATAGGGTCTGTAGAATTCTGGTGTCCTTTGCAGTGTATGATGGCAGCTGCTTTTGGCAGCATGGCTGCCTCAAGTAGAGCCTTGATGTGAATATGGTTGTGTAGGGGATTGCCTTTGGTGGTTAGAAATCCACGTTCATGCCATATGCCAGCACCAGAATGTATTATATGATATGCATATTTGGAGTCCGTGTAGATGTTTATGGACTTGCCAGCTGAAATGGTTAGAGCTCGGGTAAGGGCTATGAGTTCTGCTTGCTGAGATGTTGTGTTTGGGGGAAGGGGACTTGCTTCTATTATGGATGAATCGCTAGATACTATAGCATAACCTGCTTTATATAGTCCCTCCTTTGAGTGGGTAGAGCTGCCATTGATGTAAAGGGTTTGTTCAGGTGTGGAGAGAGGAGTGGGTGAAATATGAGGAAAGGGAGATATGAACTGGGTAATTGTTTCAATGCAGGAGTGGAGAGGAGGGTCCGTCCCAACAGGGAGGAGAGTAGCAGGATTCAAGGGAGAGCAAGGAATGAAAGAAAACTGGTGGTTTTCAATGAAAATCAGATGGTATGCCTGAAGTCGTGAAGGTGAGAGATGTTGTATAGCCTTATGGGTCACAAGGTCCTGAAGGTGATGAGGGGATTTGATAGTAGTGTGCTGCCCAAAAGTAAGTTTGGAGCTTTCAAGGGCCAGAATAGCTGATGCTGCTAATTCTCTGAGACAAGGGGCCCAACCTCCACAGGTGGGGTCTAGTTGTTTTGATAGATATGCTACTGGGGCAAAAGAGGGACCCTTGTCTTGTCCTAGGACCCCCATAGCCAGGCCATGATTTTCATGAGTGTATAGTATGAATGACTGTGAGAGGTCTGGAAGGTGTAGGGCTGGGGCCTGGACAAGAGCCTGCTGTAAGGATTTAAAGGCTGATTCTATAGGTTTTGAGGGGACTGGAGGCTCATTGGGGTCTCCTTTTGTCGCCTCATACAAGGTCTAGCTAGGTTACTATAATTAGGGATCCAGGAGCAGAGAAAGCGGGCCACTCCCAGGAAAGAAAGGTCAGATTTGGTGGTAGGCATAGGTAAGGAAGAGATAAGGCTTTTATGGTCGCAGTGATCTCCTTCCTGTCCTGTGAAATTCTAATCCCAAGGTATGTTACTGTTGACTGGGAGAGCTGAGCCTTAGTTGCTGAGACTGGATAACCACGCTGGGCAAGAAAGATAAGAAGTAGACACATGTCCTCCTGGGAGGTTTGGAGAGCAGAACTGCACAGTAAGAGATCATCTACGTATTGCAGGAGAGAGCTTCTGGGCAGTGCCAGATCCTGCAAGTCTTTTGCCAATGCCCGCCCAAAGAAGTGGGGGCTACCCCTAAACCCCTGGGGCAGAACTGTCCATGTGAGCTGCTGTGAATGTCTAGTTTCAGGGTCAGTCCAGGTCAATGCAAAGAGGTCCTGACATTGTGAATCTAGAGGGATAGTGAAAAAGGCATCCTTTAGATCAAGGACTGTGAAAAAGGAGGAGGAAGGGGGGACAGAAGACATAATAGTATAGGGATTGGGCACAACAGGAGCTATGGGAAGTATTGCTGAGTTGATGGCTCTGAGGTCTTGAACCAGGCGATAGGAGCCATTTGGTTTAATAACAGGAAGGATGGGAGTGTTGAAGGGGAAGTTTGTGGGCCTCAAAAGACCTGAATTGAGAAGTTTGGAAATGGTGGGTTTGAGGCCGAGTAGATGTCTGGTTGGGACAGGGTATTGGGGAACAAAAGGGAAGGAGTCAGGATTTTTGCGGTGGATGAGGACAGGAGTGTGTTGTTTGGCTATGGATGGATTGGAGGTGTCCCAGACTATAGGGTTGACTTTATCTGGAGGCAATGGGGGAAAGACCGAGGCCGAGTCTGAGTCAGCAGCAGATGCAAGAAAGATAGAGGCCGAGGGTGTCAATGAGACAGTTGCATGGAATTTAGATAAGATGTCTCTCCCCAGTAAAGGGGTGGGACATTGGGGGATAACTAAGAAACATTGTGTAAACTGTATTCCCTCAAAGGTGCAGAGGAGGGGTTGGGTTATTAAAGGGGTGGTCTTTGTTCCCAAGACTCCCACAATAGTGGTGGTGGATGGCATTAAGGGGCCTGAAAATTTGGGAAAGGTGGAGTAAGCGGCCCCAGTATCAACAAGGAAAGAGATTGGCTTACCTGCTACACGAAGTTTTACCCTGGGCTCCTGATGCGTGATCACCACCGGGGCCAGAGACCCAAGGCCCCATCAGTCCTCTGTTGCCAGTCCCAGCAGATCTGTTATAGATCCGGATGTGTGGGTTTCCACTAGAGAGGAAGATCCAGCCCCCCTTCGGCGACTAGGGCAATCAACTCCCCAATGACCCTCCAATTGGCAGTGTGGACATGGGCAGGGAGGAGGCCTTGGGTTTGGGCAATGTCTTGCCCAGTGTCCCTGCTGCTTGCATTTGAAGCAGGCTCCCAGTGGGATTGATGTAGGCCTTCCCTTTGGCCTGGAGCCCTGGGGTGTGGAGCCATGTAGGGTCTTCGCCAGCATAAGGTAATTTTCCTTGTCCCTTTTCTTTCTTTTCTTTTCTTTTTTTTAATATATTTTATTGATTTTTTACAGAGCGGAAGGGAGAGGGATAGAAAGTCAGAAACATCGATGAGAGAGACATCGATCAGCTGCCTCTTGCACGCCCCCCACTGGGGATGTGCCCGCAGCCAAGGTACATGCCCTTGCTGGAATCGAACCCGGGACCCTTCAGTCCGCAGTCCGATGCTCTATCCACTGAGCCAAACCGGTCTCAGCTTCCTTGTCCCTTTTCTTAAGGTCCTTCTTTTCCTGTTCCTCTCTATTATGGAAGACCTTAAAGGCCACACTAAGAAGTTCCTTCTGGGGAGTCTCGGGCCCCTCCTCAAGCTTCTTTAGTTTTTTTCTTATGTCTGGGGCTGACTGGGATATAAAATGTGAGTGTAGCAAGACCGTACCTGCTGGGGAAGTAGGATCAATACGGGTATATTTTTGAAGTGCCTGTGAAAGGCAATCAAGGAATTCCCCCAGGGTTTTCCTGTGGGTGCTGGGTAATCTCCTTTATTTTATCATAATTTACTGCCTTATTAGCTAGCCTGTGAAGAGCTTGGATAATATTGTCAAGCATTCTATTCCGTGCCTCTCTATTCGGGTGCCCTGTTTGGTAGTTCCAGTAGGGATCATTTCGGGGAACTGCAAGGGTGCCAATTGGATAGGAGTCATTGTGAGTGTGTGCCTCATCTGCAATCTGCTGAGCTGTATCCCAGACTCGGTCTTTGTCTGATGGAGTAAGGGAGGAAGTGAGAATGATAAAAGTGTCGTGCCAGGTAAGGTCATAAGATTGAGTGATGTATTTGAATTCTTTGATGTAATTATCAGGGTCTGAGGAGAAAGAACCAAGGTGTTTTTCAATTTGAGAAAGATCAGAAAGGGAGAAGGGAATGGCCACTCTGAGTATGCCCTCTCTTCCGGCCACCTCACGCAAAGGAAACTGTCCGGCTGCGTGAGAAATCTGTTGGCGGTCACGGTCACGGGGGCGGAGATTTGTGGGAGATCATGGAGGCACCTCGCTGGCCCGGAGCAGCTTAGGTGGTGGAGGCGGGGAGGGGGAACTCACTCCTGTCTGGGAGGAATTCCCATCTGTCAGGGAGTGGGAACTCACGCAGGCTGCTGGTGGTGCCAGGGTGGGGGAACTCGTGCACATGGCTGAGGGCAGCACTGGGGAAGGGGAGCGCGCACTTGGAGGCAGGGCTGACACGCCATCCTGGGATAGGGGATGAGGTGTGGGGGAAGGTGGGGGCTTTGAATCCTCAGGTGGTAGGTCTTGGGGTGCAGTTTTCAAGACAGGGTTGTAAGGAGGTGGTTGGAGTGAGACACGTGGAGAAGAGTGATCCGCTGGATCAAAAGAACAGTCAGAAGATAGAGAAAGGGGTTGTGGGCAGGTTTGAGAGGGCAAAGAGAACTTTGCAAGAAGGATCTGGTGCGTGGAACAAGAAGAGTGAAGTGAAGGGCGAGAGCGGAGGTAGAAGAAGGCCTGAACGTATGGAATGTCTATTGCCTTTCCTGTCCGGTGGCAAAAATTATCCAGGTCTGGGAGAATATTGGTATCAAAAGTGCCATTTTCAGGCCACAAAGAGCCATTGTCAAGTTTATACTGTGGCCAGGCAGTGTGTTACAGAAAAAAATGAGCTTTTTTGGTTTGATGTAGCTAGAAAATCCACGGGTTGAGAGATTGGCTGCGAGGCACCCTAAAGGGGTGTGTGTGTGTGGGGGGGGGGGTTTGGAGTAGTTGGTTCCCATGACCGCAGGAAGAAAGGGGCCACCAGAAAGTTGGGAAAGTTATAAGAAGCGTCCTTCTTTTCCAAGGCCAACCTGTAGAAAGAGGGACGGAAAAAGATCTATGGGTCATCACCCAGAAATATTTTCCGTGGAGTAGAACAGAGTTTCCCGGCCAGGTACCTGGGCTTTCGTAGAACATAGAACGTAGAACGTAGAACGTAGAACGTAGAACGTAGAACGTAGAACGTAGACGTATAACGTGTAACGTGTAACGTATAACGTAACGTAACGTAACGTAACGTAGCCGAGTAGACTGGAAACTCTGAGGCCCTTTCCAGGTCAAGGGAATGGGGTGGGGGCGGGGCGAGGAGATCTCTGAGGCCTACCGGTTAGGAGAAAGTGAGGAGATTCCCTACCGGTTAGGAGAAAGTGAGGAGATTCCCACGTGTCCTGGTACGGCAGGGTTGGAGAGGTGTTCGGAGTGGGCCAATCAACTCAGAGCCTCCGGGCTAGGTTCTGAGGATCGTCCACACGCCCCCAGGTCGTCGGCACCATATGAAAGATGAAACAGATGGCACAGAGAGACCAGGGCACCAGGATTCAGGCTTTATTGAAGAGAAGACCCTGCTGGCTCACTTTCCAAGGGCGAGAGAGAGAGAGAGAGAGAGAGAGAGAGAGAGAGAGAGAGCGCGAGCGCCAGAGCCTGGACCCAGGAGTCAGGGGGCTTAAGGTATTCGGCTCCGCCCACCAGTTGGGGAGGGGTACCTATCACTTTTCCATGTTGCTATGTGGTGTTCAGAAAGGAACATTATCATAAAGGCCTCAGCTTTAAGTCTTTGAGCTGGTCACAGGAGCCTGTGAAGCTCTGTCACCTGTCCTTGTGTTATTGTTTGTTGTTTTATTATTAGAAATTATCTAAGCTTCCAAGCATGTTGCCCTTAGGCAGTCAATCAGCAGATTATCTTATCAGTAAGGATTTACATGATTGTTTGCTTCCCAAAACTTTTGCATTCCCAATATCTAACTTCTTTTTGTGTGCATTGTCATTTAAATTAAGGTAACCTCACAGAAGTTGTAGTAAGGACCCCAAACCTTCTCTAAAATTTGTACACTGAGGATGATATCTCCTTAGATCATGTGTATCCACTTGGGTAGTCAAATAACTATTTGGACCCAGACCCACATTATGTTCCAGCTAAAGGGCAAGCATTATGAATTTTTCCCAATTTGAGAGTCAGGGTAGGTGTAGATTAGGGAGCCTTTCCTGTGTGACCGACCATTTTTCAGGAGCCCGTCCTGCAGCTGAATAGCAGTATGTGTAATCCCACTTCCCTGTCCATGTACTGATCTTGGGAGTTCCCATCTTACAGTCTCTCTGGAGGCAGAGTTCATGATTTTCAGCTGCTTCTGGCAGCCATGAATGTTGTAAGTTAGGAACCAGGAATGTCCAGTGTGGTCATTGGTTAGAGTGTGTGCCTGCTCTGTAAGGTTCCCTTGTGTGATTCCCAGTGAAGGACCGGTTTGTGGATGTTGTGTTTGATCCCTTTGAGTACGGGAGGCAAGCTATCATGGTTGTCCGTCTGTGTCTTGCGTGCTTCATCCTTTCCTTGCGGTCTTCCTGAAAGATCAAAGAGGCAAATATCCTTGTGAGGATTAACCACCCTCAAAAAAGAAGCCCATGTGTGAATGTTACAATTTCTACAAGTAAGACTCGTAGAGGTGTTGTTGAAAAGCAAATAGTCTGGCCAAAACCAGTTAGGCTCAGTGGATAGAGCGTCGGACTGCTGACTGAAGGGTCCCGGGTTCGATTCCGGTCAAGGGCATGTACCTTGGTTGCAGGCACATCCCCAGTAGGGACTGTGCTAGAGGCAGCTGATGGATGTTTCTCTCTCATTGATGTTTCTGACTTTCTATCTCTCTCCCTTCCTCTCTGTGAAAAAATATATATATATATATATATATATATATATATATATTTATATAAGCAAATAGTCTGTCAATGTAATAGGCAGGCTGAGGTAAATTCCAGTGAGGCACCTAAAGCTTAGGAGTTCCCTCTGTCCTAACTCCTACTATTTTTGGTTAACAGATTCCTCAGAGTTTTTCTTGTGTTTGGATTGACAAGAGAGCATGGTTGGAGGAATGAAGTTGCAAGGACAGTCAGGCAATTCAATTCCTGCATCAAAGTGATCCTGTGTTGCCCCTCTCGTGTCCATTTCAGGATTAACAGTCTGTCTCTGTCCTTGGGTCTTAAATTTCTTGTTCCCAAAAATGTCTTCTGAAGGAAACCAAAACCAAAACCAAAAACCTTGTTAAATCATGGAGTCTGTCCAGGGCCGCAAGGATTCCATTGCAGAATAGATTGAAGTCACGAGTGTGGATTCTTGCCCTCTTTCTGCCCCATCCCTGCCAAGGGAAGCCTTTGGGACTGTGCCACTGTCATCATGACCCGGTGTGTTGAGGATGCCAGCTTTTCCCCAGGAAGTGGCCATTCTTGAGGTATCCAGTAACCTAGAGGCCACTATGATTGAGGGAGCCATTTCCTTGGAGGTGGCGGTACTCAAAGTAGACAGTCAGCTCAGGTAGCCATTCTGGAGTTAGTTATTTGGTTAGCTAGTCATTCAGTTAGTAAGTACTGGAGAGGCACATCTGTCGGCGATGAAGTTAGAAATGCCTTCCTAATGGTGTCTGTATTGTGGAGACCGCCAATGTATATTCTGTGAATATTATGGTACACAATGTATAATATCTGAATATTACGGTACAAAAATATATTTTTTTCTCATTTAAAAAGAAAACATCCGGAGAACCAAGATGGCGGTATAGGTAATTTTAATACTACAACTTAACGAAAGAACAAACACCTTCCAGAATCACCAGAAAGCTGGCCGAGTGAAAATTCCACAAATAAAAGTGAAGATAAGACACTGTGACTCGGAGGAGTGGCAGTGGACAGCATTGAAAGATTTGCGCGGAGAGAGGTTTGGAGCGCGCGCCAGTGGAGAGGGCGTGCAGCTGAAAACCGGCCAGTTTTCTGGAATGGGGAGACAAAGATGTCCCACTGGACTGATTCTCTAGCTCTGGGCAAAGTCCAGGGAACCAACCCACTATCATATGGGGTGAAAACTGGACAGTGGGAGGGCACGCTGAAGTTCGGGTGCTGCTGGGTCTGCCGGCTTGTGGAGAAGGCAGCTTGCGTGAACAGCTCAGCTTCATGAACGTGCAGAGAGCGCTCTGCGACTCGCTCTCTCATTCGGAAAACCGTCAGACTGCTTTGTTTTACGACCCTGGGTGAGACGTTGGGCATGCAGACTCATTTGGGGAGAGTCTGAATTCTCTGGCAGCCAGTGGAGCTCGGCAGCGGCTCTCTCTCAGAGGTGCTGGGGGCCATTGCCCCCGGAATAGAGTCCCTGGGGCCACATAGGGTGGAGTAAACGCTGTCTGCTTTGCCCGGAGACTCCACCCATCCAACCTGAGCACAGCTGAGCTTCACAGACAATTGGCCTGGAGGTCAACCCCTCCAAGTGCTAACAACGATTAACCTGAGCTTAACTTCAGCAAGACTGTGCAACCCATATCCACCTCAGGTAACCGGGAAGGCTGAGCCACTGTCCCTAGTAGGAAGTCTACCACACAAAGCTAATTGACCAACTCAGGGAAGCAGCCACCATGCAGAGACATGGAAAGAAATCAGATGTGAAAGAAATGGAGGGAAAAAAATGACTGGACATGGAATTCAAAACCACGTTTATAAGGATTTTCAAGAGACTCCAACAAAAGGTCGAGGCATATAAGGAAATAAGCGAGACCTACAAGGAAATGATCAAGATCAATGTGGAAATGAATGAGTCCTACAAGGAAATGAAGGAGACCCTCAAGGATATAAAGGAGACTCTCAAGGATATGAAAAAGGACCAACCAGAAATTAAGCATACACTGACTGAAATAAAAAATGTTATACAAAGACCTAAAAGTGCTCTGGAGCACCCCAAGAACCAAGTTAAAGATTTGAAATACAAAGAGGTAAAATCCACTCAGCTGAAAAAGCAAGAAACCAAAAGAATCCAAAAAATTGAAGATAGTGTAAGGGGCCTCTGGGACAACCTCAAGCATACCAACATCTGAATTATAGGGGTGCCAGAAAAAGAGAGAGAGCAAGACAATGAAAACCTATTTGAAGAAATAGTGACCGAAAACTTCCCACACCTGGTGAAAGAAATTGACTTAGGAGACCAAGAAGCGCACCGAACCCCAATATATAGGAACCCTAAGAGGACCACACCAAGGCACATCATAATTAAAATGCCAAGAGCAAAAGACAAAGAGAGAATATTAAAAGCAGCAAGAGAAAAACAAATGGTTACCTATAAGGGAGCACCCATACGATTGTCAGCGGATTTCTCAACAGAAAAAATGCAGTCCAGACGGGAGTGGCAAGAAATATTCAAAGTGATGAACAGCAAGAATCTACAACCAAGATTACTCTATCCAGCAAAGCTATCATTCAGAATTGAAGGTCGGATAAAGTGCTTCGCAGATAAGAAAAAGCTAAAGGAGTTCATCACCACCAAACCAATATTATATGAAATGCTGAAAGATATTTTTTAAGAAGAGGAAGAAGAAAAAGATAAAAGCGTAAATTAGGAACAACAAATACACATCTATCAACAAATGAATCTAAAAATCAAGTGAATTAATAAGGTGATGAACAGGATAAACTGGTGAATGTAACAGAATCACGGACATAGAGAGGGAATGGACTGACGACTCTTGGGGAGAAAGGGGGTGTGGGAAGTGCAGCAAGATACTGGACCAAAATCATGCAACTATGGGAGAGGACAGTGGAGGGGGGTGAGGGCGGAGGGTGGGATGGGTACCAGGTGGAGGGGAACTATAGGGTGAAAAAAAAAAGGGAATAATGTAATTAATAAACTGAACAATAAAAATAAAAAATGTTTAAAAAAATAAATAAAAACATAAAAAGAAAACATCCGTCCACATTGAAATGATGTTTGCAATCATCTTTGTTAGAAAATGTAGTTTGGGTTCTGTACTCGTTTGCTAAAACAATAGAAAGTTATTTTAATTTTCTGTACTTATGCATGCTATCCCCATACTCCATTGATGATGGTTTAATTATCTCATTAATTGTGATCCCACTGATCATCGAAGCACATTCTTTTGGGAACAGGACAGTTAATTATCCTCAATTTTATCAGTAGCTACATATAACTGAGTTTTGGTTGAATCAGAATATACCCTACCTAAATTGCCCTAGTAGCTTCCGGTATTGAATTCCTGTTGACTTATTGATCCCAGAATCTGGACAGCACAATTATTCTAACCCAGGTTGTCCCAGATAATGTGTTTCTGTTGATTTATTGATTCTTTTGTACTTTATTTCTGTAAAAATGCTTTTCGCAAGAAAGTTTCTTCATCCCAGACTCAAAGATGTAATGGATACCTTTGTTTTATTCTGGCAATATAAGGCAGATGTGGCAAGCTGTTCGTGGCTGCGAGGTGTTGAGTGCCTTCGCTCCCTTGTATGCAGCTGTCCTTTTAATATATGACTCCATAATTAGACTTTTTGAGGCGTCCTTTGTAAGATGGCGTTACATTACAACAGAACATATGTTCACTGTAATGGAATGATGTAGGAGAGCAGAGCACCCTATTGTTGTCAACTTGCTCTTGGAACCTTCCTGGGAGTCGTTGTGTCTCTGTCCGTGGTGCTGAGAGGACTGCGGTTGTAAAGTCCTTGCCCGTTTTCCCCAGCAGGTGTCGCCCATTCCTCGGCGATGGAGGAGAAATGTTTTTGCATAATATTTTTGCTGGCGAGAGTTGCACGTCATCCATGCATGCTGTCAGGATACATAGCTGACACTGAGGATCGATGTGCCCCTTTGTATGGGGTGTGTGAAAGTGTGTAATTTGTGAGCTATGAGCGCTCCCCAGTTGAGGTGTTGCTAAGGCGAAACTTCTGTTGTTATTTGTCATGTCCCCTGAGGCTTGCAGTGACCCAGTGTTGGAACAGAGCTGAGCATTTCCAAATGTCATCAAGTGCTATTGTTTTGGTTTCTTTTAAATTTTTTTTTATCAGAAGGAAATGCGACGGGATGATTTGTGAGGTGGAAAAGGCCTAGTCAGTCTCATGGTGGAATTCATGGAGAATATGATTGAATTTCCATGTGAAGAATTTGCAGCTGTTTTCCTGGAATGAGTGTTGTCGTTGGGAGGTGATGTCCCCCAGCCATGTCAGCAGGAAGCTAGCTTCCAGGGTTTGAGCCACCGTGGCTCCATGTGTGCCCCCACTCCCCCACCCAGGCTGCATCTCCAGGTTTTTCAGGACCTGTGGTAGGTTCCTCTCATGGTTTGTGTGTTGTATGTAAGGTTCGTACAATGATTTGTTCACTCACATTGGACATGCAGGCATTCCTCATGTCTCCCCCCCCCCCCCCCCGCCTCCCAGGATGTGGTTTTAATTCGAGGACTGAGTGTGCGTTGAGCATTTTATATTAGGAGAAAGCAGATGTGGTGTCTGTAGTATGGTAATGAAAGGACAAAGGACTATCCTCCATCTTGAGGGGCTGGTCAGCCTATCTCCCCTTTCCCCCTGCTGGGAGTGGCCACAGGGGTGCCAGGAATATCCTGACTCCCCCAACCACTGCCTGAGCGAACCAATGCGGCCCAAGGACATAGCTTAGGTCCAAATAAGGCATAACTAAAGTACGGATCACTCACTGATCCTTGTACTGTGAGACCCCCGCTGAAAAACACTGACCTAATAAGGCTATCTCTGTAACCCACATGACCAACCCTTTATAACCTATTGTTCTTGCTGGGCTCGCTTTCTCCCCTCACTGCTATGCCAGATGAAGGTTGAGGGACAAATCCGGGTTTGAATAAAGGTTCTATGCTATTGCAGCTGATTTGGGCTCCCTGGTGGTTTTTGGGGATCATGAAATCTGGGCATAACAGTGACTCATGGATGTGTTTCCTGTGTGTATTGTTTGTATGCAGGTTTCCCTGAATAAGTGCGGGAAGTGATGCTTTGGCGCTTCCCCAACTGAAGAGACCTAAATTAAGGCCCAAGGATGGCCTTTAAACATAAACCTTGAAATGCAAAGGAATTTAATTTCTTTTCCTGAGGACAACCCATTTGCATGCTTATCGGTGGCATTGTCCTTTTGCATCTGAGAGGACCTAGTTGTGAATTGTCCTTATCCTTTTGAAGCTTGGTTTCTGCAGCCCCCCGAGGGCACAGCCCCCGGCCCCCTGTGGCCGAACAGAACTTGCTGTCAGAACAGAACTACTATTGTGATCCTGTGAATGGTTGATTCTTAAGTGTCCCGTACCACCTAAGGCTATTTGTTTCTTTTTCTTCCTCCCCAGAATTTTTTTGTTTTGTTTTTTCCTCACTTTCTGCCACCTCCCCCCTACCCATGTCATCCTCTGAGTAAAAATGTATAAAATAACTTGGTAAACTGAAACTGCCATTATGTAGAGCTTATTGTCTGCATTCTTGGATATTCTTCTGTCTGTGCGTCCTTTTTGTTGTGTAATTGTAATCATAGTGTACAAGGTACGTTTTAGCGTGAAGGTATGAGGAGAGATGTTCACTGAAGCATTTTTGCTGCTGTGTCAGTCAGGGGATTGTGAGATTTTTATCCTGCAGAAACGGTGCCCTGAGATTGTCCTATCTATAAATTTCTCTTTTTTTGGTATATTTTGTCTCTTCTTTTTAGCTCATAGGTTTCTGTGGTCGGTCCTATAGTCCCAGTTCCTTGGTAGTGCTTCAGAATGGTGAATTTGGATTGTGTGTCAAGTCGTATTGTGGTTGTTTTCCTTTGGCAAAGCAGTTCCCTTGTTTGTGTGTGGCCCTGTTTGAATTGGAAGTCGTTACGAAAAGAGGTCTTGCAATGGCAGACTTTTTTGAAAAGGCAGTTAGTTAATGCTATGCTATCTTGAATGTTGCTAAGGATACTGAGTGAGAGAGCGTGTGTGCTAGCCTTTGTGTGTTGTCAGTTTGAGTTCAGTAAAGTCTCATAAATTATTTCCATGTTTAGGTTTCCTTTTGTTTTCTGTGAACATAAGCATTGTTCATTTATAAGGAAACATGAGGCAGTTTGCATGTGAAGTATGTTAGCAATCATCTCCGGTAGAAACTGTTTTGGTTCTGTACTTGTTTGTTTGCTAGAACAACAGGAATTTGTTTTGATTTACTGAAGTTATTTATGTATGATTGAATGCTCCATTGATGATGCTGGTTTGATTATCCCATTGATTGTGATCTCACTGGTCATGGAAGCACATTCTTTTAGGAACCAGGACAGGACAATTATCCTAAATTGTGTCAGAAGCTACATATAGTTGTCTGTAATTAGAACATACCCTAAATTGTCTCAATAGCTACAGATTTTACATTCCTGTTGTTGACTCCTGTTGACTCATTGACCTCAGAATGTGGACAGCACAATTATTCTAAATTTCCCAGGTGGTCCCAGATAATGCGTTTCTGTTGTTTCCGTGATTCTTCGATACTTTAGGTAACTAACTTGCTCAGTTTGGATTCTGTAAAAGTGATTTTCGTGAAACAGGTTCCTCATTGCAGACCCAAAGATGTAATGGATACCTTTGTGCTGTTTTGGCAATATAAGCCAGATGTGGCAAGCTGTTCTTAGCTGCGAGGTCTGGAGCGCTTTCACTCCCTCTTTAGCCGCCGGCTTTTAATAAATGATTCCATAATTCGATTTTTTGAGGCGTTCTTTCTAAGATGGTGGTACATTACAACAGAACACGTGTTCTTTGTAATGGAATGATGGAGGAGAGCAAACTCCTCGCAACCCACTGTTGTCAACTTGCTCCTGGAACCTTTGTGAGAGTCATTGTGTGTCTGTCCGTGGTGCTGAGAGGACTGCAGTTGTAAAGTCCTTGCCCGTTTTCCTCAGCAGGTGTCGCCCATTCCTCGGTGATGGAGGAGAAATGTTTTTGTATAATTTTTTTGCTGGTGATACTTTTACGTCATCCATGCTGTGAGGATACACAGTGGACACCGAGGGCAGATGTGCCCCTTTGTATGGGGTGTGTGAAAGTGTGTTATTTGTGAGCGCCCCCCAGAAGAGGTATTGCTAAGGCGAAAGTTGTGTTATTTGTCATGTCCCCTGAGGCTTGCGGTGACCCTGTGTTGGAACGGAGCTGAGTATGCCCAAATGTCACGACGTTTTTGTGTTTTTGTTATATGAAATGGCAATTGATGATGTGTGAGTTGGGGAGGCTTATTTATAGTGTGTGATTCATTGAGAACAGTATTGTATTCCTATGTGAAGAATGTGCAGCTGTTATCCTGGACTGAATGTTGGCCTTGAGAGGTGATGTCCCCATGTATTTCAGCACCTGTGGTAGATACCTCTCATGGTTTGTGTGGTATATGTAAGGTTCGTACAATTATTTGTTTGCTCACATTGGACATGCTGGTATTCCCTATCGCCCCCGCCCCCCCCCCCCCCCGCCCCCCAGGATGTGGTTTTAATTCGAGGATTGAGAGCTGATTTGGACTCAGTCCCTGAGGTGTGCGCGTTGAGCATTTTGTATTAGGAGAAAGCAGACGTGGTGTCTGTAGTATGGTGACTCGTGGATGTGTTTCCTGTGTGTATTGTTTGCAGGCAGGTTTCCCTGAATAAGTGCGGGAAGTGCTGCTTTGGCACTTGCCCAACTGAAGAGATCTAAATTAAGGCCCAAGGATGGCCTTTAAGCATAAACCTTGAAATGCAAAGGAGTTTAATTCTTTTCCTGAGGACGATCCATTTGCATGTTTATCGGTGGCATTGTCCTTTTGCATCTGAGAGGACCTAGTTGTGAATTGTCCTTGTCCTTTTGAAGCTTGGTTTCTGCGGCCCCCCGAGGGCACAGCCCCGGCCCCCTGTGGCAGAACAGAACTGGCTGTCGGAACAGCAATGCTATTGTGATCCTGTGAATGGTTTATTCTTAAGTGTCTCGGACCACCTAAGGTTATTTTTTCCTTTGTCGCCCACCCCAGATGTTTCTGTGGTTTGTTTTCTGCCACATCCCCCATGCCCATCTCATACTTTGACTTAAAATGTATAAAATAACTTTTTAAACTTCCATTCTGTAGAGCTTATTGTCTGCATTCCTGGATATTTTTTTCTGTGTGTCCTCTTTGTTGTGTAATTGTAATCGTAGTGGACAAGGTACGTTTTAGCGTGGATGTCTGAGGAGAGATGTCCATTGAAGCATTTTTGCTGCTGTGTCAGTCAGGGGATTTTAAGATTTTTATCTTTCACTCAATTTTTTTTAGCTCATAGGTTTTAGTGGTCGTCCCTACAGTTTCAGTCCTTTTGTGATCCTTCCGAATGGGGAAGTTAGATTGTCAAGTCGTGTTCTGTTTGTTTCCTTCCGCGAAGCCGGTCCCTTGTTTGTGTGTGGCCCTGTTTGATTTTGGAGTCGTCAGGAAAACAGGTATTGCCATGGCAGAGTGTTTTGCAAAAGCAGCGAGTTAATAAAAGGCTCCCAAGAATGTTTCTGAGGATACTGAGTCAGAAAGTGTGTGGTAGCCTTTGTGTATTGTTTGTCAGTTTGACTTTAGTCTCCTAAGTTGTTTCCATGTTTATGTTTGCATTTGATTTCCTTGAGCACAAGCATTGGTCATTTGGAAGGAAGCATGAGGCAGTTTACATGCTATTTGTAGAGAGCAAGGGCAGCATGGCACTGCATAGTAGTTGGGAGTTCTTGGCAGGATTTTGAAGGAGAAAATGCTTGGGGTCTTTTGTCACGGATGCTAATGTGCATGCAGGGAAGGAAGACGCACAGGTTTCTTGTTTGCAAAATGAGGTTATTGCTGGTAGAAGGTTTGTGTTTGGGATGTGTTTGTGGCATGACTGTGAGTTCATCATGGTCATTGCTGTACCTCACGTCCCTCAAATGTTTTTTTTTCCAAGCACCCCCCCCCGTCTTTCTTTACTGTCCATGTTCTTTGTGGAGGTGCTTGACGTGTTTCCTTCGCTTTGTTGTGTTCTCTCGAGTCCTTTTTGTATTTAGAGCAAGATTGTATATGACCATGTGCTTGAAGAGCACCCGTGATTGTCAGTGAGCAGTGAGGCAGATGTAAGTCTAAGGTAAGGGATAGTATGCAAGCGGTGTGTTGTGGTGTTGAGAGCTGAGGTGAGCCATGGGTCCCAGTGAGGGGGCTATGAAGTGAGCCTGTAGCGGGAGCAGGTCCAGCCATCTGTGAGTGATCAGACAGTGATATTTGTTGTGCAAGGTTTTAATTTTTCAATGTGTGTGCTGTGTGCTTTCCATTGGAAGTAGTTAGGTGTTGTGTATTGTGGTGTGTATTCTGGCCATCTGAAGCATTTGCTGATGATGTCCAGGATACACCTGGGCTTTTCAGATGTAATGTTTCTGACTGCATTTTCTAACACTAAATGTTTTTTGTTGTTGGTTAAGGTAATGAGTCCCATAAGTGTGTTGGTTGTGCTTGTGTTGTGCAACCATTGTATTTTTCAGCTGACCATGAGGCAGTTGCTTGCAAAGGAGAAGCAGAAAGGTATAATTTTGGCAGAGGAGAGTTTATCGATTGTTGGAAAGAAGTCTCTGTGTGGAAGTTGTTATTGATATGCAAGGGCTGTGGTTCCCTAGGGCATTATTGAAAGGGAGGTGGGGTTGGGCCATTGAGAGGAAAGGCGGGTGTAGGTCGGTAAAGGCCCGCAGGTATGCAAAGGGGGCTTGGAATTTTTGAAAGGCCCGGGGTGCCTGGAGGTGTGGGTGTGGCAGTTTTTGCAATTTGCATGATAGTAGGCAGTTTGAAATGGGAGGAAGGGCAAAGGTTTGTTTGTGCTCTTGTAGCTGGGTGGCATCTCGTTCCTTGTTTCTTTCCCTGGATGTGTCAGGGCACAGTCTCGAGTCTGCATTCGGTTGTATAGTTTGTCCAGACAGAGCCTGTCCCATGCCGTGAGGCAAGTGTAAGGAACTGGAAGGTTGAGTCCTGTGGCACAAGGACAGGGCTGTGCTTTGTGGTTTCCAGGTGCTGTGAAGGTCATCCTCCTGTCCACACTAGGGTGAGGTGACCTCGTTTGTTTGTGAAAAAGATTCCTTAATCCAGTCTAATTGTAATAGTCTTTGATAATCAGGCTGTGGAAAGTTTTTCAGCCTTATGTTATCTTTTTATTTTTCCCGCTTCCTCCTTTCCTCCCTCCCTTTCCCCTCCCCTCTCCTTCCCTCCCCTTCCCCTTCCTCTTCCTTCCCTCCTTCCCCAGTCTTTGTCCATTGCAGCATTTTTGAGTGTGTCAGCTTTTTGAGGGAAGATCGAGCATTCAGATTTCTGTGGTTGACTGCTTCTGGAAGTGTTTTCCCGTGGACAATGCTTGTATTGGCCTTGTGCCAATTGCTGGTGATCCCGGTGGAAGGAAGGTGGGATGGGTCCGAGTGTCCGTGAGGCTATCTGCAAGTCTTGCCTTGAAATTCCCTGGAGTAGGCTGATTCCCAAAAAGGTATTTTCAGCTAATTTTGTCCCAGTTAATGACTTTGATCACAGCGTGGAGGGTAGCGGGGACTGGATGCTGGGATGGGGAAGTGTTTGTAGAATTGATGGACTTATTTAAAAAAAATGTTCCTCGCATCCAAAGGCAAGGATGCAATAACCATGAATGTGTTTTGTTTTTATTTCTGCAGGACTTGCGAGAACCTTTGATGTGGTATTAGAGAAGAGCAAGGAGTGAGTACATGACTGTTGCACTTGGAGGTGGTTTTTAAAATGTGGTCTGATGACTTATGTTATGGTGAAGTGAGGGAGACAGTGTGAGAATTAAAGGTCCCCTGTAGAGTGGAGTTGCTGAAAGCAAGTGTTTTGAGGTAGTATGGCTTTTGAGTTTAGAGTTTGGTACAGATTTGCTACGAGCAGTTGGTCATCCCTGCACCCTTTTTTATTTTTTATTTTTTAGTTTAGTTTAGTTGTATTTCAAGTAGGGACATTTTTGCACGATGTTTGTGAAAGATGAAACCGACGGGGCACAGAGACCAGGGTACCAGGATACAGACTTTATTGATGAGAAGACCATTCCCAAGGGAGAAAGAGCTCACGTGCTGGGTGAAGGCACCTTTGAGGGGAGGGGACGGGGCCCAGCGGAGGGCGAGAAAGCACCCAGCCGTACCCAGGGCAGAGAGAGAAGATGGACCCAGCCGGACCGCCTCCTGGTCTCCCTTGGAGAACAGTCCTGGAGAAAAGGTGCTTCGCGGTGCACTGAGACACCTTTTAAGGTCAGGAACAGGTCTGGCCCAGGGCAGAATTGAAAGGGTGGGACCCAGGGCACTCTTACATGTGCTTGATTGGCTTCTCAATGTCTCTGTGGCCCATGTCCAACAGGTGGGCCGAGTACCTATCTTTTTGCAGCTACACTGAGTGAGCTATTTCCCCCTTCCTTTTGAGCGTTGTAGCGTCCCTGTCCCTGTGTCACAAAACTGCATTCATAGCAACCCCCCCCCCCCCGCCGGGTAATTATTTTCTAAAAATCCTCATTCAAACACCGTGGGCACTCTTTTCCCCATTGACTTGTAGGAGTATTGTAGGTTTTGGGATACGGGGTGGGAGGAAGGGTGTAGGGAGGCATGGAGGTAGGGGAGCGGATTAAGAAACTTGATGTTAGGGATTGTTCAATTTTCATTTTTACCTGCATGGATGTATCTTGAGGCTTGTATTTCTTTCTTTTTTCTAATTCTTGTAGGTGTGAGTCCAAATGCAGATGACCCAGATCCTGTTTAGGAGTCTACCTGTGGTCGTAATGATATGGTGGGTGTGGTGCGGTGCAGATAAGCAGCTCTTCAGGGTAGCTTTTGTTAATGTGATGTTTTGATAACATTGTGTACCCTTTTGGGTGCGTTTCCCCCTCCTCCCATTCCTCCCTGAAGAATGGTGCCATGTATTTAAGGGAGCTGTGGTTATCTCTTGGAGGTGTTTGTGGGCATGAACAGCCTTGTGTGGTGTCCCGTGTGTGCATGTGAGCCTCACCCTGGATACAGTAATGTACGTTTTTTTTTCGCACTGTGTCACATGAAGTCTGCCATTGTAATTTCTGTTGTTGCTTTCTTTCAGGCAAAGTCACTGAATGTTGAATTTGCTGTTTGCCCTTGTATTGGAGGTGTGCCTGTCAGTGCGGGTCTTGTTGGATATGTTCATCTATTCTAAAGGTATGGTCAAGAATGATGAGAGTTTAAAATGGATAAGAGTTTTGGAGAGTGTTATTATTTGCTAAGATGGCAGTGTAGCGCTGAGGAAGTGCTAGTTGTGTTGATATGTCTTCAAGTATTCTCTAGAAGGAGTAAGAGAATGAGTGCCACGTGATCCGCTGATGAATTGTTGAGTGTATAGTTTTTGATTGGAGTGGAATATGCTGCTTGCAATGTGCTGTATTTCTCAGTTTATTCCCATGTTTCTTAACCCAGACATTGTGAATCCTTGCTCTTGTTTTGTTAGGGGAAAAGGAAGAAGTGAATTGTGTTTGTTGTAGTATGTTCCACACCGTGGACCTTAAAAAAAAAGTCTTTATCGTTGAGATTATTACAGGAGTTTGTTTTTTCTCTCTCCACATAGCTCCTGTCTACCCAATCCCCCTCCCCACTCCATGCTACTGTCTTCATGCCTAGGTGTCAGATTTTCATCAGGGGTTTTGTCTAGTCCTTTTTTCAGAGTGTTTGTTTGTGTGTGTGCAGCTTGTTTCCTGTAATGTGGTATGAGATGTGGTAGGTATTTTCCTTTTTCAAAGAACAATTGTTATGTTTTCTTCCCTTGCGCCCTGTGCCCTCGTTTGTTAGCTGTCACGTGATGGAGGAAGATGTTGTCCTTTTTGATATTTTCTGAATGTGGTGCAAGGTAAAAGTATATCATTCATGTATTGGGTGTGAGTGTCGTGTGTAAGAAATGTTCCCCAACGTTGCTGCTGTGTGCCCATGTGTTAGCCATAGTTGTTATTTGTTGTCCTTCCTTCCCTGGTGCCTGAGAAGGCGCAGTAAGGTGTTGATGCATGGACCCTAAAGACCCCCAAATAACTGTGTTGTTGCTGTGAAATGCCCCCGAAATGATCAGATTGAATGTGATGTAATTGTAGAAAGTGTTTCCATGGCCTGTGTTATTTCCTGCTCCATGGTAGTGAGTGCAGGGCTGAACATATGTATGAGGGTGTGTTTGAGTTGTTTTGTTAGTGATTGAGAGCAGTGTGTCACGCATAGAAATGTGGTCCATCCAGAGAAATGTGTTCCATCGGTGATTGTTAGCAGTTGATCACTTAGTAGAATGGAGAGGAAAATGAGCGCAATTGCATTTTGCCGATTTTTTTTTAGGAGCAGAGTTTCTTTTAAACGCTTTGATTTTTGTGCTGTGGCCCTGGCAATATAGGTAGTTAGAGCAATGTATTTTGAGATGTTGAAGGAGCCATGAAGTCAGGTGTAGTTTTGCCCAGGCCTCCTCCTCCCCCAATTATTAGGAATTTTTAGGATATTCCAAGGTAGGGGGACTGATTGTTTTTTCTCCCCGCATCATTGTTTTTGGATGATTTTTTTTCCCTTATAGTGACCATGTGTTTATGAGAAGAGGTGTTGTAAAGTGGTTTCTTTGTCTTGCCTGATTGTTTTTGCGTTTCATGCTACTTTATTTTTTTAAGATATATTTTATTGGCTCTTTTTACTGAGAGGAAGGGGTAGGTAGGGCTAGAAAATCAGAAACATGGATGAGCTGCCTTTTGCACACCCCCACCCCCCAACTGTGATGTGCCAGTAACCAAGGCACATGGCCTTGATCCAAATGGAATCCTGGATTCCCGAGTCCACAGGCCTACGTTTGCTTTCCCCAGTGATGCCAACTGGTTTCATGCCTGTTAATGCAGGATTTACCTGGTGTGATATATTTTTTTTTTTTTGGCTGGCGGCTGAAGCATTTATTTTAATAACAACATAAAATGTGAATTAAAATTTGATGTTGTTTATGGCTTTTATTTGTGTGCTGGATACCATGGATGGCCATGCGTGTGTCTCCAGATGTCTGTATATTTTGTTGAATGTTTGTGTAGCCTATTTTTATGGAGGCAATGTAGCCCCCAATGTCCTTGTGATTTTATTTTTAAGAAGTCTATATTGGGTTAGTGATTTTTTTCAGAAGTAGTTTGTGGTGTAGTGGGTGCTGTGTGGAGCTAGGTGCGTATGTGTTCCTTCTTGTCCCTCAGTTATGGAATGAGGATGCATGTTCATGGCATTCTGTGGTGTCTTACATTATAAATGTGGTTGTTTTCCTCTAGCACTGGCAATTCCTCGTGCTAACGGACATCTTTGATGAGAAGGTATTGTCATAGATGGGTCCTGTAATGTGGATTTTGACTAAGGACTGTCTTGTAGGATTTCCAATCCTTGAAAAAGAATTTAATTTTAATTTTGTGCGGCATTCCTAAGTGAGCCAATCGTCTGTGTTGGTTTTATTATGTATGAGTGTTGTTTAGGACCATAGTTGTTTGTGTGATAAGCTGCTAGCCTCAATATAATGTAAGTGCCTTTCTGGAGCTTCCTCTTTTTCTTTCCTTAGATAACTGTTGTTTTGTGTCCCCACAGTTTCCTCTAATGTTTGAATTGTAGGTCCAATTGGTTTGCTTCGCAGGTTCTTTTGTTGATGATGCTACTGGTGCAATCTGTCCTCCTCCTGGGCTAGTTAATGCAGCGTAGCTCCCTTCTTGAGCTAGTTGATGAAGGTCTGAGAGCTTGATCGGCACAACCGTGGTCATTTGAGGTCAGCAGGTGTGGAGATGAGTGTCCCAATTTTGCTTTATTCTTATTGGAAGAAAGTAATTCCTTAAAATTTCCAATAGGCAGAAGAGGACCCTTTTGTTTCTTTGAAGTGCAGCACCCTGCACTTTGAGCAATGCAAGGCACACTTTTCCTGGGAATAATCAGATTCTCTGGTGTATTCAGGGTGTCATCTGGGTTTGGCTATATCGGTTGGCTGGAGACTAGGGGGAGGGGCTATCTCTCAGCAGAAAACGTGGAAGCGACTTGGATGTGACTGACTCAGCACCAGACTGGCTATCCCATCTCTGTTTGACCGCCCGCCCGTTACTCTCCTCAGATTCCACAATGCCACCCGTTGTCCTGCACCTCAGCCACAGATAATTTGTCTTTACCTGAAAGATCCTAGGAACTAGGTTCAGTGGAGAAAGGTGCAGGCCCCATTGCGAGGAGGGACAGCGTCCCTGCAATCTTGTCTCTTGCCGAAAGAAAGGGGAGTGCCGGCAATCCTTAGGGCTGCCAGTGACTTCACATCCCCAAGTCCATTACCTCCCACAATCCCGTGGACCCTGTTTTCACAGAGAAACGCTTTGCCTATCCCCATGGACGCGGCTCGTTGCTCTATAGTTTCTCCCTGACCTTGTGAGTACAGAGGTGTGGCAGATTGTACTGCATCTATATATTTAATATATTTTATTTATTTTCTACAGAGAGGAAGGGAGAGGGCTAGAAAGTTAGAAACATGGATGAGAGAGAAACATGGATCAGCTGCATCTTGCACACCCCCTACTGGGGATGTGCCTGCAGCCAAGGTATATGTCCTTGACTGGAATTGAACCCGGGACTTTTCAGCCCAAAGGCTGACGCCCTACCACTGATGGAAACCGGTTTTGGCTATATTTTTTATTTTCCCTTTATCCAGGAGAATCTGTGCCCTTCCCATCTGCAAAGCATGTTACCATCTGTGTCTCCTTTGGCAATTCAAGCTGTATTCTACTGGTTTCATCCGCTCCCCCTATCTGCTGCGTGAGAAGACTCAGGACATATGTGCGTATTCCGCCACCACTTTCTCCTCCCTGTGTCCTATTTTTGAAATGTTTAATATTTATTATATAATGAGATATCATTTTGATGTTATTGTTATTATAATGAGAAATGTTTATTTTCCTTAAAAATATTTAGAGCCTGGTATATAGCCTCGGTAGTTTTGTTTTACTCTTGAGTCAGTTGAGTGTGATTGAGAATAACCCTGCAGTATTGTTGGTGCAGAAGTCAGTCTGTGAAGGCCAGCTAAGGCGTGAGAATGTGCGTAAGGCAGTTGGCCGATGAAGGTACTGAGGGAGACACTTTTTGTTGTGTACGTCGAGTCTGTAGTTGTGTGCAATGTATTAAAACCAACAAAGGCTAAAGATGAAGTGTTTTGAAGATAGTAGAAATGACTGTGACTTGCAAAGTAGGAGTCGTCATGCGCTTGACCTTAAAGGAAGGCCAGTGAAAGAAGGTAAAGACGGTTATACTTGACCACTAGCAAGCAGGCTATAGGTTATGCCAAAGTTGCTTTCATTTATCCAGAAGTGTTCTTAGATCCTTGTGTCCTGATTATCATGTCCTGCTAGGCACTGATAAAAAGAAGAAAATACGTGCAATCCGAGGCATGGAAATCTCTGGGAGGTCCTTCCTTTTTTTTTTTTTTAATGTTTTTAAAATATATTTTGTTGATTTATTACAGAGAGGAAGGGAGAGGGATAGAAAGTGGGAAACATCGATGAGAGAGAAACATGGATCAGCTAGCTGCCTCTCGCACACCCCCTACTGGGGATGTGCCTGCAGGCAAGGTACATGCCTCGACCGGAATCGAACCCGCGACTTTTCATTCTGCAGGCTGATGCTGTATCCACTGAGCCAAACCTGTTTCGGCTATTTTCTGTTGGTGTTAAATAATGGGAAAGTAGCAATAGTATATCAACATGTGAGCGAGCACTGACTGAGGGTGAAAGCAGGGATGATTTCCATTGTCGAATCTGAAAAGCAGACAAATGTAAAGCTTGTATGCATATTATGAAAGGCCACAAGACAGTATCACTGTCTTATGCGATCACACCAGCACAGCATAAGCCGCAGCTCTGTGCAGGTGGTCATGAGCGTCATGCACGTTGCAATGAGCACATTTCTCTCCATGTATGTACAATTCCATGCACAACATTTACCAAAAAGTTATATATTGCATGTGTTGGACCTTTGAAGAGCAGAGAGAAAATGCGATTTGAGAGAGCCCATCGAAGGCCAAAGCTTGTTGGGATATGGCATTTTAAGTTTGTATTTGCCGTCGTACGTTGAAAGATTGCCTGTTCATAGGCAAAATGTAGTTTGCATAGTTTTGCATACTCCGTTGCATTGCATTGCATTTCTTGTTAAAATGGTGTCCATGTGTATAGAGAGTAAACGCCAAGCAATCTTTGGGCACATTCAATTATTTGACATATGCCAAACTGTTCTCAAGGCAAGATTAAAATGCTGATCTGACAGTCCCCATCACAAACTGAAGCTGTACCAGAAAGGTGCGTAGTGCAGAAAGTCTTAACGCAGCTGGATGGTTTAGGTGCTCGGTCTTGCTTCTGTCACTCCAGTCAGTTCACGGTGGCTTTTTCGACGGCATCTGTGGCGTGTTTGTCTTTTTGTTTGAAGCGGTAGAGCACATTGTCTCTCTGTGAGTGGAAGATCGGATGGAGGATGCACTTGTAGAGCAGTCGAGCCCCATTGGAAGTGCTGTATAGTAGGAAGCTGCCCTTTCTCATGTAATAGAAGGGGAAGCAGGACAGGAAGAGGTGAGCGAAGAATTGAGCGATGTTGAACACAGCACACACTGCCGTAGCGGTCAGGCAGTGTCCATGATGTTGTTTGTTGGTAGTCTTTATGGCTTTAATGGAAGACGTAAGATGTGTTTCAGAGGCTAGAGGCTCCCTAACGGAATATGAGGTATAAGGGCAATATCCCAATGATACCGAGGGTGATGGAGCTCCGTTCATGCCGGTCCTGGCCTGTAGTTTGTCCAAGAGGTGGGTCACGTAGTTGTTGTGATGCAGAAACCGGTCGAAGCCCTGTCTCATGGCCGCAGACACGGTTAGGCCCGCGGTGCGTCCGCCGTGCTGCTCCCTGTGTGGTCATTTTCTGTCCTCAGAGTGTCCTTTACCCCATTGGTGTTTTTGGCTCATTGATGGCCCGCCCTAGTGTATCTCGAGTGTTCTGGTGCTGCTCATGTGATGGGTACAATTAACATCCTTTTTTTTTTTTAGGCGTCTGCCGTTGCTGCCGTGTGCGTCCTCACCAGCGATGTCGCCGTTGTCGCGGAGGGACCCGAGCCTTGCAGTTTTCGTCGTGTAGTTCCCTTGTCATCACGCAAGTCTGTTTGGAATGTATGTGAGCCCCAGCATCACGGACGTTGATGTTTCCTTGCGAAACCTGTGCTTGTGGCTGCTGTGAATGTGTGCGGCCATCCCCACGAATCCCTGATACTTGTGTGTACTGGTTGTGGAACTTTGTTACTCAGTACGTGAGCATAGTGTTGTTTCTGAGGGCATAGCGTGCTTTGTGATGTCATCGATGTTTGTACAATGTCCCATGTTCTTCGGCGGACCTCAAGCATGCCGGCCGGCGTTTTTCAAGAGAAGATGGAAAAGCATCGTGTGAGACTGCCGTCCCGCATCCCCATACTCATGTTTTGGTAGCATTTGTTTGTCATTGTGCAGTTTTGTTTCTTTGTATGAGATATCTGTTTGTGTTGTTTGTGTAATGTTTGTAGAGCGTGTGCCTTTCCTCCTCGTACCGTGTCCATGTTATTGTTCCATGCTGTGTAAATGTGATACCCGTGTAAGCCATGTGTCCCCAAGATGTTATTTAGCTTGTTACCTGCGTGCCAAGTGTCAGTATTTTCCAGAGAGTAAACTGATAGTATATGTGAGGTTAATGTGGGCTTGCATGCTCCTGTTGTGTGTGTCTTCCCTTTTCCTTCCCTTGAATAGATATATTCCTACTTTCTTGCCTGCCTGCCTGCCTGCCTTGTTTCAGCTGCTGTAGGTAGTGCACTGTCTCGTTGCCATTGTTGTGCTTGTACCACATGTGGCTGCTCCCAGAGTGCCTCCATTTCCCTGCAGTTAGTGAAATGTTTACTCCAACACATTGGGTAGCAGTCAGCCACGTATCTCGTTTCTATTGCGTTTCCACAAAGGCATTGTTCAATATTTTTTTTCTGATACAGCATAGAGGACATTTTACAAGTGTGTGAAGTCAGTATTTGAAGGTGTTGTGTTTGTGTGTTGCAGCCAAGTTTATGGACCCCTTTCCTTGCCAAAGAATGAAATGGTGCCAAATGTGCCCTGCATGCAACATTCCCTGACACAGCGTATCCCTGTTAGAAGTTATCCGTTTGTCAGTCATTCAGCGTTGATGTCTATCGTGTCCCATTCATTGTCCCCTTGTTATTTCAAACCGGTTGTGGTTTGTCCTTGTGCACTCATGTGTCACTGTTATTCCCGGTGTGACCCCACCCCCACCCCGTCCTGTCTATCACAATTGAAGCCATGTAGGGAAGGCGAATGAAATCACCTATTGATTTCCCAAGGTGTCATGGCCAGTGTGTAGCCTATCATTGTGGGTGTGTATGCATGTACAGTGTTTGCCTCATGCAACGGTAGCAGTTTGCAGTGTAGTGAGATGTTAAACGGTGATCAAATGAGTATCTGCTACTGCTCCTGTTCTGCTGCTCTTTGAGGGTTTGCACATTACCGGCAAGAGCAGCAAAGATTTGTCCCTCCCCCCCCCTTCTCTGTGTCCAGCTGCTGCTTCCTTATTGGTCTCAACCCCACGTGTTATATTTTTAAAAATCTATTTTATAGATTTTTTTACAGAGAGGAAGGGATAGGTATAGAAAGTGAGCTGCCTCCTGCACACCCCGTAGCAGGGATTTGGCCGCAGCCAAGGTACATGTGTTTGAGTGGAATCGAACCTGGGATGTTTCAGTGTGCTCTGCAGGCCAACGTTGTATCCACTGATCCAAAGCGGTTTTGGTTCAACCCCACGTCTTGGTAGCTGTAAGAATGAAGTAATGTTGGCTGTGAGAAGTGTATTAAATGGGCCAATGTGCCCCCATCCCCAAGTGTTTATGGAACCTCACTTTTAGTCAAATATTTAGCACAAGAGGTGGCTCGTTAGCACTTAATTTTATTTTTTTTCAATGAATCAAATATTGGAGTAGCGGTGGCTGGTCTGTCAATGGATGGGAGACAATGAAAAGACACACAAACACACACCTTGTGCGTATCTGAACTTTGGTGTCTTACAAAAGTTCATCGGTGTGTGCTTTTCATTTCTTTGACGCCTTGAAGAAGTGGCATCCTTTTTGTGACACCATGTGCAGTAGGCTGTTCCCCCATCAGCTGTTGGCATAGACGGCGCATGTTGAGGGTCTGCTTGTTGCCCTGCAGCTGTATCAAAGCAAGTGAATAAGTGCACGTGTCCTTTTTGAGTGACACAGCATGCCTTATCTCATTTTTCCCAGCTTCCCCCTCTCCCTCCCTGTATTTATTGCAAGTCCTGGAAATGTTCTTCTTGGTACTCCACAACCCTCCCCCCACCTTCCACGGTGCACAGTTTTTTATGCGGGTGAGCTGCTGCAGATGCCGGTTAATGTAAGCCGAATCAGTGTACATTTTTCAGGAGAGATGTGTAGCCTCTGGGTTCAGTCCTAGTAGTCCGTGTTGTACGTGTGGAACGCATGCATCACGTGCGCTTTGTTTTCCAGCATCCCTCACTCTGGGTTGACCTATGAGCATGTCCCCTCATCTGCAGTACCATCGGTTGGAGTGTGCTCACTTGCTCTTATTCCATGAAAGGATGTCCCTGCTGTTTCCAATTGTACGGTCCAGGACATTTCCACAATTGTGTATTTGCAACGTGTATCCCTAATCTGTGTCCACCACCCCCCTCACCCATGCCGGAAGCATCATTTTGTTGCAGAGTCATCTCCCACCTGATTTCTCACTTAACGTCTTTCCCATAGTATATCGATTGGTGGTGTGTTCCTGTTGTCATGCCTGGCTCACTCAATGTTTCCTTCATTGCACTCGACTAGTGGCAGTGATTTATTTTTTTTAAATTTTTGTCCGCCCTACAGCATCCTCTGTGCCATCCTACCTGTGTTATGTGTAGCATACCGCTGTATCCTATGTTCCTGCAGCCTTCTTCACTCCAAGACTATCCCTCTGCCCCATTTCTCTATAGCTGAGATGAGTGGCAATTATGCCCGGCTCCCGGCTGTGACGGGCTGCATCTTCATGGGCTGGTTGTTGCTCTGCAGGTGCAGGGAAACCTATGGCACTATGTGTGGCAATTTTTCTTGATAGCTTGACCATTTCCCCTGTCCTGAGCAACAAGTGCTTCCCCTGTCCCGGGAGTGTTTGAAGTCTGGCGTTTGAGTGTTTGTAGTCCCACAGGTATCCCCCTCTTGCCTGTAGGGATTCACATGCTGGGCAGCTCAAATGGGCAGCTGCTGTTGCCGCACCTTGCCAAGCAGAATCAGCCTATAGTGTTGATATGGATGTGCAGTCCCAGATTGTAGTGTCACCTGGGCCGTTAGCATTCTCTTCCCGTTATCCTGCGAATTGTCTACTAGTAGCATGTGTGGTGTCCTCAGCTAAGCCCACGTTCCTTGCATTGTGAACAACCCAAAGTCCCTAAATGGCCATTGTATGATATGTGTATTGTCCTCAGTGTGTGTCTCTTTTTGTGACGTGCCCTTCGTTTGAGCTTCTTTTATGTAGCCCGTGAATCTGCGTGCCACGTTCCCATCCTTAGCTGTTTCATGAGCATATGGACTTTGCAAGCATGCCAGAGCAGAATCCATTTTTATGTGTGAAACAGAAACTCACACAACTTTCACAGTATTTTAAGCTGTGGGTGTGTTGTGGTGAAGTGTTTTACTTTGTCTTTGAAGTGGATGTGGTTGAGTGAGTACTGGAATGAGTACAAAGCTTGAGGCAATCCTGTGTCCACCCTGCCCCCTCCCCCCACCTTGAAATTTTTTTCTCATACGTGTTTGACTCTGCCCCATCCATCGTTGCATGCTCACAGATGGTATTTTCTGTTTGACCTGGTAATCATTAACTACTGATTGCTGTGTGAAGGTGTTGCACATCCCTGATAGTCATGGTGTTTTCTTGTTTCCTGTCGCCTTTGTATGGCTGCCCATTGTTTTGTTTTGCTTTTGTTTTTTTGCATGCTCAATCACCTCAGGGTCCTGTGCTAAGAGCAGCATCATGACCCCTTGTCTCATATCCTTTTCTTCCCCTCCTGTTCCCTCCCATGAGTGTTTGGATGGGTGTGTACCGGCCCCTATTTTGACTGTCCTGTGAATGTCATGAGAGCAGCGTTCGGGGTAGCATAACCTGGTTGTTCCTGACCTGTATCCTCATGGGCTCCTCACAGCCGGTAGTTGCGGAAAGTGCCTGTGAAGGCTGTTGCACAGCAGGCGGCCAACAACCTCATCTCCCCAGCCACGATGGCAGCTGCCGTCCAGCATGTGAATCCCGTCTTCAGGTTTACCCTATCCCTCCCGTCCACCATCCATGGATGTGTAGTCATGAATCGCAAAGTTTGTGAGATGTCATAGTGTGTTTGCTTGTGTTCGTTCTGCCATTGTGACCATCTTCTGTGCCAGCCTCACCTTACTTTGCAGTTGCTATGCCGTGCTCCCATCCATCCTCTCCTTCTAGTGGCCTATTGAACACAGGAACCCATAGCCTAGAGCCCTTGCACATGTTTGTGTTTTCAGTGTGCTAAAAATTGCAAGCCACACAGCTGTCCTTTACACTGCTGCCCTCCTGCCTGCTCAGTAAGGTTATTTGTTGTGTATCACCTGGGAGTCAGTAAGTGCCGCTAAGTGATAGGTGGTGCATGTCCTTGCATGTTGTGGGGGACCTTCCCGCTTCTGTCCCAAAGCTGCCGATTTTTTGTGCCTCATGTCCACTGCCCCCCCCATCCCTTGTGTCGCACATCCCGTTCCCTTCCTCAAGTGCTCCCATGACCGTGTATTCCCCCCATGTACTGCTGTAGCGATCATGTGCATTTGTTGGTAGCACAGCTTTCTTTCTTTGCTCACCTGTATGATCATGTGGTCCTCATAGCTGGTCAGCTATAGGAAGCTTGTGGTCCATGAGTCCATTCTGTCCTCTTCTGGACTCTGATTTGCGGCGGGGTGACATAGGCCATTATCTCCCCCGCAGCTGACAGCAGCTGCCGCTGTCCAGCATCTGAATCCTGCAATTGCTTTGCCTATTCTCTTTTCTCCAGCCCATCATTGTGCAGTCAGTGGTCTTGATCGGAATGTAAGGATGGAGAGATGCTGTGTTTGAACTCCCCCAAGTTTGTCATGAAATTGTGCAGAGGCAAGGCAGCGTTTGCACGTGATGTCCAAGATGCCCACCCTTCCTGCCTTTTGTGAAAAAGTAGCACCCATCCTTGGTGGCTCAGTGTTCCCCTGCATGACTTTGTTCATGGTCCATTCCTCATCCCTGAATTGATGGTGTGTGTTCTCTCCAGTCTAGCACTAGTGTTTCTCTTTACCAAGTGTCCCTCTTTCCCATAGCACAACCCATTTTTTTCTTTGTCAGCCATGTTCCACCCAAGTCCTTAGTCTGTTTATGTTCTACTGCCCCCTCCTCACGACTGGCTTAGTTTTCCCTTTGTCCCATTCTAACGTGGTGGAAGATGGTGCCCTGCAATGTAGTATTTTTTTTGTCATGCCAACTTATCAGCAAGTGTCCCGGTGCCTTTGCTGTGCCATTTTACTTGTGCTTTTCCATTGTGCCACTTTATATTGTGTCCTGTCCACCATAATTGAAGATAATCTATGTCTTTCCCTATAGCTGATGTCAGTGGCAAGTATGGGTGGGTCTCAGCTGCTTGACCAGATCCCACATTGGCTGCCCGCTGTCAGTTTCCCAGTTTTTATTTAGTGGTGTTGTCCCCTGTCTCGTGAGTCTTGACATTTTTGGTGTTTGTGCCGCTTGCCGCCCTTCAGGTATCTTTGTCACAGCCTCCTCTTGTTCTCACAGTGAGCTGATGACGTTGTGCTGTGGAAAGAATCATTTTCCCAGAATCTTGAGTTTCCTGTGCAGGGCGTTCCATTGTGGCAGTGCTTGGATTGGCAGGAGCCTCTTTGCAGTAGACTAATTATCTGTGATGGTGTCCTCTTTAGCTGAGGTGTTCCCACATCAGTGTGTCAGTAAGCTTAGGTCCCTATAGAGCTATTGGCAAGCATGTCAAGTGTTTATGTTTACTTTGTCAGTGTGTGCATGTCAGATACTTTTCCCTGCCCTGGCAGTCCCTGTGCCATGCTTCAATCTTTTTTTTCCTCTTCCATAACTGTGGCGAACACAGCAAGCCATGGTTGGTTGCATTGTGACTTTTCAGATCCACTCCTTGCCTGCTGAGTACTGATTGCCAGGCAGTCTTACAAGTTTCTGTTTCATTTTTTCCCCCAAGGATTTTTGCCTGGCCATTTCCATGTTATGTGCCACCAGCAATAGCAGCTGCAGTGGCAGTGCTACGGTTCCTCCAGTTTATCGCATTTTGTCCTGTGTATTTTGTTTGTCTACTTTCCCCTCCCTAGAGTGCTCTCCTGAGTGTGTTTTAGGAGCTATAGGCCTGTGTCTAGGTTGCAGAAACATCCTTCGTGTTAGCGCAGCGTGCTTGCGTTCATATGCCGTATCCTGGTGTTTTTGAAGTTGGGCAGCTGCCAAACAGCATCCGATCAGTGCATTTTCTCCCGTCTGCTCTTTAGCAGAGCATGGCCCTGACTGATGTTTGTGGTCCATTCATTTTGTAGCGCATTGCTGTGTGTCCATCAATGTTTGTGAGTTACCTTGTGTCTTAATTGCTACATGTTGTTCACCGAAGCATGCATAAGCAGTCACTATGCTATGTGCAGCCTGACTTCTAGCGTGTCAGTTCCCACCCACCCCTGGTTGTGCAGGTTTCACCCACATGCCCTAAGGCACGATGCATCCAGTATCCCTCTACTGATGGTTTGTGCTATCTTTTTGTACAGCATCGGTGTCTGTGGTTATATCCAAATGTATGCGACGTCCCTTTTACTCTTATCGCCAGCCTTTTTAAAAATGTTTTCGTAATTGTTGTCACTCCATTTCAATGGAATGTAGTGGAAGATGGGCAAGTGTGTATTTCTGTTGTCAGTGTGAGCTCTTTAAAAGTGACCTGTTGTGTTTGCTGTGCCATCTTTGCGGTCCGTCCTGCCATGTTCCCATTGTATCGTCTGTTCCCGCCCACCCTTCCAAGGTGACAGCACATGTGTGACCTTTATGGCTGAGAGAGTGGCATGTATGTTTTCATTGCAGCTTGATGAACAGTCAGTGCGCGCCCTTCCCCTTTCACCCATCCTGATTTCCCTAGTGCTGCCTTGTTAGTTTAGCCCTGTAAGTTTGGTACGGGTACTGCTTAATGTCATCGTGTATGTGTGTGAGTCTGCACTGCCTGTCATGGCTTATCCTGATGGCATTGCGCTATGCAAAGCCTAAGTGCCCCAGAATTTTGATTAATCTCTGTGTCATTTTGCGGCAGTAGTAATTGGCTTCTCAGCAGGCTCTTCCAATGCACGAATTGCGGTGTCCTCCCCAGGTGAAGGCCTATCAGAGAGCATGTGAAAGTTTTTATGTCTGCCACCTTTACGTCCCATGGCAGTGATTGTGCCCGGTCTGCATCACCCTTGCCACCCCAGCTTTATTTCTTTGCACGCC